>LATX02000175.1:0-600000 GCA_001466705.2 Moniliophthora roreri
ATATTTCGTCTTTGGGTCGAGATATGGGATAAGGTTGCAGTAATATGTCGAACCTAGAAAAGACCCACTTTTATTCATTTTACACTACTTTTGAATTGGAACACTTTAATATGACACAAGATAATGGGTAATAAGGACTAGAGTGAGCCCAGTCTGCTAGTCATTGCCTTAGAGAAGCTATAGTGCCTTGAAAAGTATGAAGAGCTATATGATATGCTATACAGAGGTGTCTAAGCTGTACTTTCTGACTTATCTATATATCAGATCCCAAGAGGATCACTCCCAAAACCCATAGGGAACCTAACTATGACTATATGAATGCATTGGCTAGTTAACCAAGCTCTCAAAAGTGCTATCAATGGGAATTTTGTTTTTATTTCAACTTTCTATGACATTTGCAAAGTGCAACATGCAGTCAAACAGTACAGAGGTACTTAGAGAAGACATCAAAACCAAAAGACAACTTAGAAAAGGAACAATCAAAGAACAATTGTCATCTGAAATCAATATGTGGATCAAAGTCAAAGTGGACAATCTCTTAATAAAGAGTTTGAGGGTGGCAAAGCCATATGAAATAACCTTGGAAGGAAGGAAACCACTTTTGAAGGCCTGCTACTACATACAGACAGATACAACAAGACATATAATAAATAGCTAATGCATAAGAAGTTATAAATAAGACTCAGAATGCATTGTCAAAGGAGATAGAAACAGTAACAGCATGTTCTGACCTCAGAAACTTTGGCATCTAGGCCTCTGCTGATATGCAGATGTTGAAAAGGGGAATGCTGTAAGAATACAGAACAGATACACCCATCTGCTTATAGATACCTGACATAGAAAAGAGAAAATACCAATTATAGAGTCCAGACCACCTGGAGAAGTGGATACCTGCACAGATACAGTCAGATACCCTAGTAGCCAGACACCATGACACCTGAATATTCCCTCTTTTAGCATCTCTATTACTCATTTATTATTTCCTGAATTATCAGACATTATTTATATTTTCCTGTAGATATATTCCAAGAACAGTATATAAAGACAGCTAGATATTCATATATACTCAAGTAACTCTGCCCTCTCTGATTGTGAATACATGAAGAGTTTGTTTGGTGTATAATTGTGTATGTCATTCCAGTTTTGCTTCCTCACTACAGGCTCTGGAGATTGGTCCTAAGTGACTCCAGAGAAATAGACATCTGATAATGAACTTGTGTTGTAAGAGACAAGAGTAACATCTTGAGTGCCCTGTAGCACTTTTCTAAGAGACACTTTACACCAAGAAGGAGCCTTGGGCACTTGGAGTGTGGCCCATGTGTGTATCAGGTTGTAACACACTTAGAGCTCTAGCAAGGGGTGTGCCTGTGCTGAGCTCTTTGTAGAAACTAGTCTAGGACCTTTTCCAGTATGCTGTATACTGTAGTTGTCTTAAAGAAGTCTTGAACTCTATAGTGTCAGACTATATTGACTATCAAGTCTTCATATGAGACTATAGCTCTTGTGTTTTGTGCTTTGTGTACCATGTTCTTGTGTGTGTGTGTGTGTGTGTGTGTGTGTGTGTGTGTGTGTGTGTGTGTGTGTTTGTGTGTTTGGAAATAAACTCTTTTTAAAAGCCCATATATACTCCTCTGGAGGTGAACACTTCAAAGTAAATTGCTTCAATAAGAGAGAATCAACCTAGCTAAGAGTTTTGTTGACATTCTAAGTGCAGCAACTCTAATCACAACAACTTGAGTTAGACTTTTGAAGGTTATCTTTTGGGTAGTTTTCTACTAGTCTTATATTAGACAACTTATTGTAAAGAGAAGGAGATTGGTTTCTGGATGCTAGGCACTAGGTAGACCAGAGAGATCATTATAGTGGCAATCTGGTAGACTTGCTACCAGTTGTGTTCACTATGTGTGCATGAGTTTGTTTGTACCTGATGTGTTATTGTTTGGTGGGTAAATAGAAGCAAGTGAAAAATGCAGCCACATGGCAAATGCAGATGGTCATGAGCCTAGCAATCTGGTAACAAACCAATACAGCTCTTAGCCATAGACCTAGGTAGCTGATAAAAAAAACTTACAAGATGGGACATCTTTTCAAGTTGCTTTCATTACTACATTCACTGGGTAGGGATGAAATTGCAAGGAAGGCATCCAATTACAGTTAAGTAGCACCCATGGGAGATCACCAAAATTTTTGACAGAAGTCCTAAGCATCTACTGAGAATCAAGAAAGCCAGACAGTGATATGTGATAACAGAATCCTATGCTGTTATAGGCAGAAAGGCCACAGCTCTACTTCTTCCTTGATTCCTCCAGTCACAATCAGCTAGATGAAGAAAAAAACTTGACTTTCAATGTTGTGGCAAATGCATAACAAGTTCATGCACCTTTAAACTGCAAAGCAATAACTGATAGACATTTACATTATGGAATATCAACCACAAACAGTCACATCAATCTGATGTAGAGGTCAGAATATGATGTTCACCAGAAATAAGTCAACTACATAGTTCCATCAGAGCCTTGAGATGATATTGAGGAAACCAAAAATCCAAGCATTCACTGGAATACATGTTCCATCACCCAAACCTGCTCATATATGAGATTAATCATACCTTCAGGACCAAGCCAACACCAACCAACTCATCATGCATCATTCTTGATGCTTTCTTCCATATGGCAAAGTATGGTGGACATGTAATTACTTACTCTCTGCACCATTCAATGACAGGTGGTCAAAGCCTTCCATGCAGTCTGTTCTTGACATCTGGAAAGGTACCCTTGTGCAAGAGGCAAATTATCTGCTGCAATAATGTGTAGGGTAGAACTCTGATTCACTAGTGCAACAGCTGGCCTTGAGTATGGTGAACAGCACCCAAGATTTTGTACACCTCCATCAGTAAGATAGCAATTTGCCTTTCAGCATTTTCCAGCCTTTTCAGCCTTTTCAACCTTTCCACAGGTCTAAGGTTGAAAGGCTGGAAGGTAGTGGCAAAAACACAGGCTCAACCCTTGAGACAGAGACTTACACACATAAGATAGTGAGCTCAAATTTACAGCACACNTGGGCCTTCAGGCACATCATGTGGATGTAGTGTTGCATCTGGGTGTACTGCCGGCTTGCTTCACTGACATCTTTCGCATCCCTGCACATACTTCCTGACAAAGCTACTCATCCCAGGCCACTAGTAGTAGCAGCTCACTTGCTCTAGTGTTTCATGCTCTCCCAGGTGTCCAGCTGTTGGTGCATTGTGGCACTGTTTGAGCACATCTGCACGCAGTCCCTTGTCTGTGGGAATGTAGAGCTTCCCTTTGTAGTACACAAGCCTGTTGTCCTCCTCCCACTCCAGCAATCCATTGATAAGCCTTCATGGACCCTTCTTCTTCAACTCTTCTACTGCTTGCAGCACCTCAGCTTCTTTCTCCACCCCTTTACGAATCCTCTCTTCCAGCTCTCCTCCTTTCATCCTTGTCATGGCAATCCTCATAAACCTTTCTGGACAGAGTACAACCTATCCTTGGTTGTCCTCTGCATCTGTCACCTGGAAGGTCGGAATTCAAGAGAGAGGGTCAGCCTGAGTGTTGGTCTTGCCTGGTTTGTGAGTCAGATGGAAGTCAAATCGCGAGAGCCATAGGGACTATTGTGCTTGTCATCGGGATAGGTCTTGAGCTGTCCTCCAGTACTCAAGATTCCAGTGATTGGTGATGATTTCAAACGGCTCTGGTAGACCTTCCAAGTAGTGACGCCAGTCTTCCAGGGCTTGTATAATGGCGAGCATCTCTCTGTCATAGATTTCATAGTTCCGTTCAGCAGGTGCCATTGACTCTGACCTGTATGCCACTGGATGCCACAGTCCATTCTCCAGCTGCTGCAGGATCACCCCTCCTGTGGCATAACCAGAAGCGTCCACTTCCAGCCGAGTTGGCCATGCAGGGTCCCACATCACCAGTATTGGTTCCTTTGTGAAGGCTTCCTTCAGCACCTCGAAGGCCTGATGCTGTCATATGCCCCACTCCCAGCGGCAGTCCTTCTTGGTCAAGTCATTCAGAGGGCATGTGATCTTGGAGAAGTCCTTGATGAACCGCTAGTAGAAGTTGGCAAAGCCCAGGAAACCTTGGAATTCACGAAGATTCCTTGGGGTAGCCCATTCTTTCACTGCTCGAACTTTGACAGGATCCATACTGACCACCCCCTTGCAGATTACCATACCCAAGTACTCCACTTGCTCTTGATCAAACTCGCATTTCTCAGGACACAGATAGAGGTCGTTCTCCTGCAGCCATTTGAGTACTTCATGCATTGTCCGATGATGTTCCTCCAAGCTAGTACTGTAGATGAGAATGTCATCTAGATACATGGCAACCTTCCTCTGGGCAATCAGGTCTGTGAAGATGGAGTTCATGAGTGCTTGAAAGGTGGCTGGAGAGTTCGTCAGCCCAAAGAACATAATCTGGGGTTTAAAAAGACCTCAGTTGGTGATGAAGGCCGCCTTCCACTTGTCTCCTTCCTTAATCTGAACATTGTTGTAACCCCAATGAATGTCCAGCTTAGTGAAGTATTTAGCACCTTTAAGTCGGTTGATGATGTTACAATTTTTTATTTTTATCAGACATTCTTTCGCTTTTCTTTCTGTATTACCATTCTGGGCAAGTTAACGCCCAATATTATGCTTCTTCTTGACATCTGGACTTATCCACTTTCCCAGCTCCCTTCTTACAAATCATTCCAAGATGTTCTAACATTTTCTTTGTGACATCATTCTAAATTCTTTCTATCGATTTCTATCCTTTTCCATTATGACATCATCATCTTGCTGACAATAACGATTCTCTAACATTCCATTTCGTTCTATCCGATTACCTTATACATATTCCATGACATTCTTAGACGTTCTGTAAGATACAAACGAGTAGATACAATGGATGTATAAAAGTAGATAGAACTAGGTTATAGCTCTTCAGCTTGACCTAGTCTAATCAACTTGTGTTCAGCCAACAAACGATTCTCTGAATGCTAGCTTTTCTTAAGCTAGATCTCTAAACTTGAACCTTAACTCCTTTAAGAAAGGAAATTTCCTTTCTCGTTGGAGGTCGACTCGACATCACTACGTCACAGTGTTGTTGAGTTGTTGTCGTTGCTGCGCAAGTAACGTAACAGATGATATCAGAGGCAAGAGGAAGTAGGTATCGGTTCTTGACTGTGAACTCATTAAGCTTGTGATAGTCCTGTACGAATCGCAGTTTGCCATCCTCCTTCTTCACAAAGAAGACTGGAGAGGCTATGGGTGACTTGGAAGGGACAATGTATCCTTTCTGCAGATTCTCCTCTAAGAATTGGTCCAACTCTCCTTGTTCATTCACAGACATAGGGTACACCTTGAATCGGATTGTCTCAGGTGTGTCTGGCTTCAAATCGATGGCATGGCTGTATGGTTTGTGCTCTGGGAGGCGGTGTGATTCCTCTTTGGAGAAGACCTTTCGATACTCGTGGAACTCTATTGGCATGATCTCTTCCATGCTCTGCTTCTCCTTCTTTTTCAACTCCTTATAAGCTGGCTCAGCTGAGTATGTTACTCTGGCTGCCACCCACAGTTCATCTGTGGTATCCTCAAGGATCCCCTCCTTCCACCACTTCCTCCTCTGCTGGTGATTCCCCATGATCCTTTGATACTGCTCCTCCACTTCCACCTCTTCCTTCTTCACTTCTTCCTCTTCCTCCACTCTAATATTCATTAACCCAGCCTTCCAGTCTATGTCCGGGTTAACCTTTCTCAGCCATGGTAGACCTAGAATCACCTCCTCTGGGCCCAGGTCTGTAACCAACAACTCCACCACCTCCACATAGTCTCCAATAGTCAACTCTAGTCACATGAACTCTGAAATGCTTCCAGCTCGATTCTTGGTGCCATCAATGTTGTACAGAGGTATCTCTCTCTTGAGAAGATGCCTCCATACCTTGTGTTCTGTTACCCAACTTCGGCTTATGAACAAGCCAGTTGCTCCTGAGTCTATCATTGCCACAACTTTCTTTCTTCGGTTTCTCCCCCTCAGACTTGCATGCACATGGAAATGGTTATCATGTTTATTGGCAACAGGAATAGATATGGTACATGCAGAGACTGAATCATATATAGAAGGAGAAGGCGAAGGAGAAAGTAAGTAATCAGGTGCTCTATTTGTGGCTGGCAGTGACACCTGTTTTAAAAAGACTGCTTGAGGGTGGCAAATTGAGCTGACAGTTGGTGGAGTTGAGCCAGCATGTCATTGAAGTTGGGGGGTGGGGAGCCAGGAGTTGGCGACGGTTCTGATGATGATGGACCAGAGATTTCAGCAGGAAGGCTCTCTGATGCTGCTACCCTTCTTGCTCTTGGCTTGCCAGCCCACTTGTCAAAGCACACTGCTTCATAATGACCAGCTCGACCACAGTGACCACAAATCTCACGTTTATGGTTGCCATTTGCCTTGGTGTGCTGGGTGGAGCCCATAGCACTTCCCAGCCATCATGTGGGTCCAGTCCAGCCTGGACTTGGTGGCATTGACTTCCATGGCATTGGGGTCACGAGCAGGTGGGGCAAAGGGAGTGATTGAAGCAGTTGATGGGTGAGGGGCAGGAGGTGGGATAGTGGGCATAGTCATTGCTGCTGCAGGTCAGCAGGCCTTCTCAGCCTCTCATTGACGGATATGAACGTCCAGGTCATTGGCAATGTTAATGAGCTGGTCAAGGGTCTCAGTCTTGTGGTCGGTGTGCACAAGCTCATTCTTAATGCAAGATGCCATATGCTCATAGAAGCAGTCACGGAGGTCAGCAGAGGAATAGCCAGTCCTTGACATGATCTCCTTGAACTTGGCAGCGTACTTAGCTACCAACTGCTTCCCTTGGAAGAGCACACACAGTCGTTCCTTCACATCTGCTGCCTCATCCATTGTCTCAAACCTCAGCTTGAAGCCTTTGACAAATTCCTCCCAGCTGTTGTCATAGGGGTGCCTCTCTTGGGCAACCTCTTCCATAGCTGGTGTGGCCCACACAGCTGCATTGTCCTGCATGAATGTCAGGGCCAAGCAGATCCACAAGCCATCATCTCTGGCTCAAGTCCCATCTGCATTAGCTCTGTTAAGTGCTGCTCTCTGTGACTGCACATAGAGTGAGAAAGCAGCAAGAAATCAGCAGGCATCAGCTCTACCAAGCTTTCCTGTGAATGCAGAAGGTTTCTGGAAAGGCTTCTGATCCGAGGAGGTTGAAGCTGATGCAGCTGCAGCACTGGTCTGGACCAGTTGACTGATGTTCTGCAACATCTGATTGAGACCTTCTGACATCTGATTGAAGCTGGCAACCATCTGTGTCACTGCATTTGACAGATTGGTTTGGCTTGTAACCAGAGCCTGGAGAAGTTGATCAGTAGAGGGTTGATTGGCAGGGGTGTTTGACATTTTTGGAAACTCTCTGGGGTCTTGGAAGATGTCAGTGGGGTCATCGGTATGGAAGAGGTTTAGGAGTTGGTTTGGACAGGGTTGTTCGTCACAAGGATACCACTCGTCTTCGGTTGGGTAGTGGTGGGCATCTTGGCTGTCTTCAGTGTCGTAGGCATGAGTGTGTTCTCTGCAATCTCTAGCCAGAGTGCTTTGCTGATGCAAGGTCGATATACACTATCGACGGTGCAACCTGAGATCTTGACCTAATGTGGTGCTGCAATGACTCTCGTATTAGTGGGTAGAACCCTCTGTACTCAAGCCAGGAAAGGGATAAGGAAAAGGGGTAATCCAGTGTAGACTCTAGGTCGATATGACGTTGAACTCAACAGACACTAAGTCAATGCCTAGCCCAAATGACCAAGTTAGCTTAACTACTGAGAGATATATACAAGAAATACTTACCTAGCCCAAATGACCAAGAGGTCAAGATGGGGAACTAGGCTACAAGTGTCAGGTATAAATACAATGAGTCTGTCTTGGCGAGAATAACTGATGGAAATGGAAGAATAATCCAGAATGAGATCTGGGTTGAATGGAATGTTCTATGGAAGAGTGGCTGTGATGGTATAAATAAGGTAAGTAATCAGATAAATAGATAAAAGATAAGATAATGGGACTTAGAAGAAAAGAGAAAGGAAAAGTTGCACTCCATCACATATTTTACCTTTCTATGTCATCTACAAAGTGCAACATGCAGTCAAACAGTACAGAGGTACTTAGAGGAGACATCAAAACAGAAAGATGACTTAGAACAGGAACAATCACAGAATGATCCTCCTCTGAAGTCAATATACAGATCAAAGTCAAAGCAGGTGATCTCTTAATAAAGAGTTCACTGGCAGCTAAACAATATGAGATAAACTAACTAGGTACAAAGTCATCTCAGAAAGAAGAAAATCACTTCTGAAGGACATCCACTACCTACAGACAGATACAACAAGAAGTAAGAAGAATATCTAACACATAAGAAGTCCTGAATAAGACCAAGCATGCATTATCGAAGGAGATAGGAACAGTAACAGCATGTTCTGACCTTGGAAACTTTAGCATCTAGACCTCTGCCAATGTGTGGATACTAGAAAGGGAAATGCTGTAAAGAAATGGGACAGATACAGCCATCCACTCATAGATACCCGACTTAGAAAAGAGAAAATACAAATTAGAGAGTCCAGAACACCTGGAGACATAGATACCCTGTGGATATGGTTGGATACCCTAGTGGCCAGACTCTATGACATCCAAATATTCCCTCTTTTAGTATCTCAGTCACGCATTTACCAGTTTCTGAATTATCAGACATTATTTATATTTTTCTGTAGATATATTACATGGACTGTATATAAGGACAGCTAGATATTTGTACATACTCAAGTAACTCTGCCCCCTCTGATTGTGAATACATGAAGAGTTTGTTTGGTGTATAATTGTGTGTGCCATTCCAGTTTTGCTTCCTTACTTCAGGCCCTGGAGATTGGTCCTGAGTAACTCCAGAGAGATAGACATCTGATAACAAACTTGCATTGTAAGAGATAAGAGTAACATCTTGAGTGTGTTATAGCACTTTTCTAAGAGACACTTTACACCAAGAAGAAGCCTTAGGCACTTGGAGTGTGGCCTGTGTTGGGTATCAGGTTGTGACACACTTAGAGTCTTAGCAAAGGGTGTNGTGCTTGTCGTCAGGATAGGTCTTGAGCTGTCCTCCAGTACTCAAGATTCTGGTGGTCAGTAATGATTTCGAATGGCTCTGGTAGACCTTCCAAGTAGTGACGCCAGTCTTCCAAGGCTCATATAATGGTGAGCATCTCCCTGTTATAGATTTCGTAGTTCTGCTCAGCAGGTGCCATCGACTCTGACCTGTATGCCACTAGATGCCACAGTCCATCCTCTAGCTGCTGCAGGATCACCCCTCCTGTGGCATAACCAGAAGCATCCACTTCCAGCCGAGTTGGCTGTGCAGGGTCCCACATCACCAGTATTGGTTCCTTTGTGAAGGCTTCCTTTAGCACCTCGAAGGCCTGACGCTGTCGTATGCCCCACTCCCAGTGGCAGTCCTTCTTGGTCAAGTCATTCAGAGGGTGTGCGATCTTGGAGAAGTTCTTGATGAACCGCTGGTAGAAGTTGGCAAAGCCCAGGAAACCTCGGAGTTCACGAAGATTCCTTGGGGTAGCCCATTCTTTCACTGCTCGAACTTTGACAGGATCCATACTGACCACCCCCTCACAGATCACCATATCCAAGTACTCCACTTGCTCTTGATCAAACTCGCATTTCTCAGGGTGCAGATAGAGGTCATTCTCCTGCAGCCGTTTGAGTACTTCATGCGTTGTCTGATGATGTTCCTCCAAGCTAGTACTGTAGATGAGAATGTCATCTAGATACATGGCAACCTTCCCCTGGGCAATCAGGTCTGCGAAGATGGAGTTCATGGGTGCTTGAAAGGTGGCTGGAGAGTTCATCAGCCCAAAGAACATAACCTGGGGTTTAAAAAGACCTCGGTTGGTGACAAAGGCCACCTTCCACTCGTCTCCTTCCCTAATCCAAACATTGTTGTAACCCCAGCGAACGTCCAGCTTAGTGAAGTATTTAGCACCTTTGAGTCGATTGATGATATCAGAGGCAAGAGGAAGTGGGTATCAGTTCTTGACTGTGAACTCATTGAGCTTGCGATAGTCCTGTACGAATCACAGTTTGCCATCCTTCTTCTTCACAAAGAAGACTGGAGAGGCCATGAGTGACTTGGAAGGGACAATGTATCCTTTCCACAAATTCTCCTCTAAGAATTGGTCCAACTCTCCTTGTTCGTTCACCGACATAGGGTACACCTTGGATCAGATTGTCTCAGGTGCATCCGGCTTCAAATCAATGGCATGGTTGTATGGTTTGTGCTCAGAGAGGCGGTGTGATTCCTCTTCGGAGAAGACCTTTCAATACTTGTGGAACTCTATTGGCATGATCTCTTCCATTCTCCGCTTCTCTTTCTTTTTCAACTCCTCATAGGCTAGCTCAGCTGAGTATATTACCCCAGCTGCCACCCACAGTTCATCTGTGGTATCCTCAAGGATCCCCTCCTTCCACCACTTCCTCCTCTGCTGGTGATTCCCTATGATCCTTTGATACTGCTCCTCCACTTCTTCTTCTTCCTTCTTTACTTCTTCCTCTTCCTTCTTTACTTCTTCCTCTTCCTCCACTCTAATGTTCATTAACCCAGCCTTCCAGTCTATGTCTGGGTTAACCTTCCTCAGCCATGGTAGACCTAGAATCACCTCCTCTGGACCCAGGTCTGTAACCAACAACTCCACCACCTCCACATAGTCTCCAATAGTCAACTCTAGTTGCACAAACTCTGAGATGCTTCCAGCTCGATTCTTGGTGCCATCAATGTTGTACAGAGGTATCTCTCTCTTGAGAAGATGCCTCCATACCTTGTGTTCCATTACCCAACTTCAGCTTATGAATAAGCCAGTTGCTCCTGAGTCTATCATTGCCACAACTTTCTTTCTTCGGTTTCTCCCCCTTAGACTTGCATGCACATGGAAATAGTTATCATGTTTATTGGCAACAGGAATAGATATGGTACATGCAGAGACTGAATCATACGTAGAAGGAGAGGGTGAAGGAGAAAGTAAGTGATTGGGTGCCCCATTCGTGGCTGGTGGTGACACCTGTTTTAAAAAGACTGCTTGAGGGTGGCGAATTGAGCTGACAGCTGGTGGAGTTGAGCCAGCATGTCATTGAAGTTGGGGGGTGGGGAGCCAGGAGTTGACGACGGTTCTGATGAAGATGGACCAGGGATTTCAGCAGGAAGGCTCTCCGATGCTGCTACCCTTCTTGCTTTTGGTCTGCCAGCCCACTTGTCAAAGCACACTGCTTCACAATGACCGGCTCGACCACAATGACCACAGATCTCACATTCATGGTTGCCATTTGCCTTGGTATACTGGGTGGAGCCACACTCATAGCACTTTCCAGCCATCATGCGGGTCCAGTCCAGCCTGGACTTGGTAGCATCGACTTCCATGGCATTGGGGTCATGAGCAGGTGGGGCAAAGGGGGTGATTGAAGCAGTTGATGGGCGAGGGGCAGGAGGTGGGATAGTGGGCATAGTCATTGCTGCCGCAGGTCGGCGGGCCTTCTCAGCCTCTCATTGACGAATACGAACATCCAGATCATTGGCAATGTTAATGAGCTGGTTGAGGGTCTCAGTTTTGTGGTCAGTGTGCATGAGCTCATCCTTAATGTGAGATGCCATGTGCTCATAGAAGCGGTCACAGAGGTCAGCAGAGGAATAGCCAGTCCTCGACATGATCTCCTTGAACTTGGCAGCATACTCTGCCACTGACTGCTTCTCTTGGAAGAGCACGCGCAGCCGTTCCTTCGCATCTGCTGCCTCATCTGTTGTCTCAAACCTCAGCTTGAAACCTTTGACAAACTCCTCCCAGCTGTTGTCATAGGAGTGCCTCCCTTGGGCAACCTCTTCTATAGCTGGTGTGGCCCACACAGCTGCATCGTCCTGCATAAAGGTTAGGGCTGAGCGAATCCACAGACCATCATCTTGAGCTCAAGTTCCATCTGCATTGGCTCTGTTGAGTGCTGCCCTCTGTGACTGCACATAGAGCAAGAAGGCAGCAATAAATCAGCGGGCATCGGCTCTTCTGAGTTTCTCTGTGAATGCAGAAGGTTTCTGGAAAGGCTTCTGATCCGAGGAGGTCGAAGCTGATGTGGCTGCAGCACTGGTCTGGACCAATTGACTGATGTTCTGTGACATCTGATTGAAGCTGGCAACCATCTGTGTTACTGCATTTGACAGATTGGTTTGGCTTGTAACCAGGGCTTGGAGAAGTTGATCGGTAGAGGGTTGATTGGCAGGGGTGTTTGACATTTTTGGGAACTCTCTGGGGTCTTGGAAGATGTCAGTGGGATCGTCGGTATGGAAGGGGTTTAGGAGTCGGTTTGGACAGGGTTGTTTGTCACAAGGATACCACTCGTCTTCAGTTGGGTAGTGGTGGGCGTCTTGGCTATCTTCAGTGTTGTAGGCGTGAGTGCATTCTCTGCAATCTCTAGCCAGAGTGCTTTGCTGATGCAAGGTCAATGTGCACTATTGACGGTGCAACCTGAGATCTTGACCTAATGTGGTGCCGCAATGACCCTTGTCACAGTGAGTAGAACCCTCTGCACTCGAGTCAGGAAAAGGATAATGAAAGGGGTGATCCAGCATAGACTCTAGGTCGATACAATGTTGAACTCAACAGACACAAAGTCAATGTCTAGCCCAAATGACCAAGAGGTCAAGATGGGGAACTAGGCTACAAGTGTCAGGTATAAATACAATGAGTCTGTCTCGGCGAGAATAACTGATGGAAATGGAAGAATGATCTGGAATGAGATCCGGGTTGAATGGAATGTTCTATGGAAGAGTGGCTGTGATGGTATAAATAAGGTAAGTAATTGGATAAATAGATGAAAGATAAAAGATAAGATAATGGGACTTAGAAGAAAAGAGAAAGGAAAAGTTGCACTTCATCACACTCATGGTACAGGAAGAGGAGAGAAGGGTTTGATTTGGTTTGTGGCTCTTCTTATGTGGCAGACTTGATTTGCTGCCGATAGTGGCTGTCATGATGGTCCAGGTGCAAGAGAAGAGATAAAAGTCATCATCTTATCATTAGTGAATGATGCTGTCACAAACCTCATGAGTTGTGATTGTCACAGGCCCTGGTTGTCAACAAACCTCTGTGAGCTATCTATTGGATTATTAGATGCTAGGTACAGGTGTGTTCTTGCTCTTTGTTGCTTCTTCATACTTCATTCAGCACATACTCAAAACCCTAGGAATACGCATCTTGTTCTTTTTCTTCCTTCTGTGAATACTTGATACCTGGGAATATGCAGATGCCTTATGGAGGACCTTTTAATTTCAAATTCCCTTTCTCCTTTTTGACACCTGTATGCTCACAAGTGGGCTTGATAAAGTAACAATGCCATCTGCAACGGTCACTCTGTACTTTCTTCCAGATAATGTTGACTTTGCATTGCTGTTGCAACACACTTTCGAAAACAAGAAGGACGACCTCGGCACCACATCAAATGCCTTCTCTCCACTCAGCTCAGTCCCATCTTCCTCTGAATTTGGTCCAGTGCCAACTTCTGAAGCCATGTCTCCTATCAGACTTGAAGACTTGGGTTCAACAGATAATGCTGAGCCTTCCAAGGCATTGGAGGCTTCAATAGTCCAGAAATCAAATTTGCAGAAATCACATTCACAGAAATTGCATTCCAAATCTCAAGGCAAAAGAAACTGTTGGAAGAAATGAGCTGCCGCAAGGGCAAAGGTCACACCTGAGAACTATGCCGCTCCACCTCCCAAGAAGCCATATGTCTAGCAAGAGTTGGTTCTTGACTTTGATCTGGATCAGCTCCATGCATTGGAGAACGGATTCTCTGGACATCATGCCCAGTATGGCAACACAAAGTATACTCTTGAAGACATCACAGGCTCTGAGTTTAACTTCACCAAAGTTGATTGGAATGGACAGTGAGTCCTTTGAGGTCCCACAGCTGCTGATATGCATCTCTGAGTCTATTTTTATAGGTCTGACTTTGTTATAGTGATGTGGGATGGCTTTGAAATCATTCATGGCAAGGGCTTCACTGACCAAATGACTTGGCATGGTGCTATGGTGAGGGTTGCCAACAAGTTAGATAGTGAGAGGAAGAACATGTCTTTTACTGGGAGGCTTCTAAAGAACTGCCATGGTGGCTTCTTTGCACTCTCAGCCGGCGTTTCATGCAACCTGGGCTTGAAGGTAAGTGCCATTTTTACTTGTTATCCTCAATGCAGCAATGCACGCAACTTGTATCTTTTAGAAACCAAAGGTTGTTGGCCAGGCCAATAAAAAGAACACAGAGGTTATCGATCAACTTCTCAGTGATCCTGACATCATCTGACTTGCTGGCTTTCAGTCAGCAGCATTCTACCACTGCCAGCCTGTCCTCTGTCATTAGTATGCTGCAAACCATATTGATCTGAAAAACAGGTTCCCGCACCTTACCTGGAACTTCTGAAACAGCATCTATGCTCACATTACATTTAACTTTGGGCCTCAGACTGTCTGTGCCGAACACACAGATTTTGGGAACCGTGCAGATGGCTCCTGTGCCATCACAGCCCTTTCTCCCTCTGTCAGTGGCTACAATTACAAGAATGGAGGGCACTTGATACTCTGGGACCTTCGCCTAGTCATCAAGTTTCTGCCAGGTGCAACCATTCTCATTCTCTCAGCTGTGCTTTGCCATTCAAACATTGCCATTGGTGACAAGGAACGCTGGTTCTCCTTCACTCAGTATACTGCAGGCAGCCTTTTCTGATGGGTGGAACGCAGCTATCGCTTGGAGACAATTTTTTGGGCCTCTCTCAAGGAAGATGAAGTGACAGTGGAGAAGGAGAAGGACAAAGCTCGTTGGAAGAGCTCCTTCACCAACTTTGCAAAGTTTCATTGATTACAGACGTTTTTCTTCTGGTCTTTTTGTTGCATAGAGCTTCTCCTTATCTTAGTTGTACTGTCACAATGCATCCCTTGTACATGTGTTGTATCTGAAAGAGCACTTATATTGAATGGTTTTGAATGAATGTGCATTTTGAATGAACATGACGATTGAAATGTACTGACCATAGATGAGCTTTCTGCCCAAGTTGAAAATCTATACTAAGGTCACAAGTGTGCTCTTAGTAACTCTAGCAGACAATACAAGTGCATAAGAAAAAAATGTGAGTTGTAGTAGTGTGTCAAAATAGCTTGAAAACAGTTTTGATGGCAGTAATGTGCATTGTGATTTACCCTTCATACTGTTCCTCAATCTTTGATCTTTGTCCCCTACCTAGAAACTGCCACCGTACACCCAACTGTTACAAAATACAAGCCATGCCACTTGAAACATCATTTTAATTGGTTTTGGTCAACTCCACTCATTGTCAAGACCCCAAAAGAGCCAGTGCGTTTTCCCATAGAGAGTTTCTAATGCACCTTGCTCTTACACTGCTAGGCTTCTTCTGTATGGGTCAACTGTCCTCTAGTCTCTCAGATACACTGTCTTGACCCTATGTATTGAAGTTGAGAGGTGTAACAATGACATACAGGTTGAGACGTACTATAATGACTGAGCATGGAGAGTTTCAAGCATGGAGAGTTTCAAATATACAGTGAGTTTCTGTATTGTTCTGTTTTATGTTTCTTTAAGTAATAGTCACTGCATAGTGCTATAACAGAACTCAAGGCTGGTGCAGTCTCAACACAGATGTATGTTTATTAGGGAAATATTCTTTACTAGCAGGCACATTTCGCTTTCAGACATGCATTCTCTTTTGGAATTGACAGTTTTGTTATTTAAAAAAGTATCTGCTTGTCTTGATTTCATCATGGTGCCTCCAACCTTTGCTTATAACTACCACTCTCGACAAAATCCACCTTCACCTCTTTCTGACGACTTGCTGCCACCCTCTTCACCTGAGGCAGACTGGACCGAATATTACAGGAGTAAAAGGCATCTCCAGAGCAGACGACAGGTTCAGCGGCAATTCATCTCATCACCAATGTGGCCTATTTCAGTATCACCTCCACCTTTGCAACTGCCCAATTGGAAATTTATTTCTTCACCTACACATGCTGTTCAGAGCTTGCCTTCAAGCCCACCATTGCATTCAAGCCCAAGCCCACCTGAGTGAAAAACCTCTGAGCAAAAGATTATTGCCTCTGCAGCCACTTCAAGTATGTTCTACTCTACTTATTGTGTCTTCCTGCTCAAGTATGAATGCCAGGATCCTTTATCCAGCCTTCTATTGTGAACACAAGTCAAAATATACCCAATAGCATTTGCCAAGCAAGGGATCAGACACTGGATACAGAGAGGGAAGCAGAGGAAGAGCAGAAGCAGCAACAGCAACGGGCCCGAGAATATGCATGAGCATACTACCAATGCCATCAGTCATGCCTTCAGGCAAAGGCCTGAGAGAACAAAAAAAAGGTTTCATTCATCCACTACAGCCTTATCTATGTTCTAACCCTAAGTTTCAGACACTATAAAACCATTGAAGGACTTCCAGAGGTAGAGCAAGCCAACACCCTACAGCAGTTGCGCTCTCAAGAGAACACCTACAAGGCCTGCTGGTGAGAGAAGAATAGGTCCTACTTAGCACAGATGGAGCAAATACACTGAGTGCATCAATGAGTAAGTTTTTTGAAATTGACAGCCACTGCTCATATGGGTCACTAATTGCCTTGCACTTATTTAGGCATAGCAGCAAGATGTTTCTAGATCTTGATGTATTCATGCACCTCACCAATGTGATATATGATTTTCATTAGCACTTTAATACTGGGACTGAGGTTCAATAGCCCCTTCTGAGCATTTCTGTCTTTTTCCCACAATGGCTAGTGGGCAGTCACTAAGGCGAGTTGACACCAATTCTGTGAATCACTCGTTCAGACAAATCACTGCTAACACCCACCTCAACTCTGAGCCTTGGGTTGATACAGAACCTGAGGATGGGTCGTTATCAGAAGGGATGGAAGGTGACCTGGATCAGTCAAGTGACGAGAGTTCTGAATCTGGGAACACTGAGGAGTCAAGCAGTGAGGAGGAATCAGACAAAGATTCTGGTGAGAGCAAGAATGATTTGAGGTTGAAGAAGAGATGGCCACCAACAGAGCCATCCGAGGACAATGACCACATTCTAATAGGAGTTCCCAAGAAGCAGAGGCATATGGTGAGTAGGGCTATACTCTCTTTATATTAATGCTTAGAAAAGGACTTCAGATCAAGCTAAATGTCCAACCTAAGTGCTTAACGAGGGAAGAGGAGTTGGCACTGAGAGCTGAGCTGGAATGGCATGACCTTGATGAAAAAAGACATACATAGCACAATCTACCATTTCATTCTCTTATAGATCTTTCCTCCAGAATGACAACATCAATGCCTTTGTCCAATGCCTGTCCAGACTCCATCTGGGAGTGGAAAGCGACTCTGCCTCTTCAACTCTCCTCAGGGACAGGCAGCCAGATAAGTAGATAGATGCAGAACAATACATATTCATGCCAGGTTATATACATTACAATGCTAGACTGAGAGATCCTCCATAAATGTCACAATATCAACATCATTCTATCCAGAATGCTTCCTATCATCATACTCTGATTCAGCAGTAGTCTGCTCTACAACCTGACCCTCAATCTGCATCCCAACAATGTTCGTTGCCCATTCTGGTAATAACACACCGCTGACAACGTCAACACTGCGTCCAACGCATTCACCAGGTAAAAGGCTGCCTAAAAGATTAACTCCAGTTAGCTGTCAGTGAAAAAGAAGTGAGACCTCTTACCAGTGAACCCTTTGAGCTGACTAGTCTGTACCAGGTGCCGTGCAATTGAGGAATTGATAGTAAGGCGGTATTTCAACTGTTGAGATAGCTCCACACTCAAATCCAGGTCATTGACACTGGTTTTCTGGATAGCAAGCTGGAAGTCAGTGTATTCATTGAGCATATAGGTTATGAGTTGCTTGATTTTGATGTTGAGTCGTTCTATCTCTTCCTTAGCACATCAGAGTCAGAAGTGATAGTTCATTGCCAGCCAGTTGCCTATCTGAGCCTATGGCAGTTTTGCTAAATCAGTGTGTGTGTCCTTGAGTAGATCGAAGTCAGCAAGGGTAACCATCTCAACAATTTCATTCCATGTCAGTTTTTTTCAGGGTGGAAAAACTGTTTCAGCAGCCGTGTTGTAAGCTTCAAGTGCCTTGCGGATTGCTTCTGCTCGAGCCTTCAGTGCCTTGGTAATTTTCTCATGTTGTTTATACTCTAGTAGAGAAGCAGCAGGGTGGCTGAGATTGAGGAAGTAGCAGGGGAGACAGGAATATGCACCAACGCCACTCATATTCAGCTTCATAAGCTCAAACAATTGCTGAACCACTAATCTTTCAAGTTAATCCAGGGCATGACAGTAGTTCCGAGATGCTAGCAGAGTCATGGTACTCTGATACTCAGCACTATCTGGTGTCCATTGGGTTTCAATGCCATGATGGTACTCAAGGTCCAGACATGCCTCTTCTGCTATTCAAACTTCTTCCAGGGTTACACAGTACTGAGCTTGAATGGTATTTGCCTGTTTGTCTGTATACTTCTCAGGTGTCACCTCTAGGTCATTGTGTTTGTTGGCTGCATTGTTGGATTTCCATCTAGATAGATGACATGTTAGCGAGTGGACACATCAGAGAAATAAGAAACGCTCACATTGCCCCCCATAGTTTTTGAAGTGCATCTGCATATCCCACCTTCTATAGATCCTCTTCATGTGGATCAATAAAGTCCTGTTCAAAATATTTGTGCTCATCTTGCAGGTATTGCTCACAGTCCTTTGTTGTGATGCCAAGATTGTGGCATGCTTCTTCTAGCAAGAGTGTGTTGTCAGCAATTCGCTTCAAGGCTTGCCGATAATTGGATAATATGAAATATCCTGCAATGAGTTGGGCAAGTGTTGCAATCAGAAGGAATGTTGGAGCATACCTGAGTTAGTGTACTTGTCATCTGAATGGAAGGAAAAGTGTTTCAGAATCTTTTGGCGACAGTGGAATGGAGTTGATAGATGAGTAACTGATGCGAGGTGATTTGAACAGGCAAACGTACGCTCACACTCCTCAAAGTCCTCAATTCCTACACCCTTAGTGTACTAGAGGTGCCAACTGACCTGACATCTGCGGTTGTGAGCATGTCCATGAAAGGCAGACACAACATCTTGTAAGCGCTTTTCCTTCACAATGTCCCGGAGCTTCTTACTGCACAGCATGGTCTTGAAGAATGCACACATGATGTCGTATTCTACACCAAGTAGATCTTCCAGTTTCCTAATCAATGCATGCACAATCACTAGTGGGTATTTCATGCTAATTTTCAGATCAGCTCCTGTTCGCATAAAATGAACAAGAGGACTCAACAGCTCTCCGCTTTGAACCATATCACATATGACCATTACATGACCATGTCAGCAGACCGCAATAAAGATTCCAGTTACCTTGAAGAGTGCAAACATCTTCTTCCGAGATTCGGGCCCAGCACTCTTCCAGTGATCGACACAGGTGTCAATGCATGCCGCCAAGTCCTCTATTTTATTGACATTGAGCCATGTGATGCCATCAGCATCATCAGAAAGTGGGAGCGAGGGACCCAGCGATTGGGATTTAGCCTGTGACAGTAAAACTCAACAATGCCAAGTCAACCAATTTGTTCTGATAGGCTCACCTTTGCTTGCGCCTTGCTGACTTCATCTTTAAACACATCAACTTCTTCCTCTTCTAACCAGCAATAATCAGGAATAGTATGGTTGTCTTTACGTGTTGTACCAGCTCAGAAAGAAGGATCAACCTGCTTCAAAGAGTTGTTGCCGTCTATAGCTAGAAGAACAGTGGGATCAAGGGGCTCCTCGCCTTCTAGCTTGTAGGTACAGGGTGGGCATATTGTTGCTGTAAATGATTCTTCCAAGAGTCAGTCTAGTGTGCCAAGAGTAAGCTTGTTGACTTCACGAAGTATCACCAAATATTCATCATATGCAATCCAGAGTTGGTCCTCCAATTGCGGTTCATGAGCTAGCTGGAATGTGACTAAGTGGGAGAGCTTGGATGTGAGCTCAGTGCTCACCTTGTGTAGGTACTGAAGTGTCTGTGACAGCCCATCAATGCTGTATCGGGAGCAGACACAATGTATTTGATGAAAGATCTCCATGAGTGACAAGGAGAATACTATGTTTGGCCAAGTGGTGCTGGCTCCAATATACCCATGACGAATCAGTGTCTTATTGACAGATTTGGTGTTGCTAGCATGGAAAAAGAGCTGCTCCTCATTGACTGGATTGTGATGAAGTACAACTTTTCCTTTCTCTTTTCTTCTAAGTCCCATTATCTTATCTCTTATCTTTTATCTATTTATCTGATCACTTACCTTATTTATATGAACACAGCCACTTTTCTGTAGAACATTCCATTCAACCCAGATCACCTTCCGGATCATTCTTCCATTCCCATCAGTTATTCTCACTGAGACAGACTCATTGTATTTATACCTGACACTTGTAGCCTAGTTCCCCATCTTGACCTCTTGGTCATTTGGGCTAGGCAAGTATCTTTGTATATATCTCAGTAGCTTAACTAACTTGGTCATTTGGGCTAGACATTGACTTTGTGTCTGTTGAGTTCAACATTGTATCGACCTAGAGTCTATGCTGGATCACCCCTTTCATTATCCTTTTCCTGACTCGAGTGCAGAGGGTTCTACTCACTGTGACGAGAGTCATTGCGGCATCACATTAGGTCAAGATCTCAGGTTGCACCGTCGATAGTGTACATCGACCTTGCATCAGCAAAGCACTCTGGCTAGAGATTGCAGAGAATGCACTCATGCCTATAACACTGAAGACAGCCAAGACACCCACCACTACCCAACTGAGGACGAGTGGTATCCTTGTGACAAACAACTCTGTCCAAACCGACTCCTAAATCCCTTCCATACTGAAGACTCCACTGATATCTTTCAAGACCCCAGAGAATTCCCAAGAATGTCAAACACCCCTGCCAATCAACTCTCTACCGATCAACTTCTCCAAGCCCTGGTTACAAGCCAAACCAATCTGTCAAATGCAGTGACACAGATAGTTGCCGGCTTCAATCAGATGTCAGAAGGTCTCAATCAGATGTCGCAGAACATCAGTCAATTGGTCCAGACCAGTGCTGTAGCCACATCAGCTTTGACCCCCTCAGATTAAAAGCCTTTCCAGAAACCTTCTGCATTCACAGGAAAGCTTGGTGGAGCCAATGCCTGCCAATTTATTGCTGCTTTCTCACTCTATGCACAGTCACAGAGGGCAGCACTTAACAGAGCCAATGCAGATGGGACTTGGGCCAGAGATGATGGCTTGTGGATCCACTCAGCCCTGACATTTATGCAGGACGATGCAGCTGTGTGGGCCACACCAGCTATAGAAGAGGTTGCCCAAGGGAGGCATCCCTACGACAACAGCTGGGAGGAATTTGTCAAAGGTTTTAAGCTGAGGTTTGAGACAATGGATGAGGCAGCAGATGCGAAGGAACGACTGCATGTGCTCTTCCAAGAGAAGCAGTTGGTAGCTGAGTACGCTGCCAAGTTCAAGGAGATCATGTCAAGGACTGGCTATTCCTCTGCTGACCTCTGTGACTGCTTCTATGAGCACATGGCATTCCGCATCAAGAATGAGCTTGTGCACACCGATCACAAGACCGAGACCCTCAACCAGCTCATTAACGTTGCCAATGACCTGGATGTTCATATCCGTCAACGAGAGGCTGAGAAGGCCCACCGACCTGCAGCAGCAATGACTATGCCCACTATCCCACCTCCTGCCTCTCGCCCATCAACTGCTTCAATCACTCCCTTTGCCCCACCTGCTCATAACCCCAATGCCATGGAAGTCGATGCCACCAAGTCCAGGCTGGACTGGACCTGCATGATGGCTGGGAAGTGCTATGGGTGTGGCTCCACCCAGCACACCAAGGCAAATGGCAATCATGAACGTGAGATCTGTGGTCATTGCAGTCAGGCTGGTCATCATGAAGCAGTGTGCTTTGACAAGTGGGCTGGCAGACCAAAAGCAAGAAGGATGGCAGCATCTGAAAGCATTCCCGTAGAAGTCTCTGCTCCATCACCACCTGAGCTGTCATCACCACACCCCCCATCCCCCAACATCAATGACATGCTGGCTCAACTCAACCAGCTGTCAGCCCAGTCTGCTGCCCTCAAGCAGTCTTTTTAAAACGGGTGTCACCGCCAGCCACGAATGGGGCATCTGATCATTTACTTTCTCCTTCACCATCTCCTTCTACATATGATTCAGTCTCTGCATGTACAATATCTATTCCTGTCGCCAATAAACATGATAATCATTTCCGTGTACATGCAAGTCTGAGGGGGGGGAACCAAAGAAAGAAAGTTGTGGCAATGATAGACTCTGGAGCAACTGGCTTATTCATAAGCCGAAGTTGGGTGATGGAACACAAAGTATGGAGGCACCTTCTTAAGAAGGAGATACCTCTGTACAACATTGACGGAACCAAAAATTGTGCTGGAAGCATCTCAGAGTTTGTGTAACTGGAGCTGACTATTGGGGACTATGTGGAGGTGGTGGAGTTGTTAGTCACAGATCTGGGCCCAGAGGAGGTGATTCTGAGTCTGCTGCGGTTAAGAAGGGTTAACCCAGACATAGACTGGAGAGCCGGGTTAATGAACATCAAAGTGGAGGAAGAGGAAGAAGTGAAGGAGGATGGAGCTGAAGTAGAGGAGTGGTATCAAAAGATCATGGAGAATCGTAAGCAGAGGAGGAAGTGGTGGAAGGAGGGGATTCTTGAGGATACGACAGATGAGCTGTGGGTGGCAGCTGGAGTGACATATTCAGCTGAGTTAGCATATGAAGAGTCGAAGAAGAAGGAGAAGCGAAGCATGGAAGAGATTGTGCCAGCAGAGTTCCACAAGTACCGAAAGGTCTTCTCAGAGGAAGAGTCCTATTGTCTCCCAGAGCATAAGCCATATGACCATACCATTGACCTGAAACCAGATGCACCTGAGACGATCCAATCCAAGGTGTACCCCATGTCGGTGAATGAGCAAGGGGAGCTGGACCAATTCTTAGAGGAGAACCTGCAAAAAGGATACATCACCCCTTCCAAGTCGCCCATGGCTTCTCCAGTCTTCTTTGTGAAGAAGAAGGATGGCAAGCTGCGATTCGTACAGGATTATTGCAAGCTTAATGAGTTCACAGTCAAGAATTGATACCCGCTCCCTCTTGCTTCTGACATTATCAACCGACTCAAAGGTGCTAAATACTTCACCAAGCTGGATGTTCATTGGGGTTACAACAATGTTCGGATTAAGGAAGGAGATGAATGGAAGGCTGCCTTCGTCACCAACTGAGGTCTCTTCGAACCCCAGGTCATGTTCTTTGGGCTGACGAACTCTCCAGCCACCTTTCAAGCACTCATGAACTCCATCTTCGCAGACCTGATTGCCCAGGGGAAGGTTGCTGTGTATCTGGATGACATTCTCATCTATAGTACCAACTTGGAGGAACATTGTCAGACAACACATGAAGTACTCAAACGACTGCAAGAGAACGACCTCTATCTGCATCCTGAGAAATGTGAGTTTGATCAAGAGCAAGTGGAGTACTTGGGTATGGTGATCCGTGAGGGGGTGGTCAGTATGGATCCTGTCAAGGTTCGGGCAGTGAAAGAATGGGCTACCTCAAGGAATCTTCGTGAACTCTGAGGCTTCCTAGGCTTTGCCAACTTCTACCGGCGATTCATCAAGGATTTCTCCAAGATCGCACGTCCTTTGAATGACTTAACCAAGAAGGACTGCTGCTGGGAGTGGGGCACACGACAGTGCCAGGCCTTTGAGATGTTGAAGGAAGCCTTCACAAGGGAACTGATACTAGTGATGTGGGACCCTGCACAGCCAACTCGGCTGGAAGTGGATGCTTCTGGTTATGCCACAGGAGGGGTGATCCTGCAGCAGCTGGAGGACAGACTGTGGCATCCAGTGGCATACAGGTCAGAATCGATAGCACCTGCTGAGCAGAACTATGAGATCTATGACAGGGAGATGCTCGCCATTATATGAGCCTTGGAAGACTGGTGTCACTATTTGGAAGGTCTACCAGAGCTGTTTGAAATCATCACTGACCACCAGAATCTTGAGTACTGGAGGACAGCTCAAGACCTGTCCCAACAACAAGCACGATGGTCCCTATGGCTCTCACAGTTTGACTTCCACCTGACTCACAAACCGGGCAGGACTAACACTCAGGCCGACCCTCTCTCTCAAATTCCAACCTTCCAGGTGACAGATGCAGAGGACAACCAAGGACAGGTTGTACTTCGTCCAGAAAGGTTCATGAGGATTGCCATGACAAGGATGAAAGGAGGAGAGCTGGAAGAGAGAATCCGTAAAGGGGTGGAGAAAGAAGTTGAAGTGCTGCAGGCAGTAGAAGAGTTAAAGAAGAAGGGTCCATGAAGGCTTATCAATAGACTGCTGGAGTGGGAGGAGGACAACGGGCTTGTATACTACAAAGGGAAGCTCTACATCCCTGCAGATAAGGGACTATGCACAGATGTGCTCAAACAGTGCCATGATGCACCAACAGCTAGACACCTAGGAGAGCATGGAACACTAGAGCAAGTGAACCGCTACTACTGGTGGCCTGGGATGAGTAGCTTTGTCAGGAAGTATGTGCAGGGATGTGAAAGATGTCAGAGAAGCAAGCCAGCAGTACACTCAGATGCAACACTACATCCACATAATGTGCCTGAAGGCCTATGGAATGTAGTGGGTGTGGACCTTATTACAGAGCTGCCTGAGAGCCAGAGGTATAATGCCATTATCACCTACGTCGACCTCTATAGCAAACAAGTCCATGTCCTACCAACTGTGACCACTCTTGACGCTAAAGGAGTCGCAGACATACACTATCGGGAGATCTTCTGTCTTCATGGCATACCCCACAAGTTTGTGTCAGATAGAGGACCCCAGTTTGCAGCTCAAGTCACACAAGCTCTTTACAAACACCTAGGAATCCAAGCAGGTCTCACAACTGCATACCACCCATCAGCAAATGGACAGACAGAACGAGCAAACCAAGAGATTGAACAGTTCCTTCGTCTCTTTGTGAGCAAACGTCAAGATGACTGGGCAGACTGGCTCCCTACTGCACAATTCGTACTCAACTCACGGGTTCACACAGCACATGACAAAAGCCCCTTTGAAGTTGTGTATGGGTATAGGCCTGACTTTACCATCCCAGCAGGACGATGCACAAACAAGTTCCCTGCTTTAGAGGCATGCCTTGGTGACCTGAAGAAGATTTGAGAGGAGGCAGAGGCAGCATTGCGGATGGGAAAAGAGAAGATGAAGGAGGCATATGAGGAGGGGAAGAGGAAAGCACACAAGTTCAGAGTGGGAGACAAGGTGTGGCTTGCAGCAAAGGACATTAAAATCCATCAGGCAAGCAGAAAATTAGGCTCAAGACAGCTAGGCCCCTTTGAGGTGGTGGAACACATTGGTGACTTAGATTACCACCTCAAATTACCTCCAGCAATGAAAGTCCACAATGTCTTCCATGTTAATCATTTATTACCATGGAAAGGCAATGAAGTCAATGGACAATGAGCTCCACCACCCAAAGCAGTAGAAGTAGAAGGAGAGGAAGAGCATTTAGTAGAAGAAATATTGGACAGCTGAGTGTACAGAAAGAAGTTGCAGTACTTGGTGAGATGGGAAGGATACGGTGAAGAGGAGGATAGCTGGGAGCCCGCAGAAAACGTAGAACATGCAAAAGCCAAGGTGAAGAGCTTCCACAAAAAGAACCCCAATGCACCAGCCAGAGTGGCTGCAGTGCTCTTTGCAACACTACCATGGCAAGAACTTAAGAACTTCACCGAGGCAACAACAGACCTTGCATGGGAGGAGGGGAAGAGAGTAGGCCTAGGTCTATCGCGGACGATAGACTCTAGGGAGGAGGTAATGTGATGAAGTGCAACTTTTCCTTTCTCTTTTCTTCTAAGTCCCATTATCTTATCTCTTATCTTTTATCTATTTATCTGATCACTTACTTTATTTATATGAACACAGCCACCTTTCTGTAGAACATTCCATTCAACCCAGATCTCCTTCTGGATCATTCTTCCATTCCCATCAGTTATTCTCGCCGAGACAGACTCCTTGTATTTATACCTGACACTTGTAGCCTAGTTCTCCATCTTGACCTCTTGGTCATTTGGGCTAGGCAAGTATTTCTTGTACATACCTCTCAGTAGTTAAGCTAACTTGGTCATTTGGGCTAGACATCGACTTTGTGTCTGTTGAGTTCAACATCATATCGAGCTAGAGTCTACGCCGGATCACCCCTTTCATTATCCTTTTCCTGACTCAAGTGCAGAGGGTTCTACTCACTGTGACGAGGGTCATTGCAGCATCACACTGGATCTATTGTCAAAAATCAAGCAGATGACATGGTTGCTCAACTCACCTGTAAAATCCATCACAGACAATGGCCACTCTTCTGATCCAGTTTTGTTGTTAGGCGGACCATGGGCTTTGAAGGCGAGGTACGCTCTAACTAAGGCTGGGCATTGAGCTTCCCATGCATCCACAGCTTTCTGAACATGCTGTGACTGGACCTGATCATCTGCTCGATGACTAGAATAAAATAGTGAATTATGGACAATGAGAAGTGCTAGAGTTACATACCGATTGTGTGCAAGCAGGCTATCAAGTATTTTCTCAAATGAATATTCAGCACCAGCATGACTGTTGATAACACCCTCCTCTCCAGGAGGGAACTGTAGTAAGAACATATGATCAATATCTATTGGCTCTTCTGGGTCAGAATCATGATATATGTAGTCTGATAGACCTGGTGAGCTCATGCGATTGTTGGAGATTGAGGTTTCCATGTCATGAACCTCCCGTTGCTCAAAACTCATTGCTAGAAGAGGTGGTTAAGAACATTGGGATGCTGGAAAACACTTATGTACCCTCTAGCATTGCCTGGTGTCAACGTCACTCTGCCTTCTTCTTATTGCATGTACTAGTCACCCTCTCAATGTGTTGTGTTGCAGCACTGGCAAGGAAGAAACGTCCCCCAGACCTGATGCTGACTTTGTTGGAGAGACTTCATGTCTTGTACGAGGGCATGAGACATGAGCGTTGATGGTAAGATGTATTTGACATTTGGTAATAGGGATTACAAATGTATGCATATTCTAGGCAAGTGTTAAAACTAAGTGGGTTGAAGCAGAAGGACCCATTGGTGGTGGACTGTTCAAACATTTTCAAGCTCCTGATCTGTGATCTGGGTAGCAAAGCCCTTGAGAAAATGCTGTTGTCTTGAAGGAACAAGAGCATGCACCTGTATGATGATTTAGCGTTTACAACACTATTCTGCTCCTTCTCCCGCTACATTGATGCTACAATGACAATATGTTCAGGTTCTGCAGAATGTTGACGCAACTCAAGCCAGATACCTTTTTGGTGGGCTTTTACTAAAGGCTCTAATGATATGCTGCCGCTGACAATAGCCTATATTATATTCAGTTAGGGAGTAGTGAATTGTGAAACTAAGGCGTACTGATGCCATTAAGGTTGAGATTCTGGTTCTCCATGATTTGGTCCATCAACATTGAGGGAGTCGACATTGAGGGAGACGATGATGAAAAACCACTGAAAAAAAGAATAGCATGATTGTGATTTAATTTTTTGCTCGAAAAGGAAATGGGAATGTGGACAGACTCACCGTCAGGACTTGAAAACTTTGAGAGGGAGAGAGCAAAAGATATTGGCATACAGGGAGTTGCTTAGCAAATGACGCACCTTAGACGACACATCCAAATGCTCCGCACTGTCTAATTTGCTAGCTTACCTGGGAACCATAGGCATACAGGGAGTTGCTTAGCAAATGACGCACCTTAGATGACACATCCAAATGCTCTGTGCTGTCTAATTTGCCGGCTTACCTGGGAACCATAGGTGCATCATTGTGTTCAGGATCCACAGCCTGCTGCCCCCTTGTCTACAAGGTCACAATCTTACAGGAGATATATTATTAGCCTAGACCATCTAACGATAATGATGATAATGTGAACTGTCCAAACCCAGTCACCGAGCAACTGTGATTCCCTACTCAATGCCAGAAGACAGAGCCAAGCCTGTACCCCCACATACCTCCACCAACTAACCAACATCTCCACCCATGCACATCAACACCAGATGATTCCCATCTCTCGGCCACACATCTGCCTACACTATTAGCTATAATGCTACCCATCTACTTACTACCTCTTTTCTGTATCAGGATCGATGATTCAATCCTCGACTTTGGATCCTGACAGGGGGGAGGTGGGCCATGGTTCTGGAACACTGGGATGGTTGGTTGGTTGCCCAATGGCCAGCTTAAAAAATTTTCTTGAGCCAATTTTTTTTTGAACTTTGAACACTTTCTCAGTAACCAAAGCTTCTTTTGTGACCACTTTTGTAGCAGAAAGACTCAAAGTTGCTCCTATATGCCTCACCTGCAAAAAGTACATAGCATTATAATAGGGTTATAACCCTCATAATGCATTATGAGTTCCATAACCATTAGCAACCCTGTTATATGCCAAGTCAGATATGGTAACCTAGTTATAATGTAGTTGTAACATACCATAATAATTACAAGTCCCATAATAATTATGATAAGTTGCAATGCCATTACAACCTAAAGATAATGTTACAACTACATTACAACCCTACTGGACAGTAGATAGATACCAAATCCTTATCAGAATCACTATTAAAATGTATTGAAGTGTATTTAGCTGTTATAATGTATTTTGACTATTCAGATCGGAGACAAAAAGAAATAAAAATCCATTCATTGCAACCTCTGAGTTGAACCCACAACCTTATGGTAGATTAGTCAGCAGCCCAGTAGCTGCCCAGTGCTCAGAACCACTGTACCACTGTGCCACATAACTATAAACACACACAGTGCATTATACCCTTTTACTAAAAGACCTATCTCCAAAACATTTTATTCTACCCACACCAGCTTATCATTTATTGATTAAAAATCAGTTTCATTATAAACATAAATAGGTGTATCTAATAATAAAGCCTTGTTACATTGTCATGTTGCATAGGTTTTTATATGCTGTTGCACTAAGAACTTTACTTATATTTGAAATTGTGTTATAATGTGCATGTACTGGGGTTTTAACTTGTTGTAATGACTCTATGTGGGTTGTAATGTAGTTGTAATGTGGCTATAATGTCAAATAATCCTTCCAGACAGTTGTAATGTAGTTGTAATGGGGTTGTAAGGCAGNCCACCAACTAACCAACATCTCCACCCATGCACATCAACACCAGATGATTCCCATCTCTCGGCCACACATCTGCCTACACTATTAGCTATAATGCTACCCATCTACTTACTACCTCTTTTCTGTATCAGGATCGATGATTCAATCCTCGACTTTGGATCCTGACAGGGGGGAGGTGGGCCATGGTTCTGGAACACTGGGATGGTTGGTTGGTTGCCCAATGGCCAGCTTAAAAAATTTTCTTGAGCCAATTTTTTTTTGAACTTTGAACACTTTCTCAGTAACCAAAGCTTCTTTTGTGACCACTTTTGTAGCAGAAAGACTCAAAGTTGCTCCTATATGCCTCACCTGCAAAAAGTACATAGCATTATAATAGGGTTATAACCCTCATAATGCATTATGAGTTCCATAACCATTAGCAACCCTGTTATATGCCAAGTCAGATATGGTAACCTAGTTATAATGTAGTTGTAACATACCATAATAATTACAAGTCCCATAATAATTATGATAAGTTGCAATGCCATTACAACCTAAAGATAATGTTACAACTACATTACAACCCTACTGGACAGTAGATAGATACCAAATCCTTATCAGAATCACTATTAAAATGTATTGAAGTGTATTTAGCTGTTATAATGTATTTTGACTATTCAGATCGGAGACAAAAAGAAATAAAAATCCATTCATTGCAACCTCTGAGTTGAACCCACAACCTTATGGTAGATTAGTCAGCAGCCCAGTAGCTGCCCAGTGCTCAGAACCACTGTACCACTGTGCCACATAACTATAAACACACACAGTGCATTATACCCTTTTACTAAAAGACCTATCTCCAAAACATTTTATTCTACCCACACCAGCTTATCATTTATTGATTAAAAATCAGTTTCATTATAAACATAAATAGGTGTATCTAATAATAAAGCCTTGTTACATTGTCATGTTGCATAGGTTTTTATATGCTGTTGCACTAAGAACTTTACTTATATTTGAAATTGTGTTATAATGTGCATGTACTGGGGTTTTAACTTGTTGTAATGACTCTATGTGGGTTGTAATGTAGTTGTAATGTGGCTATAATGTCAAATAATCCTTCCAGACAGTTGTAATGTAGTTGTAATGGGGTTGTAAGGCAGTTAAAATACTTCAATATATTGCAACTAGGCTACAATACACTTAAAATCTAGCTGGATTTATTATCATATGTTGTAACCTTTATAATCCTGTTGTAAGGATATTATAATGTAATGTACTTTTTGCAGGTGCTTTTGGATGCTGGTCCAGATCAGTTTCCTGCCCACCCATGGTCCTTGGGGCTCACTCACAGGTATTTTAAGGGTTTGTGGTGGTTCGGCTGTATAGGACTGGGAGTTCTCCATAATAGGGTTACATTATACGCCTTCTTGGACCAGCTTACAGCCTGGATACACATACTATCCTTAGATCTTAGCAGATATCAATCTCTAGAGATTTGCAGTTGCTTGCTTGGGCTCCTGTACCTAGAATATAATGTAGATGAACCTTACAAACAGTTTGAAACATCCTACTGCAGATTTCGGTATATTGTGCTCGCACCTCGCTGAACCTAGCTAATGTGAAGGGGGAAGAGGACCAGCGCTAGTCAGGCGCTTGCTACTTAGCACCTTCCAAAAAGGTGACGTCATGTGAACTACCTTCCGTATATGGTAGTCAGTGGTTGGTTGGTTCACCGCGACGGTCCTTAAAAAAAAATTCGACCCCATGTACAAAAAAAAAATTTCCCTCCCCCCTGGATCCTGAGCGCCCGAGGGTTGGACAGAAGGGCATGGGAGAACAGTTTTGCTAGAACAGCCTTCGATCAGACCTTACATGGAAAGAAGCTCAGCGATGCCAAGTTTGGAGCTGTTATTCACGTTGGAAGGTGGGAGCGACACGCGAGCGGGAGCACAATCGCGAGCACGAAAACAAGCGTGGAAGGTACCTCTGGCAAAGGTATTGAGGGTACGGGGCTGGGTTCAGGACGAACGGTCTTATTAGCACCATTACCTCCGTTGGGGAAGCAAAGGAAACTTGAAGACACCGCGTCGCGTGCGCTGATTGTGTCGAAGATCAGAGCAGCTGCAGTATGAGGGGGTGCAGGCGGTGGAGCTTCCTCGGAGGCTAAAAGTCTAAACTCTCGGAACCGGTGCTTCTTCGAGTACTACCGAGGCCGACACGAACTACTACAGCATGACCGGCCTCTGTATGGGTGGAGTCCCATCTAGGTAGGCAGCTTCTGTATCAGAACTGATGGTTCAGCCCTCGGCTGGACAGAAGCAGTCACAACCATTCATATGGGAGAACGATTTTGCCAGAACCACTTCGCAATCAGACTGATGTTGCCGGTAGCCCCAGGAAAGCATCCCGCAAACGTTGAACCAGAGGTGTTTTCGATATCGGAGAACAAGGGCATGATCAAGATATAAAGATGGGCACGAACACGAATACCCTTAGCGGCGAAAGGAAGTGCTATAGTACTACTCGAGGCGCACATCAGCAAAATGGACACCTAAATATATTGGAATAAAATGAGTGAAATACATTATAATGGCCAAAATACATTATAATCATTATAGTGTATTTTAATGTAATATAATTGTTGTTCCTTTATTTTAATGGATTAAAATGAAGCAAAATGATCGGCCCCACCTGGGGGTCGGGGACAAAAAGAAATAATATTTATTTGTTGCAACCCCCATGAGTCGAACCCTTGACCTCAAGGTGGATTAGTCAGCAACCTTGGCAGCCGTGGGGTGCTCAAGACCACTGTACCATAGTGCCATATACTTACCACCACACATAGTGCAATATATCCTCTTACTCAAAAGACCTATCTCCACCCCCTTGCTGTTTCTATTGATCAAATCCCCAACCAAAAGCTTCCCTTCACTTTATAGAGTCCTCTCCCTGTCCTCTGGAAGGCATAAAAATGCACTGTTTTGATTGCNGTTTCGAGAGCGCTTGAAAAAGTTGCGGTGAAGTGGGTGCGAAGAGTATCGTCTCTGGTAAGCGTTCCAAGCCACGTTTCACAATTCGATTGCTGACAGCGATGCAAAAGTGGCCATTGCGTACATGAAAAACGACACACATATTCCCATTATCGGAGGTCTGAAAGTTGATTAGTTGCAGCAGAACCTTCATCAGCAAAATGGACACCTAAATATATTGGAATAAAATGAGTGAAATACGTTATAATGGCCAAAATACATTATAATCATTATAGTGTATTTTAATGTAATATAATTGTTGTTCCTTTATTTTAATGGATTAAAATGAAGCAAAATGGTTATAATGTATTCTGGCTATTATAATGTATTTTGGCTATTATAATATATTTCAGCCATTATAATGTATTGGCCCCACCTGGGGGTTGGGGACAAAAAGAAATAATATTTATTTGTTGCAACCTCTGTAAGTCAAACCCTTGCCCTCAAGGTGGATTAGTCAGCAACCTTGGCAGCTGCAGGGTGCTCAAGACCACTGTACCACAGTGCCATATACTTACTACCACACATAGTGCAATATATCCCCTTACTCAAAAGACCTATCTCTACCCCCTTGCTGTTTCTATTGATCAAATCCCCAACAAAAAGCTTCCCTTCACTTTATAGAGTCCTCTCCCTGTCCTCTGGAAGGCATAAAAATGCACTGNATTTTAATGGATTAAAATGAAGCAAAATGGTTATAATGTATTCTGGCTATTATAATGTATTTTGGCTATTATAATGTATTTCAGCCATTATAATGCATCGGCCCCACCTGGGGGTCAGGGACCAACAGAAATAATATTTATTTGTTGCAACCCCCGTGAGTCGAACCCTCGACCTCAAGGTGGATTAGTCAGCAACCTTGGCAGCCACGGGGTGCTCAAGACCACTGTACCACAGTGCCATATACTTGCCACCACACATAGTGCAATATATCCCCTTACTCAAAAGACCTATCTCCACCCCCTTGCTGTTTCTATTGATCAAATCCCCAACCAAAAGCTTCCCTTCACTTTATAGAGTCCTCTCCCTGTCCTCTGGAAGGCATAAAAATGCACTGTNACCCAGCCTGACCGAGCCCAGGGCTCATGGTACCCGACCCAGCCCTATGGAGGGCTTTGCAGGGCTGAAGGCTCGGGCTCACATCTCAGAAAGCCCAAGCCCTGGGCTTGAGCCCGGGCTTGTCAGTATATGTGCCACCCATGAAGAAGTGCAGAATTTTTGGCACTAACCATGGCTATGACATCCGAGATTCTGTCTTGGAAGATGTAGTGCATGTGACTCCAATTTTCCGGTCGAAACTCTGGATAAGACCTGTTTTGGAAGGTTCCCACGCATAGGTATTTTCTTTCGGTTACTTCGCGCAATGCCTTCGACGCGTAGGAAATCCACTCAAACAACTGGTAATGTTGCATTCNTCCTCTTACTCAAAAGACCTATCTCCACCCTCTTGCTGTTTCTATTGATCAAATCCCCAACCAAAAGCTTCCCTTCACTTTATAGAGTCCTGTTACGTCACTTGCGCAGCAACGTTAACAACTTCCACAAAACCCGGAGGTAATGAGGAGTCTTCTAGGTTCAAGTTCGAGTTCGCTCAGAGGATTCTGAGGTTCTGAGTTCCGACAGTTCTTTGCTAGCACAAGGTATGATTTAACCAGGTCAAGCTGGAGAGCTACGACCCAGTTCTGCAGTCTTAAATATGTACAATGTGTATACTCGTTTGTATCTACTAGAACGTTGTAGAAAGTTGTAGAATGCTGAGTAACACTATTTCAGAGTCCTTTGTCAGAAGAGAATTGGAACGCATGGTCAGCTGGTAGTACATGAGGGATTGGAGCACATGATAGTTTACAGAGAAAGAGAAAAATGTCTGTGTTCGTAACACTAGCCCGTCCTTATGTGGCAGATCCCATTCTGACCACTTGCATGACCCAACCATCCGGTAAGGTGACGTCTTGAGGTCCATGGTCAGGAACGCCCACAAATACTGGCACTAGATCGTCGGGATCGGTTACTTCGCCTGTTTCTTGTCCGTTACTGTTCTCCGTCTCCGTAGATGTCGTCGTCGTAGTCACCCCCGTAGAGATCGTAGTTAGGAGGCCGTGTGCTCCCGGGATTGTCCGTTCTAGGAAATCGATGCGGCCTTCGTCGGAGACTACAATGCCAAGGTATATGCCCAGGCGCAAATAGTCCGCACTCCTTGCAACGATAGCTCGGACAGTGTCGGGCGCGGTGGTACGCCACTCTGCACACAGGGCACAGAGAAATTCGTGAACTTCCTCTACGGTCGCCCGCCGTTCCGCCTGTTCCAGAGTTTCGGAGACGATCTCGTCGTCCCATACTGAAGCTGGTTCCACCGTACCGGGTGGAACTCCAGTCGGCGGGACTATATCGGGTCGGGGTCCAGTCACCCCAGGCGTTGGTAAGCGTTCTCGTGTCGAGCGGTACTCCAGGGTTGGCACGGGCGATGTCTCGGATACTGACAAACGCTGGGTTGAATTGTCCGTTTGCCAGGAAAGGTACTGTGGAGGGGGCGAGGGGTTCATCGTTGACGTCGAAGGGGTTGAAGGGGTCTGAGGGAGTGGGTGCTGATGGAGGCCTGGACTGAGGTTTGGGGGTCGAAGGTTCGGGGGTCGGAGAGGGAGATGCCGTGGCGACGCCAATGGACTGGGCGTATATGGGGCTCGAATCCCGACTTGTGCTGTCAGAGGGGTAGACGAGGTCGGAGCCGGTATCGGAATTGGGTTCGGATTTGATGGGATCAGGATCGGCGGGGGACTCGAGCTTGGGGACCACGGCGGAGGGACCAGCCTGCCGAGGTAAAACAGGCTCTGTTCTGGTATGACGGGGGCAAAATTCGTGCTGATCGCGGGCAAGCTCCACAGCTGCCCGGATCCTTGCATTGTACGTTGTCGCTGCTCGTAAGAATTCTGGACTATTTGGATTTGCGTCGCAAACGTCCGGGGAGAGGGAACCTAAACGGGGCACGGAGATAGGGAGTTGTGGTTCAAAGGGTGTGGATCGAGGAGGGAGAGAAGGTACCGTCATCGGCCCCTGTAGGATTAATGGGGCTGGTCCTGCGGCCACTGCATTGAATGCCAGATTAGCCGCGTATACATTTGTCTCCTCAATGATCGCATTGAGGGAGGCAGGTTGGGCCCGAAGTCGAATAAGACCATCAACGGCGTACTGTAGGTGGGGCTGTCCCACAGACGCGTTTCATAGGGCGTCGTCGTGTCCTCCGGTATTGACCAAGAATAAGAGCTCGAAGGGAGAGGGATGAAAGGGTCCCGTATACGTGACGTCGTCGGTAAAAGCAGAGATTCCGGGGGGAGTGTCAGGCAGGCTGCGGACGCTGTAAGAACTATTGCTGGAAGAGCCAGTATCATGAGACATGGTGGGGGATGAGTTCTTCGCTACAACTTGTTCTTGACTATATAGTCAAGGTACAGGTCCATCGCGTGTTCTAATTGTGGTTTGGTTTTCCACTCATTGTGGGACGAATCGAATCCTTTCCAGGACACGAGGAAGCGTCGTGGTTTCCACAGCGGCTTGTGACCGATGATAGCTTCTATCTCGAACTCCTCGTGACCCTCTATTATGTCCGGCGGTGGTTCTAAGAAGTTTCGCCCATGTGCTTCAGTTTCCTTGTATGGCTTTAACAATGCAGCGTGGAAGACGGGGTGGATTTTCCACTGATGCGGAAGTTTGAGCCTGTACGTTACCGGTCCCATGACTTTATCGATAACAAAAGGTCCTTCTCGTTTGGGAGAGAGCTTCTTGCTTGGATATCCGAAGTCCAGATTTTTCCCTTCTAGCCAGACCTTCTGTCCTTCTACGAATTTATCCGTCCCTTTCTCTGCCCTTTCGATCATCTTTTTCCGTGCTATCTCCATCATTCCTGCTACGTCTCCTCGTAATTTCCACAGTCTATTCAGTCGTTCCTCTACAGATGGGACAGAGGTCGGTTCAAATGCGGTGGGTAATGGTCTCGGGTTGTAACCCATGATCATGAAGAATGGGGAGTTCCGTGTTACGGAGTGAGTTCTATTGTTGTGGGCGAATTCTGCCATATGCAGGTAGGAGCTCCATTCAGTCTGTTCCTTCGAGCAGAACATCCTCAGGTAAATTTCCATTTCCTGGTTAACTCTTTCAGTTTCTCCATCGCTTTGCGGGTGATAAGCGGTACTCATCGCATGTTTTACTCCCAGAAGCTTCATTGTTTCTTGAAAGACAGCTGCTGCAAATCTGGGGTCTCGATCTGATATAATCTTGTCTGGTAGTCCGTAGCGTTTGTACACGTTTCGTAAAAGAAGTTCTGCTGCTCGAGGGGCGTCCAGCGTTTTAGTGCATGGAATGAAAATTACCCCCTTCGAAGACGAATGGTCTACCACGACCATGATGGTATCAAAGCCATCTGACTCCGGCAGGTCCGTCACCAGGTCCATCGTGATGATCTGAAAAGGAGTCGCGTTGGGTACTGCGGCAATCGGGTGCAGTCCGACTTTCGTCGGGTGGGTGTTAATCTTCATTTGTTGGCAGACCGCGCAGCCATCCACAAAGCTCTTCACGAACTTGGCCATCCCCGGCCACCAGTAATCTCGTTGAACCAAATCCAGAGTGCCGAACTGTCCCGGGTGTCCGAACGGTTGTCCCTCGTGGATCGTTCTCGTGATGTCTCTCCGTAGCACTACATCGTCTGGAACGTAGATCCGTCCTCGATACCGTATGAGACTATCGTTCACTTCCCAATCTGATAACGCCGATTTGATCAGTGGCAATCCTTTCGTGGTTAACGATTCTAATGTCATCTTGTGAAAGTCATCGGATCCTAGACAATCTCGTAACTTAGCTTGCAAGTCCAGATTGATAACATTGATGAATAGTCGTTCCGGTAAGAGGATGACATCATCGTTATCGTCGTCGACCCCTTTAATATGATCGTCTCTTCGCGACAGTGCGTCCGATTGAATCATTTCCCGTCCTGGGACGTGTACCAGTCGTAGATCAAACATCGACAAAATGAGGCTCCAGCGCGCTTGTCGACGATTCAACTTCTGTGCTGTCCGGAAGTAAGTTAAGTTCTTATGATCACATAGGACGGTCACCGGGTGAGGTCCTTCCATCAGATAGTGCCTCCATGTTTGCAGCGCTCGCACGATCGCGAAGAGTTCTCTATCATAGATCTCGTAGTTCCTCTCCGTTGCGTCAAATGCGTGCGAGATGTATCCGCATGGGTGCAACTCTCCGTCCGGACCTTCTTGGCGTAAGACTCCTCCCGATGCCCATTTCGATGCGTCGGTTTCAATAACGAAGGCCCGTGTTGGGTCAGGTAGTCGTAGAACAGGTTCTTGTTGAAATCGCCGTTTCAGCGTGTTAAACGCTTGATCGCAGTCCGTGGTCCATTTGAAGGGCGTCCCTTTCTTTGTTAGGTCGTAGAGTGGTTTCGCAATTGCCGAGTAATTTCCGATGAATTTCCGATAGAAGTTCGTAAATCCCGTAAAGCTTCGTACCCCCGTCACGGTTTTCGGTGCTGGCCAATCGCTAATTCCCGATAATTTGGTAGGGTCCATCGCGATTTGTCCTGGCTTAATCACAAGTCCCAGGAAGTCGATTTCGGCGACGTCGAACTTGCATTTATGAGGTTTCAGGTACAGGTCTTGCTCCTTTAATCGTTGTAGGAGTCGTATAGTCCGTTCTCGGTGTTGCTCCTTGTTTTGCGAGTAAATCAGGATGTCGTCCATATATACTAAACACCATCCTTCAGCCATGAAGTCCTGTAGTACATCGTCCATAAATGCTTGAAAGGTTGCTGGGCTGTTCATTAATCCGAAGAACATAACAGTGGGCTCGAACAGCCCCCTGTTAGTTTTGAATGCAGCCTTCCATTGGTCTCCGTCTTTGATCCTGACGTTGTTGTATCCATTCCGAAGGTCTAACTTGGAGAATATTGTAGCGCCGTTTAGCCTGTCGATCAGATCGGAGACCAAGGGTAAGGGGTACACATTCTTTACTGTCCCGTGGTTCAGTCGTCTGTAATCCTGAGTTGGTCGTAACTTCCCTTTCTCCTTTTTCCCTACGAAGAAGAATGGTGACGCCATCGGAGATTTGGACTTCCGAATGTATCCTTTTCGAAGGTTTTCTGCGAGGAAGTTGTCCAGTTCCGCCTGTTCCAAAGCCGTGAGGGAGTAAACCTTGCAGTCCCGTGGAGTGAATTCCGGTTTGAGCTCAATTGCATGATCGTACGATCGTGATATCGGGAAGCGCTCCGCTTCTTTGTCTTCGAACTGTCCTTGATACTGAGACAGATATTCGGGTATCGTCGCGGTTGTGTTCGGATGTTCTTTATCAGCGTTGTGTTGTAGTCTTTGGGACGTGGACAACTTAGCTCTGATATCGACTCGGTGAATGAGTTCTTCCGGCGTTTCGCTATCCAGAATCCCCATCACGCAGGGAATCTTAATGTATCGCTTCTCCGGGAATATAGTTCGTCCAGNTTAGCTAATACAACATTCGAAATAGATATTAGGGGTGGCGGGGAGAGCGTCGGCCTCTTCCGCCACTTCAAAAACCCTCTGCTTCCATAATGTCCAGAATCTCCGTCTGTTTTTCCACGTCTTGTTCTCGTACGATGGCCCGGATCTTTGCGTAAGCTTCTCGGGTGCTGAGTTTCTTCTTTTCTTCTTTGACTTCTCCATTTTGCTTCGTCGGGCAATCCCGAGACATGTGCCCTTGTTTGGCGCATCGGAAGCATCGTCCATCGGCCATATACTTCTTTTGTTCTTCATCACTCAGCTGATTGGTCATGCGATTGATCGAAACCTTCTTTTTCTTTTCATCGGTGAGTCGGAATCTCTTCGGTTTCTGGACGGCTTCATAATACTTGTATTGTTCGTCGTATCTGATTGCTGCTTCGTACCATCCTTCAAGGTCAGCAGGTCGACCCTGCAGCTGATTCAGGATTTTCGCTGATAGGGAGTTGGGTAGTCCTTTGCGAAAGATGTGGATGAGCGCCTGATCGTCATATCCGGATTCATCGGCCATAACTCGGAAATCGTTTACATAATTATCGGCGCGGTCCGTCATTTTTGCTTCTTCGATTCAGATCTGTGCTTCAGCCTGTATATCGGCCGGTAGATAATGTTTTTTGAACTCATCTTTGAGCGCCTGAAACGTCAGGGGTGTTGCCCCACTTTTGGGTTCGAAGATCTTTGCGCTCTGTCCGTTTTTCCAGGACTCAGTGTTCTTCCCTCGTAAATAGGACAGCAGGAATAGGCACTTTTTTTTCGTCGTTATCATATTCAGTGGGGTGCATGCGGAGGTAAATCTCTGTCTCCATTAGGAACCTCTTGGTGTCCTTCCTGTCCCCTTCGAAAGGATCCGGTGTCGCAACCTTCGATCCCTTGTTCTTCTTCTTCTCCATTTCCTCCAGGACCGCAGTCGAGATCTCTATCATCACATGCCCTCTCTCGGCTTGGGTTTCGGGGTTGAGCTGCCACCTTCAGACATCGTTTCTTCTTCGAAGGCGCTGAAGAATGATGAGCTGGTCGATTCTTCTAGTAAGTTCGCGTTCTTCTCGTCGGGGGATCCTGAGTTCTCGTTCACAGGCGAGCCTGGTTCTGTGGAGTCTGGGGTCGAGTTGTTCGATGTCTCTTCGACTTTCGGTTCTTCGATGTCGGTCATTTCTTCGTGCCCAAGCAATTCGCTCGCGTGTCGGAGAGCGCTCTGACGGTGGTGGCGGGTTATAATTGTACGCGAAGTCGATGCGGGGTTCCCCGGGATTGCGATTCCTAGTTTCGCTAGCCGTTCTGCTAAGGAGATGTCTTTGTCGATCTTTTCTTCCTGCTCCGCAGTCAGTGGCNTATCCTTTTCGAAGGTTTTCTGCGAGGAAGTTGTCCAGTTCCGCCTGTTCCAAAGCCGTGAGGGAGTAAACCTTGCAATCTCGTGGGGTAAATTCTGGTTTGAGCTCGATTGCGTGATCATATGACTGCAATATTGGAAAGCGTTCGGCTTCTTTATCTTCGAATTGCCCTTGGTATTGAGACAAGTACTCGGGTATTGTCGTGGTCGTAACCGGGTGATTATCGTCAGCGTCGTGCTGTAGTTTCTGGGAGGTGGACAACTTAGCTCTGATATTGACCCGATGAATAAGTTCCTCTGGTGCTTCGTAGTCCAAGATCCCGGATATGCGAGGAATCCTGATGTACCATTTATTGGGGAAAGTAGTTCGTCCCGTGGTCCAATCCACGCTGGGATTGTACTTCCGTAGCCAGGGTAGTCCCAAAATAACTTCTTCGCTTCCCAAGCCCGAAATGAAGAAGGTATCCGTTAGCCGTTTAGTTCCCACAGTGTATGTGGCCGTTACTGATCTTGTAATCCATGCCGTTTTGTTGGCCGTCCCATCGACATTGAATACCTTGATTCGATGGGGTAGCTTCGTTTGTTCGAGGCCTAGTTCCGAGGCCTTTTCAGGACTCATGAAGAGTCCTCCTGCTCCAGAATCTAGGAGCGCGTTCGTTCCGACTTTTCCTATTTCGTTGTTGTAAACAAGGGGAATGTGCATAGAGTTTCGTGACTGCTTAGCTAATACAACATTTGAAATAGATATTGGGGGTGGCGGGGAGAGCGTCAGCCTCTTCTGCCACTTCAAAAACCCTCTGCTTCCATAATGTCCAAGATCTCTGTCTGCTTCTCCATGTCCTGGTCCTGTACAATGGCCCGGATTTTTGCGTAGGCTTCTCGGGCACTGAGCTTCTTCTTCTCTTCTTTGACTTCTCCTCCCTGTTTCGTCGGGCAATCCCGAGACATGTGTCCCTGTTTAGCGCATCGGAAGCATCGTCCATCGGCCATATACTTCTTTTGTTCTTCGTCGCTCAGCTGATTGGTCATGCGGTTGATTGAAACCTTCTTTTTCTTATCGTCAACGATCTGGAACCTTTTCGGTTTTTGAACGGCTTCGTAGTACTTGTATTGTTCATCATATCGGATTGCTGCTTCATACCATCCTTCAAGATCAGCAGGTCGACCCTGCGGCTGATTCAAGATCTTTGCCGATAGAGAGTTGGGTAACCTCTTGCGAAAGATGTGTATGAGCGCTTGATCGCCGTATCTTGATTCATCGGCCATAACTTGGAAATCGTTTACGTAGTTGTCGGCACGATCTGTCATTTTTGCTTCTTCGATTCGGATCTGTGCTTCAGCCTGTATATCAGCCGGCAGATAATGTTTTTTGAACTCATCTTTGAGTGTCTGAAACGTCAGGGGTGTTGCCCCACTCTTGGGTTCAAAGATCTTCGCACTTTGTCCATTCTTCCATGATTCGGTGTTCTTTCCTCGCAGGTAGGACAGTAAAAATAAACACTTCTTTTCGTCGTTATCATATTCGGTGGGGTGCATGCGGAGGTAAATTTTGGTCTCCATTAGGAATCTCTTGGTGTCCTTCCTGTCCCCTTCGAAAGGGTCCGGTGTCGCGACCTTCGATCCTTTGTTCTTCTTCTTTTCCATCTCCTCTAGAACCGCAGTTGAGATCTCTATCATCATCTGGGTCTGAGTCCAGTCCTCCCTCAGCTTGGGTTTCGGGGTTGAGCTCCCACCTTTGGACATCGGTTCTTCTTCGAAGGCGCTGAAGAATGATGAGCTGGTCGATTCTTCTGGTAAGTTCTCGTTCTTCTCGTTGAGCTTCTCTGAGTTCTCGCTCGCAGGCAAGTCTTGTTCTATGGATTCTGGGGTCGAGTTGTTTGATGTCTCTTCGACTATCGGTTCTTCAGTATCTGTCGTTTCTTCTTGCCCAAGCAGCTCGCTCGCGTGTCGGAGAGCGCTCTGACGGTGGTGGCGGGTTATAATTGTACGCGAAGTCAATGCAGGGTTCCCTGGGATTGCGATCCCTAGTTTCGCTAGCCGTTCTGCTAGAGAAATATCTTTGTCGATCTTTTCTTCCTGCTCCGCAGTCAGTGGCGACCTTGGAGGCGTCGTGGTGAGTGGTGCCTAAACCTCGATGGGTCGGCAATCGGACAGCTTGACCTTATGTTACGTCACTTGCGCAGCAACGTCAACAACCTCTACAAAACCCGAAGGCAATGAAGAGTTTCTAAGGTTCAAGTTCGAGTTTGCTCAGAGGTTTCTGAGGTTCTGAGTTCCAGCGGTTCTTTGCTAGCACAAGGTATGATTCAACCAGGTCAAGCTGGAGAGCTATGACCCAATCGTCCAGTCTTAAATATGTACAATGTATGTACTCGTTTGTAACTACTAGAACGTCTTGGAAATGTATCGAACGATTAGTAAAGTTACATTGGAGTCTTTATCGAGTTTATAGAAGAAGAAACTGAAAAGAGAAGCATGGTCAGATGATAGTACAGAGAGAACACGGTCCACATGATAGTTTACAAGAGAAAAAGAGAAAAAGTCTGTGTTCGTAACAGTACCAATACCTGCAGAATATGCATTTTACATATAAAACTCTTCTAGGGTTAAGATATGGGAGCCTGAGACTGACAAGGAAATAAAGACTCACCATATGATTTCAGATGTGCACTCCAGTTTCACATACTTATCAATCCTATGGGAAAGAAGGGCAAATATAGAGGTGTGGATTGGGTGGTTGAATGAAATAATCTGTACTCAAAGGTAAGTCACTAACTTACAATCACTATGATAAGGACTCACAATTTATATATGAACATAATAAGTCTATAGTGGGAAGTTTTCAAACTCTACCAAGCAAAATTGGACAGTGGAATTCATTTGAAAGGTGGTCAAAAAACATTGTGGACAGCAAGCCTGCTTATCTCAAATTGAACCTGCACTATTGGTCTATCATAGAAAGGATGTAATTAGTGTGAATCATACTGGTGGTGGTAAAACACTATTGTCCTGTATCCCACTATGGTTGGCATTGGAGGGAAGGGCTTGACAAGATTGCTGTCATGGTTACACCACTTACATTGTTGGGAAAGCAGAATGAGAAACATCTGTATGATATGGGTCTACTATGTATTGCAGTGAGCCAGGAGAATAATGTAGTGCAGACATACAAGGTGTGTGAAATCATGATGTCAATGCTTCTACTCCTAACATTTGTTGTTCAATTTGAAGGACATAGCATCAGGCAAATACCATGTAGTTGTCATCAGTTCTGAGCTTGCAACACAAGGGTTCTTTCTCCAACTGTTGAAGGATGTAAAATTCCAGTGCTGCCTTCTCTGCTTCATTTTCAATGAGGGACACTGCACCAGTCTGTGGGTTGAACCTTCTGTCCTCAGTACCTTGCTCTCAGAGAATTGAGGTATTTTATCCCTAACACAATCCCTTTCTATGTTGCCTCAGCAACCTTACCATCAACTTTGATATATGACATGAAGCAAATTCTTTACCTCCAACCCACAACACAATCCTTCATCTGCTCTAATGACCAGCCAACAATCACTCTCTGCACAAAAAAAATGCAGCACTCTATTGCTTTCTACAGAGACCTTGCCTTTTTGATTTTGGATGACCTCACAATCAACCAAACACCTTCCTCTGCCAAATTCTTGGTTTACTTTGACTCTACAAAGGCATCTGAGGCAGCCACAAACTTTATTCAGTCATGTCTCCCTTCTGAGCTACAAGAGAAGGTGAAATGGTTTCATGTAATTTGTCTAAAATAAGACTAGTGGAAAACTACCCAAAAAGATGACCTCCAAAAGTCTAACTTGAGTAGTTGTGCAAGTGTGGATTGACATGATCAGAGTCACCACACTTAGAATGCCAACAAAACTCTTAGCTAGGTTGATTCTCTTATTGAAGCAATCTACTTCAAAGTGTTCACCTCCAAAGGAGTATAGATGGGTTTTATAAGGGTGTATATTCAATCACACAAACACATACACAAGAACACAGTGCACAGAGCACAAACACAAGAGCTACAGTCCTATACAAAGACTTGATTGCCAATATAGTCTGACTCTATGGAGTTCAAGACTTCCTTAAGACAACTACAGCACACAGCCTACTGGAAAAGTCCTAGACCAATTTCTACAAAGAGTTCAGCACAGGTACACCCTTTGCTAAGACTCTAAGTGTGTCACAACCTGATACACACACAGGCCACACTCCAAGTGCCCAAGGCTCCTTGATGTAAAGTGTCTCTTAGAAAAGTGCTAAATGCACTAAAGATGTTACTCTTTGTCTCTTATGATGCAAGTTCATTATCAGATTTCTATCTCCCTGGAGTCACTTAGGACCAATCTCCAGAGCCTGAAGTGAGGAAGAAAAACTGGAATGGCACACACAATTATACACCAAACAAACTCTTCATGTATTCACAATCAGAGGGGGCAGAGTTACTTGAGTACATATGAATATCTAGCTGTCCTTATATACAGTCCACAGAATATATCTACAGAAAAATATAAATAATGTCCAATAATCCAGAAAATAATAAAAGAGTGACTGAGATGCTAAAAGAGGGAGTATTCAGATGTCATAGAGTCTGGCCACTAGGGTATATGACTATATCTGCATAGGTATCTACTTCTCCAAGTGGTCTGAACTCTATAATTTGGGTTTTCTCTTTTCTAAGTCAGGTATCTATAAGCAGATGGGTGTATCTGTCCCATATCCTTACAGCATTTCCCTTTCTAGCATCTGCATGTCAGCAGAGACCTAGATGCTAAAGTTTCCAAGGTTGAAACACACTGTTACTGTTTCTATCTTCTTTAACAATGTATTCTTAATCTTATTTATATGATGGAGCATAGCTTTTCCTTTCTCTTTTCTTCTAAGTCTCATTACCTTATCTTTCATCTATTTATTCAATTACTTACCTTATTCATACTACCACAGCCACTCTTCCATAGAACATTCCATCCTACTGGGGTTTCCTTCCAGATCATTCTTCTATTTCCATCAGTTATTCTTGCCAAGACAGACTCATTACATTTATACCTGACCTTTGTAGCCTAGTTCCCCATCTTGACCTCTTGGTCATTTGGGCTAGGCATTGACTTCATGTCTGTTGAGTTCAACATCATGTTGACCTAGAGTCCATGCTGGATCACCCTATTTCTCCTCTTTCCTGACTTGAAGTGCAGAGGGTTCTACCTACTGTAGTGATAGTCATTGTGGCATCACAATTTAGGACTTCTCATGCATTAGATATTCATTGTATGTCTCATTGTATTTATCTATAGGTAGTGACAGGCTTTTGAAAGTAGTTTTCCCTCTTCTGAGGTTACTTCACACTTAGTTGTGTTATTTCATATGGTCTTGCCACCTTTAAGCTCTTCATTAAGAGATCATCTGCTTGGACTTTGATCCATACATTGACTTCAGAGGATAATTATTCTTTGATTGTTCCTGTTCTAAGTTGTCTTTCTGTTTTGATGTCTCCTCTAAGTACCTCTGTACTGTTTGACTGCAGCTTGCACTTTGCAGATGTCATAGAAAAGTAAAGTAGAAGTTAAAATCCCATTGATAGCACTTTGAGAGCTTGGTTAATTAGCCAATGCATTCATATGGTTATAGTTAGGTTCCCTACAGGTTTCAGAAGTGATCTGCTTTGGATCTGATACATAGATAAGTCAGAAAGTACAGCTTAGACACCTCTGTAAAGCATATCATATAGCTCTTTGTACTTTCCAATGTACTATAGCTTCTCTAAGGCAACAACTAGCAGACTGGGCTCACTCTAGTCCTTATTGCCTATTATCTTGTGTCATATTAAAGTGTTCTGATTCAAAAGTAAAGTAAATTGAATAAAATTGGGTCTTTTCTAGGTTTGCCATATTATTGCCAGTTGTCCAGAACTTCAGGTTCATTAAGGATTCAACTATAAAGATTTCTCTCTCCATTTTGTTTGCCTTCAGATTGGAGATGACCAATACACTACCCATGAGATATAGCAACCTATTTTCATAACAAGTTCAGTGCACTACCACAAAATCATCNGAATTCTTTATTAAGAGATCGCCTGCTTTGACTCTGATCTGTATATTGACTTCGGAGGAGGATCGTTCTATGATCGTTCCTGTTCTAAGTTGTCTTTCTGTTTTGATGTCTCTTCTAAGTACCTCTGTACTGTTTGACTGCAGCTTGCACTTTGCAGATGTCATAGAAAAGTAAAGTAGAAGTTAAAATCCCATTGATAGCACTTTGAGAGCTTGGTTAACTAGCCAATGCATTCATTGGGCCATAGTTAGATTCCCTACAGGTTTCAGGAGTGATCTGCTTTGGATCTGATACATAGATAAGTCAGAAAGTACAGCTTAGACACCTCTGTAAAGCATATCATATAGCTCTTTGTACTTTCCAATGTACTATAGCTTCTCTAAGGCAACAACTAGCAGACTGGGCTCACTCTAGTCCTTATTGCCTATTATCTTGTGTCATATTAAAGTGTTCTGATTCAAAAGTAAAGTAAATTGAATAAAATTGGGTCTTTTCTAGGTTTGCCATATTATTGCCAGTTGTCCAGAACTTCAGGTTCATTAAGGATTCAACTATAAAGATTTCTCTCTCCATTTTGTTTGCCTTCAGATTGGAGATGACCAATACACTACCCATGAGATATAGCAACCTATTTTCATAACAAGTTCAGTGCACTACCACAAAATCATCCAGCACTGTGTCATACTGATGCATTGTGGCCAAGTACAGCATACAGTCAGTTGATCCTCACTGTCACTGTCATGAAACACTTGAATGTCATCTTTAGCAACTGCACTGAGGATTTTGCATCTCTCTACCCAGACCTGGACTTGCTCTACTATCAGATCTCATAAGCATGTCAAAATTAGAATAAAAACATGCTATGTCCTTGTTCTACTTATAACACCTATTCACTGTCACACCCAGGCTGCAAGGATACTGTATAGTAGTAATGTATCCTCATGACAAAATCCTATTCACAAAGGACTTGTTGAGTCCCCAAGCTTTAATCACCACTTAGTTGGCTGGCAATTCTCTGCAGTCATTGCACTGTTTCTAAAGCTTAAAACAGGCAAATTTGAGAGCCTTTCATTCTAGTTACATGTGGTTGTTGGTGTACCTAGTAATGGTGATGTGGGTATACATATATTATTGTGAGCAGGCCCTTGTGTGGGAAAAAGTATGTCTGTTCACAGCCAAGTCAAAAGGATTGAAAATTGACATGATTTTTTAGACAAACTCCTGGAAAATATTACTTAGAGTACTCATTGACAGCTTGTTATTGAAAATACATGGACTTTGTGTTGGTGCATTCTTAGAGACAGCTGACTTATTGTGAAAGTGTACTTGCTAACATATGCCTTAATGTACAGTTTGGCAGTGGCTGCAATTCACCAAGTCAAAAGACAAGAAACTTAATGTCTTTTTTGTGCTCAACTCACTAGAATGGCTGCAATGATTAATTTCTATCTTGATGATAAGCTTGAATACACATCACATCAAGCTTTGAAACTTGCAGTGAAGGGTCAAAATCAGAAATCAAACCATGCAAGAAACATTCAAAGCTGGATCCACTGGTTTCCTAGCTGTGGCAAGCTCCCAATGCATTACTATAGACAGTATTATGGCTTAATGCTGAATGGTGGAGGTTTTTCTTGTGGACTGCAAACATATTTTCTAGAAGTCACCAGCAAATGCTATATTACTGCTCAGAATATTGTTGACTACATCCAGACAGAAGTGCAGAATAAGTTTGAGAGAAGAGCTAGCTATAGTAGTGGTGAGTTAAAAATTAGTCTGTTGACAGGTAATCATTAGTTGAGGAACTTGGATTGGTAATATGGGCATAAGAAAAGAGGGATGTATATTAACAGGCATGAGAGGGAAGATGTTGTAGTATATCAAAAGAAGTTCTGTGAATGCTAAAAGGAGTACAAGAAAAGAATGGTAAAGTTTAATAACAACGGGAATGTTTTATATACACCTTGTGGATTTGCCATCCTATAGGGACCACAGTTCTAGCTTATTTTCATTACTCATGACAAATCAACTTTCTACTAGCAAGACCACTGCAAGGTCCTTTGGCAACATTCAAAATCAGTGCCAGTACTGGAGTGGAAGGGAGCAGGAGATTTGTTGATGGTTTCAGATTTCTTTACATCAGAATGGAGAAGGTTGATTGATGATGACAGAGAGTATGTACCCTTTCTGCTTTCCTCAACAATGTCTGATTTATTTTTACCAGAGAGGCTTGAGTTCTTTTTAAAGCTGGCTCCAAATACAATTAGTATTTCACAAATGAACACAATCTGAAGCAAACAACAGGTCATCAACATTTTTGGGTCCAAGGCCAATAAAATGTGCACTGGCCTTTTCATGTTTGACAACACTCCAAGTCATCAGAAACAAGCTCCTAATGCTCTTTCTGCCCAAAAATGGTTAAAGGCATGAGAGCCTTTACATAGGTCAGTAAGTGTACTAAGTGTTCAATCAATAGGTTAGTATTCATCCAAGTGTACACACATCACCCAAATGGTCTAAAAATGTGCCCTGATCAGTTTTAGGTGGCTACTCACACAACTTTTACTTCTCTGACAATGATCCAACAATGCCTGGCTGGTTCAAGGGCAGGGAGTTTATCTTGCATAAATAAAGCCTCTATCTTGAGAATGGATTAAATGCTGCATGTCAAAAAGGATGCTTTGACACTGATAACAAGAGCTGTTGCTGCTACAAGGTTCTTTTTTTGTCAGCCTAACTTTGTCTCTCAAAAGTCTGCTCTTGAAGAACTTGTTGAATCCCAAGGGCACATCTGGGATTTCTTTTCTGGATATTATAGTGAACTTAATTTTATTGAACATTACTAGAGCTTGTTAAAGAATGAGTATCATGGTTCAGCAGCAACATTCAATATGAAGGAGATGAAGGCAAATATAGTTGATGCATTGCACAGTGTTCCTTTGCTTAAAATTAGAAGGTGTGTAGTCTTTAGACTTATTCTAATTTATGCTTTCTGACTTGTAACTTGCTTAGGTTTTCCAACCACTTAGTATGGTTTATTTGCACATATTCAGAGAGACTTTCCAGAAGCCAGGCTGCATGGGCTAATTGAAGATATCATAGGCACTATGATCTCCCTCTGGAGATGATTGCAAAGGCTAGAGAGCACTAGTATATATTAGAAGGGTCTAGATATATCAAGTTGACTTTGTACACCCAGCACTGCCCTGCCAGCTCAGCATAAGAATTTTTTTGCTTTGCTTGACAGAGATTTGACCTGTGACAGTGATGTGACATAACAGCTTAGTAAGGGGTGCAGGTTCCTCTTGTGATCTACTTTAGTTGTGGATTAGTCAAAATCAGAAGTACATAGTAGAGTAGGTATCAAGGTGATATAAGATAGTCTATGCAGTGTTTTCCTCCTCTGTATTTTCTGTTCTCTCTGCTGACAGGCTGGCCTCAATGTCAACCATCTGTACATGTGGTCTAGTATCCAAATTCCCAGATCCTGGATCTGCACTATTGGCAAAATGAAGAGATGACACAATCTGGTTCATGCTTGTTTGTTCAATAGTTTTGCCTCCAGCTTTCTGTATAATAATCAATGTTGGTGCAATTCCCTATAAGTGGCATTTTGAGTTAGTTGGTAACAAAAAGACAAAATGTTGAACACACAGCAACCTGATACATAACAACTGAAAATGAAAAAAGTGCTGAACCAGAAGTTTTTGGATCAACTAAAAAATTGTAAACATTATTGGCAATAGTGAAGATAGGGTAGAGAATTCCACTCTCCAGGCTAGCAAATCCAGTGAGAATGAGTCCTCTAAATCAAAGGAGAGTTGAAAAACATACATAATGGCTACAATTTTGTTATACAGAATCCACTATCTATAGTATTGCCTTAGAGTATAGTCATACTTTTGCTAGATCAGCAGTGTTGCTAATACTAATGACTAGGAATGCAGAGGAAACAATTTGACAGACTAGTGCCAGTGTCAGAATGAGCTGGATAATGCAATCAAATTGAGGGAAGACTTACTAGCTAGTGAAAGCATAATAAAAATTATTGGAAATACAATCCATCTGGATAAGCTCCATATCACATAGCAGCAGTGAAGCTGAGTAGATTTAAGTATGAGCTTGAGAATTCATGAGTGAGAGTTACTATGAGGGGCATACCAGCATTAAATCTGCTGTAGTTCTATCTCAAATGAATCAGCCAGTGGGTCCAAACCATATGAAAAAGGACCTACACTAAGCATAGTGGCAGAATCATCTTAAAGCCACTAAATAATTCAAGAAGACTCTTAGTCATGACAAATCTGTGTAAAGTAACCCCACATACCCTATGATTGTCTTCGCTTTGTCATGCTGCACATAAGCCAAAAATGATATCCAATCCTGATTTTTACTAAACATAAACAACTGGGTAGCTTGATAGGCCAAACCAAAGGTTGACACAATGTTAAAAGCACTTGTGAGGGTAAAAGGCACTGTGGTGAAGAATATATAGAGTCTCTGGTTTAGTTGGTCTTGTTTATAGATGAGGATGCAGAGAGAAATGATGAATAGGACAGTGTAAATGCCTGGCACAGGTTGCATGTCAGATGCTCATAGTGACTGCTGAAAGGTTTGAGCTTACCATAGACATAAAGCATAACCTAGGGAAATAGAAGAGTCCTGAGAGGGAGAAACTGACAAGAAGAGAAAACATATAGCAATACTCAACATTGGCTGCTCTATGATAGTTGTGACTGTATTAAGAGGTGCAACCTTTTTTTCTGCTATAAAGGAGTTGGACATGGTACCAAGTTGCAGTGCAGGAGATGCAATGAACCAAGCCTCACTTTTATACTTTTCAATTTACTTGTGCTAAACATATGGGGAAAAGGGGTGGTTATTTTTGAACTATCAAGACAATGTGAGATGGGCATTGCATGAAAGATGGGGTAGATCTGGAAGTTGCTGACATGGTGGTTAGTTTGTCCATAATGAGCAAAAATCCCAATCTGAGAGCTACAATATCCAAGTTTGTTCATAGGCAATGGTTGTCAGTAGAATGTTCATCTATGTGCTAAGGAACAGCAGCATATTGTGGATATGGGCAGAGGGCTTACATACCAGTTCAACCAAAATATTCAAGTTGCAGCTACCTTCTCCTTAAAGCAAGAGAAAAAGATCTGTGCCACTGCCACTGGTAAGGCTAGGCTTGATCAGCTGTTTTCCAGAAGGCAGAAACTGAGAAAGAGGATGATGGTGGGAGATCAGAAGACCAGTGGACACCAAAGACAATCCTGACTTGCATCAGAAATCCTCTTTTCGATCTTGTAGAGTTCTACATACCTATTGGTACCATTTCTATTGACATTTTTTCTACTTTGGATAAATTCTTGGTAGTGAGTTGTTGCCATTTACTCCTCAAGACATTAGTTCTGCTGCCAACTCAGACTCTGCTGCTTGCACAGTTGGTAGATAAGATTCATTATTAACACAGGTCTATAAACTATTGGTTCACAAATTGCAGCCACTGCCAAACTGTACATTAAGGCATATGCAGCAAGTATGCTTCTGCAATAAATCAACTGTCTTTAAGGATGCATTGACATGAAATCCATATATTATCGATGACAAGCTGTCAATGAATACTCTAAGAGATCTTTTTCCAAGGGCCTGTCTAAAAAATCATGTCAGTTTTTCAATCCTTTCAACTCAACTGTGAAGAGACGTACTTTTGCCCACAATGATTAAAAATTGTCAGAGAAGGAGGCATGTAAGATATGTATACCCATATTACTATTACTAGGTATGTCAATAACCACATGTAATCAGAATAAAAGGCTCTTGAGTTCACCCATTTTAAGCTTCAAGGAAAGTGCAATGACTGCAGAGGATCACCAGGCAATTTTGTGGTGATTGAAGCTTGAGGACTCAACAAGTTCTTTATGAATAGGATTCCATCATGAGGATACATTATTCATATGCAGTATCCTTGCAGCCCAGGTGCAACAGTGAATAGATGTCATAAGTAGAACAAGAATGTGGCAAGTTTCATCCAAATTTGGACACACTTCTGAGATCCAATGGTAGAGCAAGTCCAGATCTGGGTAGAGAGATGCAAGATCCTTAGTGCAATTGCTAAGGATGACATTCAAGTGTTTCATGATAGTGACAGCAAAGATCAACTGTCTGCATGTTCTCTGAACAAGCTAATAAATTACAGCTGTACCTGGCTACAACATATTGGTATAACACAGTGTTGGATGATTTCTTAGTAGTGCACTGAACTCATTATGGAAATGGGTCGCTATATCTCAGGCATAGCATCTTTGTTGTGTCCAATTGCAAGGCTACTAGAATAGAGAAATCATGATGGTCAAACCCTTAATGAACTTGAGACTCAATGACTAGCAATGAAGAATGTAAAGGGGCATGCTGAGGTGGATGCGACAGCTATTCAGATCATTTTGAGTAATCTCTCTTATGATAAGGTGTCATGAGGCACTCATCAAGGCTATCAGTAACAATGAGATTTGGAAGTGGGATCCACTTCACTGGATTAACAACATGGCTCCAAATCAGTCTGTGAAACTAGAATTCAAGTGAATGGCCAACAGTTTTGGGGTCTGACAGTCCTAATGAATCACTTCGCTGATGAATGGCACAAGGACAGCTCACAGTGCCTCTGATGCAAGAAACTGGTAGATGACTGTACAGATGAAGAGATCCAATTTTCCATGGGAAAAGAGCCAATCTATGACCTGCATGCTCTTTTGACAGATTCTGTGTAATTGCCAACTTTCCAATACTAGCAGGTGTGTACAATCAATATGCTCATATGGTCTTTGATTGGTGCAGAATCCATTGATTTAGCTGTCTGAAGACATCGATGTGAGTTCCTGGATGGCATTTGGGCAGAAGAAACTGTTGCTCTGCATTGTAGAAGGTTTCGATAGCAGCATACTCTAATACAGATGCCAAACGGATGAAAGAGTTCTATCTATATCTGCTACATCCATTATGAGTGACCTGGGCAAGCAAAAAATGTATCATACTCACTCAAAACAGTTTGTGGAAGCCTTTAGCTATTGCCTACTGAGGTGAATTCACTGCCACACTGGTGAAGAAATTGTATAAGAAGAAGAAAGACATTTGGATTCAGCTGTTCATGGTTGGAAAATTTTTGAGGCTATGACTGGATTTTGGGATACCTGATGAGTGCAGAGGTCAGGCAAGATGTGCTAGAATAAATTCAAAAGAGGTCATACTTGGAGTTGTAGCCCAATTCATGGCCATCACAAAATAGACTCGACTGAACATGTAGTTGCAGTTCCTCTTCTTCCACCATGTCCAATCTACCTTTCTCTCTGCATTTCAACAAATGCTTCAGAAAACAACCAAAATCTCATTTCATGGTCTATATCCCGAAAGGGATCTCTGTACACAAGGTTTCTGTGCATCAACACACAGCCTACTCCCATTGGATCCACCTCTTCCTTCAACATGGCATCAACCTTCCTCTTATTAAATAAAGGACTATTAGTATCATTTTTCAAACTGGCAGAGGAGGAACAGAGTGTCAGATGTGTGGAAAGGCCACTAGGGTGTATCTTGAAGACACAATGCTTCTTTCTCTGGACTATGTGCACCTTCTTGCTTCAATTCCTTTTCTTCTACTCCTTTTAACATCTTCTGGGCAGACTGCTCAGACTCTTGTGTGAAAGACAACCAGCTCAGCTTGATTTTTATACCTTGACTATTTTTGAACATCCTGGAATATCATGGAAAATTACCCCAACACTTTAAACCCCTTGGTGTTGTAGGAAGACAGGCATACATCTCCACACTAGGGCTTTTGTAAGTACCAATATGTGCGAGTTGGGCAAATATTCTTGCCCTTGAGTGTATGCTCAATCTCCCAGAGCTCTCTTTATCCACTTATGACCTTCATTCTCTCAGGCCTGCTGCCAGTGCTAGTGCTATTCTGACCATGCACCAAACACTAGCTTCTCTCTCTATATGTGAGAATACCGAACAGATATCCATTATTGCAGCAAATTGGAGTAGAACTCTAAATGTTTGGTGAGCTCTGCTTACCTTATGGTCGTTCTGTTATCCCAATGCCTCTACAGGGACCCATCAAGTTGGTGGCATCTTCACAAGCATTGTCTTCACTGAAGCTAAAACTCATCTCAGCTGTACATCTCACAGTTGCTACTGGTTCTTCAAAGGCATGTTTTCTGTTTTACATATTGAGTAAAAACATACTATGTAAGCATAGTGTCCATCTTCACCGACCAGAGTACTCATTTACCATAACCAGAGACTTCAAATTGAAATCATATTCAAAATCATGGTTTTAATGCTCCTTCTACCATTGGACCTCCTCTGCAACTTTTTCAAACCATGTACATTCCTTTCCCCACCCATTTGTTCTCTCTTGCGCTGGACTAGACTCATACAGAAGTGTCCAAATTGGCTAAAAAGATGTATATTTGGCATATAACTGCATCTTACCTTATGAAGCAATCCTGACATCCACAAATTGTGCTTCCAGCCACCTGCACACATCCATGTACACAGTACCCAAAGTATTCTGAAGTGCAAACTGTTGCCTAGAGTCTGCCCATCCACAGGATTGACAATCAACCCCACCCCATCCCCCATAACCAGATGTACTGTATTGGTGAAGATACACCACCTTTCATGAGCAATATTCAAGCTGAAGGTAGTGTATCTCATTTGGACAGTGTATCTCATTTGGACATAATGTATTTGCCATTGAAGCCAAGCTGAGCTTGCTGAGTCAGCCAGTTGTGTTTGTAGATGCATGTTTGATGTCATTGTTGTAGTTCTCACAATGTTCTCTCCTTCTACCATGAGCTCTGATTGCCTCATGCTGAGTTCTGTAGTAATTCCATTAAATCTTGAGGTTTCTCAACTTGATTCCTTCTTGGTAGACACTATCAGCAATATCTGTTAAGTGTGCAGCTAAGGTCAGGAACAGCAGAGGTGACAGATAGCTATAACTACATCAGGTATGTTCATTCTTGCACTAATGATCTGCAATAATCTTTAACCATTTCTGAAGACAGATTGTCTCTATATCATATTCCATGTGCATACATTTTCCTCCTGGAACATTTGTTTACTATACATACTCTCCTGGATTTCTTACTTTGTGACCTCTCTTTATTCACTGGTTGTCATATCAAATTATTTTTCATACTTACCAAATATCAAACTGGTGAACCGAGAGATAACAAATAACTTGGCAGAATAGACTTCTGATTGAACTATGAGTTGGTAGGTTCAACACAGTCATATATACACCACCAAAGTGTTATAATAGAGGTCTGAGGTGTGGGGAAACTATCAGATTGGGTTTGATCCTGAAGTCAAACTGAGATCAGGCGAACATTGGACCAACATCACCCAACTATTTCAATCCTAGTTCTTTTCCAATAACAGGACAACATTTGTGTGAAATTAGCTGCTTAGTGCATGTGCTGCAGCATAAAGGCTGCCTTTTCACCTGCAGAGTCTGCTACAGTATTACTTGAATTGGATTTCAGATAAACACAGATCCTGTAACCAGTTATAATTTCATCTTGGAGGTGATGTCAGTTGTTTCAATAGAAATCTAGGTATACAGGTGTAAAAAACATGCTGCTTCATCTTCATTCTCTATCCTCTGCCTCTTTCTCACAGTTGGCTTAGGCTCTGGCCATACTTTTCTCTCTGTAGCCCATGCTGATGGCCCAGCTGACTCCTGAGTGTCAACAGTGCTCACCTTCCAGAGAGTTACTTGAGCCATTAGCAGGTGCCTTCTTGCCCTTCTCTAATGCTTTGGCATGCCATTTCTTAGTGTTCTCAACCTTCCTCATTGTGTGAGCACTTTGTTTGCTGGCCAGAGTATTATGTTTTGCCCTTTTCTCATCAGGAGGGACTAAGGGAACAGGAGTCCAGAGTTGCCAGAGAAGATTCTACCTGACCAGATGTGCATTATGGAAAGCCACTGTGTTCAAGGCAAAACAAGGATAGTCTGTCTTGTTATGCTCAATCAAGCAATCAACCAGATTGGATTCCTTTATTCTTGAAGTTGCCTCCTTGTTCCTGTGAGGCCACATTTAGCAGAAATACAGTCATACTAAACATTGAAATTGAATTGGAGACTCTATTATAAATACTCCCTCAATGCTTGCTTGGCACACAAAGGTCAATCTATGTACTGATGAAGGGATAATAATATAGTTATATATTATACAAGTCCAATATGAGGATTCACCTTCTTCTGCCAATTTTTCCTTATATAGAAGGTATAAGTGAGTGAGAAAGTAGTCTGATAGATGTTGATGGATACTTTTGTTTGGTTTGTTCTGCTACTTACTCTCATTATCTGTTAGTGTTACATTATTTGTCTCTACTAGACAACAATGACAAACTAAACTAAAAAGATGACATCTCAATAGTAAAGTCTGTTCTAGGTTCAAGTTTGAGTTTGCTCAGAAGTGACTCTGAGGTTGTGAAGATCTAATCTGTCTGAGTAAAGACAAATAGATTTAACCAGGTCAAGCTGGAGAGCTATAACACTGGTCTTCTAGTTTAAATACATCTCAGGTAACTGTCTCTAACTAGTAGGTTGAAAGAGAAGTGTTATACTGCAAAGCAATTGGAATATGTGTCAATACAAGTACAGAGGTAGAAGGAAAAGGGAACTGGGGATGTGTAATTGTCCAATAGCAATAGGAAACATATAATCAAGAAAGTACAACAGAGTAGACAGAAAAGAGAACTGAGAAGGTGAACATGTCTGATAGAATGGGAAGAATATGTAATAATTACAAGTGTCAGCAAAGAAAAGAATGGGGTAAGTCTGCAGATGTATGAGAATTGTAACAGTTAGCCCAGAAAGTTACAACACTAGAAAATAGACTTGTACTTGCCATCAGACTCTGATGGCCCACTGTGGCAAGTGAGGTTCAGATTAGTGATAATAGAGTGTAGATATATTTCTTGGACTATATATGAGGACAGCTGGATATTCATATATACCACACCAACACCCTCTCTGTGCAGCAAGAAAGGAACCATATTATGCATCCACAGAGCAGATGACAGTAGACAGAGAAGGAAGGAACCATGCAGAGTGGCATGAAAGTATAATATTTGCAAGTGGAATCAGAAAGGGAGCTGTTTTGCAAGAGAAAAGTTGAAAACAATTGGTGTCAGAAGACCACACCATTATTATAGAAAAGGAAGGAAAGGTCTATAGCTATAAAGCCTGACTACAATCAGACACTGTGACAGAGATATTACCAAACACAGCTCAGTTTTATATAATATTTAGCACCCAACTGAGTTTTATTTTTATATGTGACAAGCATTTTAGATTATTTATATTGTAAGGTATAAAAGAAGACATGTTTTGTAGGTGGAAGGCAGGAGAGGTACTGTCCACCAATTACCAGAGTGTGTAAGATTGCTGTTCAGGTAGAAGAGCTACTGGCAATCAGTATTTTTCAAGCTATGTATCTGTAGAACATGAATCTGTTAATGGCAAGTTGACTATTGATTTCTGCACTAGTGAAATTTAAGGCTTATGATTTGAGTATGAAGGATGCTGAAGTGGCACAGGTGATTCATAAAAGATAGAGTAGTCCACATATAAAAAATCCATAATGTTTCTAGGTGTATTTGCTCTTTCTGCATTGAAAACATGTATAAACAAGTGCTGCATAAGTCTGGTTGTGAATTAATCAAATTTAGGAGTAGAATTTATTTACACCATCAATATATAGTAGAGTAGATACTAAGGTGATCCAAGATAGTCTATGTAGCCTTTTCCTCCTCTGAATTTCCTGTTCTCTCTGCTAATGGGTTGGCTTCAATGTCAACCATCTGTACATGTGATCCAGTATTCAAATTCCCAGATCCTGGACCTGCTCTATTGGCAAAGTGAAGAGATGACACAACCTGGTTCATGCTTGTTTGTTCAATAGTTTTGCCAGCAGCTGCCCGTATAATAATCAATGTTGGAGCAATTCCCTTAAGTGGCATTTTGAGTTAATTAATAATAATAAAGGACAAAATGTTGAACATACAGCAATCTGATACACAACAACTGAAAATGAAAAAGGCACTGAACCAAGAACCTTTGGATCAGCCAATAATCCATAAACAACAGCAGTAGTGAGGAAGATAGAGTAGAGAATTCCACTCTTCAGGCTAACAAGNGAGGTGAGGGTGTTACAGACTTTTTTATTAAACACTTTTTCTTTTTCTTTATTACTATTCTGGGCAAGTTAGCGCCCAACATTATGCTTCTCTTTAACATCTGGACTCGTCCACATTCCCAGCTCCCTTTTCCGATACTTATAACGTCATAATGATTTCACTTATTCCATTAGTTTCCATCTCCTTCCGATGACATCGCTTATGATGTCAAATTACTTATTTATAACTTCGTCGACATTCTACCATATTCCATTGCTTTCTACTTGTTTGACAAACAACGATGTCGATCTCACATTTGTATCCAAACGAGTAACTACAAAGGATGTATAAGTAGATAGTTTTCTGGGTCTAAGCTCTTCAGCTTGACCTAGTTTAATTAAACTTGTGTTCAGCCAACGAACGAACTTCTGAACTTTAGCTTTTCTAAAGCTAACTCTCAAACTTGAACTTTACTCCTTCAAGAAGGAAATCTTCCTTTCTTGTCGAAGTTAACTCCGCATCACTTAGTCAAGTGGTGTTGAGTTGTTGTCGTCGCTGCGCAAGTGACGTAACAGAGGGAGTCGAGTGACTCGACCTTAAATTTGACGTCGGGATCGGGAGTGGGGTCAGGATAAACGAGGGCATCGTTGGGTTTGGGGGAGGAATGGGTAGCGGGGTGAAGTCCGGCTTCGTTGCTTGTGGGTTCTGAAGTGAGCCTGGAGATAAGGCTCCAAGTGTCGTTGATGTCGGGGCGGGGGTATCCGTTTCTGTCAGTTCGTCGTCCGAGACGGTCGAGGAGACTGAAGGTGAGGGGATCAGGGTATTCTGACATCGCTCTGGGATCTGCAGGAGGGGGCATGGACAAATGGGGGTGGAAGGGAAAGGTGGACAGTACCGTGATAGGACCTTCTAGTCCTAATTGATAATTACAGGTGTACATCACCTGGTTTGCAATCTTGAGACTGCAGCTTTCAACAATTCTTTTGAATAGCTTTTGTTGGGACCTAAGGAAAAACAGGCTTTTGACGCAGGGTTCCAGTCGGTTGTGTTGATCAGCGGCATTTCGGATTTGATCATCGTATTGTTTGGTATTGAAGAGATGAAGGAGTTGATAGGGGTTTGGCTTGAGGCCGTTTGGGTAGGTGATGTTTTCTCTGTACCTTCCTTCTCCCGACACAGTAGGAACAGGGCTCTGGTTTCGGGCTGGCTGGCTGCCAGCAAGAGAAGAGGAAGAGGCGGCGGCAGATGCATTGGACATAGCTATGTTGGAATGGGAATGGGGTCTTTGGGCTTTATGTGATGTTTCTTTATATATCCCTTGAGGAGGTCTAGACAATTCACCATTCCTTCTATTCGAATCCATCGGTTATGAGACAAATCATAGCCAGTGTATGACACGAGGAATTCTCGTGGTCGCTTCTTCGGTCTATGTCCTACTACCGCTTCTACTTCATATTCTTCGAACTCTTCAATAAGATCTGGGGGTGGTTCCGTAAAGCTCGGTCCGTGGGCTTCGGTCTGTTTGAATGGTGATAGTAGGGCCGCATGGAAGACAGGGTGAATTTTCCACTGATAGGGAAGGTCTAGTTTGTACGTTATGGGTCCGAGTACCTTGAGAATTTTGAACGGTCCTTCCCGTTTTGGGGCTAGCTTTCTTGATGGGTATCCCGTGGCTAAGTTCTTCGCTTCTAGCCAAACCTTCTGTCCTTCTTTGAACATATCTAGTTTCTGTTTTTCCCTTCGTATCATCTGTTGTCGTGCCAGCTCTAACAGGCTCGTCGTTTCTTCTCTCACCCTTTTCAATTCCTGAAGCCGTTCTTCTACTGATGGAATCGTCGTTTTCTCGAATACTGTCGGAAGTGGACGAGAGTGATATCCCATCATCATAAAGAATGGGGATTTCTTGAGGACTGAATGAGTTCGATTGTTATGGGCAAATTCTGCTAAGGGGAGGTACTCCTTCCATCGAGTTTGTTCCTTTGAACAGAATGCTCTGAGGTAGACTTCGACTTCCTGATTTACTTGTTCCGTTTCTCCATCCGTCTGTGGGTGGAATGCCGTGCTCATTGAATGTTTGATAGATAGTTGCTTTCCCATTTCCTGAAACACTTCTGCTGCGAATCTGGGGTCTCGGTTGGATATAATACGATCCAGTAGCCCGAACCTTTTGTAGAGGTGTTGGATCAGCATTTCTGCTATCTTGGTGGCATCCGTTGTTTTGGCGCATGGAGTAAAAATTACCCCCTTCGTAGACGAGTGGTCCACCACAACTAAAATTGAATCCATTCCGTCGCATTCGGGTAGATCTGTGATGAGGTCCATAGTACAAACCTGAAAGGAGAAGGAATTTGACACCGGTGGTATAGGTTGAATTGGGGTTCTTGTTGGATGCGTGTTAATTTTAGATTGTCGGCAAACCACGCAACCATCGACAAAAGACCTGATGAATTTAGCCATCCCTGGCCACCAGAAGTCATGTTGTACTTGTTCGATCGTATTCCATTGCCCTGGATGTCCTACTTCCGGAGTTTCGTGAATGGATTGTACTATTCGTCGGCGGAGATTAGTGTCATTGGGCACATAGACTCTTCCTTGGAAAAGGAGTAAGTCTCCCTTAATTTCCCAATCGGATAGTGCAGATTTGATCGGCAGCATGCCCTGTTTCAAAAGTTGTTCCAGGGCCGATTTGTGAAAATCGTCCGGGCCTAATCATTCTGCTATGTCATCCTTCAATCCTAGATCGATTCCTTTGATGAAAAGTCATTCTGGCAGTACCACGATGTCTTCATTGTCACTATCGACATCATCTTGTTCATTGCTTCGCCTTGACAGGGCGTCCGCTTGGGAGATTGATTTCTCTGGGACATGCATCAATCCTAGGTCGAATTCTGATAGAAAGAGACTCCATCTTGCTTGTTGTCTGTTTAGTTTCTGTGCCATTCAGAAATATGTCAGGTTCTTGTGGTCTGAAAGAACCACAATTTTAAATTTTCCTCCCATGAGGTAATGACGCCATTCCATCAACGCCCGATAGATTGCGAGCAGTTCTCGATCATAGATTTCGTAGTTTCGTTCCATGGGAGAGAGTGATTTGGACAAGTAACCACATGGATGCCATTCGCTGTTGGTCCCCCTTTGTCTCAGCACAGCTCCCATGGCCCATTTGGAAGCGTTGGCTTCTATGACGAACGGTTTGTCAACATCTGGCATGACCAGGATCGGTTCTGAAAGGAACTTTTCCTTTAGAAGGTCAAAAGCTATCTGGCATTGTTTTGTCCATTCGAATTTTCGATTCTTCTGCAAGAGATCATTTAGCGGTCTTGTGAGATGCACGTATTTCCTGATGAATTTCCTGTAGAAGTTTCCAAACCCTAAAAACACCCGTACCCCTTTTACTGTCTGTGGGGGTTCCCAATCAGCTATTCCTGCTAGCTTTACTGGGTCCATGGCAATATAACCAGGACGAATAACCATTTCCAAGAATACCACTTCTATTATGTCGAACTCACATTTCTCCAGTTTAAGGAACAGGTCGTGCTTCTTGAGGTGACACATGAGCCGTTCCATGCGTTCCTTGTGTTCGATTCGATCCTTGGAAAAGAGGAGAATATCATCCATGTATACTACGCACCATCCTTCATCGATAAAATCGGAGAGGATGTCGTTCATGAAAGCTTGGAAGGTGGCGGGGGAGTTACTCAATCCGAAGAACATAACTGTGGGTTCAAAAAGTCCTCTATTTGTCTTGAACGCGGCTTTCCATTGATCTCCGTCTTTTATCCTGACATTATTGTACCCATTTCGAAGGTCGAGCTTCGTGAACACCGTCGCTCCTTTCAGTTTGTCGAGAAGTTCCGAAATTAAAGGTAAGGGGTAGGCATTCTTTACTGTCCCTTTGTTGAGTTCTCTGTAATCCTGCGTAGGCCTCAACACTCCTTTCTCTTTCTTGGCTATGAAGAAGAAGGGAGAGGCCATTGGGGATTTTGATTTACGAATATATCCCTTCCATAGGTTTTCTTCGAGGAACCTGTCTTGCTCTTCCTGTTCTGCAGGGCTTAGCAGATATAGCTTGCAGTTCCTCGGGACAAAGTCTGGCTTGAGATCGATCACATGATCATATGCCCTAGCAGGTGGAAACCGTTCTGCCTTCCCTTTCTCGAACCGGTCTCGATATCCCAATAGGTAACCGGGGATAAGCTCCTCAATCTCCTTCTTGACAGTCTGTTGCTGGTGAGCCATTTCCTGTGATGCTGTGATTTTAGCCCCTATGAGGACTTCAGGTTCGAAATTGTCTAGGACGCCCTGAAACCTCTTGATCTGGATCTTTTGTCGAGGTTGGAATTGTATCTCCCCCGTCTCCCAATCGATCACAGGGTTGTGATACCTTAACCATGGAAGTCCTAGAATCATGTCTTCGTCTCCGATACCCGAGATCATAAAGTTCTCTCTGAATTCCTTTCCAGCAATTTGGAACTCTAACTTCACAACATGTGTTACCCATGCTGTTTTGTTGGCTGTTCCATCAACATTGAAGACCCGAATCTTCTCCAGCAATTGAATCCATTTCTTCCTGAGCGTTCTAGCAAGCCCTGTGCTTATGAATCTTCCTCCTGCTCCCAAATCCAGCAAGGCCTTTGTAATGTTTTTTGTTCCCACTTTGTACTTGAGAGGAATATGCATAGAATTTTGGTCCATTTTAGCTAGTACAAAGTGTGAGATAACTATCGGCGGTGGAGACATCGTCCTCATTCGCTGTTTCAAAAACCCTCCTGTTCCATTAGATCGAGAAGGAAGTCCTTGTCTTCTTTCGGCTGCTTGTTCACCAAGGCCCTAATTTTGGCAAACCTTTCTTCTCTCATAAGCTTCTTTGGCTCTTCCTGTCTTCGCTCATCCTTTTTCAGCGCATCCAGGCAATCTTTGATGTGGTGTCCGCCTTTTCCGCATCTGAAGCACAGTCCTTTCACCATATATTTCTTCTGATCTATCTCCGTGATCTGTTTGATGGCGACGTCTTTCTTCTTTCTGAAATTCCTTTGAGGCTTCTTTCCTCCATGTTCATCGTCCCATGTTTTTCCGTATTCTAGAGCCTGTTTGTAGCTTTCGTCGAATAAAATAGCGGTGTTCATCCAATCCTTAATCGTAGTGGGGGCTCCTTCTGGTCTTGTCATAATTTTGAGAGCTAAACTTCTAAGCAACCCCCTTTTGAACGCTACGATCTGTGCTGCATTGTTATACCCTGTCTGCTTCGCGAGATAGGTGAACTGATATGTATATTCATCGGCTCTTTCCTTCATCCTTAGGTCCTTGAGCTCGAGCTGTGCTTTTAGAGCGGGGTTGAGAGGTTTGAAAGAGGTCCTGAAGTCATCTAAAAACTCTGCCCAAGTGACCTTTTCAGCATCCGCGTCGTATGCAAGCAACAGGTCAGTCTTATCATTCTTCCAGAACTCTCCTGGTCCGTCCGTCATGTATGAGAGAAGGAAGAGCTTCTTCGACCTATCATCTGGGAACACTTTCGGGTTGAGCGCTACATAAATCAATACTTCTCTCAAGAACTTCTTCGCGTCTTTCCTTGCTCCTGTGAAGGCTCTCGGAAGTGCGGCTTTCACCTCCTTCACTGCCGATACTACTTGCACCGGCATCGCGGATCCTATGACTGCTTCTTCAACTACTGGTTCTTCTCTCTTGGGTCTGCTCCCAGATGGCTTCTTATCTTCCACCATTATTTCTGTCTGTACTTTCAGTGACTGAGGGCTGTTCTTTAGTCCCTGTAGTAATTGTTGGAATGGATCTAGTTCCTCTGGAGAGTCGGTAGAGGTACTCGATATATCCAAGTCTGATGGCTTCGGTGTATTTGGCGAGGACTCTTCGTGTTTGATCGTTCTCAATCCAATCGGAGTGAATGATGGGGTCGAGATTCTCCTTGTTCCTGGGTCGTCTGCTGGTGTTTCTGTTAGTGGCTGACTCGTTAGCGATGGCGAGTGCAAGGGGGTCAACAGCTCTCTGCGGGACGCTCAGGTTAACAGTGGGATCGCTCGTCCACCAGGATTCGATATAGATTGGGTTAGTTGCCCACGCCGGTGTGCCTCCGCTTCGGCGATGTCCTGTTCTAGCTGCTGTTCCGTCCGTGGTGGCGTCTTCGTTATCCTAGGTGATGCCTAAACCTGGGTAGGTCAGCAATCGATGAGCTTGACCTTGTGTTATGTTACTTGCGCAGCAACGCCTATTCAACTACCTTAGCAAAGTATAACTTCCACTTGAGTAATTGTTACAAGTTCAAGTTCGAGTTTGTTCAGCGGTTGCTAAAGTTCAGAGGTCCTTCGATGTCTGCGTTGACACAAGTCTTATTGATAAACCAGGTCAAGCTGGAGACTTAGAGTCTCAGCTTGAGCGCTTAAATACTGTACAACCGTTGTAACGCTAACTACGTAAGTAGAGCAAAGAGTTCGGTGTTTATCTAATGTTTCCCAAAGCTATCGGGATATGAATAATATAAGTACAAATGAATAGGCAAATGGGGACTGGGAAAGTGTAAAGAGTCTGATGAAGCGAGAAGCATATGTGTGAGAGGGAAATGGGGACTGGGAAGGTGTAGAAGGTCCAATGGAAGGGGAAGCATAAGGGTAGTATCGAAGGAAAGGAAAGGAAAGTACTATAAGGGAAAAAGTCTGTAACAGAGAGACATACTAGCATCAAATCTGCTGTGATCCTATCTCAAATGAATCAGCCAGTAGGTCCAAACACATGAAAAAGGGCTTACACCAAGCATAGTGGCACAATAAATTCCAAACCACTGAATAAATTAAGAAGACTCTTAGTCATGACAAATCTATGTAAAGTAAACCTCACATACACTAGGATTTGCACAATAATCTGCAAACTTGTGAGGGTAAAAAGCATTGTGGTGAAGAATATATAGAGTCTCTGGTTTAGTCGGTCTTGCCGATGGATGAGGATGTGGAGTGAAATGATGAATAGAACAGTGTAAATGCCTGGCACAGGTTGCATGTCAGATGCCCATAGTGACTGCTAAAGGGTTTGAGCTTACCATAGACATAAAGCATAACCTAGAGAAATAGAGAAGTCCTGAGAGGGAGAAAACTGACAAGAAGAGAAAACATACAGTAAGATTTGCTATTGGCTGCACTAGGATAATTGTGATTGTATTGAAAGGTGCAATGTCTTCTTCAGTTACAGAGGAATTGGACATGGTGCCAAGTCACAGTGCAGGGGATGCAATGAACCAAGCCTCACTTTTATACTTTTCATTTTACTTGCACTAAACATATGGGGAAGGGGTGTGTTTCTAGATTCTATCAAGATGTTGTGTGAGATGGGCATTGCATGAATGATGGGATGGATCTGAAACATGGTATTTAGTTTGTCCATGATGAACAAAAATCCCAGTCTGAGGGCTACAACCTGGTTCAAGCTTATTTATAGGCAATGGTTATCAGTAGAATGTTCATCTATGTCCTAAGGAGCAGCAGTGTATTGTGGATATGAAAAGAGAGCCTATATACCAGTCCAATTAAAATATTCAAGTTGTGGCTTCCTCCTCCTTGAAGCCTGAGAAAAGATCTGCGCCACCGCCGCCACCGGTAAGGCTAGGCTCAATCAGCCATTTTCCAAAAAGCAGAAACTGAGAAAGGGGATGATAATGGGAGATTGAAACACTAGCGGACACCAAAGACAATTCTGACTTGCATCAGAAAATCTCTCTTTGATATTGTAAAGTTCTACATACCAAGTGGTACCGGTCCTGTCAATGTTTTTGCTACTTGTAAACCTTGGATAAATCTACGGTATAGTGCACTGTTGCCAATTTCTCCCCAAGAGGTTAGCTAACTCAGAATCCACTGCTTGCACGATTAAGTTTACGAGGATTTCGTCTTCTGCCAATTTTTTCCATATACAGAAGGTATAAGATGGGTGGGAAAGTTGTGGTCCGATATATGTCGATAAATCATTTTTTCCGTCGCTCGGCTTCGCTCTCACCATTGGTTAGCCCCAGAAAGTTACAATGCCAGCAAACAGACTCATACTTGCCATCGGACTCTGATGGCCCACTGCGGCAAGTTGATAGATAGAATCAACCACTAACACAGAGTCTATAAACCATTGGTCTGGTGAATTGCGGCCACTGCCAAACTGTACATTGAGGCATATATCAGCGAGTACACTTTCATAATAAGTCAACTGTCTCCAAGGATGCACTGACACAAAGTCCATGTATTTTCAATGACAAGCCGTCGATGAGTACTCAAAGTGGTCTTTTTCCAAGGGCCTGTCCAAAAAATCATGTCAATCTTTCAATCCTTTTGACTTGGCTGTGAACAGACATACTTTTGCCCATACAAGCTCACAATGATATATGTATACCCACCCATGTCACCATTACTAGGTATGCCAACAACCGCATGTAATCAGAATAAAAGGTTCTCGAGTTTGCCTGTTTTAAGCTTCAGGAACAATGCAATGACTGCAGAGAATTGCCAGGCAACTCGGCAGTCATCAAAGCTTGGGGACTCAACAAGTCCTTTGGGAATAGGATTTCGTCACGAGGATACATTGCTCTTATGCAGTATCCTTGCAGCCCAGGTGCGATGGTGAATAGGTGTCATAAGTAGAACAAGGACGTGGTGAGTTTTTATCCTAATTTTGATACGCTTGCGAGATCCAACGGTAGAGCAAGTGAAGATCTGGGTAGGAAGATAGAAGATGCAAGATCCTCGTTGCGATTGCTAAGGATGACATTCAAGTGTTTCATGACAGTGACAGCGAAGATCAACTGTCCGCATGTTCTCCGAACAAGCTAATAAATTACAGCTGTACCTGGCCACAACACATCGGTATAACACAGTGCTGGATGATTTCTTGGTAGCGCACTGAACTCGTCACGGAAATAGGTCGCTATATCTCAGGGGTAGTATATTGGCCATCTCCAATCCCAAGGTGAACAAAACAGAGAGAGAAATCTTCATGGTTGAATCCTCGACTCAGATGAGCCCGAGGTTCTGGATGACTGGAAATGAAGAATATGTGGGGAAAATGCTGGGGTGGATGTGACAACCATTCGGATCTGTGAGACACTCATCGAGGTCATCAATAGCAACAAGATTTGGAAGTGGGACCCACTCCGCCAGGCTGAATCTGAAACATGACTCCAGAATCAGGTTTCGAATGAATATGGCCGACAATTTCGGGGTCTGAACAAATCACTCTGCTGATAAATGGGGCAAGGACAGTGCCTCTGATGTGAGAAACTGGTAGACGACTGTACAGACAAAGGGATCCAATCTGTCGTGTGTACGATCGTCACATGAAAAGAAAAAGCTGGTAGCCAATCTATGACCTGTGTGCTTTTCTGATAGATTCTGTGCAATCATCAACCTTACACCAGCCAAGTGCATATATCCAACACGCTCGCATGGTCTTTAACTTGTTCAAATTCCGTTCATCAAGCTGTCCAAAGACATCGATGTGAGTTCCTGGATGGCATTTGGCTGGAGGAAACCGTTACTTTGCATCGTAGAAGACACTGGAAGCAGCATACTCCAATATGGATGCAAGAATTTAACTTATATTAGCTACATCCATCACGAGTGACCTGAGCTAGCAGAAAATGGATCATACTCACCTGAGCCAGTTTGTGGAAACATCTGGTCATTGTCTACCAAGGTGAATTCACCGCCGTGCCGGGTAGAGAAATTGTGTGAGGAGAAGAAAGTTATTTGGATTGGGCCCTTTGTGGTCCGAAAAATTTTGAGGCTATGACTAGATGTAGTGACACACGATGAGTTCAGTACCAGACAAGCTGGGCCAAAATGAATTCAAAAGAGGTCGTACCTGGAGCTGTAGCCCCAGGCCAATTCGTGGTTGTTGCGACTGACCACGTGGTTGCAGTTCTTCTTCCTCAACCACCACATCCAATCTCCCTTTCCTTCTGCATTTTTACAAATGCTATAGAGAACAACCAAAATTTTATTCCACAAGGAATCTCTGTGCACAAGGTTTCCATATGTCGACGCTTCTCATCGGATCCACTGCTTGGCTTTGCCTGACACCGCTTCCTTCAACACGGCATCAACCTTCCTCTTATCAAGTAAGAGGATTATCGGTATCGCTTCTCAAACCGGCAGAGGAGGAACAGGACGTCAGATGTACGGAAAAGCTACTGAGGCATATCTTAGAGATATGATGTTTTCCCTGAACTAGGTGCACCTTCTTGCTGCAATTCCATTCCCTCTACTCCTCTTAACATCTTCTGGGCAGGTTTCTCAGCATCCACGTGCAAAAGATACCAGGCTCAACTTGATTTTCCATACCTTGACTGTTTTCGAACATCCTGGAACATCGTGGAAATTTACCTCGATGCTTTGAACCCCTTGGCCTCGTAGGAAGACAGGCCTACATCTCCACGTTAAGGCTTTTGGAAGTGCCAATACGTGCGAGTCAAGCGAATGTTCTTGCCCTTGTACGTATGCTCAATCGCCCAGGTCTCTTCACTCACCCATGACCTTCGTTCTCTTAGGCCTGTCGCTAGCATCTTTGTTGGCTAGTGCTATTCCGATCATGTACCAAACGCTGGCCTCTGTCTCCGGTGCGAGAATACCGAATGGTTATCCGTTATCACAGCAAATTGGGGTAGAATTCTAAACGTTTGGTGAGCTCTGCTTACCTTATGGTCGTTCCATCATCCCAACGCCTTTACAGAGACCCATCAAGCTGGCGGCATCCTCACAAGCACTGTCTTCGATGAAGCTAAAACTCGTCTCAGCTATACACCTTGTGGTTGCTACTGGTTTGAAGGCGTGTTTTCCATTCTACGTATCAAGTAAAAACCTACTATGTAAGCATAGTGTTCATCTCTGCCAACCAGAGTACTCATTTACCATAACCAGAGACTTCAAATTGAAATCACATTCAAAATTATGGTTCTAACGCTCCTTCGACCATTGGACCTCCTCCACAACTTTTTCGAATTATGTACATTCCTTTCCCCACCCATTCGTTCTGTCTCGCAGTGGACTAGACTCATACGGAAGCGTCCAAATTGGCTAAAAAGATGTCTACTCAGCATATAACCGCATCTTACCTCACGAAGCAATCCTTGCATTCTCAAATTGCACTTCCAGCCCCACCTGCACGCAAACGCATCCGTGTACACAGTACCCAAAGTATACTGAAGTGCAAACTGTTGCCTAGATTCCGCATTCCGCCTGTTCACGGGATCGACAATCCACCCCATCTCATCCCATTCCACCCCACCCCCCATGACCAGATGCACTACCCTCACCACATTACGGTGAGATGCACCATATTGGTGGAGATACACCACCTTCCGTGAGCGATATTCGAGCCGAAGTGGTGTATCTCATTCAAACATGGTGTATCTCATTTGGACGTGGTGTATTTGCTGTTGAAGCCAAGCTGAGCTTGCTGAGCCAGCCAGTTACGTTTGGTGTTTGTGGGTATGTGTTTGGCATCACCGTTGCAGCTCTCACGACGTTCTCTCCTTCCGCCATGAGCTCTGTTTACTGGTTGCCTCACGCTGTGTTCTGTAGTGAGTCCATTTAATCTTCAGGTTTCTTGACTTAGTAGACACTATCAGCAATATCTGGTAAGCGTGCAGCCGAGTTCAGGAATGGTGGAGGCGACAGATAGCCATCAGGTATGTTCATTCTTGTGCTAATGACCTGCGATAATCTTTAACCATTTCTAAAGACTGATCGTCTCAATATCATATTCCATGTGCATACATTTTCCTCCATTTACTATACATACTCTCTTGGACTTGGTACTTTGTGACCCCTTTATTCACCGGTAGTCATATCAAATCATTTTCCGTACTTACCGAATATCAAGTTGGTGAACTGAGAAATAACAAATAGCTTGGCAGGATAGACTTCTGGCTGAGCTGTGAATTGGTAGGTTCAACACAGTCATATACATCAACAAAGTGTTACAATAGAAGTCTGAGGTGCGGGAAGAATGTCAGATTGGGTTTGACCCTGAGATCGGGCGAAGGTTGGACCAACGTCACCCAACCATTTCAATCCTAGTTCCTTTCCAATAACAGGACAACATTTGTGTGATCTCATAGTGAAATTAGCTGCTGAGTGCATGTGCTGCAGCATAAAGGCTGCCTTTTCACCTGCAGAGTCTTCCACAATGTTACTTGGATTGGATTTCAGATAAACACAGATACTGTAATCAGCTATAATTTCATCTCTTGGAGGTAACATCAGTTGTTTCAATAAAAATCTATGTATACAGGTGTAAGATTCAGGCTGCTTCATCTTCATTCTCTACCCTCTGCCTCTTTCTCACAGTTGGCCTAGGCTGTGACCATACCTTTCCCTGTGTAGCCCATGCTAATGGCCCAGCTGACTCCTGAGTGTCAACAGTGCTTTCCTCCAGAGAATTACTTGAACCATTAGCAGGTGCCTTCTTGCCCTTCTCTCATGCTTTGGCATGCCATTTCTCCACATTCTAAACCTTCCTCATTGTGTGAGCACTTGCTTTGCCAGCCAGAGTATCATGTTTTGCCCTTCTCTCATCAGGAGGGACTAAGGGAACAGGAGTCCAGAGTTGCCAGAGACATCACACAAAACTGCAAAAGGTTATAACCTATCTCCAGGGGGTTATAACCCAGGTCTCCAGTGGTTATAACTAGTTCCGGCAGTTATAACCCACCAAAACCAGTCATAACCTAGTTATAACTGAGTTATGACCTTTTGCATGTTTGTGCAATGGAAGATCCTGCCTGACCAGGTGTGCATTATGGAAAGCCACTGTGTTCAAGACAAAACAAGGACAGTCTGTCTTGTTATGCTCAATCAAGCAATCAACCAGATTGGATTCCTTTGCTCTTGAAGTTGCCTCCTTGTTCCTGTGAGGCCACATTTAGCAGAAATACAGTCATGCTGGACATTGGAGATTCTATTATGAATACTTCTTCAATGCTTGCTTGGCACACAAAGGTCAATCTATATACTGATGAAGGGATAATAATATAGTGAGGTTTAGAATGGCAATAATAGAGTACTGGCATTTGAAAGACATGATTGGGGAAAGTTCAAATTGCTTAAGTAGAATGACACTTTGTGTTGTTGCAGATGAGTCAACATTTGCAAAAATACTAACAATGTGCCCAGCACAAGGATTTCCCTTTGCAGTGATTAGCCTTGGCATGATAGAGTTAGAGTCACAACAGCATACTGTGAGAGGAGACTTGACAAAGACTCAAGAACCCTCTGTACAAGTGTTATGTGAAGCAGAAATAATCCACTTACAGCTATGCCACTGAGAGGCAGCCCCAAACAATCCATAATTTGCTGCTTGCTTTGCAAGTGTATCCTTAAGCTGGATTGTTGGGCAAACACACTGGGAACTTCATGTCAAAGGAGCCAGCTTAAGGTCATCTAATTCAATCAACTGTTAAAGCAACTCAAATGATTTAGAAGATATACTCACCTGACTTTACCTTGAAGGATACTTTCACCTTCAAGAAGATCTTGAACTTGTGGACTGGCTTGGACATAGGTGCTATCACAGTGAGTCAATGTCATAAATCCTCCTGCTGAGCAAGATAATTGGAATAAATAGAGCCAGAACAGAATATAGCATTGAAGCATTCAAAGATCTCAGTGCCTGAACTAAAAATAGGACCATGAGAGTGAATGTCTTCAATGTCATATTTGATAATGTGAAGCCTGTACTTTCTGACAATTCTCATAGGCTTTTACAGTTTTTCCTACCACACCTCCATGGATACACAAGACTTCCTCCCACATGACCTTTCTATAACCTTTTCCATAACCTTTTCCTATAGCTTCTTTCTTTTCCTTGTCAGACACACTTATCCCTCATAATCATCCATGATGTCATAGGACAGACCATATGCTTCTTTTTCTATTGGACACATACACATTTCCAGTTCCCTTTTTAGTCTACCTCTGTACTCATACTATTCCATCCATTTCCCTTCTCCCTCTATGCATATTCCAGACTCAAACACTTTATAGTATTACAAATCCTCTTTCAACTTACTAAATAGGAATAGTAGATACTTATAATGTATTTAAACCAGAAGAGTGGCATTATAGCTCTTCAGCTTGACCTGGTTAATACAATCTTGTCTTACTTAACGAACCTCAAACCCTCTGAACACTCTCAAACTTGAACCTTGAACAAACCTTACTACTGGGGCATCTTCTCTTTAGTTTGGTTTGTCATTGTTGTCTTGAGTTGAGACAAGCAATATAACATAGGCTCAAGCTTAGTGGGCATCCAAACATTTGAGACAGCTTACTGCAAATTATTCTGGAAGGTATACATGAATTCACACTCATACAGAGTAGTTATCACACACCAGATACTCCTTCATATTCTCAATCTCAGAATATCAGAGAAGTGGGCAGAGTTCTGAAAGTGCCATCCAAATGGTAAAGAGCTGACTGGGTAGCATACTGTGGATGCAGTTTGCATCACCTGCTTGATTTGACAACCAATGAGAGAATTTGCATACTATATAATATAATTTGTACAAATAGGAGGAATAGTCAAACTTGGACATTCAAGCCTGCAGCTAGAGAGCAGGCAAGCATGAATTTGGCCAAAGCACTATTTTTATATTTTATTTTACAAAGATCAGAATATTAATAAATCATAATGTATAATTTTCATGAACAGTTTAATTGTACTTGATGTTGAAACTATTCTTAGGTTCATACTTCCACCTTACTTCCTGAGCTCCACTCAGAGTTCCTTTTGTCTCTTTAGTGTACCATATGAGTCACACTTGTATTCTCATATATAAGAACTTGTATAGTTACATGAATAAACAGTGATTTACATACTACAACTTCACTAGCCAATACTACTGTAGTTAGCTAGACATATGCTTCAACAGGTTATAGGCCTCAGTCACTTATGATTAGCACCTTATAGAAATCTATCAGGCTAGACTGGATTTACCTGTCCTTTATACTGAATATTGGTTTTGTGCCTGATCTGTGCTTTCTTCTAAAGCTGCATTATTGTTGATATGATGATATGCTAATTATGTTCAATACTTAGAACTCTATCACAATATTGTCATGCCACAATGACTCTAACTACAGCAGGTAGGACCCTCTGCACTTAGGTCAGGACAAGAGATAAGAAAAAGAGTAATCTGGCATAGACTCTAGGTCAATACAATATTAAACTCAACAGACATAAAGTTAATGCCTAGCCCAAATGACCAAGAGGTCAAGATGGGAAAATAGGCTACAGAGATCTGGTATAAATACAGTGAGCCCATCTTAGCAAGAATAAGTGATGGAACTGGAAGAATAATTTGGAAGAAAACCTAGGTGAAATGGAATGTTCTATGAGAAGGTGGTTGTGGTGACATAAATAAGGTAAGTAATCAGATAGATAGATAAAAGATAAAAGACGAAAGAGAAGATAAAGAGACTTAGAAGAAAAGAAAGGAAAAAGCTATGCTCTATTACATTACCCCCTTCCTAGAGTCTATTGTCTGTGATAGATCTAAGTCTACTCTGTTTCCTTCCTCTCATGTGAGGTCTGTAGTCACCTTAGTGAAGTTTCTGTGTTCTTTCCATAGTAGTGTTGCAAAGAGTGCTGCAGCTACTCTGCTTTGTGCACTAGGACTCTTCTTGTAGAACTGCTTTATCTTTGCCTTTCTATTCTCTGAGTTCTCTGCAGGTTCTCAACTATCCTTCTCCTTACTATATTCTTCCCATCTCACCAGATACTGCATTTTCTTCCTATACACCTAACTGTCTAATATCTCCTCTACCAGATGCTGCTCTTCTCCTTCTACCTCTACTATCTCTGGGGGTGGTGCATATTCTCCATTGACTTCATTGCCCTTCTATAGTGATAAGTGATTAATATAGAACATGTTGTAGACCTTTATCATTGGTAGCAACTTGGGATGGTAGTCCAGGTTGTTAGATTTTATGAGGATAGAGGTAGTGAAGTCAAGGATACTGAATAGAAACATTTGTTACCTCATTGGTCTGGGTAGACCTAAGGACAAATAGGTGAGGTACTATTGCTAAGTACAGCTGGCTTATATACAAAGCTAGTACAAAGGAATAGATATAAATAGTAAATCATATGAAAGCTATAAAGTATATAAGTGGGAATGGTAACTAGGTAATCCATGTGTATCTGTCAATATGAGATAAATCATCAGTGTAAGTATTACTGCATCAAGTTTGCTCCAACATATATCCATGATTTCCAACACAGGTCTTCTATATACATGCTTACAGAAAGTGATGGTTGCATGATCATGATTCAAATAGATGCATCATAATCTTTTCATGTACAATTCCTACCACAACTGTGTATCTTCCTATGTCTCAATGTGAATATGACTCAAAGAACCACCTAATAGATGCTATACTGGCTGGTAGTACCATTAAAGAAGCCTCAGAACTCATTGGAATTCCATACAACACTAGCAGAAAAATATGGCAGAAGTTTCACAAGACTGGTTCTACCAAGAATAGACCATGCAGTGGCTGCCCAACAAAAGTCACTGACAGAACAAAGCAGCAACTAATCAGAACTGCCAAAAAAAACTGTTGAATACCATTCAGTCAACTTGGTAATCTGGTTGAACCCAAGTTGTCAGCTACCACAGTCTGGAAACATCTTGGAGAGGCTGAGTACCATCAATAGGTTGTGGAACAGGTGCCATGGCAGAAGAGAAAGAGGAATGCATAGGCATGTAAATGGAAGGGAACTAACTGGTCATTGAAGGTGTAGTCTGATGAATGTTATGTCTAGCAGGAGGAGTGTGGGAGTTAGGTTTATGTTATGTGTTGTGCAGGAGAGGAATTGAATAATGATTGCTTGGTCTCATCATTTAAGCAGTCTAGCATTTGGGTCATGATCTGGAGTTGTATTATGAAGGACAAGAAGGGGCCACTAATTGTGCTAGAATATCTAGGAGGCTGTGGAGGTGGTATGACTGCGAAGAGGTATCAGGAACAGGTTCTGGAGGGTGCTCTTCTGCCATTCTACACTCCAATGAAGCCAGAAAGGTTTGAGCTAATAAAGGGATATATTAATGTGTGTAGATACTATACAAAATTTCTTGGATCAGTGTGACATGAAATGGCTGAATGGGAGTAGTGGGAATGCAATGGTGAGCAAGTGAAAAATATAATGTCACATGTGACTAACCATCACTTTCCATGAGCATGTGTATATTCCTGCAGGTTATGGGCCCCAGTCACTCATGATTAGCACCTTATAGAAATCTATTAGGTTAGACTGGATTTACCTGTCCTTTATACTGAATATTGGTTTTGTGCCTGATCTGTGCTTTCTTCTAAAGCTGCATTATTGTTGATATGATGATATGCTAATTATGTTCAATACTTAGAACTCTATCACAATATTGTCATGCCACAATGACTCTAACTACAGCAGGTAGAACCCTCTGCACTTAAGTCAGGACAAGAGATAAGAAAAAGGGTAATCTGGCATAGACTCTAGGTCAATACAATATTAAACTCAACAGACATGAAGTCAATGCCTAGCCTGAATGACCAAGAGGTCAAGATGGGGAACTAGGCTACAGAGGTCTGGTATAAATACAATGAGTCCATCTCAGTGAGAATAACTACTGAGAATAGAAGAATAATCTGGAAGGAAACCTGGGTGGAATGGAATGTTCTGTGGAAGGGTGGCTGTGGTAATTGCTGAACCTGGAGGTTCAGCTGTATATAACAAGATCTGCATGAGCCAGATCATCAACATTAGTAAATACCCATATATGTATAACCTCATGTGACCTATAGGTAATTTTGTCTATTTTTGCTTTCTTGTCATGTCTCTGTTCATATCTGGAATTGTACATCTCTGCCTTTATCTCTTGTTACTTAATATGAGCCACCATATTAAGATTTTTAAGCAGTAATATGGGCCTGCAAGGAGCCTGCTGGAGGCAGGGCAACAAGCAGGCACCCATGTTTATAGTAGGCTGTATACAAAGCTATTCAGGGTGTCATGTGCTTTGAGGGATCTGAGCAATCTTATCCGTTATCCTACTACATCCCTCTGGAGCTGGAAAATTCTTTATTCCAGAAAAACCTTATGTCTCTGCCTTGTATTTTTGTGTAGTATAGATGTAGTATAGATTTTATACAAGTATCTACTTCAGGTTCAGCTCCTGCCTCAATGAGGCCCAATCCCATGTGATATAAATAAGGTAAGTAATTGGATAGATAGATAAAAGATAAGATAAGGGAACTTCATTGCCCTTCCAGTTGTGGACCTTCATCATTAAGGCAGTAGTCCAAGTCTCCTATGTGTTCTTCTACTTTGAAGGGGCCTAGCTGTCTTGGGCCTAACTTTCTGCTTAATGCCCTTCGCTGCAAGCCACACCTTGTCTTCTGCTTTGAACTTGTGTGCTTTTCTCTTCTTCTCCTCATATGCTTTCTTCATCTTCTCTTTTCCCATCTGCAATGCTACCTCTGCCTCCTCTCAAATCTTCTTCAGCCCCTCCAGACATGCCTCTAAAGCAGAGAACTTGTTTATATATTGCCCTGCTGGGACAGGTTGGTAATTTGTCTAAGATAAGACTAGTGGAAAACTACCCAAAAAGATAACCTCCAAAAGTCTAACTCAAGTAGTTGTGCAAGTGTGGATTGACATGATCAGAGTTACCACACTTAGAATGCCAACTAAACTCTTAGCTAGGTTGATTCTCTCTTATTGAAGCAATCTACTTCAAAGTGTTCACCTCCAGAGGAGTATATATGGGTTTTAAAAGGGTTCATATTCAAACACACAAACACACACACAAGAACACAGTGCACAAAGCACAAAACACAAGAGCTACAGTCCTATCAAAAGACTTAGTAGCCAATAGTGCTGCTTTGATTTCCTTCTCATCTGTCAGCTGCACTGTTGCTCCTATTGTTGTTTCTTCTTCTTCTGGTTCTACTTTTGGCCAGCTTCCAGATGTCCTTCAGACATTTTGAGTTTTGGGGTTCTGGGTCTCAGGGATTTCTTGAGCACTTCAAGAAGTTTCTGAAATGGATTGGTTTTGTCTAGCAAGCTGGAGGAGATATCTGGTGTAGATGATCCTTCTCTTATGGATGTCTTTATGAATGGTAAGGGTTCTGAGTCTTCTTCTTCAATGCCAGGAGCTGTGAATTCTGGGATTGAGGTTTTCTTTGTTTTGGGTTCTTCAGCTGGTGCCTCTTCCTGAAATGGCTTCAAGAGCAATAGCCTCAGCAATGGGGTCAATATCTGTCTGTGTGACTGATGAGTTAGCAGTGGGATTGCTGACCCACTGGGATTCAATATGGATTGGGTTTGTAAACTGTGCCATTTTTCTTCTGCTTCAGCAATATCTCATTTAAGTTTCTGTTCCCACATAAGTGGGGCTTTGGCTTCTTTGGTTTCCTTGTTGAACAATGTCTTGTCAGTTTCTATAGATGATGCCTAGACCTTGGTGGGTCAACAATCAAAGAGCTTGACCTTGTGTTACATTACTTGTGCCAACAAGCAACAAGTCAACTCTCCACCTTATCTCCAAAGGCAGAACAACAAGAATCAAGTTAGAGAATGAGTCAGAGGTCAGAGATTGGTCACTGCATTGACACTGAAGTATATTAACCAGGTCAAGCTGAAGAGCCATGGCTCTGGTATGTGCACTTAAATATGTACATCTGATAGCCACATAATGTTCTGTATGTAAGCAGTAGTACCAGATAAATATAAGTAATTGTCTGGCACTGCCAGTGTATGCTGACTAGCTAATGTTACATGTGTGAGAAATAGAAGAGAGCTGGGAAAGTGTATGTGTCTAATGAAATGGGAAGCATATAGAGAGGAAAAAGGGAGCTGAGAAGGTGAATGTGTCCAATAGAAGGGGTAGCATAGGAAAAGGGAGGGGAAATATAACAGCAGTCCTATAATATCAGACTATTGGTATATATGGTGTGCTTCTAATTGACTATATATTGTTAAATATCTGTTAGTATTTAATAATAATATACAACTTTTATCACATTTATAAGAAGTATCCTAGCCTCTTTGACTTCTAGTAGCAAATGTTAATATATTTTTACAGATATCTAGAGGTACCTATGGATATCCATGAGTACTCTGTATCTGTAGCCATAGGCAGTGGATGTCTGTGGGAACAAATATATAAGGGTATAGATATCAGTCAGATATCCATAGGTAAGAATACAAATAACCTGTAGACAGACTTATGAAAAGCTCTGAGTAGGAGTGTCAGATGAAGAGTAGTACTATCAGTCCTTAACTTTCTTATTATTCATGATGACACTTGTCAATGTATCTATTGATAGGTACCAACAGCCCACTTATGCTGAATGTGCTACCTGGACTCTTGAGTGACCTACACACCAAAGTACTTAGATCTCTGGGTTACTAATACTTGCAGGTTTTGAAATAGACCTACTCTTGAGTGCCCACATGTTGAGAAACTCATGCAGAGCTCTGTCACTCACCTCCTCCATGTTAATATTAAGTATTCACACTTTCTGTCTTGAAACATATATAAATATTTTCACTAAGTCTAAGTCTGGTTGCAGACCAGTCAAGGTTAGGAGCAGACTTCATTTGCACTATATTAGAACACCAAAGTGATCTATTAGCAACAAATACCAAGATAGAAGTCTATGCAGCCTGTTCCTTGCCTAGGTTTTCTGTTCTCTCTGCCAATGAGCTGGCCTCAATGTCAACTGTCTGTACAAATGATCTAGTATCCAAATTCCCAGATTCCAGACCTGCTTCATTGGCAAAATGAAGAGATGACACAACTTGGTTCATGCTTGTTTGTTCAATAGTTTTGCCAGCAGCTGCCCGTATAATGATCAATGTTGGTGCAATTCCCTATAAGTGGCATTCAAGTTAGTTGATGATAATAAAAGACAAAATGTTGGACATACAGCAACCTGATACACAATAACAAAAAATGAAAAAGGTGCTAAACCATGAACCTCTGGATCAGCCAATAATTCATACACAACAGTAGTAGTGAGGAAGATAGCGTAGAGAATTCCACTCTCCAGGCTGACAAGTCAAGTGAGAATGAGTCCTCTAAATCAAAGGAGAGTTGAAAAACATACATGATAGCTACAATTGTGTTATACTTGGTTTTAATAGCAGGTCCCAAATGTTTCCTTGCTTCTCGGCTGATCCACCATATGCGACTAGCTACAGGAAGTAAGTTAATGTTCAGTTTTCATGAATCAGATGGGACTGACCTGTGAGCAATGTCAAAATCATATTAACAGCCATGTTTGCAAGCCAGAATGCACTGTCTATAATATTGCCCTGGAAGTATAGTCTTCTTTTTGCTGGATCAGTAGTGTCACTGGCACCAATGACTATGAAAGCAATGGAAACAGTTTCACAAACTAGTACCAGTGCCAGAATGAGCTGGGTAATGCAATAAATTTGAGGGAAGACTTACTAGCTAGTGAAAGTATAACAAAGATCAGTGGGAATGCAATCCATTTGGATGAGCCCCATATCACATAGCAGTGATGGAGCTGAATAGATCCAACAATGAGCTTAGAAATCCATAAGGTAGAACTACTATGAGGGACATACTAGCATCAAATCTGTAGTAATCCTATTTCAAATGAATCAGCTGGTAGGTCCAAACACATGGCAAAGAGCTTACACCAAGCATAGTGGCAGAGTGATTTCAAAGCCACTGAATAGATCAAGAAGACTCTTAGTCATGACAAATCTGTGTAAAGTAACCTCTACATACGCCATGATTGTCTTCACATCATCATGCTTCAAATATGCCCAAAATGATGCCCAATCCTGATTTTTTGTGAATGTGAATTCCAGAGTTGCTTGTCGGGCCACAATAAGGATTTGCACAATATTATGCAAACTGTTAAGGGTAAAAAGCACTGTAGTGAAGAATATATAGAGTCTCCGGTTTGGTCGGTCTTGCCGGCAGATGAGAATCTGGAGAGAAATAACGAATAGGACAGTGTAAATCCCTGACACAGGTTGCATATCAGATGCCCATAGTGACTGCTGAAGGGTTTGAGCTTACCATAGACATAAAGCATAACCTAGAGAAATAGAGAAGTCCTGAGAGGGAGGAACTGACAAGAAGAGAAAACATACAGTGAGATTTGCCATTGGCTGCACTAGGATGGTTGTGATTGTATTGAAAGGTGCAATGTCCTCTTCAGTTATGGAGGAGTTGGACATGGTATCAAGTCACAGCGCAGGGGATGCAATGAACCAAGCCTCACTTTTATACTTTTCACTTCACTTGCACTAAACATATGGGGAAGGGGTGATTGTTTCTAGACTCTATCAAGATGTTGTGTGAGATGGGCATTGCATGAATGATGGGGTGGATCTGAAAGTTGCTGACATGGTGGTTAGTTTGTCCATGATGAGCAAAAATCCCAATCCAAGAGCTACAATATCTAACTTTATTCATAGGCAATGGTTTTCAGTAGAATGTTCATCTATGTCCTAAGGAGCAGCAGCATATTGTGGATATGAACAGAGGGCCTACATACCAGTTCAATCAAAATATTCGAGTTGTGGCCTCCTCCTTGAAGCCCGAGAAAAAGATCTGCGCCGCCGCCACCGATAAGGCTAGGTTCGATCACCCGTTTTCCAAAAGGCAGAAACCGAGAAAGGAATGACGGGAGAGGTCGGAAGACTAGTGGTCACTAAAGACAATTCCGACTTGGATCAGAACTTCTTTCTTCAATCTTGCAGTGTTCAACATACCTAGTGGTACTGTTCTTGTCAACAATCTTGCTACTTTGGATAAATTCTTGGTATGGTGAATTGTTGCCATTTTCTCCCCCGAGATTAGTTCCGCCGCCAACTCAGAATCCGCCGCTCGCACGGTTGGTAGATAGAATTAACACAGAGTCTAAAAACCATTGGTTCGTGAATTGCGGCCACTGCCAAACTGTACATTGAGGCGTACGTCGGCGAGTACGCTTTTGCAATAAATCAACTGTCAATAAGGATGCACTGACACAAAATCCATGTATACCCACATCACCATTACTAGGTACGCCAACAACCACATGTAATCGGAATAAAAGGCTCTCGAGTTCGCCCGTTTTAAGCTTCAGGAACAGTGCAATGACTGCAGAGGATCGCCAGGCAACTAGGCGGTGATCGAGGCTTGGGGACAGTCCTTTGCGAATAGGATTTCGTCACGAGGATACATTACTACTATGCCGCAGTATCCTTGCAGCTCAGGTGCGACGGTGAATAGGTGTCATAAGTAGAACAAGGACGTGGTGAGTTTTTATCCTAATTTTGACACGCTTGCGAGATCCGACGGTAGAGCAAGTCCAGATCCGGTCCAACCGCAAGTCATCGTCACTGTTCAGGCGTTTCGTGACAGTGACAGCGAAGGTAAGCTGATAGATTATAGCTGTACCTGGCTACAACGCATCAGTCTGATACAGCGCTGGATGATTCCTTCGTAGTGTACTGAACTCGCCACAGAAATAGGTCGCTATATCTCGGGTAGTATATTGGTTGTCTCCAATCCCAAGGCGAACAAAACGGAGAGAGAAATCTTCATGGTCGAATCCTCGACTCGGATGAGCCCGAGGTTCTGGACGACTGGCGATGAAGAATATGTGGGGAAAACGCTGGGGTGGATGCGACAACCATTCGGATCTGTGAGACACTCATCGAGGTCATCAATAGCAATGAGATTTGGGCTGACTCTGAAACATGACTCTAGAATCAGGTTTCGAATAAATGGCTGACAATTTCGGGGTCCGACGGTCTGAACGAATCACTCCGCTGATGAATGGGGCAAGTGGACAGCTCGCAGTGCCTCTGATGTGAGAAACTGGTAGACGACTGTACAGACGAAGGGATCCAATTTGTCGCGTATACGATCGTCGCGCGAAAAGAAAAAGCTGGTAGCCAATCTATGACCTGCGTGCTTTTCCGATAGATTCTGTGCAATCGTCGACTTTCCAACACCAGCAAGTGCATACATCCAACACGCTCGCACGGTCTTTAACTCGTTCAAACTCCATTGATTAAGCTGTCCAAAGACATCAATGCGAGTTCCTGGATGGCATTTGGCCGGAGGAAACGGTTGCTTTGCATCGTAGAAGGCGCTGGTAGCAGCATATTCCGATACGGATGCAAGAATTTAACTTATATTCGCTACATCCATCACGAGTGACCTGAGCTAGCAAAAATGGATTATACTCAGCCGAGCCTGTTTGTGGAAACGTTTGGTCTTTGTCTATCAAGGTGAATTCACCGGCGTGGGTCGGAGAAACTGTGTGAAGGAGAGAAGATATATGGATTGGGCCGTTCGTGGTCCGAAACTTTTTGAGGATATGACTGGATTTTTGGGACACCTGATGAGTTCAGAGTCAGACAAGATGTGCTAGAACGAATTCAAAAGAGGTCGTACTTGTAGTCCAATTCGTGGTCGTTGACTGAACACGTGGGTGCAGTCCTCTTCTTCCTCAACCACCACATCCAATCTCCCTTTCCTTCTGCATTTCAACAAACGCTTCATAAAACAGCCAAAATCTCATTTCATGGCCTATATCCCGAGAGGAACCTCTGTACACAAGGTTTCCATACGTCAACGCACAGCCTACTCCCGTTGGATCCACCGCTTGGCTTTGCCCGACACCGCTTCCTTCAACGTGGCATCAACCTTCCTCTTATCAAGTAAAAGGACCATCGGTATCGTTTCTGAAACCAGCAGAGGGGGAACAGAGCGTCAGATGCGCGGAAAAGCCACTGAGGCGTATCTTGGAGACATGATGTTTCTTTCCCTGGACTAGGTGCGCCTTCTTGCTTCAACTCCTTTCCTTCTACCCCTCTTAATATCTTCTGGGCAGGCTGCTCAGCATGCTCGTGCAAAAGATACCGGGCTCAACTTGATTTTCTATGCTTTGACTATTTTCGAACATCCTGGAACATCATGGAAAATTACCTCGACACTTTGAACCCCTTGGCCTCGTAGGAAGACAGGCATACATCTCCACTCTAGGGCCTTCGGAAGTGCCAATTTGTGCGAGTCAAGCGAATGTTCTTGCCCTTCCATGTATATTCAGTCTCCCAGGTCTCTTCACCCACTTATGGCCTTCGTTCTTTTAGGCCCGCCGCCAGCATCTTCGTTGGCTAGTGCTATTCCAACCACGCACCAAACGCTAGCATCTCTTTCCGTGTGTGAGAATGCCGAATGGTTATCCGTGATCGCAACGAATTGGGGTAGAACTCTAAATGTTTGGTGAGCTCTGCTTACCTATGGCCATTCCGTCATCCCAACGCCTTTGCAGAGACCCCTCAACCCGGCGCCATCTTCACAAGCACTGTCTTCGCTGAAGCTAACACTCGTCTCAGCTGTACATCTTGCGGATACACTGGTTCTCTGAAGGCGAGTAAACCCGATAAAGGGCATGTTCCTCCGTTTATCTTGCTCGATCTTCATGGCTGTCCGAGAGCACTCGTGATACCAACTTACACTTGCAACCATTACCTCTAGGCTCATGGTATGTCACTCGTGCACTCTTTTCTTCACGAGTACTTACCCCGATACCCTTCGCGAATCGTCAGTTTATACAGATGGCTTCATAACGCTCTTATTCGAGGCAGTTCCGCCAAGAGTATTGCGACTGATTAGCACCACTCCTAGCACGTCGGACCGACTATCCGCGAAAGTACTCTCATGTTCTCGGTACGTCGTCCATCGCCTTCATGAACGATGGACTGATGTTCTTGCCTAGCGCCCATCATGCGCGTAGCCTTGCTTCGATAATCCAAAGCAGTCGGTCTCCGCGATTAGCTTCTCCAAAGCGCTCATACTTGCCACACCAAATCACTCTTTCGTGCGCTACTTACTGCCGCAAGAAGAGCCCACGAGGCGGAAGGATGACAAGTCGTCTGATAAGGAGTCTTACGTCGGCCTGATGGTCTAGTAGTATGATTCTCCCTTTGGGGTTTGAAGCCCTGGATACTTGTACTCATATATGCGGAATATGTTTTCTCCCCGTTTCTACGAAACAGTCCAACCCGAGTTAACTTTGCTAAACGGGGTTGTCTAGAATTATGTGGAGATTAGGATGCTACGTAGTTTTGCATTACTATATTGCTAGACATTGCTCCCGCTTTCAACGGCCTGATGGTCTAGTAGTATGATTCTCCCTTCGGGTTACTTAATCCTCCCCACCGCCGGGGATCTATGGGAGAGGTCCCGGGTTCAATTCCCGGTCAGGCCCTTCATTTTGGGTTTATTTTATTCTTCCCTGGTTCATGACTCTGAGATTTTGTGTCTACAGGTCGTACTTTGCCTAGATGATGCTCTTGAAACGGTTTAACTGGCCACGCTCAGCAAATGCTGAATAAGCATGGGAGAGTCCTTGGGTTCGATTCTCAGTCAGGCCCATGTGTTTTGTCTAATTGGTTTGAGAACCCTGCGTCCGGAGCTCGCAGTGAGGTTCCATCATTTTCTGGGATGGCACTGGGGGGATTTGCATCAAGCACAGTGTGTAACGGCTTCGTGGCAGTCAATGACTTTGATTCATACAATTGAAGGTGCCAGGGTCAAATATTAAATAGTGGCATATTTTTCCCTAATGTACAAAATGTAAACATCAGCCATACAGGCGACACAATGCATTATAGAAGCTCGACCATCTTACGATCGTGCACCTCTATCAGAGCATAATCCTCTACACCATCAGGCCAACGAATGTACTAGCGGGTATCGAGCCTCACCCTCTTGTCCTGCCCAGTCAAAGTCCAGAATCATCGTCTGCTTCCCTTCGTCACCATCACTGTCTACAATGAGAATGTTTGGGCGGCGAATATCGCTATGAACAAAACCATGTGCATGCAAGATACCAAGTGCATCTCTAACTGCCTGGCGCACCGAAGCTGACGCACCATCCAAAGCTATCTTGCCGCCGGACACATACTCCATCGCGACCATCTCCCGCGGAAGACAACCATGTCGTTCTGGATCATCTTGCCAGACCTCTCCATAGTACAACAGTCGTGGCGTCATTCCTTGCTCCATCAGAAGTCTGTGTGTGCCCTCGCCGTAGCGTTCGACAAACCTGATGACCAGGAGGCGATCCTTATCATCAGTGTCAAAAGCGCGGGCACACGGCGGGTCTGAGCAAGCATCTGGGCCCCTTAGGGGGCGTATGTAGCGAAAATGGACCTTGTTGGGAGCACCATTCTCATCGATCACATAGGACGTCGCCAAAGGATAGAATCCAGAGTTCGGATCCTCCGAATGTGAGAGGGTCTCATAGTAGTTCTAAAAAAAAAAATGAGACGATGCATAGACAGTCGAAGTGCGTTAAAGACACGAGCGACACGGAATGTGTAATCATTGTCAATGGCGCGACTATTTCCAAGCCATATATAGTCAGTCAGGCGACGGACCACAACATGGGAGGTGATTACAGCGCCAAGGACAACGACCCAGGGGCCGGCGATTGAGATGATGAATGAAGGACAGCAGCACGCCATCGTCAGAGACTGTAAAAAAACTCAGACACTAGAATGGTGCAGTAAAAATTTGACCTACCCTGTTGCCAGGATCAGCCCTGTGCTGGAGAAATGCGAATGAGCCCTGGACGGAGCCTTCACCGCTTGTACCCAGTTCAGCGTCTTCCACAATGATGCCGGCAGCGGCGACACCAAGTGGCTCCTCTGTACGACTATAGAGCCACACAAGGTCTGATAAAGTTTCGTTGCGATCGAGAGCCTGAATGATGTCGTATGACAGAATCCTGTTGAGAAACCTGCGTATATGTTCCTGGCGGGGAGCCTCGTTTATTGACACTTGTGGAGCAGAAACCGTGAGCTGAGCTGTGAATCGTGCAATATCCTCCGGAAGTGGTAGCGACGTGTCAGCAGCAAGAGCGCGGAACTGGGCAAAGGCTGGGTGAATGATTTCGACTGGAACACCAAGTGGATTCAGATTCCACCTATAGCGGCCATCGGGAATTGGCGCCGCACCATCCTGGATATTCTTGTAGTTAACCGGCTGACTGCTGAAAGATGGCGTGAACTTGAAACCCTCTTTGATGACAGGGGTACCGGTAAAGTCTAAAATAGATTGAATATTAGAGAGAAAGAAGATAATATAGTTGACATACTTTTTTTCAGTCCAGTCAGCATGTCTCTGGCTTCATCCCCGTCGCCCTCGTCACCCTCTGTCTGTGGCTGAGGTGATCCCTCTTCTACGACCTCCGCAACAAGGGGCTGTAGTCTCTGCCAGGCGATACCCACCACGAGATTCAGACCTATTCACCTGGAGCAGATCGGCAACAAGCTTAAGCAACTGCTCCTCATCCGACAGGTCTTCATAGAAACGTGCAAGAACGCCCCTTGCGTCTTGAAGATGGCGCGTCAACCTAGTCTGGCTATCCATTCCAGGTAGACATTCGTGGGGCTATTCCAACAATCAACTGGTGATACAATATAGATAGATAAAATCTAACCTTCCATAGGCGCAGACAACCTAGTGAACCACGCTCCGCTGCAATGGCATCTTGGAGTCGATGTACGTATATATATCCTTCCAAACTTCGATGTAGCTGCACACACACACGTGACTTGTGCCTGAAACAATGACATTCCGAGGTCACCTCCATATCCTCACGAACACCATGCTAAATTTCCCTGTCCAGATTCTAGCGCCTTTGGCCCTAGCATGTGGAATCAATGGTGCATCAAACAGACTGTAGCGATCTCATTGGGACAAAAATGACATAGTGCGCGGGTAGGCGTTGGGTGATATCAGCCCTTCTCCATTCCTCGCAAGCTATGGGCATCCTTTGGAACCTTCTTCCTCGACCTTCCTCCAAGGAATCGTCCAGAACTGAGGTTAGTGATCGTGATGGTGAAAGACAAGAAGAATGATGCTTCGTAGTCGTCTCCCACGGTGCTGAGTGCGCGTCATCACCATCACCATCCCTGCAGCGTTCAACCGGCTCCGACGTACTTACTTTCTCCCCCATTTGCAGACAGCCTAGCCGCTTATTAGGTCAAAAAATTTGCAATTTTCTCATAGGACTATCTGAGTGGTAAGGATCGCTGCTCTGGTTCCTGGAGATAGTCTGCTGATGTCTATCAGGTTGACTCGACGCGGTTCCGTTCAGAATGTATTCAATGATACGGCATAATAGCTTATAAAAAGCCAGCGCTGTCCATCAGCAAATTTGAACACTCTCATGTCGACACCACTGGTTCACGAATCAAAGCCCAAGCTAGCTTCGGAGCTGGACTCCGGTTTTACACCTCATCACAAATTCTCTATATCCAAATTCATCGTTTTTTGTTCTGTAGCTGGGCTTTTCGTATCCCACGCTCTTGCTGCCTTTACCATCTCTTTCGGACTACGATTTCTCCAATTCTTTGGTAAACCACACATCGAGGTCCATCAAAATCAAACTTGGGAGCAGGCATTAACCAGCGGCTACCGGAATGTCGTCGTCCGTCCCCTCATCGACAGAAAGCAGAGATATGACGTACTTGTTACCGTCTGGTTGCGTAGAACAGAAGAGGAGAAGCATTCCCTCTGGGACCAGATGCAAGGGGCGCACTATGTGCTGGACAATTATGACTCGGAGATAGACTGGGATAATTACGACAACGAATATACGGAGGATTTCCTTCACGAAAAAGCCATCTTCTCCGACGTCGTATTCAGCGGATTGAGGTTAAAAAATAGAAACATGTTCGTCGAGATCCCGCTCCAAATTCCCACCCAAGTATTGTACGTTCTCTCGTTTTCCTGTTCTGTCATGTCACTGACCAAGTTTGCAGTATGTCTGGACACTTGTCCACTAGTGATCTTCGGGCGTCCATCGTTATCATCCCCAGCTCACCTTCTCTTCTTGACCACGTTTCGGATTACTCTACGTGGTATTCTTGGATGCGAAGACATAGAGTGCGCCCATCAAGGTTCGTCTCCAGTTTCCTTCTATTTACCTGAAATGACCATTCCTTTGTAGATTTCCCCCAAACTCCACGAAGCCACCCATTCGGAGCTTCCAAGATCGCCTTCTCGAAGGCTTTGCTCTCAACGTTGACCTTATCAGAATTCACGAGCACCAAAAGCCAAATGGCACTAGCTACGATGAATCTTCCGCCCCGAGCGATGCTCTTGACTCGCATGAAGAGGAAGTGGATTGTTTTGCATTATCAAGCTCAGGAGATCTTGTTCGGGCAAGCCCTTCACACATTCTACATCCATTCATCGTGACACGGTACCCATATCGGTTCTCTGATATCAGACCACATACTCACAATGTCATTTAGGACCCAAGTTCGTATAAATGATCAAACGTCGCTTCTCAATCGCCAAATGTTTGTCGAGCGACATGAAAGACTCAAGTCTTCTGCACATAAATACGTATGTCATTCTTAAATTTATGCTCGTTCAACTTCTTAAGTCATGACACCAGTGCACCGTACCACGTTCACGACTTTACAGTAATGATATTCCTCCTTGGACTTCCTGTCGACGTGAATATCAAACCGTCGGAAACTGGGAGACTCTTATGGAGCTTCACGTTCCGAACGAAGAGTCGGCCGCTGGATACGATGTGGAGTGGGCATATGCTCCCTATATGAACAGTCTTCGTGGTGCAGCGACAGACAAGGCATGTTCTTCCCGTCTAGCCATTCATTCATTCTCGCTCATTTATTTGCCTAGGACCATATTCCTGTTCCTATCACCCGTCGACTGTGCAACCAGCAAAACAATTCAAGTTCCCACACAGAATCGGGGGGTCAGTCAGGCTTGTTTTCTATTCTTGGAGTCGCTGACCGTCGCATTAGCGCAACACGAAGCTGCGGTTATGAACATCACATGGCGTCTCTCCTTCACCGGAAGAACCTCAGCCGAACTTGTAGGCGATGAATTGATAGGTCCTGTTTGCGAGCAGCAATGGGCAAAACCAAATACTGGTGATGATTTAACTCAGTATGCGGTATGGACGAGTGAGCTATGATTCTCGAGCGATGCATTTGCAGTCCTTTTAATGATTATTCACAGATGGCTTGGTAGGTCACCGTCATGGTCCCGACCTGCATCCAAAACGCAAGTTCCATCTAGTTCAAACACGGTTAGTTGTACTTTTGAGTCAGCCTTTTTGGACATTCAACAGAGTTTTTTTTACAGGGACGTCATGTCAGATGTGGAACTAAGCCTGAAGGCCATGTATTGGATCTCTCAGACCTCCATTGAGCATATCAGTCTGCAGGGAACTTATCTACTTGTCGTTTACTACATCATAGCCTCGACTCAGAGAGGATTTAGTCGTGGTTTAGTTGACTGGATTTGGCACAAGGGTCTGGCAGCGATACCTGCGGTGACAATGCTCTCAGCTGTAACCACCATCGCTCGCGCTGGCTCCACAGGCCTACTAAGATGGATACCGGTCCCGGTCGCAAGAACCTATCGTGATTGGACCAGCTTTGAGCTAAACCGTACAGTCAATCGGACTGTGGCAATGGTATGTTTGTAATTTCTGTGGCGAATACCACTAGTACTGATAGGAAACACCAACGTAGCTGCTCGTTATAATCTCAGGATTTTACTATATCGTTCAACCCGAGCACATTTACCTCATTAGCCCCACGTATCGCGTGGATCGCAGTAGAGAGCTGCTGCCAGCCCTACGAGCTAGCGCATGGTGGATAGGTAAACTATGCCAACTCGGCTTCAACAATCGTTCTGGGGTATTTGCCGGTGACTACAAGACGACCGTCTTCACTTGGGTAATCCAGGAGCTCATCGAGTTGATGTTGACCTGTGAATGTGTCGTTGGCAACTCAGACGAATGGAGGCAGGGTCTGAGCTTGCAAGACGTCTGCCGTCTTGTCCTGCTAGCAGCCACGGTCTGGCAGGCCATACGGCTTCCTCGACCTAAACCGGTGCCGGAACCAAATGATGTCAGGGTAGGGAAGATGTCGTATATTAAACATAAGTTATTTGGGATGTTCTATGTACATGTAATCTAGTCTAGTCTGTGAGCGAGTATAATTAGTATGAATACAGTATTAGCCTAAAATACATCAGGTTTGCAAGAAAATGCAAGGGAGTGAAGATGAGCGTGGCGTCTAAATTCTATTGTCCACGTTATAGCGATCCGACAGACTCCAGCGAGGGCATCAACGTCAACACCGAGGGAATCAAAATCGGAAGTACAGCCCAACTGACCAACTACACCACTGATCATGGAAGACACAGTCAAGTGAGACCATCACCGGCAAGGGAAGTGAACAAGTGGAGAAGGTCTCCCAGGGTTGAGGCGAGTCCAACGAGTAGAATGGTATATGTAGACCTTAACTCGGAGATCACTGACGCTATAGATAGAGTCGAGCCAAATGAGGACGACCTGACCGATATGAAAACGGCTAGGGAGCGGTGTACTTGTTAGACTGAGTAAACCCACATTGACGAGGAAAGCAATACTTCTGGCAACGGAGACTTCACCCGAGGTACTCAGCGTTGAGAGTAGCGTTGGAAAGGATGCTCTTGACTTCATCAAGGGCGTGGGTGAGCTCGTCAATATTCTTGATGATGTCGACCGTCTGGAGGGATTCTGACAAGGAAAACTAATCAATAAGATGAAACAATCAGAATGAATGCAACTCACGGAGCTTCAAAAAAAGATGGTTGAAGCCGAATCATCACATCACGCACAAACGCTCGTTACATGCACGGAGAGCACGCAGAGATGTCTCGAGCACCGATGACTTCAGAAACGGCAGCTATGTCTCTTCTGAAGAGAGCAGGATCCAGCAACTCCAAGGTCTCAACTTTCCTGGTAGCTAGGATACCAGCAAAAGGGGCGATAGGTATGACGTCGCCAACTCAAACTTCAGCCAGAAAGAAGTATCAACATCCGGCACGTCTGGGCGCTCGTTACCTCGAGCAAACAAGCTGTTAGTTTTGGGAAGGCTGGAGGTGACATCGCTCAATGAGCCTGTGAGCCGGAGGTGCCGGGGAAATGGACTGGTGCAGCCTACGAAATGCTGGAGATAGCGGCAAGAAACAAGATGGTGAGAGTACAGAAGGAGTGTATTAGTGTCGAAGATTGAAGAAGCATGAGGATTGAATGTAATTGATAAGGCTATATGAGAAGGGGGAAACGTTAAGGGGCCCGGGGAATGGGTTGATAATGACAACAAGAACTCATGTAAGGGGGTGTACATATGCCATTACTCTTACGAGCAAAGAACCTCCTCGATGAAACCCTTACGGACGGGTCATGAAAGTCGTCGTCAGAGAATTATAACGTGTTGACTTCCCTGCATTGTGAGGAACGGGAACGAAATCTGCAGTATTGTATTCATTAGTACGTCCCGAACGCGGGTAACACACCGAATGCCTGCAAATTCCATCTATCCATATTTGACGTGCAAGATGCGATACCTTCGGGCTAATTGAGTAGGAGATGTTGGTTACGAGGCTAGGAGAGGCTGGGGAAGGAACTGATGGTGATGCTCGGGAACGAAGAGGCGGGAGGCAGAGGTGTAAGAAGCGTGGGAAACTTAGGACAGGCCCGGGAAATCAAACGGTCACACGATTTTCTTGGTCAGTTTCACTAGTCAGCACAGAGGTAAGGTGTCCAAGTCGTGTCAGATGAAGGGAAAACATTTCAAAGTCTCATTGCCAGGACCAAGACAGGATATTGGATTTGTCGCGTCAATGTCGCGTTTCATCAAATATCACCGGGTGGTATCGAATGACAGCGACCTTACATCTTGTTGGGGTGATGCTCTGCCGAGATATCTATCAGATTGACCCAAAGCGGACCCGTTCAACATACTTGATGCAGTACCCAGGATACGCATGAAGCACATAAAAAGGCCAGCTGCAGGGCTATCCATCAGCAACTTGTATTACCCTCATGTCGACACCATTGGTTCACGAACCAAAGCGAAAACTAGCTTTGCAGCTAGATCCCGACCCTGAACCTCGTCGCAGATTCTCTATATCGAAATTCGTCTTTTTCTGTGTCGTAGCTGGGTTACTCATCTGCTATGCTTTTGCCGCCTTTACCGCCTCTTTCGGACTACAGCTTCTTCAAGTCTTTTTGGGTGAACCGCACCCTGAGGTCTACCAGAATCAAACTTGGCAACAGGCATTGGCTAGCGGCCACCAGAGTGAAGTCGTCCGCCCGCTCATCGATGGAGAACAAAGCTATGATGTACTTGTCACCGTCTGGTTGCGTAGAACAGAAGAGGAAAAGGATGACATGCGGAAGGAGATGCGTGAGATACGAAACACGTTGGACAGCTACAAAACAGAAATGAAGTGGAAAGACTACGAATACAATGACTACAAGGAGGATCTCATTCATGAACAACCAATATTCTCCGACATCGTGTTTAGAGGATTAAAATTGAGGGACAGAGACATGTTTGTCGAGATCCCGCTCCAAATTCCCACTCAAGTCTTGTACGTTTCTTGTTCTCCTGCTCTGTCATGTCACTGACCCAAGCTTGCAGTATGGTCGAGACACTTGTCCGCTAGCGATCTTCGGGCATCCATCGTTATCATCCCGAATTCACCTTCCCTCCTTGACCATGTTTCGGATTACTCTACATGGTACTCTTGGATGCGAAGACATAGAATGCGCCCACCAACGTTCGCCTCCATACTTTCCTTATGTTTATCCTGAAGTGATCGTTCTTTCTAGATTTCCCCAAAACTCCACAGAGCCACCCATTCAGAGTTTCCGAGATCGTCTCCTCGACAGCTTTGCTCTCAACGTTGATCTTATCCGAATGCATGAACGCAAAATGCCAAATGGTACCAGCTATGACCAACATTCCGGCCCGAGCGATACACCTAGCTTGCAGGAAGAGGACTGTTTTGCGTCAAACTCAGCAGAACTTGTTCGGGCAAGCTCTTCGCACATTCTACATCCGTTCATCGTAACGCGGTACCATCTCAGTTCTCTGATGATATCAGGCCACACACTCACAATGACATTCAGAACACAAGTTCGTATAAACGATCAAACATCACTTTTCAATCGCGAAACGTTTGTCGAAATGCATGAAAAGCTCAGGTTTTTCAGAGGTCGTTACGTATGTTTTCCTTTGAGTTTATATTTGTTCGACTTCTAAGCCACAACGCCAGTGCACCGTACCACATTCATGGCCTTACAGTGATGATATTCCTCTTTGGCTTTCCTGTCAACGTGAATATCAAACCGTCGGGAACTGGGAGACCCTCATGGAGCTTCACGTTCCGAACAAAGAGTCGGCTACTGGATACGATGTAGAATGGGCATACGCTCCCTATATGAACAGTCTTCATGGCGCAGCGACAGCCAAGGCAGGTTCTTCCCATTTATCAATTCATTCATTCTCACTTATTGATTTACCTAGGACTATATTCCTGTCCCCGTCACCCGTCAATTATGCAACCAGCCAAAAGATTCTACGTTTCACACAGAACCAGGAGGTCAATCAGGCTATCTTCCTATTTTCGTATTTACTGACTCAATATTAGCACAACACGAAGCCACCGTTATGAACATAACATGGCGTCTCTCCTTCACTGGAAGAACCTCAGCTGAACTTGTAGTAGACGAATTGGCGGGTCCTATCCTCGAGGAGGAATGGGCAAAGCCAAATACGGATGACCAGGAAATTCAGTATACAGTATTGTCGAGTGAGTTACGATTCTTGAACGATGCATTTGCAGTTTTATTGATGGATATCCGTAGATGGCCTAGTAGGCCACCGTCATAGTCCTGATCTGCACCCACGACGGAAGCTCTTTCTAATCACGACACGGTTCGTCGTATTTTCGAATGAGCCTCTTTAAAAATTCAACAAATCTTTTACAGCGACTTCATTCACGTTGTAGAACTGAGTCTGATAGCCATATACTGGATCTCTCAGACCTCGATTGAACACATCAGTCTGCAAGGAACCTACCTACTTGCAATTTACTATATCATGATGGCCTCGACTCGGGTGGAGCTCAATCGCGGCTTCGTTCATTGGATTTTATACAAGGGCTCAGCAGCGATAGCTGGAGTGACAATGCTCTCAGCTGTGACCACCATCGCTCGCGCTGGCTCCACAGGCCTACTAAGATGGATACCGGTCCCGGTCGCAAGAACCTATCGTGATTGGTCCAACTTTGAACTAAACCGTACAGTCAATCGGACTGTGGCAATGGTATGTTTGTAATCTCTATGGCGAATACCACGGCTGATAGGAAAAACGCCGATATATAGCTGGTCGTTGTATTCTCAGGATATTACTATATCGTTCAACCTGAGTACATTTTCCTTGTTAGGCCCACGTATCACGTGGATCGCAGTAGAGAGCTGCTGCCAGCTCTACGAGCTAGCTTATGGTGGACAGGCAAACTGTGTCAATTCGACTTCAACAGTCGTTCTGGGATATTTGCTGGTGACTACAAGACGACCGTCTTTGCCTGGGTATTCCAGGAACTCATCGGTTTGATGTTGACCTGTGAATGTGTCGTTGGTAGTTCAGACGAGTGGAGGGATGGTTTGAGCTTGGAAGACTTTTACCGTGTTGTCCTACTAGCAGCCACGGTCTGGCAAGCCATACGACTTCCTCGACCTAAACCGGGGCCGGAACCAGATGTCGGGGTAGGGAAGATGTCGTATATTAAACATAAGTTATTCGGGATGTTCTATATCTGAAGTGAGTATAAGTGTGTAACCTAGAATTAGGCGAGTATAAAATAGAATTAAGTACAGATACACTAAAATACCTCGGGCTTGTAGAGAAATAGGAAAAGCAAAGGAGTGAAGATGAGCGTAGGGCTTCTTAATCATGCGGAAAAATACGGAAATGAAAAGTTCTCTATACCTTGTTACAACGATCCGACAGACTTTCCAGCGAGGGCATGAACGTCAACTCCGAGGAGATTAAAATCGGAAGCACAGCCCGGGTGACTAACTACACCGCTGATCATAAGAAGCACAGTCGGGATGAGTTCATCACCGACAAGTGAAGTGAGCGAGTGGAGAAGATCTCCGAGGGTTGAAGCGACTCCAACAAGTAGACTGGTAGAAACCTTGACTCGGAGATCGTTGACGCTATACATAGAGTCGAGTCGACTGAGGACGACCTGACGAATATGAAAGTGGTTAGTATCTGGCATATTTGTCACAGTAAGTCAGACTCACGTTGATGAGAAGGACAATATTGCTGGCGACGTTGTCCACGGAGACTTCACCCGAGGTACCGACCGCAGTACCAACGAGAGCCTTGACTTTCAGAGTAGCATCTGAAAGGATGCTCTTGACTTCATCAAGGACAGGGGTGAGCTCAGCCCCGTCTCCGGTAGTGTCGATCGCCTCGAGTGACCCTGATAATAAAGGCAAACTGATCAACAAGATGAAAATATGTAGGATGAATGCAACTCACGGAGCTTCAAGAGAAACGGTTGAAGCCTAGTCATCGCATCGTCCACAATGCTCATTGCCATGCACGGAGAACACGCAGCGATGTCTCGGGCACCGACAGTCTCAGTAACGGGAACCTAGCAACTCCCAGATATCACCGATATTGACCTTTGGGATATCAACCTCCCTTCTGGGGCCTAGGATACCAGAAAGGGGAGCGATACGAGCTGCGTCACCAAGGGGCCGGGGCCTTCCTCAAAACGCCTTTGATGTCCAAATTTGGCAGGTCGGCTTGCCTGGCACTAGGCGTCGCCTTGTTGACATCAACGTTCGAGACATCTGCCAGCTCCAAAGTTCAAGCAAACAATGCTGCCGGTTTTGGGAGGGCTGGAGGCGCCATCGCTCAATAGACCTGTGAGCGCCAATGACCAGGCGTCGGGAAGCTGGACTGGTGCGGAACGGGAGATGTTGGAGATGGCAGCGAGAACGAAAATGACGAGAAAACAGAATTAACGCATGATAGTAAAGAAATTTCAAAGAGCGTGAGGGTTGAATATTAGCGATGAAGCTACAATAAAGAAGAAAAAAGCGTTAAGGAGAGTGGGTTGAGAATGAGGACAACAACTCACGCAGGGAGGTGTATATATACCGTGATGAACAGCAGCTGATGTCGACGTTTATGGTGATGGAACAACATTCCAGCCTCCATCGCTCGATATGAAACCAGGCAAGCGGTGTCATGAAACTCGTCATCAGAGAATCAAGACATGTCTTGGGTTCAATGAAATGGTGAAGACTGAGAATGAAAGAGTCTACTTTCGTTCTTGACCGACGTCATTCCCGACAGCTAGCTCTCTTGCTGTGATATTGGGGACAGTAACTGCTATCGCTTCACGCGCTCTCTGTGTTACACGCTCTGCAGCTACTACGTCGAAGAAGCCAAAATGAGCAAAAGGTGCGGAAAAAGGAAGGTAAATCATACTCGGTGAGCCATTTTCAGGTTTTATAGAGCGCAAAGGTGCTTGGTTTCGATGTCGGCTCACTTTTTCAAACGTTTCTCCTCCCGACAGAGTCACTGGCGCCCGTTTCGTGAAAACTTGGGCCTTTGCACGCTTAAGGCCAGGGAAATGAGCAAAAATATGCAGAAATACAGGGGGCATCACACACCAAAGGCTCTCTATTGCATGCTGAAGGTTGAGAATGGTTTCGTTCTTGACCGACGTCATCCCGATAACCAACTCTCTTGCTATGGTGTCGGCCCACTGTCAGGGATAACAATCGCTATCGCTTCACGCGCACTTCGGATTACACACTCCTAACACCAAAGAAAGCCAAAATGAGTAAAATGTGTGTTGGAAAAAAGGAAGATAAATCACACACGGTGAGCCATTCCCGGTAGGTTTTGTGGAGAGCAAAAGTCACAGGTGCTTAGTTTTGACGTCGACTGTTCACCCCTTCGATCGTTTTCTCCTCTCGACAGAAAACTCGGGTCTTTGTACACTTAAAAGTAAGCGAAAAAAGCATAGAGATATAAGAAGCATCACTCACCTAGAGCCCAATATAAACTCGGGACGTCGTTACCGTGGGCTACCCATGCATTCTGAAGACTGAGAATGAAAGAGTCTAGTTTCGTTCTTGACTGGCGTCATCCCGACAATCCAGCTCTCAAGGACAGCAACTGCTATCGCTTCATTACAAACTCCTATACCGAAGAAGGCCAAAAATGAGCAAAAAAAAAATGTGGAAAAAGGAGCAAGTTGTGTCGCGCACCAAGAGAGAGCCCTTTGAGCCTTTCTCTTTCCCAGGTCACTAGTATCTTGGTGCTTGCCATGCTTGGCAACTAGGGCTGCTAACCGTACCCGTTTCCGTAATACGGGTCCCGTACCGTAACCGTGTCGAGGTATTGACCTTCGAGCGTACAGTACGATTACTGGACGGCTGATCTCGTAGATAACCGTACCATTGACGGCCGTATACGAGCGTAATACGGGGTGCTTTCATAAACCGAGGAGAAGTTTGCAGAAAAGGGTGTACAGTCTAGGCCCACACAAAATCTTGGTTGTCCGGCCAAATTTCGAGCCCAAGGTGATGCACGACAAAGCCAAATAAACATGACGCGTCAACCTCGCGCTGTGCTGTTAGTACTGCAGACAAAAATCACCTGTAGTATCCGCTGGCCTGCTTTACCCTATCATCGCCCCTTCTGAATATAAACAAGAGCCTTGTATTTTATCCAAGCCCACGAACATGCCTCATGGAAGAAAAAATACACTTTGCTTGCCCGTATCCCGTATAACGGCCGTAACCATAACACGGTGAGTACGTTTATAGCAGCCCTAATCCTCAGCCAATAGTCAGGATAGCAGGTGCTGCTCCATTCCTGCATAAGAAAAGAAGAGTGAACTGAAAATGAGTACAAGAGATATACGACAGACTAAGAGATCTATCTAGTTGGACAGGATCCAAGAGTGATTTTTCGGATGGTCCGAGGATTGTCCGCTAACTTCCCATATAATTTTTGTATCACGGCCTGTTTCCAGTGGCTCAATGGTCTAGTAGTATGATTCTCGCTTTGGGCTGCCAACAATGACATTGCCTTTGCGAGAGGTCCTGGGTTCAATTCCCAGTTGGGCCCTGTAAATTCTATGGTTGATAACCTTTCTTTTTTTGAAAAAATCCTCCATTCCCCGATCCAAGAAAATCCACCAATATTAATTATACAAATATGCATCAAGCAGCACTACTACTAATATCCAACTGATTCCGAAAACGACTATCTCTAAACATCCTCCGACACCCTCTTCCCTTTACTTCCTTCCGCAACTGACCCTGTTCCACCTTCGTACTCTGTTCCAACATCAACATCAGCTACGCCCATCTCAAGAACCGGAAGTTCCTCTTCATCACCATGTTTAGTGACCGGTATCGGATGTGGATTAGGCATGACAATGAAAACGGATACCCTCATCAAAGATGGTGAAGTCGTCAATGCATTTGGAGGTGGTAATTGTTGTGGTACTAGAGGCGATGGTGACGAGAATGTTGGATGTAGAGGCGAAGAGGAGTTATTCCACGGTGCGAGATTCTGTAAATCCATCGTTTCATTGATGGAATTATTTCGGATAGGCGTGGGGTCGTCGGTATTGGTCGGTGAGTCTCTCGGGACAACTATAGCCCATGCCGATGATAGGAAACGACGTATCCGTGTAGGGAAACTCGGGCGTTCAACATGACTCCCAGCATTCAGATTTGGATTCGATGATGCAGGAGTAGGCGAGTTTGTATTACCACCATCGGGATTGGATGGATCGATCCATGTGGGTGTGGTGAGAAGTTGTAAAGATATAGGCTTGGATTACCCAAATGAGATTTGTGTGCGCGTGCGCGTGTAGATAAAGTGGATAAACGAACCATCATGGTATCCCAATCCAAATGTTCTTCTTGGTATTTCCCGCCACCGCTATACCCAGCCGCTAGAGGATGCTCTGCCACATCTGACGTATGCTTTTCTTGGCCGCCAGGAGCAATGACGCCTCCTGCTCCTGCTCCTCCTGCTCCTGCTAAATAAGCTTCATACATCTTGGGTTTCATACTCGGATCCACCTTGGTACGACTGCTGTTGGCTGGCGGAACCCACGTTCCATTCCGTATAGCCTCTTCGATCATACGTCTGTGCCGTCGTCGAAGGAGGAGCGAACGAATGACAATGGCAGCGCTGACGCCCAAGAGTAAAACTAGGGTGGCAAGAAAGGTGTATACTGTGGAATGGTGTTGATGAGCATGCTCGGTTAAGCAGTGACGCGAGTGACGTACGGTATAACGAAGCACTGCTTGCTAATGCATTGCGGTCATTGAAGTTGCCTCCACCGCCTCCGCCTCCGCCACCGCTTCCGCCGCCTCCACCGCCGCCGCCGCCGCCATTTGAGGTAGGACGAGGAAAAGGGTCGGTGAATGTTGGTGAAACGGAAAAGGTATTAGTTGAAGCGGCGCTGCTTGCACTTGGTGTGGAACTTGAAGTCGGTAACGACCCTGAAGAAGTAATAGTGCTGCTGCCGTCCGCCATCCTCCCAAGTATCCAATGTTCAAGTCAAGTAAAAGTTGATTCCTCTTGTGTCGTCCGAGTCGTATAGTTATTGTCCTGGGTCCTTTGGGGAAAGTTCGTGAGGTCGTGGGTAATCGTAAGAGAAGCTTAACACAAATCGGACTTTGTTTTATTGGTCGGGTATAAATGGACGCACGGGAACGGAAGGACGAGGGAATGGGAAAATGACTGCCAGAGTTTGAACACCTTGCTGCGGGGCAAGGGAAGGGAGCAGTCAAAAGTGGTATTTGTGATGGTTGATTGCTGCTGCTATGAATAAGCAGGCCGAGTTCGGCTATTTCGGGTTTACGGTGGTGACCACCAAGATTTCCTCGGGGTCACTGCCTCATTCGTCCCTTGTCCTTGGCCCGCCGGAAATCGGTTTCTTATTCTTATTCTCTAGACAAAAAAAAGTACAAAAAGCTAATACAAGGGATTGTCAAACTATACAGCTCTATAAACTCTTAACATTGTTTATTCTTAGTAACAGTTCATCGATCATGACATTGCCAGTGATGGCAATGCGGAGTCCGCACGGAATCTTTCTGATGTATATCTAACAATCCATCTCAAAGGACACTTCGAGTCTAGCTTGGTTGGATCAGTCAATTGTTCCAACAGCTAACAGCTAACAGCTTTTTCTATATGCTCAGACAGCGCAGGGGTATGCGCCCGTAATATATAATAGTTAATGGCCGGTCTAGAGCCCGTGGTCAACGTAACATGTTATCCAACTTTGGGAATCGGCATATTTGTGGATCCTCGGAAGTTTGGCTTGGTGCTGTTTGGGTGCTGTGCCCCTCGGAATCGGACGTGCGCGGCTTGGAGCGCTAAGCGATATCATGAACATACAACTCCCGATCCGGACGCGTTGTTCGAGGCGACGATGGCGTCGATGCGCACATACAAGGTACGCCTCCTCTGGATGGCCAGGCACACAAGTGGGGAAAATCGTAACGCGTCATCAGGGCTATGAACGGGAAATTACCGAGAACGTTACACTGCATGCCGGATATGCGGCGGGGAAGGGGCGCTTCTTCGCTTCGTCTCCCAGAGGACGAATCTCATGGGATTACAACCATCTGATCAATATACACACACTCTCTCTCGTGATAGAGAAATAAAAAACCCCGGACCACTTTTAACCGTTCACCTCAATTTCAAACCTCTCCTCACCATTCACCTTTGTCACCTCTCCGCCATTCATCACCACTCTCACTCTATCCACTCCATCCGGAGCAACAAACGTTCCCTTCCTTCCTTTCGGCACACTGATATTCACTTTGCATCATTCTCCCTTCATCAACACTCCAAGAAACACCAAATCAACCCGACGGAGTCTCGAATCCGCCTTCCGCAGTATTCTTGTCGACATCAGAAAACAAATGTGGATGAACGGTCTATACCCTTCCCATAGGCTCGTCAACTCTTAGCCCCAAGACATAGCCTGTCAACGCAGACGTAGGTACGGAAGGCCAGCCGTGTGCACGGGATGTATAGGCGGGATCATAGCTGTATCCACGATACGAGCGATAACTATCAAGACCCAATCAACACGGCGGTTATATAGACAGGGGGGACAGGGGGAACATTACATACCTCAACGATCCATTCACCGTAAACCTTCCAATAGCGTACACTGTACCGAGATATTGGTATATAGCATGTACCTCCAGGTTCGATGTAAAAGATCCAGGGTTCTTGCATTTTGATTGGCTTCGAAATGGGCTTCAAGTTAAACCGGCGGCATGTTAGTGACAACCTTGGTAGGGATGTGAACCGTCACTGTTACTGACAGGTGATACGATAACGGCTTTACGTGTACGGGTACAGGTACGGTACCTCGCAGGGGGTTGAGCAGAATGTCAGGTACGGCGTCGATGGCATGAAGGATACCGCCAAGTGCCATATTGAGGACGACCGGCACGGCCATCTATACAGGTATAGTTTTCCCACGACCTCCGACATTCCTCAGGTTTGAGCGTCTTTCCGCACCAAACCACCCAGTCCCTTGATATCTTCTCGTCCTAAACATTCTGCAAGCTTTCATGCATGAATACTCTAGCTTACTTACTCAAGGAGATGGTTTGTATCCATTGTACCCTAATGAAAGGTTAGCTCAGAGACACTTTAAACCAAAAGGTGTGTATCACCTCACCTGATCCTGTCCTATGCTGTATCTCTAGCGCTATGCTGACTGAAGAAGCTTTTTCAGGCTAAATTCATCCAATGCTCCACAGATATAGGCATACATTGAGGAACACTTTTGAGACAGCTCCCTGAATGATGGCAAGAAAGACTGGTACTAGATCTGATGTGTTCTGCCTTGTGTTCGGTACTCCAAGTCATTTCAACACTGCATACCTTAGTATCACATGGATCATATGCCTTGGAGGTCACCTTAAAATCAGCCTCTTTAAGTATGTTTCATTAACAAGTAACATACATTTGCCATCTCTGACTACACTACTATCATATACAACCTCCAGATACATTGGATCCACACCTAATGCAATTATTTTTCATCCTTCATACCATGTTTACTATATATAGCTGTCTGGACTACTGTACCATACCATTAAAGATTCAGGACTACCCATAACACAGTACAGGTACAGTCTACTGAATGCCATTGTAAAATTGACAGCTATTACTATATACTATAATGACTCACAACCCTAAAACTCTTATGAGTTATCTCCAGATCAGGCAGGCAGGATTAGGCCAGCACCAATGGCATAGCAGAGGTTTAAATCTCCTATTGAAGATTGAGTACAGACAACACCTCCCAGCCTCCATTATTCTGTAGAGCAACATCTTGAGAGCATCTTCAACATTGGAGTTATGAATTTCAGTATAAAAATGATACTGGTATTTGACTATTGATATCATTGTATTATACCCACTAACTCGGAATGTTCCCTCTATCACAGATGATTAAATGGCCACCACATCAGCTACTTCAACCCAGATCTACCTCATTGCTCATGTGATGCCCAACTTGTGTGACATCTCAATAGAGTTCAAAAACAACCACTTTTTCTGCCACTTCTGACATGAAGGAATCTTGATTGAAGAATATAAGAAGCAGCACTTGGTTAATTGCATCCCTCACACTGTAACTCAGCACTATGTCCAACTCCTCTGTAACAGAAGAAGATATTGCACCCTTTAATTCAGTCACCACTATCCTGGTGCAACCAATGGTGAATCTCACTGTATGTTTTCTCTTCCTGTCAGTTTTCCCTTTCTTAGCATTCTATTATTTCTCTAGCTTATGTTTTATGTCTATGGTAAAGTCAAACCCTTCAGTGCAGTCACTACAAGGATCTGGGATCTAACATGCAACCCATGTCAGGCCTCTACACTGTTCTGTTCATTATTTCACTCCATGTCCTTGTCCATCAAAAAGACCGCTTAAACCGAGCACTCTATATGTCCTTCACCATAACACTTTTTACTCTGACAAGTGCTTTCAACATTGTGGAGACCTTTTTCTATGCCAGACAAGCAACTCTGGAGTTTACTTTTACCAAGAATCAGGATTGGGCATCATTTTTGGGATATCTGGAGCATGATAATGTGGGGACAATCCTAGCATATGTCAGAAATCACTTACATGGATTGGTTATAACTGAGAGGACTCTTGATTTAGTGGCTTTCAGACAGCTCTACCACTATGCTTAGTGTGAGCCTTCTGTTTTATATGTCTGGATTTACTGGCTGATTCATTTGGGATAGAATTACTGCAGATTTGATGCTGGTATGTCTTTCTTAGTAATTCTAGATTTCCAAGCTCATTTTTGAATCTACTTAGCTCCACCGCTGCTATATAATATGGGGCTCATCCAAATGGATTGCATTCCCACTGATTTTTGTTATGCTTTCACTAGCTAGTAAGTCTTCCCTCAGTTTGGTTGCATTACCCAGCTCATTCTAGCACTTGTACTAGTCTGTGAAATTGTTGCCTGTGTATTCCTAGTCATTGGTATCAGCAACTCTGCTGATCCAACAAAAGTTTGGCTATACCACCAAGGCATTACTATAGACACTGTGTTCTGGCTTGCAAATATGGGTGTCAATGTCATTTTGACATTGCTCACAGGTTAGTTCAGTCTAATCTGTAAAAACTAGACCTCAACCAACTTTCTGTAGCTGGTCGTATATGGTGGATCACCCAAGAAGCATGGAAACAGATGGGTCCTGCCATTAAAACCAAGTATAACACAATTGTAACCATCATGTATGCTTTTCAACTCCCCATCAGTTTCAGGGCCTTATTCTCACACATACTCCATTAGCCTTGAGAGTGGGATCATCTACCCCATTTTCCTTACTGCTGCCACCCTTGTTGATCAATTAGCTGATCCAAAACTTTACAATTCAGCACCTTTTTCAATTTGGGTTGTTGCATATCAGGTTGCTGTATGTTCAATATTTCCTTTTTTTGTTTTCAACTAATTTGAAATGCTCTTTATAGGGAATTGCCCCAACATTGATCATTGTACAGGCAGCTAAAGGCAAAACCATTGAACATACAAGTATGACCCAGGTTTTTTCATCCCTTCATTTTGCAGATGGTGCAAGCCCAGGATCTGAGAATTTGGATACCAGATCATATGTACAGACAGTTGATATTGAGACCAGCTCATTAGCATATAGAGAATAGCATATTGAAATCTGTTGCTACATATTAGAGTGCAAATACAGTCTGTAGTGTTCTCCATACATGGTTGTTCCCTGCCCTCTATAATGCTCCTATGTCACTTGAGCTGAGCTGAAACTCAAGCAAAAATTCTAAAAGCAGTAACACTAATTATGCTGAATCACACTCTGCATCCTACTATGCACATACACAATAAATAATGATAATTCTAGGTATTAAAAGTATGAATCAGTAGAAAAAGTCACAAAATGAACATATATAGAATCAATCCTTGATCACATAAGTGACTCAGCACTATATATGGGAATACTGGTCACAATAAATATATTTTTGGGTATCAGAAGCATAATTTGAAATAGTCTCTCTATGTGGGATGGGTGTATCCATAGTCAGATCTTATTATGGATATGGGTTGTATTCTGTTCTTTGTTGTTTAGTTGTGGAATTACATTACTCCACTTCTATATGGATCATTCTATTGAATATCTTCTGGTTTTAGTAGTTATATTTGACAAGCTTGTTCTATATCATCTTTATGTTCCTTTTACATTTCATTTTGATCCATCTAGTTGATTAGAAATTATTGTCTCTGTATCTTACAGCTTTGCCTTCAATCTTCAATAATGTAAGTAGCTTCTTCACAGCCTCACATCTTGTAGACATATTAGTGTTCTGTCTCTGTTATTATCATAGCTATTATTGTAAGCTCAAATAAAGTCTCTGAGAGTAAATGAAACATATTAAAAGTAAAATATCCTTTTGATCAACCATATATATGTTCAACTATGAGTATGTTTCTTTGAAAAAAACACTACATAGAGGTCTCTACAGGTTTCAGAATGCTCAATGCACAATATTTAGTGTCTATAAGCAACTTGGTACCCATGTGGAGTGTACTGTAAGTTTGAATAGCTTATAACTTGGTGCCATCAAGCATATATAGGTTTTGACTGACCACTCAGGCTTATATCAGTCCTTCTATTTCTATGTTCATTATCATTTCAACCAATAAATACATCAATAAGATGTCTATTTGTTTAGGATTTGAAAGGTTTATAAATTTGGTGTATTACTAAAGAATCTGCTGGAAAGGATTTTAGTATCCAGGTAGCAATGAGTCTGGCTGGATCTGACCACAGATAACAAGTATAAGACATTACAGATGGTTTTACTATATTTATATAATAATACAGATGCTAATTCTCTTCATAAGTGTGGTGTCAAGAATCTTATAGCACAAGTTGTGATTGGTGACAGTGAATATTGGAGAAATGTGAAGCCAGAAAAGAAAGTCTAGTTATTTGGAGTAGTGAGTATATTTCTGACAATCCTGCCATCTCATTCTAACATTTCTTGAATTAGGCAAACACACAAATCACTTGTCTTTATATGGTTTTTCATGAACAGCTGGGCAACTGAAGAAATTACAAAGCAGTATCTATCCAATAGGTGCAAGTATAGGTACAAGCACAGGACTCTCAGGGGGGCCACCTGGGTTTGATCACCTTAAGAACAAATCAATCCAGTGCAGTAAGCATGGATCTTGCATCAAAAGGGCCAAGCTGGTGAAAGACCAAAAGACACAAAAGAAAAGCTAGAAAAGCTACAATAGCTGTTAGGAATAGCAATGGTAGTAATAAGCCTATGGATGTAGATGAGGAGTAATTCATGATTGGTATGTTTATCAACTCTAGCTACTTATTTTTAATTACATTCTCTAAGCTGCCTAGTATGATATGTATTCAATATACCAATGCTTTACCCACTGAGCACATAACAGTTCAGTCATCCTATATCTACAATAGAATAAATCATGAACTGTCATGTGGCAAAAGTCATAGCTCTAAAAAACCTGATTGGCTGTTGCCTTATGAGCACTTACCACCCCCACTAGCTGCAAGAAGCAGAGAACCAAGGGTTCAGTGACAAGCAGCTTGCTTCTCCCTCTCTAGTGACTATTCCTAGCACTATGAGCACAAGCTCACTATCACTCTCACTGCTGTCCCATGAGCACTTACTTCTATTAGGCTGTGAGGAGTGAACCAAAGGTTTGTGATGAAGAGCTTGAGGCTCAGCCTATTCATAAATGCCATTGGCATGAGTTATCCTCTAGTATTCAACCTAAATACCATGCACACATACAATGGTTTACAAGATCCAGTTATAGGTTGACTGTTACTATGTACAAGGTTGGTGGATTATCCAGGCAGAGGCTGGAAAACATTCTATGCCTGGACAAAAACTGTACAAAAATCTGTCAGGAAGCTGTAGGTGAATTTGAATTTCTTAGTTGAAAAACAACCTATTGAAAGGAACCAGAAATTGAACTAAAGAAACTGTTGAACTTTAACTGACCATTAGTTGAGAATCATCAGTTCTCTAGTTGAATCCATAGGTTGAAAGTCAACTATTGACACAACCACAGTATGTGGTCAATACAGTCTCTTTCATATCAACTATTCAAATAGAGCATCTAATGTCCCAATGGATGCTAGTGAAACACCAGATGTTCAGCAAGTTTGGCACTGCAAAAATCACAGTTGGCTGAGTGACTCATACACCTATTTTAACTACTCTCATCTCTGAACACTCTGTCTCAGGCTCTGCAGATGCCAAGATGTACTTAACACCATCAAACTGCTCTATCTGTCTATACTGGTTATTACTCCATCATGTATTATGTTTGAACTCTGTACATAGAATTCACAAACCAGGTTCATGCAACACATACTAAGACAATCTATACAGACTTTTCCTTTCCTGGATTTTAAATTCTCTCTGCTGATAGGCTGGCCTCAATGTCAATTGTCTTTATATGTGATCTAGAATCTGGATTTCCAGATCCAGAAACTGCACCACTGGCAAAATGAAGACTTGATATAATTTGGTTCATGCTTGTGTGTTCAACAGTCTTGCCTCTAGCTGCCCTTATAATGATCAATGTTGGGGCAATTCCCTGTGAGAGCATATTAAGTTAGTTGATGACAAAGCAAGAAATATTGAACATACAGCAACTTGGTATGTGACAATGAAGAGTGAAAAAGGAGAGGAATTCTGAGCATCTGGATCAATTAACAAAGTGTAAATAGCAGTAGTAGTAAGGAAGATGGGGTAGAGGATCCCGCTCTCAAGGCTGACAAGTGAAAATGAGACCTCAATATTAAAGGAGAGTTGAAAAACATACATGATAGCTATGATTGTGTTATACTTGGTTTTAATGGCAGGACCCATATGTTTACGTGCTTCTTGGCTGATCCACCATATGCGACCAGCTGCAGAAAGTTAATGTTAGGTTTTCACAGATCAGCCTGAACTGACCTGTCAGCAATGTTAAAATGATATTAACACCCATCTCTGCAAGCCAGAATGCAGTGTCTATAGTATTGCCCTGAAGGTACAGCTGTACTTTTGCCAGATTGGTAGTGTCACTAGCACCAATGACTATGAATGCAGAGGCAACAATTTCACTGACTAGTACCAGTATCAGAATAAGCTCAGTAGTGTCCTCAGATTAAGAGAATGCTTACTAGCCAGTGAGAGCATTATGAAGATAAATGGAAATGCAATCCATTTGGATGAGCCCCATATTATATAGCAGCGGTGGAGCTGAATAGATTCAAGAGTAAGTCTGGGAATTCATAAGGGAGGGTTACTATAAAGAACATACTAGCATCAAATCTGCCATAGTTCTATGTCAAATGGATTAGCCAGTAAATTCAAATGTACAAACACAATGAGCTTACACCAAACATAGTAGCAAAATTTGATCAATGCCACTAGAATACTATTAGTTATGACAAGTCTATGTAATTAACTTCTCTACATACAATATGATTGTCTTTGCATTATCATGGTGCAAATATGCCCAAAATGATGCCCAATCCTGATTCTTGGTAAATTGAAAGAACAGAGTTGCTTGGTGGATATAGGAAAAGGTCTGCACAATAGTATATGCACCTGTCAGGCTAAAGAGCACTATAGTGAAGAATATATAGAGTGCTCGGTTGGGACGATCCTGTTGGTAAATGAGAATATGGAGTGAAATGATGAATAAGACTGTGTAGATGCCTGGTATAGGTTGCATGTCAGATCCCTGTAGTGACTGTACTGAGCTGTTTGACTTTACCATAGACATAAAGCATAACCTAGAGAAACAGAGAAATTGGTGAGAAAAAGAAAACTAATATGAAAAGAAAAGATACAGTGAGATTTGCCATTGGTGTCACCAAGACACTGGTGGTTGAGCCAAAGGGCATAATATCTTCTTCTGTTATAGAGGAGTTGGACATGGTACACAGTTGCAGTATAAGGGATGCAATGGACTGAGCTCTGCTCTTTATACTCTTCAATTTCCTTTATGCTAAAAATATGCACATAGAGCAGTTATTTTGGACCCTATCAAGATATCATATGAGATAGACATTACATGAGTGGTGAGATGGATCTGGAATTCACTGATGTGGTGGAGCAAACATCTGGAGTAGCAGTAATATTGCTGGTCAAAGATCTGCATCATTATACTGAAACCTGTAACCTGTATGATCTCACACATTTCCTCTACTAGTCCTCAATGAGAAATTTGAACTTCCTCTATGCCATTAGTGTTGACCTAATTCTGCCTGCCTGATCTGCAGATAACTTATAAGATGTCAAATTATAATAAGAACATGGATAGGGAACTGAATGCTGTGCTGTGATCCTGGCTAGCTGAGAAATGATCAAATCAATAAAAAAAATAGAGGGTGACATGGACAAAAATCCTCCAAATCTAAAAACTCCCAAAGTGATTACACTGTATGGTCCTTAATCCTTTCTGGGGTTTAAGATGATCAGGGCCTATGGAAGGTAGTATCAGTTTGTTAGACACCTTGAGGCTCTTGGATGCTATCTTCTGACTGAGATATGCAGAATTAGAATGCTGTTATGATTGATTGTTGAGGCTCAGCTGTGAGGTCCTTGCTCATCTGCTTGATTCTTGAGTCTGGCTAAACAAAGTGTTGATTATCAGTCTTTAAAACTCTATCTTTAAGATATATCATGATCAGGCTGCTGCCAGTTTGTTTGCCTCATTGAATGTGGTGCCTAGTTATAATACAAGAGATGAACAATGAACCAAACTCTGGCAAAGCTTTATTTCCTTGAGTGCTTAACAGGTCAAATAAACTTGCCCAGACTCTGGAATTATACATATGAGGAGTTATCTGTCAGACTTCACAGCCAGAAGGTAAGCTTAGCATTCTTTCTATTGAAAGTGAGATAAAATGATGATCTTAGTATTCACAGGTACAAGATCAACATTTGACTTGTGATATGTTGTTATGAATTCAGGTGGTTGATAGTAGCTGCTGTCATACCACAGACAAGACATCTTATATGTAGGGCCCCTAGTGGATTAGATCATCTGCCATCATCTGAGCAATGAGATGTTAGATTCAGATGGCAGATGGGCTCTCTTGACAAGCACCATCCAATAGATGGCATCCAACCAACCTGACAATGAACAGCAGATGGATCATGTGGTGCAGATGGTTGTTATTGGGCTTCATTGGGTCAACCAGAGTCATGCTCAGGGCTTCTGTAGACACCTTTCTGACCTTTATAGCAGTAGTGGGTGATATATTAGCTATTATCTGTCTATCTAACTAACTTCTGACTTGTATCTTAGTTGATTTGAGTACATTATATGAACTTGTCCTGACTCTCTGTATGCAACAATAAAGTATAATAGTCAGATACTTGGAATCCACAACTAGATCAATGTCCCACACCTGAGAGCCCTGTCTATTCTCCCTCTCTCCCTCTGAGTGGCTTCAAACATCATATTCTCAACATGACATCACATCTTGAAGGTTTATAGAGTAGCTTGAGACTTGCTGAAGGGATTGAAGGTGAACAAGGAGACAACACTGATGGGGGGAGCAAAATTTTCACTATGGAAGGGAGTTCATTATGAAGTGCTAACTTAGTGCCCATCTACTGATGCAGATTGCTCTCTCAACTGCCACCATCTGAATGGATGAATCCATATCTGATTCTAATCTGATCCACTAGGAGCCCTACTTATGTGTGCTTTTGAGGAGCCCGAATTATCCTAGCAGGCTATGCACCCATATCACAAAAACTAACAGGCTGCTACAATGTGTTACAGGGCATTTGTTATGTGAAGGCTTTCGCAATAATCACTAAGTTCAAGTTTGAGAGTTGTCTGCAGGTTCTGAAGTCAATAGACTTGGACAGATGACTTAGGAACAATGATTGGCACAAAAGACAAGAGTTGATAAAGTCTCAACCAGGTCAAGCTGGAGAAGCTTGATGGTTGATCATGAGTTTGAATACATATGACTTCTAACTAATGACTAAGTATTTGGAGCTAATTATAGCTACAATGAATAAGTCTACTAGTGAGTCAAAAAGGCCATTGGATAAATAAATAGAAGCTGACTGTGCTGCAGCAGTCTGAGTAAGAAAGAAGTACATATGACTAAAGGAAAAAGTGTATGTCCAAGAAGGAAGTGTAACAGCATTACCACAAAATGCAACAGTCCATAATTGTTCTAGATGAATGTAACATATTTCATAGTAATATAACAAAATTAAATACCTGTTATAATGCCTTGTAATAGTTACAAGGCATTACAATATGTTGTGGGCATTATATCAAGTTGCAAGATTGACCAAACTAAAGGTTTAATAAATGTCACTGGACTGAGGGATTGGGCAAGACTAGGTGGCAGTGGTATCAATGCTGAGGGGAATGCTATTCTATATAAAGCACATATAACATCCTCTGTCTGATGCAGGTGACTTATGGTATACTTATAAACAGGTCCTGATAACAGCTTTATCACTTGCATCATACCTTGCAGAAGAAACAAACAATTTGAATATACTTACTCTATCTGAGGCATATGCAAAGAATGATACAAAGTTGAAGGAAGCTTTTAATAGAGAATTTTAGATGGAAGACAATGGTTAATTTTAATGGTTACTCTTCAGTACCTTCTATACTCATACAGAGGACATTCCTCAGGCATGTACCACAACAACCCAAGTACTACCCTTGCACCCCAAGACACCAACTTGTTTAACTGTTCTATGTAATCTCACTGCTGAAGAAAGTTGGAAAGAATAGATAAGTGAAGGTCTTATAAAGAACTGGCACAAACTAGAACCTGAGGCACTCAAGTTACTGGATACTATTAGTCCTTTCATAGGAAGCTTTGAGGTATTTACACTACAATACCTTTTATCAGAGTTATCACTGACATTGCTGCTGGTTTAGCTTCAAGCCCATTTCAAACACAAAAGCCCTGGATCTCTTACATCAAACCTAAGGGTACATGCTTTATACCAATATTTTGGTACAGAGTATACTTTTAGAAGGGTTTATAGAGAATGGATCATTGAGGTATATAATGTTCTCTCTGTCCCTCTGTCTATATAACCATTGTGTTGATTGGGTCTTGATAGTTATCACTCATATCATGGTTATAACTATGATTCCACATATACATCCTATGCACATGGCTGGTCTTCTGGACCTATGTCTGCATCTGCATTGACAAACTATGTCTTGGGACTAAGAGTTGATGAGCCTATGGGAAGAGTATGGACTGTTCATCCACATTTGTTTTCTAGTGTTGAGAAGGATGCTGTAGAAGGTAGATTTGAGACTCTGTTGGGCTGGTTTGGTGTTTCCTAGACTGTTGATGAAGGAATAATAATGGAGGTGAGTATCAGTGCACCAGAAGGAACCAAGGGAATGTTTGGTGCTCCAGCTGGAGTGGACAGAGTAAGAGTAGTGGTGAATAGCAGAGAGATGAATGGCAAGGACCTGAAAAGGTTTGAAATTGAGGTGAACAATTAAAAGTGGTCTGGGGTTTTTTACCACTGTTACAAGAGACTGTGTGTATCAATCAGATTGTTATAACCCATCTCTTCAATGATCTATACTTACTAGTAGGAGACAGAAGCAAGAAGCAAAGAAGTTCCCACACATCTGACATGTGGATAGATAGATAGATAAATACATTCACAGCACTGATGGAGTCTCTTAAATGAATAGCTAGAGCCACTTACCATCCACAGAATTGTCCACATTTGCACAATACAACTCTCCTTGTACAGGCATTGCAGGCAGGAGTTGTTACGAACTTTCTTTTCCTTTCTGTAGTACTACCTATGCTTCCCATTACCCTCGGACTTATCCACCTTCCCAGCTCCCTTTCCCTTCTCACACCCATGCTTCTCACTGCTTCCGGACTCTTCCACTCTTCCCCCTCCCCATTTACTTATCCCTTTGTACAAGTATTACTCATATCCTGATTGCTTCGGGACTTCAGACAATTACCGACTTCGTCGGCTATTCGTATATAGTTAGCACGAGTCTGGTTGTAACGTATTTAAGCGCTCAAGCTGAGACTCTGAGTCTCTAGCTTGACCTGGTTTATTATACACTTGTGTCAACGCCTATCGAAGGATCTCTGAACTTCAGCAACCGCTGAACGAACTCAAACTTGAACTTGAATACTGCTTTAACAGAGGAGACTCTCTGCTGAAGTTAGTTAAAGTTGACGTTGCTACGCAAGTAACGTAACACAAGGTCAAGCTGATCGATTGCCGACCTATCCAGGTCTAGGCGCCAGTAAAGGACAAGACGTCACGACGGAGCGAACAACAGCTCGAGAAGGATATCGCGGAAGCCGAAGCGCGCCGGCGTGGGCAACTAACCCAATCCATATCGAATCCTGGTGGACAAGCGATCCCACCATTAACCCGGGCATCCCGCAGGGAATTATTGACCCCCTTGCAGTCGCCATCGCTAACGAGTCAGCCACTGATAGAGACACCAAGCGAAGTCCCAGAAACAAAGAGAACCTCGACCCCATCATTCACTCCGATTGGATCGAGGACGATCGAACCAGAAGAAGAACCCTTTCAGAATACACCGAAATCTTCAGACTTGAATACATCGAATACATCTACCGACTTTCCGGAGGAATTAGACCCCTTTCAACGACTACTACAAGGACTAAAGAACAGCCCTCGATCGCCAAAGATACAGACAGAAACAATGGCGGAAGATAAGAAACCATCAGGAAGCAACCCCAGGAAAGAAGACCCTGTAGCCGAAGAAGCGGTCATAGGTTCCGCAGTACCAGTGCAGTTGGTTTCGGCGGTAAAAGAAGTAAAGGCTGCACTTCCAAGAGCCTTCACGGGATCACGATCAGAATCGAAAAGGTTCTTAAGAGAAGTGCTGATATACATAGCACTTAACCCGAAGGCATTCCCAGATGACAGGTCCAAGAAGTTCTTCCTCCTTTCATACATGACGGATGGAGCAGGAGAATTCTGGAAGAACGATAAGGCGGATCTTCTATTAGCCTTCGATCCTGAAGCAGAAAAGGTGACGTGGTCGGAGTTTTTGGACGATTTTAGGACGTCGTTCGAACCTCTTGATCCTGCCTTGAAAGCACAACTGGATCTCAAAGATTTGAAGATGAAGGAAAGGGCCGACGAGTATTCCTACCAGTTCACCTACCTCGCGAAACAGACTGGATACAATGACGCAGCACAGATAGTGGCGTTCAAACGAGGACTACCTAAGAGCCTCGTGTTCAAAATCATGACCAGACCGGAAGGTGCCCCCACTACCATCAAGGAATGGATAGATGCAGCCATTCTCTTCGATGAAAGTTACAAGCAAGCGTTGGAATACGGAAAAACTTGGGATGAAGAACACGGAGGAAGGAAGCAGAGAACCTTTAGGAAGAAGGAAGACGTAGCGATCAAGCAAATCGGGGAGATTGATCGAAAGGAATACATGTCGAAAGGACTATGTTTCAGATGTGGGAGAGCAGGACACCGAATTAAGGAATGTCCGGACACGCCGAAGAAGGACGAACGAAAAAGAGAAGAACCGAAAAAGATGACGAAGGAAGAAAGGTTCACTAAAATCAGAGCCTTAGTAAATGAACAGCCGAAAGAGGACAAGGACTTCCTACTTGACTTGATGGAACAAGAGGGTTTTTAAAACGGCGAACGAGGACGATGGCTCCGCCGCCGGTCGTAATTTCACACTTTGTACTAGCTAAACTGGACCGAAATTCTATGCATATTCCGCTCAAGTACAAAGTTGGAACAAAAGACATCGAAACAAAAGCCCTGCTAGATTCAGGAGCAGGAGGAAGATTTATAAGCCCAGGTGTAGCCAGGGAACTAGGAAAAAAGTGGACGCGGTTACCGGAGAAGATCCGAGTATTCAACGTAGATGGAACGGCCAACAAAACCGCGTGGATCACACACGTGGTGGAGTTAGAATTTCAGATCGCGGGAAAGGAGTTCAAAGAACATTTTATGATTTCGGGAATCGGAGACGAAGGAATCATTTTGGGACTCCCGTGGCTAAGGCACCATAACCCCGCAATTGACTGGCAGACGGGAGAGATTCAATTTCAACCACGACGGCGTATCAAAATCAAGAGATTCACAGGAGTTTTAGACGCTTTCGAACCGGAAGTTCTCATAGGAGCTAAGACCACAGCTTCACAAGAAATGGCGCACCAACATCACACGGTGAAAAAGGAGATAGAAGAGCTCGTCCCGGAATATTTGCTCGAATACAAAGATCGATTCGAAAAAGGAAAAGCAGAACGATTTCCACCTTCGCGATCGTATGATCATGCCATCGATCTTAAACCCGACTTCGTTCCCAGGAACTGTAAATTGTACCCGCTAAGCCCGTTAGAACAACAGGAGCAGGACAAGTTTCTAGAGGAGAATCTGAGGAAGGGATACATTCGGAAATCCAAATCCCCTATGGCCTCTCCTTTCTTCTTCGTCGCTAAGAAAGAGAAGGGAGCACTCAGACCGACGCAGGACTATAGGGAACTTAACAAAGGGACCGTGAAAAACGCCTATCCCCTTCCATTGATCTCGGAACTTCTCGACAAGCTAAAAGGGGCAACGATCTTCACGAAACTCGATCTAAGGAACGGATACAACAACGTCAGGATAAAGGAAGGAGACCAATGGAAAGCGGCCTTCAAAACTAATAGAGGACTCTTCGAACCAACTGTAATGTTCTTCGGGCTGAGCAATTCCCCTGCTACATTCCAAGCCTTCATGAACGACGTTCTCTCTGATTTCATCGACGAAGGATGGTGCGTGGTATACATGGACGACATCCTTATCTTCTCGAAGGACCCAGAAGAGCACAGGAAACGAACACAGCGATTGATGGAACGACTTAAGGAACACGATTTGTTCCTCAAACCGGAGAAATGCGAGTTCGATGTAACGGAGGTAGTATTTTTAGGAATGGTTATCAGGCCCGGATATATCGCTATGGACCCGGTTAAACTCGCAGGAATAGCCGACTGGGACCCCCCTCAAACTGTAAAGGGAGTTCGCGCATTCTTAGGTTTTGGGAATTTCTACAGGAAGTTCATAGGGAAATATGCACATATCACCAGGCCTCTGAACGACCTTCTACAAAAAAACCGAAAGTTCGAATGGACGTCACAGTGTCAAATAGCATTTGATCTTCTGAAGGCGAAGTTTCTATCGGAACCCATATTGGTCATGCCGGATGTCGATAAACCCTTTGTTATAGAAGCGGACGCCTCGAAATGGGCTACAGGTGCCGTCCTTAAACAGAAAGGAGTAGATGGTGAATGGCACCCATGTGGATACCTGTCGAAATCATTTTCCCCTGCCGAACGAAATTACGAAATCTATGATCGAGAACTCCTCGCTATTTACAGAGCGCTTATGGAATGGCGTCACTACCTCATGGGAGGAAAGTTTAAGGTCATCGTCCTTTCAGACCACAAAAATCTGACTTACTTCCGAACGGCGCAAAAGTTGAACCGACGACAGGCGAGATGGAGTCTCTTCCTATCGGAATTCGATTTAGGACTAGTACACGTGCCGGGAAAATCCATTTCACAAGCAGATGCCTTATCACGGCGAAGCAACGAAACAGACGAAGTTGACAATGACAACGAGGATGTAATAGTCCTACCAGATCGACTTTTTATTAGGGGCATCAATTTGGAGTTAAAGGACGATATCGTAGAACGGTTGGGCCCGGACGATTTTCACAAATCGGCCTTGGAGCAATTATTACACCAAGGCGTGCCGCCAATCAAATCAGCGCTATCAGATTGGAAGATTGAGAACGACTTACTCTTCTTCCAGAATCGGGTATACGTCCCGAACGATGAAAACCTCCGCCGACGAATAGTTCAATCAATCCACGAGACACCAGGAGTAGGACATCCAGGACAATGGAACACCACTGAACAGGTGCAACGTGACTTTTGGTGGCCAGGAATGGTCAAATTCATCAAGAGCTTCGTCGATGGCTGCGCCACGTGTCAGCAGTCTAAGATTATCACACACCCAACACGAACCCCGTTACAGCCGATACAAGCACCCCAGAACTCCTTCCCTTTCCAGGTCTGTACGATGGACCTCATCACAGACCTTCCCGAGTGTGACGGTATGGATTCTATTTTGGTCGTGGTGGACCACTCTTCTACGAAGGGGGTAATTTTTACTCCATGCACAAAAACGACGGATGCCACGAAGGTCGCGGAAATGCTAATTCAACATCTCTACAAAAGATTCGGACTACCTGACCGAATCATATCCGATCGAGACCCCAGATTTGCCGCGGAAGTATTCCAGGAAATGGGGAAACAACTCTCTATCAAACACTCGATGAGTACGGCATTCCACCCGCAGACCGATGGAGAAACCGAACGAGTAAACAGAGAACTCGAAGTCTACCTCAGGATGTTCTGCGCAAAAGAGCAAACTCGATGGAAGGAATACCTTTCATTGGCAGAATTCGCTCACAATAACCGAACACACTCAGTCCTGAAGAAATCGCCGTTCTTCATGATGATGGGATATCATCCTCGACCACTTCCGACAGTATTCGAAAGAACGACCATTCCGTCAATAGAAGAAAGGTTGCAGGAATTAAAGAGAGTACGAGAAGAAACTACGAGTCTACTGGAGTTGGCAAGACAACACATGATAAGGAGGGAAAAACAGAAGCTCGATGTATTCGAGAAGGGACAGAAGGTTTGGCTAGAAGCCAAGAATTTAGCCACAGGATACCCATCAAAGAAACTAGCCCCGAAAAGGGAGGGACCATTCGCAATCCTCGAGGTACTAGGACCTGTGACGTACAAACTGGATTTACCCCATCAATGGAAGATTCATCCCGTATTCCATGCAGCCCTATTGTCACCATACAAACAGACCGAGGCCCACGGACCCAGTTTCACGGAGCCACCCCCGGACCTTATAGAAGGGTTCGAAGAATACGAAGTTGACGCAATCGCGGGACATAGACCGAAGAAAAGACCCCGAGAATTTCTCGTGTCATACACGGGTTATGATTCATCCCATAACCGATGGATCCGCATGGAGGGAATGGAGAACTGTCTAGACCTTCTTAAGGATTATATAAAAAGGCATAAGCTGAAACCCAAAGACCCCATACCAGCTCAACCTTCGTAAAACATGTCCGATGCATCCTCCGCCGCCTCTTCCTCTTCTCTTACTGGCGGCCAGCCAGCCCGAATCCCAAGCCCTGTTCCTACTGTGTCGGGAGAAGGACGATATGGCGAAAACATCACCTACCCCAACGGCCTCAGACCCAACCCCTATCAGCTCCTTCATCTCTTCAATACCGGGCAGTATGACGATCAAATCCGGAACGCCGCTAATCAGCACAACCGACTGGAACCCTGCGTCAAAAGCCTCTTTTTCCTCAGGGGTCAACGAAAGCTATTCGAAAGAATCGTTGAAAGCTGCAGTCTCGAGATTGCAAACCAGGTGATGTACGCCTGTAACTACCAACTAGGGCTCGAAGGGCCTGTTATGGTACCGTCTACATTTCCTTATCACCCCCATTTGTCCATGCCTCCTCCCGCAGATCCCAGAGCGATGTCGGAATACCCTGATCCCCTCTCCTTCAGCCTCCTCGACCGACTCGGAAGACGAACCGACGGCAACGGTTACCCCCGTCCCGACATCAACGACACTCGTAGCCTCATCTCCAGGTTCACCTCTGAACCCCGACTCTCCCCCGCTGCCGGTACCTCCCCCGAATTTCCCGACACCCTCGTTTATCCTGACCCCACTCCCGATCCCGACGTCAAACCTAAGGTCGAGTCAATCGACTCCCTTGCCGATTCCAGCCCCGGACCTTNGTCCATGCCCCCTCCCGCAGATCCCAGAGCGATGTCGGAATACCCTGATCCCCTCTCCTTCAGCCTCCTCGACAGACTCGGAAGACGAACCGATGGGAACGGATACCCCCATCCCGACATCAACGACACTCGGAGCCTCATCTCCAGACTCACATCCGAGCCCCGAGTTGACGAACCCGAACCTTCCCCCGCTGCCAGTGCCTCCCCCGAATTTCCCGACACCCTCGTTTATCCTGACCCCACTCCCGATCCCGACGTCAAACCTAAGGTCGAGTCAATCGACTCCCTTGCCGATTCCAGCCCCGGACCTTCGACGACCGTTGACCCCGGAAATCTTCAGACGCCTGAAGCCTCAGTTCCACCTGAACGTGGAACACATCCCCGCGGTGGGAGGGGAAGTCGTCACAGGGGAATCAGACGACGAGGACGAGGACGACGAGGCGGAGAATCGAACCCCCGAAAGCGTCGACGACCTACCGAAGGTCAGCTTGAGAAGTCCGACTCCGGCCCCGACCCCGATGATGCAGCTCGTCGACCGCGTCTCTGCCCTTTGTGCGGATTGGAGCGCCATTTCGCCCGAGATTGCNGATTCGGGCTCAGACTCTTTGTCGGACGGTTGCCGTTATGACGATGAACGGTGGTACAATGACGAACCCTACGACAACCTCGGAGGAGAATGTTGAGTCGTTGATGGAGGATTACGACCGGGACGCCCAGCTGCTGTTTGTAGGAGCGGATCCCAAAAAGGTGAGGCTGTTGACGGTCGAAGAGCGGTTGGCTATGGGATGGCAACCGCCTTCAGAAGTACCAGCGACTCCACGGTTGGGAGCTGTAGACGAGATGCCGGACGACGATGACAGGCCTGACACATCGTACGATTACGATGCGGAACTGTACGGAGACGGAGAATCGTAGATTGTGGTTAAAGCGGAGTTTACCCCTTGTTGAGGGGGTAATGTTACGAACTTTCTTTTCTCTTCTGTAGTACTACCTATGCTTCTCATTACCCTCGGACTTATCCACTTTCCCAGCCCCCTTTTCCTTCTCGCATCCATGCTTCTCACTGCTTCCGGACTCTTCCACCCTTCCTCTTCCCCATTTACCTATCCCTTTGTACGATATTACTCATATCCCGACTGCCTCGGGACTTTAGACAATTACCGACTTCGTCGGCTATTCGTATATAGTTAGTACAAGTCTGGTTGTAACGTATTTAAGCGCTCAAGCTGAGACTCTGAGTCTCCAGCTTGACCTGGTTTATCTTATACTTGTGTCAACGCCTATCGAAGGATCTCTGAACTTCAGCAACCGCTGAACGAACTCAAACTTGAACTTGAATACTGCTTTAACAGAGGAGACTCTCTGCTGAAGTTAGTTAAAGTTGACGTTGCTACGCAAGTAACGTAACAGGAGTCAAAGAGGGAAGAATGAAAGCATAGATGAGTGTCTCATTGAGATGCATAAGATTGCAATATACTTGGAGAAATCATTGAATGCAGAAGCAGTGCCAACTCTGATACACCTTAGGGTACAGGCAGTAGAGCAGCATTACAGAGTTGAAGTTGTTTTGATTACTCTAAGAACCCTTGCACAAACCTTGTGTATGGTCTTGTCTTGATACATGTTGACAAGGCCCCTTTAGATATGACTCCATGCAAATGTTGTGAATTGAACAGGCACAGTGGCAATGCTTATTGAACTCTTCAATTTACTGCTAACAGATGACATACAGATGCTGACTATCTGGTACCTAACCCACATCTGCAGAAGTGAAGAGGTGGCAAATGAGTGAATGAAGAACAAGAAAAGCTGTAGAATAAAGCCTTAAGGATAATGACAACCAGGTTTTTGTGTGGCAGGGCAAAACTATTAACCCCCCAGCACTGCATAAGATGGTCTTGACTTTCAATCCATCTGAAACTTGGGAATTCAGATAGGATGTCAAAGGTGGCCTTAGATGGTGTGTGGAATTAATTTGGAACACCTTTGGTTCCCACCCAGAATGTCATAGTTGATGGGCCAGAAGGAGGACACTTGTCCATCAGATTTGACATTAGAATTTTTTTCTGACTGCATACAGAAACCACTCTCACATATCTCAATTAGTTTTGATAAATTTCCAGCTTGCTTACCAAGTCTTCAAGCTCTCACTGAAGTCCCTCTGCCCTCTCAGCTCAGCATTCCCTGTACTGTATGTCGTCACCTTTCAAATTCTGTTGCCATTGCCTTGGTGTTGTCCCAACCATCAACCACACAAATATTCATCAACAGCTGCCTCTTGACATTGAACCATCATCATCTCACCTCAGCCAGTCCTGAGCACCCTTCCCTTTCTGGATTTATCACTGAGACATTGAATGTAGTCTTCTGTTTGCTGTTTTCTAGAATCAGTAAGTCATCCTTCAACTATATAATGTCCTCTGTGCTGAATTACATGAACTGCAGTCTACATATTTATTTGGGCACTAATTCTTTGATTATTGAGACAATTTTCACCTCATTCACAGACACTTCAACTCAGGAACTTGAGGCTTGAGATGTCAGGATGAGTATTGGTGAGACAAGTGTTCAAATGTTGAGTTTTCCCATGGCTAGATAAGCAATGAAGTGAGACGCACACTCGCCACTAATAATTAAGTATGACACTCAGCATGTTTTTTCTTTCCAGCTTAAGTTCTCATTTGGCTCTACATTTAGGAAGCAATGAAGTTGAGACACAGCATCGAAATTGGGAGGTGCTGGCTAGTTGTCCTACTACCCAACCTGCCAAGATCTGCTGTTGAGCTAAAGCTACAGTGAGCACAGCTTCAAATTACTGTGCTGATAGCTACTGATGCTGGACCTTTAAAAGAAATCAACTTTGATCCTTGATGTACTTGCCTTTAGTCTCTTAATGCAGCACTAGGCAGTATCAGTGTCATATGCTCTTTGTTGTTGTCCAGACACTTGAAAGCTCATGGAATAGGTACAGCCACTTTGCTATTCTCAATGGTGATTGGACAGAATTACCTTTTTCAAACCTGCATTCATATTGGGTGTTCAAGTTTGCATCTATTGGGTTACATCGGATGTGGTCCAACATCAAGACAGCCACTTCAAATGAAATTTGGTGTTACTTAGTCATAAATGTATTCATCTTGATCTATATTCTTAGCATTATATGGCTGACACTCACTCCATGAATTTGCAGAAACACCAGTTGAATTTACTTAGAGCATTCAGGAGCTCATGGCATAGATTGCACCATGAGTGTCATCATAGACAGTAATGCATGTAAAATGAACTACAGTATAGGGCTTTAGGTTCACATATATATGAAGAGGAAATCATAAATATTATGTATTGAATCAAATTGAGCTTCATATGACAAAGCCCTACTGTATTGAGATGCAGAACTTCACCTCAGACATCTCAGAATCATACCCAAAATCTAAAGAAATATTCACCTATCATCTGACTGTCATTGTAATGCCTTGAAACTCAGAATATAAGTTCAGAGAGTGCCTACAAGCCCTTAGTAGCAATATCCTGTCAATTGAAAAGATAAGGATTTTTGGTCCTATGGATGACCAGTTATAATGATGTTATTGAGTGCACATCAAACAATCTTACTCATCAACAGGTGGAACATTATTTGGAATGAACCAAAGCAGTATCAAAAATTTGACACACACTTGAAAGTCTTTCAAGACATTCAGAGTGTTCTCCAAGAAATACAAAGAGTGTAATAAGCGAATTATTTATCTGGGAGGTGTGTGGTAATGTGTGGTAATGATGTGTGGTGATCAAGTCCTTAAGGCCTTAACACTCTTGAAGGTATGCATCTTGTCCCCTTGCATGAATTAGGGTTTGTTCATACTTAAATAGTGCATGCACTACTTTTAAGCAAACTGTTACTGGTGTGTGGCAACATAATATGTGTTCAAGCAATTCCAACATGGTGAGCATGGTGATATCACATATGTGATCTAATCAAACTGGCAAAGTTTCCACAATAGACAGTAGAGCATGCAATTTAAAATATCTATATGTTATTCTATCTTAAAGACACTTCATTCTTACAGCCCAAACTCCAAAGTCTCCCTCCCCAATTACTTATCCAACTCAAACATTTGGACTGAAGTAAACAGTACTGCAATTCTTGTGAGAACGAATCTAGCTGTGTACTGAGAATTGAGCCTTTCAGTACACAGGACTTATCAAGAACACGTACCTGTGAGAGGGCTGAAAGAGTGGTGGCCTTGTCAACCAGACTGCAAGATGCAGAGCTGAGCACTATGGTTAGTAGGTAAACTTGTCTGAATTCAGTCACATACTTGTGTCTAGATCAGTGGACCTACATCAAGGAGCAATCAGGAAACACCGCCAGTGAGTGTGGTACACATGCCTGAAAGTGTCATGGCCACCTTGGGGGAAAGGCTATACTGGTCCACAAAGCCTAGACTGTCAAAGAATCATGTAAACAACTCTCTGCCCACATAGCAGCATAGCCCAGTGCTTACTCTGGATTTCCAGTAGATTGACAGGTTTTGAAATCTTTATCATGGCAATGTGTGATAGTTCTTGAGACAAGAGTGGGCATGAATATGAACCTTTTCTCTTCAATTATGGCACAATCATTTCTTTCACTACTTGAGCATCAGAACAACTTTGATGCTTTAAGTGTAATTGCATATGCACCAAATTATAAATCACATGAGCATAGAGCATACTGCATTATTCCCTGGCTTTACCCAACCAACTGATTCCTCTTCCAAAGCCAACCAGTCTGATCCAGCATCATACTGGTGCTATCCCTATGACATACACCTAAAATAAATTATTGAAGACAAAGGACTGTTATTTGAAATAATTCAGCACAGAGTGGATCATATAGTTGAAGGATGACTTACTGATCCTAGAAAATAGCAAACAGAAGACTACACTCAATGTCTCAGCAATAAATCTGGAAAAGGAAGGGTGCTTGGGACTGGCTGAGGTGAGATGATGATGGTTCAATGTCAAGAGGCAGCTGTTGATGAATATTTGTGCAGTTGATGGTTGGGAAAATGCTGAGGTGACGGCAACAGAATTTGAAAGGTGACAACATACAGTACAGGGAATGCTGAGCTGAGAAGGCAGAGGGACTTCAGTGAGAGCTTGAAGACTTGGTGAGCAAGCTGGAAATTTATCAAAACTATTTGAGATATGTGAGGGTGGTTTCTGTGTGCAGCCAGAAAAAAATTCTAATGTCAAATCTGATGGACCAGCATCCCCCTTCTGGCCCATTAGATATGACATTCTGGGTGGGAACCAAAGGTGGCTTGGAATGCATTACAAAAACTGACAAGAGGTTATAACACTGATAGAATAGTAAGTAACATGATACATACCTTATATAATGGCATATAATTATTACACCCATCATAATGAGGCTACATGGTGTTGTAAGGCCTGCAACATGAGGCAGCCTGTTGCAGGAATTATAACAGATTGCAGGAATTATAACAGATTGTAGGTATTATAGCATGTTACAGGCAATATATCATGCTACAGGCATTATATTGCATTGTATCATGTTCTATGCATTATATCATGTTATGTACATTATAATATGTTCTACATGTATTGCCAATCCTAGATGCAGCCTTGCTTCAATCTAATCCAAATGAACAGGTGAAAGAATCATATATTGACTCCAAGTACATGCATATATACAGGGTAAAGTATTACTAGCTAGCAACATCAATATCTGTAGTGGTTGTCTGTGTCACTTCAGCATCCTTTCTGTTGAAAGTGAGGCAAAAGAATGATTTCAATATTCACAGGTGCAAGATCGACATTCAACTCGTCATCTGATGTTTTGGGTTTAGGTGATTGATAGTAGCTGTTGTACCACAGACAAGACATCTTATGTGTGCTTTTGAAGGAGCCTGAATGATTCTAGCAGGCCATACCACCCATTCCAAGCAGAGAAATTAATTCTGCACACCATCCAAGGCCATTTTTGACATCCTATCTGAATTCCCAGGTCCCAGATGGATTGAGAGTCGACTCGGAGACTGTCTCATCCAGTGCTGGGAGGTTGATAGTTTTGCCCTTCCACACAAAAACCCGGTTGACATTGTCCTTAAGGCTTTATTCTACAGCTTTTCTTGCCCCCCACTCACTCACTCCCCACCTCTTCACCTCTGCGGATGTGGGTTAGGCAACCAGATGGTCAGCATCTGTATGTCATCCGTTGACGGTTAATTGAAGAGTTCAACGAGCGTTGCCGCTATGCATGTTCGATTCACGACATTTGCATAAAGTCACGTCTATAGAGACCTTGTTAACGTGTATCGAGACAAAATCATAACGCAAGGGTTCCTAGAGTAATCAAAATAACTTCGGCTCCGTAGTGCCGCTCTGCTGCCTGTACTCTGAGAAGGTGTATCAGAGTCGGCACTGCTCCTGCGTTTAATAACTTCTCTGAGTCCGTTGCAATCTCATACATCTCGACAAGACACACATCTATGCTTTCATTCTTCCCTCTTTGACTCCTGCCTGCAACGCCTGTACAAGGAGAGTCGTATCGTGCAAATGCGAACAATTCTGTGGATGGCAAGTGGCTCCGGCTATTCGTTTATGGGACCCCGTCAGTAATGTGAATGTATTCATCTATCTATTTGCATGTCGGATGTGCGGGAACCTCTTCGCTCCTTGCTTCTGTCTCCTGCTAGTAAATAGATCATTGAAGGGATGGATTATAACAATCTGATCGATACACGCCCTCGCGATAGTGAAAACAGGACCACCTTTATCCGTCCACCCCAATTTCAAACCTTTCCAGGTGCTCGTCATTCACCTCTGTCACCGCCCGGCCATTCACCACTACCCGTACTCTGTCCACTCCGGCTGGAGCAATAAACGTTCCCCTGGTTCCTTCCGGCACACTGATATTCACTTCCATCATTCTCTCTTCATCGACACTCCAAGAAACACCAAACCAACCCAACGGAGTCTCAAATCCGCCTTCCGCAGCATCCTCTTCGATATTGGAAAACAAATGTGGATGGACAGTCCATACTCTTCCCATAGGTTCGTCAACTCTTAGCCCCAAGACATAGTTTGTCAACGCAGATGTAGGTCCGGAAGACCAGCCGTGTGCATGGGATGTGTACGCGGGATCATAGTTGTATCCACGATACGAGCGATAACTATCAAGACCCAATCAACACGACGGTTATATAGACAGGGGGGACAGGGGGAACATTACATACCTCAATGATCCATTAACCGTAAACCCTTCCAAAAGCGTACTCTGTACCGAAATATTGGTATACAGCATGTACCCCCAGGTTCGATGTAAAAGATCCAGGGCTCTTGCATTTTGATTGGCTTCGAAATGAGCTTGAAGCTAAACCGGCGGCAATGTCAGTGATAACCCTGGCAAAAGGTACTGTGGAGTAAATACCTCGAAGCTTCCTATGAAAGGACTAATGGTATCCGGTAACTCGGGTGCCTCGGGTCCTAGTTCGCGCCAGTTCCTCGTAAGACCTTCGCTTATCCGCTCTTTCCAACTTTCTTCGGCAGTGAGATTATATAGGACAGCGAACGAGTTGGCGTCTTGGGGTGCGAGGGTGGTACTCGAGTTGTCGCGGTACATGCCTGAGTAATGTCCTCTATATGAGTATATAGCAGGTGCTGAAGAAAGACAATCGAGACTAACCGACGTCTTCCATCCAAAACTCTTTATTGAAAGCTTCCTTCAACCTTGTAGCATTCCGTGCATACGTTTCAGACAAAACGAGTGCTTTGGAATCGTTCGTTTCTTTTGCGAGGTACGATGCAAGCGACGAAGCCGTTGTCAGAACCTGTTCATAAATATACCATAAGGTACCTGCTCGGACAGAGGACGTTATACACACCTTGTAAAGAATAGCATTCCCCTCAGCATTGATACCACCGCCACCTAGTCTTGCCCAGTCTCTCAGTCCAGTGACGTTCATTAAACCTTTAGTTCGGTCGACTTTGCGTTCCAAAAACGCGACGGCGCGGGTGTAATTTGTCCAGATGTTCTGCAAGAAAGAGAGATCGGCGGTGTACAGGTAGTAGTTATCTGTGCGTCAACCTCAGAACGATGGTATGCAGATAGGGTACAAGCACTCACAGCTGCCAATGAGAGTCCAACCATGGTACGTATCACTCCCTTTCTGACTTAACGGTGGGCCAGATTCGGGTAGTGCACCGTCCGACTCGATTGCACTGAACATGGTCAGCAAGGCGTTCTTGACCGGCAGGAGATCATTGGTGGAGACGAAGGAGGTTGGAACCGCGACACCCATGTCACCAGGCCAAACTGCGCTGTCGTTGGTTGCACATGAGCACAAGAAACGCGAACGAGGCAAAGGAGGTTCACCGGTCACGTTTGGCACCTGGAAGAATAGGAATCCCATGTTAGTAGACACCCAAGGAGATGAACAACAGCACACGTACCGTCAACGATGATAGGTCCAGCAACTCCTAGTCTGGCGTCATTTGCCCATGCTAATCAGTAATGATGAGCTCCTCGAATCAGAAAAAGGTGGTAACACGGTACCCACATCCAGCGCTGACAAATGGGACTCTTCTGCCTGTATCCAGCGGCACCGTGTTCGTCTGAACCGTATAGGCTCCTGCGTACCACACTGCAAAACAAACTGACATCAGCATCAAAGAAATGAGGAGGAACTCGATGGCATACATTTCGTCAAAAAATCCTCATCGTCCCAACCCCACTCAGTCGTCCGATCCTTCATCCAAAAGTACCCAGAATACGCCCTCATATCATCCACATGCGGAAGAAACGATATCTCGCATGATATGTTACTTATCCCAACCGTCCCACCCGTCGATACGATTGTAAGATACCGAAATCCTCCTCTGAGCCAAGCAGCCGGTTGTGTCCAAAATCCATTACGCAGCGGCAATGAAACTTTGAGAACGCCGTCGTAGGATTGGTTCGCAGTAGGGTACGATGAGTCGTCTGACGTCACGGGTGAGATGAATAGTGGTGATTCGGTGAATGAGAGGGATATGGAGCTATCGGAAGAGGCGTTGGAGAACGTAAGGGAGATGAGGCCACCGACCTGTGGGTATTGTAGTCAACGGATGTGCAATGATACGAGGAAAGATAGTCACACCTCGGCTCCAAAATCCAGCGCAACCCAGCTTGCTTTGCTCAAGGTTGCCATACCACTTGTTGTATCCACGAGACGATCTGCATTCTTGACGGTACCTTCAACGTGCCGCACCGAAACTGGGTGCACAATCCTTGATCTCGGTGCGAAATTGAAGTTATCCCATGGTCCAGCAGGAGCTCTTGCGAGTAATCGAGTGGGAAAGAGAAGCAGAAGGAGGAATGCCAGCAAGTGCATCGAAATCGAATGCGTCGCATGCTCGAGATCTCAGGTGAAATGTATATAAGAGAAATGATCCATGACCAGTGAACGGTCCGTGTCGAAGGAGTGATCTGGTCTGCTGAGCTGCCTGAGCATCGTAATGGTCACCAGGCAAGAAGGATAATGGTATTCTCACGCTGATGTCCCGAACCGCGGGGCAGCGGAACCAATCGGCCTTGGAACCTCTCGAGGTAGAAAGTTGCACCAGCGAAAACGTCGACGGGAACGGTACGACTAGGCATGTAGAACTTTTGCAAATCGAAGAGAGAATTTTTGATGCAAGCTGTCGGACCCGAGTTTACTTTAGTGGCCGCTAGTCTCCCGATCTCTACACCTTTCCCAATTTCTACCTTTTGGGAAACGGCTGATCGAGTCTATCAGACCAAGTCTACACGCTAGACGACCGAAGGAAAGGAATCGAAGCAAGAAGGCGCACTTAGTCCAAGAAAAGAAACATCATGACTCCAAGATACGCCTCGGTGGCTTTCCCGTACATCTGACGTCCTGTTCCTCCTCTGCCGGTTTGAGAAGCGATACCGATAATCCTCTTACTTGATAAGAGGAAGGTTGATGCCGTGTTGAAGGAAGCGGTGTCGGGCAAGCCAAGCGGTGGATCTGACGGGAGTAGGCTGTGCGTTGACGCACGGAAACCTTGTGTACAGAGATTCCTTTCGGGATACACACCATGGAATGAGATTTGGGTTGTTTCTGAAGCATTTGTGGAACTGCAGAAGGAAAGGGAGATTGGACGTGGTGGTTGAGGAAGAAGAACTCTATTTTGCGACGGCCACGAATTGGGCTACAACTCCAAGTACGACCTCTTTTGAGTTCGTTCTAGCGCACCTTGTCTGATTCTGAACTCGTCAGGTGTCCCAAAATCCAGTCATAGCCTCAAAAAGTTTCGGTCCACGAAGGGCCGAATCCAAATATCTTCTCTCCTTCACAGTTTCTCCACCGGCGTGGCGGTGAATTCACCTCGGTAGGCAATAGCCAAAGGTTTCCACAAACTGTTTCGAGTGAGTATGATACATTTTTTCTTGCTCAGGTCACTCGTAATGGATGTAGCGGATATAGATGAAACTCTTGCATCCGTTTGGCATCCGTATCGGAGTATGCTGCTATCGACGCCTTCTACGATGTAGAGCAACAGTTTCCTCCGCCCAAATGCCATCCAGGAACTCGCATCGATGTCTTCAGACAGCTGAGTCAATGGATTCTGCACCAATCAAAAACCGTACGAGCATATTGGTTGTACGCGCCTGCCAGTATTGGAAAGTCGGCGATTGCACAGAATAGCACGCAGATCATAGATTGGCTCTTTTCCTGCGGAAAATTGGATCCCTTCGTCTGTACAGTCGTCTACCAGTTTTTCACATCAGAGGCACTGCGAGCTGTCCTTGTGCCATTCGTCAGCGAAGTGATTCGTTCAGACCGTCGGACCCCCGAAATTGTCGGCCATTCATTCGTGACCCAGTTCCGCAGACTGATTTGGAGCCATGTTTCAGAGTCAATCCAGCGAAGTTCCAAATCTCATTGTTATTGATGGCCTCGATCAGTGCCTCACGACACCGTATCGTAAGAGAGGTTACTCGCAATGACCCGAATCCACCCCAGCATTTCTCCTCATATTCTTCATCGCCAGTCGTCCAGAACCTCGATTTCATCAAGGATTCGACCATAAAATTTCTCTCTCCGTTTCGGTCACCTTGGGATTGGAGACGACTAATATGCTACCCCCGAGATGTAGTGACCTACTTCCGTGGCGAGTTCAGTACACTACGAAGGAATCATCCAGCGCCGTGATCATACCTCTATCAGCTTATTCAGAGAGCATGGGATAATTTCTCTTCGCTGTCACTGGCATGAAATACCTGAACAGGTATCCTTTTTCGGTTTGGGAGCATCAGGATTTCCCCATGGCCACTTTCCCGGCTTTTCTCCCCTTTTTGGGCGCTTTTTGAGGCAAAAAACGGCCGAAAGGCGCCCCAAAACGGCAAAAAAAAAAGCTGGGAAAGTGGTAGGCAGGGTCGGCGTGGGGAAATCCTGATGCCCTTCTGCCTTTTGGAAAACGGCTGATCGAGCCTAGCCTTACAAGTTACCGGTGGCGGCGGCGCAGATCTTTTTCTCGGGCTTCAAAGGGGAGGCTCGGGAAGCCGTAACTTGAATATTTTCATTGAACTACTATGTAGGTCCTCTGTTCATATCCATAATACACTGCTGTTCTTGAGGACATAGATAAACATTCTACTGACAACCATTGCCTATGAACAAACTTGGATATTGTAGCTCTCAGATTGGGATTTTTGCTCATCATGGACAAACTAACCACCACATCAGCAACTTCTAGCTCCACCCCATCATTCGCGTAACGCTCATCTCACACAATATCTTGATAGAGTCCAGAAACAACTACCCCTTCCCCATATGTCTAGTGCAAGTAAAGTGAAAAATACAAAAGTGAGGCTTGGTTCATTGCATCCCCCGCACTGTCATGTCCAACTCCTCTATAACAGAAGAAGATATTGCACCTCTTAATACAGTCACAGCTATTCTAGTGTGGCCAATGGTGAATCTCACTGTATGTCTTCTCTTCTTATCAGCTTCTCCCTCTGAGGACTTCTCTATTTCCCTAGGTTATGCTTTATATCTATGGTAAGCTCAAACCCTTCAGCAGTCACTATAGGCATCTGACATGCAACCTGTGCTAGGCATTTACACTGTCCTATTCATCATTTCACTCCGGATCCTCATCCATCGACACAACCGACCAAACAGAGGACTCTATATATTCTTCACCACAATGCTTTTTACCCTCACAACTTTGCATAACATTGTATTTGCCTTTTCTTTGGCCCGACAAGCAACCCTGGAGTTTACATGGACTAAAAATCAAGATTGGGCATCATGGTTGGCATATATGAACCATGATAATGTGAAGACAATCATATTGTATGTGGGAAGGTACTTACATGGACTCATTATGACTAAGGGTATTCTAGTGGCTTTAGCACCATTTTGCCACTATGCTTAGTGTAAGCCCTTTTTCATGTGTTTGGACCTACTGGCTGATTGATTTGAGATAGGATTACTGCAGATTTGATGCTGGTATGTCCCTCATAGTAGCTCTACCTCATGGATTATTAAGCTCATTGTTGGATTTACTTAGCTCCATCGTTGCTATGTGATATGGGACTCATCCAAATGGATTGCACTCCCACTGATCTTTGTTATGCTTTCACTAGCTAGTAAGTCTTCTCTCAATTTGATTGCATTACCCAGCTCATTCTGGCACTGGTACTAGTCTGTGACATTGTTTCCATTACTTTCACAGTCATTGGTGTAAGTGACATTACTGATCCAGCAAAAAGAAGACTATTCTTCCAGGGCAGTGCTATAGACAGTGCATTCTGGCTTGCAAATATGGCTGTCAATATGATTTTGACATTGCTCACAGGTCACTCCCATCTGATCCATAAAAATTGGTCATTAACTTCTTGTAGCTGGTCGCATATGGTGGATCAGCCGACAAGCACGGAAATATTATGGTCCTGCTGTTAAAACCAAGTATAACACAATTGTAGCTATCATGTATGTTTTTTTTTCAATCTCTCCTTTGATTTAGAGGACTCATTCCCACTGGACCTGTTAGCCTAGAGAGTGGAATTCTCTACCCTATCTTCATCACTGCCAATGTCATTTTCAATCTCTTGGCTGGTCCAGAGGCTCATGGTTTAGTGCCTTTTCCATTTTCACTTGTTGTGTGTCAGATTGCTGTATGGTCAACATTTTGTCTTTTATTATCAACTAACTTGAAATGCTACTCATAGGGAATTGCCCCAACATTGATCATTATACGGGCAGCTGGAGGCAAAACTGTTGAATATACAAGCATGAGCAAAGTTGTGTCAAGTCTTCATTTTTCCAATGGAGCAGGTCCAGAATCTGGGAATTTGGACACTAGATCACATGTACAGACAGTTGACATCGAAGCCAGCCCGCCGGCAGAGAGAACGGAAAATCCAGGGGAGGAAAGAGCTGCATAGGCTACTGTACCTTTACGAGCAGTTCGACGAGGGGGTGACCTGTGACCGAAAAAACGAAATTCTACTTGTAATATGTATTTACAGTCTACTCCTAGTCTGTGACTAATCCCCAGACTTAAGCAGTACTAGTAGATTATACATGTTTTCAACGCAGAAAGAGTAAATACAAGTGGATTTTTCGTCAAGAATCATATGGGAATTCCCCTACCTCTCGCAATTTTCCTATGCTGCTTCCACTCAAGTAACAAGCCCTGAATTTCATTAGTGCAGGAATTGATGTTCAACTTGCCATAAATGAACTTGTTCCTACGAATACCTGACTTATAACCGACACATGTATTGGAGTATATACATAAACAAACGAGCGACTAATGATTTGGTAAGGTAAAAAAAAAAAAAAAGCAGAGATAAATCAGAAAGAGCGTGCAAGCCTTAAGAGCTGGCTGCCTCAGCCACGACTAACCCCTCACCCCACTTCTCCCTCATCTTCTCCAAGCAAACTTGCACAAACGATGCCCAATAAAGAGTCTTCCCCCTATCATCACCATCACTCTTAACAAACGAAAACACCATACTCGCAAAATCACTCCACCTACCCACCTCCTTGTCGATCCTCTGCTTCCAATCTAAAGTCTGGTATCCAGGTCGAATAGGTGAGAGGAAGAACGATTCAACATCGATATATGTCATTGAATCAGCTTGCATAGTCGGCCACGGAAGGTCAGAGAAGGATATCGCGCTAGGAATGTTTTCACGCCTGTCTCCGAGGAAGATGTCCCAGCGCAAATCGTATAGGGTCCAGCGGTCATGGGCGATACGTGCGTTCAGAGGGGCTTCGACGGTGGCTCTTTCGTGTAGAGGAGCGACTTGAGACCAGCTAGATTCGCGTTCAGTAGTTGGTTGCTGGTTCGTGCCAGTCAGCTCCTCCGCGCGCGCAGCCAAAATGTTCTTCGCCCAAACTGCCTTTCTCTCCTCAACCCTCCTCCTCTCCGCCTCTTCCTCCTGCTCTCGCAACTCCTCAGCCCTCGTCATCTCCTCTTCTCTTGCCTTCCTCTCCGCCCTCAAACGTTGCGCCACAACTTCATGTTCCAGGTCCTCTTTCCTCCTTTGCTCCGGATCGATGAGCTTGAGCTGACTTTGAACGTCTGCAATCCCAGAGATGAACGTATGTTTGTCCGATGCGCGTTTGACCTGTTCCATGAATAACTTGTCTTGGAATGTAAGATTTGCGCTCTTGCCGTTACCGAAGGCTGGAGTGTGGAACGCGCGTTTCGTGGCCTTGTGGAGGTCGTTGACAGAGAGTGTGACGAGGTGGTTGATGACTGGTGTTACGGGTACGCGATGAGCGCGAGCTCGGGCTGGGGTGACTGGACACTGAGCCTGAGCTTGATCTTTCTTGAGAGGACGAGCGCGAACCCTAGGCAACGGCTTGCGCTTCAGGATACTTTTGGTACCACGTACACGGATGCGTTTGCGTGCAGGTGGCGCTGGGAGTGAAATTTGAGGACGTGAGAATTGTTTCGTGAGGGAAGGTGCGGCAATACGCCGAATAGACGTCTTTTTGGCTAGTTTCGACGGCTTTCGTGTGAGTCTGGTCCAGCGCAAGACAGAACGAATGGGTGGGGAAATGAATGTACGTAGTTTGAAAGGGTTGCGGAGGAGGTCCAATGGTCGAAGGAGTGTTAGAACCATGATTTTGAATGCGATTTCGATTTGAAGTTTCTGGGTTACGGTCAATGAGTACTCTAGTCGGTGAAGATGAACACTATGCTTACATAGTACGTTTTTGCTTGATACGTAGAACAGAAAACGTGCCCAGCAAGTTTTCGAAAGGAAGAAGAGATAAGTATGTTCAAAGTGGTCCTCATGTCGACCCCTATTTATGGACCAGCGATAACGCCGAACGGAAGGTGTGGCATTGTGGCCGAACATTGTCCTGCTTCCGGAGGAGAGGCCATATACATGTTTAGGTGGTCGGAGCGTTCCGGATTGTGCCAACAATGAGAAATGCGATGAGGCCCTGGCCACGCCTGATTCAGGCACACAGTTCATCCATCTTCAGAGGCAAACGTGATCGCACTTTCGCTGCCCTAAAACACCTGATGGAAGATGATCAGTTCGGTAAAAAAACCCTGTATAACGCACGCAAGAAAGGGCCCGTCTACTAAATACCAAGGATTATCGGTGTCGTCAACATCCATCATTCTCCCTTCATCAACACTCCAAGAAACACCGAACCAACCCAACGGAGTCTCGGATCCGCCTTCCGCAGCATCCTTGTCGACATTGGAAAACAAATGTGGATGAATAGTCCATACTCTTCTCATAGGCTCGTCAACTCTTAACCCCAAGACATAGTTTGTCAACGCAGACGTAGGTCCGGAAGACCAGCCGTGTGCATGGGATGTGTACGCGGGATCATAGTTATAACCACGGTACGGGCGATAACTATCAAGGCCCAATCAACACGACGGTTATATAGACAGGGGGACAGGGGGAACATTACATACCTCAACGAATTATTCACGGTACACCTTCCAAAAGCGTACTCTGTACCGAGATATTGGTATATAGCATGTACCCCCAGGTTCGATGTAAAAGATCCAGGGCTCTTGCATTTTGGCTTCGAAATGGGCTTGAAGCTACCCGCCGGTATGTCAGACTTGGCATAGGAGTATACATTACCTCGAAGCTTCCTATGAAAGGACTAATGGTATCCGGTAACTCGGGTGCCTCGGGACCTATTTCGCCCGAGTTCTTCGTAAGACCTTCGCTTATCCGTTCTTTCCAACTTTCTTCAGCAGTGAGATTATATAGGACAGCGAACGAGTTGGCGTCTTGGGGTGCGAGGGTGGTACTCGAGCTGTCGCGGTACATACTACCCCGGGAATGTCCTCTGTATGAGCATAGAAGATACCGAAGAGTGACAATCACGACGAACCGACATCTTCCACCCAAAACTCCCTATTGAACTTCCTTCAACTTTGTAGCATTATTTGCGTACGCTTCAGATAAAGTAAGTGCATTCAGATCGTTCATTTCTTCTGCGAGGTACGACGTAAGCGACGAAGCTGTAGTCAGGACCTGTTCACAAGTATACTATAAGTCGCCTGCGTCGGACAGAAGACATTATACGCACCTTATACAGAATAGCATTCCCCTCAGCATTGATACCACCGCCACCTAATCTCGCCCAATCTCTCAATCCAGTAAGTTCATTAAATCTTTAGTTCGGTCGACCTTGCGTTCCAAAAAAGCGCACGGGTATAACCCGTCCAGGTGTCCTGCAAGAAGGGGGGATTGGCGGTGTCAAGGTAGTAGTTACCTGCGTGCACCAATCTCAGAATGATAAAGAGTGTATGAAGTAGAAAGACGTACAACTGCCAATTAGAGCCCAACCATAGTACATATTACTCCCTTTCTGGCTCAAAGGCGGACCAGATTTAGGTAATGCACCGTCCGACCCGATTGTGCTGAACATGGTCAGCAAGGCGTTCTTGACCGGCAGGAGATCATTGGTGGAGATGAAGGAGGTTGAAACCGCGACACCCATGTCACCAGGCCAAACTGCGCTATCTTTGGTTGCACATGAGCACAAGAAACCTGGACAAGGCAAAAGGAGATCCACCGTTCACGTTTGGCACTTAGAAGAATAGGAATCCCATGTTAATAAACATCCAAGGAGATGAACAACAGGACACGTGCCGTCGACGATAATAGGTCCAGCAACTCCTAGTATAGCGTCAATTGCCCGTGCTAATCAGTAATGATGAGCTCCTCAGGTCAGAAAAAGGTGGTAACACGGTACCCACATCCAGCGCTGACAAACGGGACTCTTCTGCCTGTATCCAGCGNATTTGAAGTTTCTGGGTTACGGTCAATGAGTACTCTAGTCGGTGAAGATGAACACTATGCTTACATAGTACGTTTTTGCTTGATACGTAGAACAGAAAACGTGCCCAGCAAGTTTTCGAAAGGAAGAAGAGATAAGTATGTTCAAAGTGGTCCTCATGTCGACCCCTATTTATGGACCAGCGATAACGCCGAACGGAAGGTGTGGCATTGTGGCCGAACATTGTCCTGCTTCCGGAGGAGAGGCCATATACATGTTTAGGTGGTCGGAGCGTTCCGGATTGTGCCAACAATGAGAAATGCGATGAGGCCCTGGCCACGCCTGATTCAGGCACACAGTTCATCCATCTTCAGAGGCAAACGTGATCGCACTTTCGCTGCCCTAAAACACCTGATGGAAGATGATCAGTTCGGTAAAAAAACCCTGTATAACGCACGCAAGAAAGGGCCCGTCTACTAAATACCAAGGATTATCGGTGTCGTCAACATCCATCATTCTCCCTTCATCAACACTCCAAGAAACACCGAACCAACCCAACGGAGTCTCGGATCCGCCTTCCGCAGCATCCTTGTCGACATTGGAAAACAAATGTGGATGAATAGTCCATACTCTTCTCATAGGCTCGTCAACTCTTAACCCCAAGACATAGTTTGTCAACGCAGACGTAGGTCCGGAAGACCAGCCGTGTGCATGGGATGTGTACGCGGGATCATAGTTATAACCACGGTACGGGCGATAACTATCAAGGCCCAATCAACACGACGGTTATATAGACAGGGGGACAGGGGGAACATTACATACCTCAACGAATTATTCACGGTACACCTTCCAAAAGCGTACTCTGTACCGAGATATTGGTATATAGCATGTACCCCCAGGTTCGATGTAAAAGATCCAGGGCTCTTGCATTTTGGCTTCGAAATGGGCTTGAAGCTACCCGCCGGTATGTCAGACTTGGCATAGGAGTATACATTACCTCGAAGCTTCCTATGAAAGGACTAATGGTATCCGGTAACTCGGGTGCCTCGGGACCTATTTCGCCCGAGTTCTTCGTAAGACCTTCGCTTATCCGTTCTTTCCAACTTTCTTCAGCAGTGAGATTATATAGGACAGCGAACGAGTTGGCGTCTTGGGGTGCGAGGGTGGTACTCGAGCTGTCGCGGTACATACTACCCCGGGAATGTCCTCTGTATGAGCATAGAAGATACCGAAGAGTGACAATCACGACGAACCGACATCTTCCACCCAAAACTCCCTATTGAACTTCCTTCAACTTTGTAGCATTATTTGCGTACGCTTCAGATAAAGTAAGTGCATTCAGATCGTTCATTTCTTCTGCGAGGTACGACGTAAGCGACGAAGCTGTAGTCAGGACCTGTTCACAAGTATACTATAAGTCGCCTGCGTCGGACAGAAGACATTATACGCACCTTATACAGAATAGCATTCCCCTCAGCATTGATACCACCGCCACCTAATCTCGCCCAATCTCTCAATCCAGTAAGTTCATTAAATCTTTAGTTCGGTCGACCTTGCGTTCCAAAAAAGCGCACGGGTATAACCCGTCCAGGTGTCCTGCAAGAAGGGGGGATTGGCGGTGTCAAGGTAGTAGTTACCTGCGTGCACCAATCTCAGAATGATAAAGAGTGTATGAAGTAGAAAGACGTACAACTGCCAATTAGAGCCCAACCATAGTACATATTACTCCCTTTCTGGCTCAAAGGCGGACCAGATTTAGGTAATGCACCGTCCGACCCGATTGTGCTGAACATGGTCAGCAAGGCGTTCTTGACCGGCAGGAGATCATTGGTGGAGATGAAGGAGGTTGAAACCGCGACACCCATGTCACCAGGCCAAACTGCGCTATCTTTGGTTGCACATGAGCACAAGAAACCTGGACAAGGCAAAAGGAGATCCACCGTTCACGTTTGGCACTTAGAAGAATAGGAATCCCATGTTAATAAACATCCAAGGAGATGAACAACAGGACACGTGCCGTCGACGATAATAGGTCCAGCAACTCCTAGTATAGCGTCAATTGCCCGTGCTAATCAGTAATGATGAGCTCCTCAGGTCAGAAAAAGGTGGTAACACGGTACCCACATCCAGCGCTGACAAACGGGACTCTTCTGCCTGTATCCAGCGGCACCGTGTTCGTCTGAACCGTATAGGCTCCTGAGTACCACATTGCAAAACAAACTGACATCAGTATCAAAGAAAGGAGGAGGAACCCGATGGCGTACATTTCGTCAAAAAATCCTCATCGTCCCAACCCCACTCAGTCGTCCGATCTTTCATCCAAAAGAATACGCCCTCATATCATCCACATGTGGAAGAAACGATATCTGGCATGATACGTTATTTATCCCAGCCGTTCCACCTGTTGATACGATTGTTGGGTACCGAAAGCCTCCTCTGAGCCAAGCAGCCGGTCGTATCCAAAATCCATGACGCAGCGGCAATGAAACTTTGAGAACGCCATCGTAGGATTGGTTCGCAGTGGGGTACGACGAGTCGTCTGACGTTACGGGGGAGATGAATAGTGGTGATTCGGTGAATGAGAGAGATATGGAGCTATCGGAAGAAGCGCTGGAGAACGTAAGGGAGATGAGGCCACCGACCTGTGGGTGTTGTAGTCAACGCATGCGTAATGATACGAGGAAAGGTAATCACACCTCGGCTCCAAAATCCAGCGCAACCCAACTTGCTTTGCTCAAAGTTGCTACATCACTTGTTGTATCCACGAGACAATCTGGATTCTTGACGGTACCTTCAACGTGCCGCACCGAAACTGGGTGCACAATCCTTGAGCTCGGTGCGAAATTGAATTTATCCCATGATCCAGTAGGAGCTCTGGCGAGTATGTATATAAGAGAAATGGTCCGTGATCAGTGAGCGGTCCGTGTGTCGAAGGAGTGATCTGGTCTGTCGTAATGGGTCACCAGGCGAGAAGGATAATGGTATTCTCGCGCTGATGTCCCGAGCTTTTTTATTCGGATTCCGCGCGAGCGACGGCTTTGGGATCTCTCTCGGAGAAGGTTGCACCAATCCAAGGTGTCCAAGTAGCGACAACGACCGTAATGGTACGACTAGGTACGTAGAACTTGACCAGATCGAAGAGAAAAAATTTTTTGATGCAAGCTGTCGGAATCGGACCCGAGTTTACTGTGGCCGCTAGTCTCCTCGATCTCTCTCATTGTCATAGCATCAGCGAAATGGACACCTAAATATAATGGATTATAATGTATTTTAGTGATTTTAATCCATTATAATACAATAAAATAAAACGACGCTATTATAATCCATTAAAATCCATTAAAATAAAGCGACATTATTATAATCCATTATAATACGTTAAAATAAAGCAACACTATTATAATCCATTAAAATGTAATAAAATGGGACGGCGCTATTATAATACATTATACTGCAATCTAATGAGGCCAGGATATGATAATCGAATACAATTTAAGAAAGTCAATTAGCAGGTCAAGCAATTCGATAACGAAAAAGCATACAAAGTGACAAGATAGCAACAAGAATGTACGATAAACTACATCTATCTCTCCACCCTCCCGTTCACCTCGTGAATCAAAGGCTTGATTACCGTCTCCCAAGCATCCGTGCTTGGGAGACGAAAGATTTCTTGATGTTTTTTCCCGCCTAAAACCTATCAGTACGCGAATCGAAGGCGGAGAAGAAAAACTTACAGTCGGGGCACATTTCAATGACCCTTTCGTACCCACGAGCCATCAGTTCGAGATGAACTAGACGCTCTAGGGTTCGAGTTAGCGCGTTGAAGATGGAAAATGCGAAAAAAACTCACCAACGCGATGGCTATGAGCCACTAGTATACCCTCGTGCCAGATATGTACCTTGCTCGGGCACTGTCGATCCCATTCAATCATCCTCTCCTCCAGTGGCCGGCTTGTTCATCCAACTTTGAATAGATATTGGGGGTCTTCGTCGTCAACGATACGAAAAGCGTAGATGTCGCCGCGTTTGTCGAACAAACTGAACGATTTGAAGAACGTAGCCTCGAGTTTGATGGAGGCAGTTACCATCTACAAGCCATCAGTAAGAAAAATGCTCAGAAAAGAGAAAGGACTTACCCAGGACGTTGAAATAGCGAACATCTCGAAGATCCGTCAGATATCGAACGAGATCGAGTGCGGAGAGCGGGTGAGTCGTCGCGGTGTAAAGGAAAGGGCAGGCAAAGGGCGGGCGGCGCATTTTCAGGTACCACAAATGATACCAAACGAACCTACGCAGCCCCCAACGACGCATTCAACGCGTTCACAAAGCAAAGAAAATTCGGTCTAGGGGTTTTCTGGGGCGTAGATCACGAATTTGGTGTCATCGGGGTATGTCGTGTAGATCGATTTTGTGATCACGTATGTTCTGGCGTATAACTTTCATTTGCTTGATCGCTCTTGAGCGCTTGTGGGCACTTATGGGTGCTTAACGTCGGGAATGACTAAAAAGTTATTTCGGATAATAAGCGCCCATATTATTGGCATTTATTATCTGATAACGACGAAAAAATCATTTGGGACCGCAGAGGTGAGCGTTTATGGGTGCTTATTGTCGGGAATAGTCATCTCGATGGGAAAAACATAGTTTAGGGTCATTTCAGACCACACAAATGCTAGCCAGCATTTGAGTGAGTGTATTATAAATTATGAAGTTGTAACTCACCGTTCAAGATTCAAATCCCTAATAGTTTAAGGTCGTTTCGGACCAATCACACCACACGCGAATATCAAGGCGAGTATACACGATATTATTAAACATATACGATACNCTAGGTTGCAAAAAACGGTCGTCAGCATCGCGTCTGACAGCACAAAATTAAAGTGGATTTTTTTTTTTGGCCTTTGACCACTTCTTATTCTTATGAGTCGTAAAATTAGACATTATTGATTTTGATTAATTTGATACACTAATTCTACTGTACTTAGCATGAAGAATACTTACCGTTATTATCGATTGTGGAGGTAGCGAGCAAGAAGAAAAAATTATTCAAAGTCCGACGCGAGGGTATGATAGCCTGAGTAATGTCGGACTGGTCAACTCACGTGAGTTGACCACCTCAAGATTATTCAGACCAATACTGCTGCATGCGTGGGACTTATCATTTTTTTCGCTTTTTCCACAACCACCATCATCGACGCCTGCGTTGAGCTCCCTCCCTTGTTGTCGTCCCATGTAAGTTTTTCTTTCTAATCTAGAAGTCATACAATAAATTATAATACAATTTGAGTGTCAAAAAGACCAAAAAAAATTGAATTTGAGAAATTTTTACTTGGATGAAAAAACCAGGGAAAATGCATGCTGAAAGATGGTTTTTGCAGGTACTATGGAGTCGTCGTCGTCGTCTCAGCAAGCTGAAGCAGTTGCCCAGGCCGATGTCCGTCAATTTTTGGATCTGGAGGCTGCCGTCGATAGAGGGGGATACGATTCTGAGGATGATGAAGGCGGTATGGAAATTTCAACATTCAGCTATCATTGTCAAGCTAATGTATGCTTGTTCTACAGCAGATGGGTTCATAAATGACGACGACGACGACGTAGGGAGGCCCGTCAACTATCAGGCTCTCAATAGAGCTCTGGACGCCGACGATCATGACTCGCTATTCTCAGACCAGGATTCGCTCTTTTCAGAGCCACAAGATGAATCTGCTGGTGATGATTCCGTTGCTGTTGGAGGATCTGGGCTGGTTTTGGATCAGGGAAACACTGCCGTTGGAGGGGTAGCACTCGAGCTGGATGAGGACGATCCCAACGTCAAGAGGTATCGTTCGCAAGAAGTTTGGTCGATCAAGTGCAAGGTATGTCCATTCCTACTCGGTATCCTTTCACCATCTAATGTTATCTAGCCTTACCGCGAACAGGACGTCATAAACTTCATTGTAGGCTACCAGAAGATACACCCCGAAGACAACATCTTTTCCCTCACTCGACCCGGATCTTGCGGTTCTGGTTATGTCTACATACAGACCCAGGATAGCCCTCGTGCAGCTAGCATACTTCGTGGTTGCATGTACACTCGTCGTACCCGAACTGGTGGCATCAACGGCGTCCATATGACGGTTCTCTCTGATCCTCTCGATATCCTTCGTGCGCTTTCGATGGCATCTAGCATCGCTAAAACCATCACCGGCGGAGTGGAGAAACGCCAGCCAGACCCAAAGAANGTGGAAAAGTCCATGATCAAACCACTCGGACGATTGCCGAACTCTCGGGAAGGTCGCATACTTCTCAAGTGCAGCCATCCGGCGGTCATCGGCAACTTTCCTCCTATCGAGGACTGGAGGTTTGACATCGGCGAAATGGTCATGGCACCCACAGGCCAACAAGGTGTAGTGATCTCTCACTTCCCTGGTGGTCCTGTTATCCAGTGTTATGAACCTGGACCCGATAATTGCGATCTGGCTTCTCTAGCCTCACTTACCACTCGAGTGGGTGAACATTGTTTCGGGTGGAAGCTCATCAAGTCATGGCTACCGGGTGACTTTGTATGCCACATCTCTGGCGTTGAAGGCTTTGTCATTGTTCCCAACTGTTTCGAAACCGACAATGTCCTCATTAAGCATCCTGACAACAACGTCAATCACGACTTCTCTGGTCACGCAAATTCTTTCAGGTTGACTCCTCGACATGAAAAAAGCCAAGGTTACGCATTCAGACGTGAGCCCGAAACTTTTCATCAAACACCGTGGATGGAGGCGGCAGTTCGGAGCCCTCGCGAGATCACAACTCGCCTAGATTGGCAGCAGTTTCGATCTGAATGGAACAAAAAGCTTGCCCTACGGCAACTCCCACAGCAGGTGTTCATCATGGACCACGTAGAAGCTTCAGCCAAGATCAAAAAGGCTCGAACAGGCACTATTCCTTGGAAGGATAGACATGTCCTTATATATGCCAAAGGACATCATAACAAGGGGGATGTTGCTTGGGTGTACGATGTCCACATACGCCAGAAGACCAAGAGTGGATTGCAGATCACCATCAAGTCTGAGGTTATAGGCAGGCAGGGTCAACACCAAATGTATGACTATGAAGACCTCGTTGACGAGCAGTAAGTCTCTGCCTTCTCATTCTTTATCTGATACTGACTCGCTACTACAGCTGGGAACTACCTCTCCACCTGGTTGAACGACCGTTGAATCCCGCATTCCATCCTAAGCGCAATTACATCCACTCCATGACCTTCCATGTAAAGGTGGCCAAACTTCCTCCATCCGTTCGCAGTACGACACCCCCACTTCGCTCACATCGTCCTTCGTCTGCTCGATCTCGCTCTTCAACTCCGGATCCGGCGTGGACGGTATCGGCTGATGATTCTAATCGTCATCATCCGATGCCTTCAACACCTACATGGCAGACTCGAAGTCTCCACCCGAGTCAACGCTGGCTATACGAGGCAGAGAACACCCATGATTTATGGTTCAAAGCCCAAATCAAAGGTGAAATTTTGGGCAAACACTTCAACAACAAGCCCGAGAACATTCGTCTCGGTATCTGCGACAGGGATAAGACTGCTGTTATCAAGCATTACAAGAAGCAGCACCCGCTACCGGATAATGTTGAGGTGTCACCGGTGTACCCTGTCTCAAACACAGTGGATCCCATTTTCATCTTTAGAGGTGAATTCGCAAACCGGGTCGTCTACCGGTCGTCAAGTGCAAACTATGACGGGGTCAGATATCTGCATGGGTTTGAGGCCGACATTAAGGGACGTACTATAGACTTTAATGTCAAATGCAAGTTCTTGCCTACGGATGCTTGTGCTCTGTATGTCGGTACAGAGATTAGAGATGCATTAGGACAGTACTATAAAGATCGCTCTAATAGTAACAATCGCCGCCGTTAATGTACTTTTATCAATTTCTTGGGACTTTCTTGAGATGTAGCAATAGCACACATTGTATTTCTTGATACCCATGGACAATACATACCCACATTGCCTGGTAACCACCCCTTGTGGGTGTCTGGCCTCTGGGACCGGAAGTCTTTAGCGCTCAAGTCATCTAATATTTCCTTTCTGGTGAGTCGAACCTTTTTGGTGAATTTAGATGGGATCCAATTTCCTTATCCAGATCTCTTATCGCTCAAGGCGCTTAATATTTTTTTTTTGGCAGGTCCAGACCTCTTTACACGCTATCACACGTTTCGCGACTTGGACGTGTTATTCGGTAGCCCATCGATTGTTGATTGCACGTGTTGCAGCTGTCGCAACTTGTGGGGCCCCAAGAAGCCATCCCGGTGTCACACGTTACGCTTCTTTCTTTCTTCCTTACCACCATCATCTTCCCAANGGCCAACAAGGTGTAGTGATCTCTCACTTCCCTGGTGGTCCTGTTATCCAGTGTTATGAACCTGGACCCGATAATTGCGATCCGGCTTCTCTAGACTCACTTACCACTCGAGTGGGTGAACATTGTTTCGGGTGGAAGCTCATCAAGTCATGGCTACCGGGTGACTTTGTACGCCACGTCTCTGGCGTTGAAGGCTTTGTCATCGTTCCCAACTGTTTCGAAACCGACAATGTCCTCATTAAGCATCCTGACAACAACGTCAATCACGACTTCTCTGGTCACGCAAATTCTTTCAGGTTGACTCCTCGACATGAAAAAAGCCAAGGTTACGCATTCAGACGCGAGCCCGAAACTTTTCATCAAACACCGTGGATGGAGGCGGCAGTTCGGGGCCCTCGCGAGATCACAACTCGCCTAGATTGGCAGCAGTTTCGATCTGAATGGAACGAAAAGCTTGCCCTACGGCGACTCCCACAGCAGGTGTTCGTCATGGACCACGTAGAAGCTTCAGCCAAGATCAAAAAGGCTCGAACAGGCACTATTCCTTGGAAGGATAGACGTGTCCTTATATACGCCAAAGGACGTCATAACAAGGGGGATGTTGCTCGGGTGTATGATGTCCACATATGCCAGAAGACCAAGAGTGGATTGCAGATCACCGTCGAGTCTGAGGTTATAGGCAGGCAGGGTCAACGCCAAATGTATGACTATGAAGACCTCGTTGACGAGCAGTAAGTCTCTGCCTTCTCATTCTTTATCTGATACTGACTCGCTACTACAGCTGGGAACTACCTCTCCACCTGGTTGAATGACCGTTGAATCCCACATTCCATCCTAAGCGCAATTACATCCACTCCATGACCTTCCATGTAAAGGTGGCCAAACTTCCTCCATCTGTTCGCAGTACGACACCCCCACTTCGCTCACATCGTCCTTCGTCTGCTCGATCTCGCTCTTCAACTCTGGATCCGGCGCGGACGGTATCGGCTGATGATTCTAATCGTCATCATCTGATGCCTTCAACACCTACATGGCAGACTCGAAGTCTCCACCCGAGTCAACGCTGGCTATACGAGGCAGAGAACACCCATGATTTATGGTTCAAAGCCAAAATCAAAGGTGAAATTTTGGGCAAACACTTCAACAACAAGCCTGAGAACATTCGTCTCGTTATCTGCGACAGGGATAAGACTGCTGTTATCGAGCATTACAAGAAGCAGCACCCACTACCGGATAACGTTGAGGTGTCACCGGTGTACCCTGTCTCAAACACAGTGGATCCCATTTTCATCTTTAGAGGTGAATTCGCAAACCGGGTCGTCTACTGGTCGTCAAGTGCAAACTATGACAGGGTCAGATATCTGCATGGGTTTGAGGCCGACATTAAGGGACGTACCATAGACTTTAATGTCAAATGCAAGTTCTTGCCTACGGATGCTTGTGTTCTGTATGTCGGTACAGAGATTAGAGATGCATTAGGACAGTACTATAAAGATCGCTCTAATAGTAACAATCGCCGCCGTTAATGTACTTTTATCAATTTCTTGGGACTTTCTTGAGATGTAGCAATAGCACACATTGTATTTCTTGATACCCATGGACAATACATACCCACATTGCCTGGTAACCACCCCTTGTGGGTGTCTGGCCTCTGGGACCGGAAGTCTTTAGCGCTCAAGTCATCTAATATTTCCTTTCTGGTGAGTCGAACCTTTTTGGTGGATTTAGATGGGATCCAATTTCCTTATCCAGATCTCTTATCGCTCAAGGCGCTTAATATTTTTTTTTTGGCAGGTCCAGACCTCTTTACACGCTATCACACGTTTCGCGACTTGGACGTGTTATTCGGTAGCCCATCGATTGTTGATTGCACGTGTTGCAGCTGTCGCAACTTGTGGGGCCCCAAGAAGCCATCCCGGTGTCACACGTTACGCTTCTTTCTTTCTTCCTTACCACCATCATCTTCCCAATGGGTCCCAACTCAGTATATAGGAGGGCCCAAGCTCCTAACTCTAATTCTACGACACTCAAATCTTCTCAGCATTCAAGGATCGGCACGACTGCCCCTACGCGTCAAATCAACAAGTCAAACGTGAACGCGACAAATGGAACTGGGACGCGTCCAACATCTCGTGATGACGAGAGGCGACCTCCAAANTGCGCTTTCGATGGCATCTAGCATCGCTAAAACCATCACCGGCGGAGTGGAGAAACGCCAGCCAGACCCAAAGAAGCCTGTTCTAAAGGCAGGTGTCTGGGTTAGGCTTGGTCCGATCGAAAAGCCGAAGAAAGAGCCGAATAGCGAGGAGGAAGCATCTGGGCCACCCAGGAAGAAGACAAGACTCGATAACCCTTCTACACGGCAGGGTTTAACCGAGGAGGACGTGCCCATGGGCGATATAGGTGACATCCACCCGCAAACCGAGCCTGAAGCTTCTGGCAAGCCCACTAGAGGCCAGAGCTATGAACCCGAGCTACCAAAGCCCGGAAAGCCGTTGTACTACGATGACCCTGCCCTTGTTCTGAAGGTTGATGGTCATGCAGTCACTGTCCTCTTTATTCCTCGCATTCGTGCCTGCGACATGCCCGATTCGCAGCCAACGAAGGCTGAGTTCCCACAGAGCCTAACTTTCAACCCGCTGATACAGTCTCGGCGACCGGAAGGTGTCAAAATGGCTTGGGATCCCACCCAGTATGGGAAGAAGCGCAGGAGGCTCACTGTCTATCCTGACGGTGGCTTCCAGCATGGGATGAGGGTGCAGATCGTGGAAAAGTCCATGATCAAACCACTCGGACGATTGCCGAACTCTCGGGAAGGTCGCATACTTCTCAAGTGCAGCCATCCGGCGGTCATCGGCAACTTTCCTCCTATCGAGGACTGGAGGTTTGACATCGGCGAAATGGTCATGGCACCCACAGGCCAACAAGGTGTAGTGATCTCTCACTTCCCTGGTGGTCCTGTTATCCAGTGTTATGAACCTGGACCCGATAATTGCGATCCGGCTTCTCTAGACTCACTTACCACTCGAGTGGGTGAACATTGTTTCGGGTGGAAGCTCATCAAGTCATGGCTACCGGGTGACTTTGTACGCCACGTCTCTGGCGTTGAAGGCTTTGTCATCGTTCCCAACTGTTTCGAAACCGACAATGTCCTCATTAAGCATCCTGACAACAACGTCAATCACGACTTCTCTGGTCACGCAAATTCTTTCAGGTTGACTCCTCGACATGAAAAAAGCCAAGGTTACGCATTCAGACGCGAGCCCGAAACTTTTCATCAAACACCGTGGATGGAGGCGGCAGTTCGGGGCCCTCGCGAGATCACAACTCGCCTAGATTGGCAGCAGTTTCGATCTGAATGGAACGAAAAGCTTGCCCTACGGCGACTCCCACAGCAGGTGTTCGTCATGGACCACGTAGAAGCTTCAGCCAAGATCAAAAAGGCTCGAACAGGCACTATTCCTTGGAAGGATAGACGTGTCCTTATATACGCCAAAGGACGTCATAACAAGGGGGATGTTGCTCGGGTGTACGATGTCCACATACGCCAGAAGACCAAGAGTGGATTGCAGATCACCGTCGAGTCTGAGGTTATAGGCAGGCAGGGTCAACGCCAAATGTATGACTATGAAGACCTCGTTGACGAGCAGTAAGTCTCTGCCTTCTCATTCTTTATCTGATACTGACTCGCTACTACAGCTGGGAACTACCTCTCCACCTGGTTGAACAACTGTTGAATCCCGCATTCCATCCTAAGCGCAATTACATCCACTCCATGACCTTCCATGTAAAGATGGCCAAACTTCCTCCATCCGTTCACAGTACGACACCCCTACTTCGCTCACATCGTCCTTCGTCTGCTTGATCTCGCTCTTCAACTCCGGATCCGGTGTGGACAGTATCGGCTGATGATTCTAATCGTCATCATCCAATGCCTTCAACACCTACATGGCAGACTCGAAGTCTCCACCTGAGTCAACGCTGGCTATACGAGGCAGAGAACACCCATGATTTATGGTTCAAAGCCAAAATCAAAGGTGAAATTTTGGGCAAACGCTTCAACAACAAGCCCGAGAACATTCGTCTCGTTATCTGCGACAGAGATAAGACTGCTGTTATCGAGCATTACAAGAAGCAGCACCCACTACCGGATAACGTTGAGGTGTCACTGGTGTACCCTGTCTCAAACACAGTGGATCCCATTTTCATCTTTAGAGGTGAATTCGCAAACCGGGTCGTCTACCGGTCATCAAGTGCAAACTATGACGGGGTCAGATATCTGCATGGGTTTGAGGCCGACATTAAGGGACGTATCATAGACTTTAATGTCAAATGCAAGTTCTTGCCTACGGATGCTTGTGTTCTGTATGTCGGTACAGAGATTAGAGATGCATTAGGACAGTACTATAAAGATCGCTCTAATAGTAACAATCGCCGCCGTTAATGTACTTTTATCAATTTCTTGGGACTTTCTTGAGATGTAGCAATAGCACACATTGTATTTCTTGATACCCATGGACAATACATACCCACATTGCCTGGTAACCACCCCTTGTGGGTGTCTGGCCTCTGGGACCGGAAGTCTTTAGCGCTCAAGTCATCTAATATTTCCTTTCTGGTGAGTCGAACCTTTTTGGTGGATTTAGATGGGATCCAATTTCCTTATCCAGATCTCTTATCGCTCAAGGCGCTTAATATTTTTTTTTTGGCAGGTCCAGACCTCTTTACACGCTATCACACGTTTCGCGACTTGGACGTGTTATTCGGTAGCCCATCGATTGTTGATTGCACGTGTTGCAGCTGTCGCAACTTGTGGGGCCCCAAGAAGCCATCCCGGTGTCACACGTTACGCTTCTTTCTTTCTTCCTTACCACCATCATCTTCCNTGGATTCAAGTAGACGGCAACTTCGACTTGAGAAGTTTCTATTATAACGTTATCGACGGCTTCAAGATTGAAGAAGACGAGGATATCAATGATTTGAAAGATGAAGGGGATTGGCGGACCGTCGTCATTGGCAATTTCAACAAGCAAGTCTTCTCATAGTGGTTACACGACTTGGTCGCTAACACTTCATTTTAGAAGGGTATACGGATCGGAGGCTGGTCTTGGACAAGCAGCGAAAACTCGTGAGGATCCACGCGAAGAAAGCGGTGTAAGCAAGATGAAACAGAAGAGACTTGAGCGAGCAGCAGAGAAGAGGAAGCAGAAAGAGTCAGAAGCGGCCACGTCAAATGATGCTGCCAACAATCCCAAGGAGAGACCAAGAGCCAGCAATGGTTCGAACGTTCCCCCGAGGCGTCGTGCTACGAGTAGGCTCTCGCCTTCTTTTTCTGATAATCCAAACTTTGAGGGTGGAGACGATGAGTTGGGTGGAGGCGACAACGACGAGGGTGGAGAAGACGACGAGGAGGGTGGAGAAGATGACGAGGAGGGTGGAGACGATGATGAGGAGGGTGGAGAAGACGACGACGAGGGTGGATACTTACCAACGCCACAGTGGGAAGTCTAAAATTCTCCAGACGACGAAGAATAACTAAAGCGAGTTTTCTGACTTTACTTCGTTTGATATTCAAGCTGATTAATCCCCGGCTTATAGGATTGTCATGGACTTTTTCGTTCGGCTTATTTGTTTTTGGACTTCTGCTATAATACTACTTGTATTTGGACCCTTATGCTGCGTACTTGTGTTTGGACTCTTATGCTACGTATTCGTGTTTAGAGTTTGCTGTATTGCTACTTGTAGAGGGATACCGGACTGGTAATAATGCGGGATACGTATAGGATGGATGTACAATCATGTTTGTAGTATGATCAAGATTATTCAATGTGTTAACTGGTTTCTATATATGTCTGAATGTGATGTGGCCGGGTCTGGTGACAGGGTCACTGGGATCCTTGACGGCGAAATACATTATAATGGCCGAAATACATTATAATAGCCAGAATACATTATAATAGCCATAATACATTATAATAGCCGAAATACATTATAATAGCCAGAATACATTATAACCATTTTGGTTCATTTTAATCCATTAAAATAAAGGAACAACAATTATATTACATTAAAATACGCCGTAATGATTATAATGTATGTTGGCCATTATAACGTATTTCACTCATTTTATTCCAATATATTTAGGTGTCCATTTCGCTGATGAACAAGTCTTATCTAGGCCAATAGAAGGCTAGTATACGTAGTTCATGATTTTTTGGATTTTTTAGAACCATTTTTATTTGTTCCGGCACTTTTGATGCGTGTCGCAAGGATTTCGCAAACCGCTGTAAATCAACGCTAAAATAATTTTTCCTGATGAGCGTGGCTCAAACAACGCGGAAAATCCCCATCCGGTTATGGGTTTTGGCTGCCGTGTCCTGACCCAAACCCTATGGGTTATGGGTTACTGGAGGATTATGGGTTTTCCCCGCATAACCGAGTCCGTTGGACCAAAATTCTATGGGATATGGGGTTTGATATAAGAGGTTAGACTGTACTGTTACGGGGAGAGAATTGCCGGAGAGACGACTTACCGGTTCAAGATAGGCAGAACGATTTTTGATCTTAGGATGTCCAGAGTATTTTGAAATTGTTACTTGGCTTCCCAAAATACCATCAGCCCAGTGTAATGCGATTCAAACCGGCCCAGGGACGCGATTTGCTGCAAAACAAAAACTCTCCCCTCAGTGTTCGCTTTCTTCGCTCTTTCCTTCGTCAAACACTTTCTTTACATCACATCTACTATTCTTGAAGACATGATGTTCATCGCCCATGTCGCGGTACGCCCACCAATGACCGTTGAACGAAACCTGACCCATAATCCTTCAGATCGCGTTGCTGTTGGTGTATGTCAGAATCAGTGTATCTGCGATACGGGTCGTGGAGCTACTGCCCAGAGAAGTCGGCCGCATCGCCATTGACGAGGATGCGGGACAATATCTCGCATTCAACAATGACGGAACCCTGGTCGGTACTTTTCCGCTGGGTGAGGAGGGATCCGCCCCTCAGCCAATGCGTCGGGCAGCTGGCGCTTGCGTTGCGTTGAGGTTGGATGAAGTTGAAAGCCGTTTGTGTTTTTCCTTGTTCACTCGGACATTGCTGATGTAGCGCCTACTGCATAGTTCGGGGATGGCCTGCTATAGTAGACCACGCCAATAATGTATGGGGAGACCGTTCCCGCAACATTGTGATCAACCCCAAAGAAGTGTGTATTCCATCCTTTCAGCTGCTATGCTCTATGAAACTCAAGTGGTATATAGTACCCAGGCTACGCCGCCAATCTTTGTGTCACTGACGAGGTCGTCGGACTTAAAATAAAAGGTAGATTGACTCGTTCATCAGATGACGCATCCTCACGACGCGTAGGCGAACCAACTTGCCAGACCCAAGTAACGACTACCAACGGAGTTCTTGTCGGTACCTCTGGATCTGTCGCCATCGGAGTCGACCAAGGCTTTACAGCCGAATCACTTTTTACGGTTACCAGTATGTTCTCAGTCATATCAACCATGTCAATTATTGAACAAAGTTTGATCAGAGGCCGCAAGCGTTGGAGTGGCAGAAACCGTCAGCTTCAAAACTGGAGTCAGCGCTATCGCAGATGTGACAGGATCCTTCACAATGAGTTCAGAGGTCACGAATACAAATGCGTACAGGTATGCAGGCTGGGTTTCCAGAGGCAGCATCTAGCAGACTAATGACCTGCACCTATTATAGCTTTGGCTCTACCTTCTCCGATGTCACCAAGGTAACAGTGACTATGCAAGCTCCCGAAGGAAAGAGGTGCCATGCTGCTGTGAGTACTATATAACATGGATGGCACGTTACTCATTTTCTTTAGACAAATTCCAAAACTTGCCAACTGCAAGCCGAAGGGAAACTTCGCTACACTGCCGAGGGTTGGGTCTGGTTCAACTACAAGAAGAAGGTAAGGTTGCCTTACTGTTAGCCTCATCACGTCTCCTGAGATACCTCTGACAGGTCGACGGCCACTATAAATGGGCTGTCAACTTTGCCACAGCCATCCCCAATGTCAACGACCGCTCAAGCTTCCTGGAATTCAGAGGCTCGATACAGGCAAATACCAAAGTCAGTTTTGCAGGTAAATGCGTGTGAGCTCTGCACAGGAACTTGCCGGATGTGAACCAGCGGCTGCGCTGGCCAGTACGAGTCCTTCAAGGATGCCCACAACTCTTCAAGTAACATAGTTGTTCACATTCTATATGCCTAAAATAATACACCAGTGCTTCTTTTCGTCCATGCGATCCAATGATCGATGGGAAAAAACTTTCAACCAGCAAGCTTCAATTGAGAACCCAGATGACTGCTTCCAACGTGATGGCGTTCGATATACTGGCACCTTCACATTCCAGGAAGATAGTTCCCCAATTCTTCTCGAACTGTTACTGGCTAAAAGGTGATTTTGTGTAGCTCGTTGCACTTCTTTCAACTTGTTGGATTCGGAAGAACGACCTTAGCTTCAGGAGGATGCAGACAGATGAATGAACCCACTAGAGTCAGCCTTATTCGCCAGACGACCCAACTATGATACCAGCGCGTCTACTTCGACATTGAGCTTTGGAACCTATATCACGGCAAATGCAAACGAAGAGAGTGCGATTGAGCAAATGATTGTCCAGCCGAAAGATGCCATGGTGGTCGTTGATTTGTATTCGATGCGGGTGATTGTAAACAACTGTCCCTAAAGACTTAGACCGTGCTCATGCGCCCATCGAACTTGTGCGCCCAGCGGCTGAGGCTGTTCTACTCAGTCCTCGTAAACTCTTTGAAGTACCCCTATGTGTTACGCCATGGCTGTGCCTCAGGGTGCTGTCCTTATAACTACATCTTGATTTTTCGTCTCCTTCAACCGTCCCATCACGATGGCGCCTCTTTACTTCCAAAAAGTCGTCTCCGCCCCACCGTCCACCAAGATCAGGCTCTCCCTCTTAGCTACCGCGGATGGTAGATGCATTAGGTGGTCCCGCCGAGTTCCATCCACGCTTTCGCTTCCCGACGATCTCATCCATGATTCCCAACGATAACTTTGGACTCCCTCCAGGTGTATGGACAGATGACACGTCCATGGCACTCTGTCTCGCTCAGTCGTTGGCTACATCGAAGAAGTTTGATGAACATGATCAGATGCAGGCGTACGTGAACTGGCAGGCGCGTGGAGAGCTTTCAGCAATTGGGCAATGTTTTGACATTGGCAACACAATTTCACGCGCAATCGCTATCTATACGCAATGTCGGAATAAATCGGATGCACCTTTGCGCATTCGCAATGAGCTAGGGAGCGAGTCGTCTTCCGGGAACGGAAGTCTAATGCGAGTTCTTCCAGTGGCATTAGCTTATTGGCGTGATCAACGAGAAGCTAGAATGTACGCTCGGAGTAGTATCACCACACATCCAAACGGGTTATGCCAGGAGGCATGTGAAGTTTGGATTGGGGCAATATCCATCATCATGCGAGCTGCGTGTAACCCCTCCGCAGACGCGCCACTCTCTAAACTCCGAGTGCTGGACTATTTCGTCATATTCCCGTACATCCAGCCCAAACTACGCGAAGTACTTGGACTCCCGCCTGTATCACTTGCAGTACCCCAAAGCGAAACAGAACGGGAGGAATATTACCGGACGAACCACCCCATTCTCAAATTGGTGGCAAAGTCTGAACCACTACCTCGGCAGGACGAGTTAATCCCCCATATACCAACTGCACAAGAGCTTCCATCATCGGGTTACGTGCTACATACGCTCGTCGCCGCTCTATACTGCTTTTTGGCCACTTCGAGTTTAGAAGAGGGGGCTATAATGGCTGTAAATCTCGGGGACGATGCTGACACCATTGGGGCGATATATGGGGGGATGGCCAGGTGTTGGTATGCAGCTGACAAGTCGGAAGAGACTTTGGGTTTGTTCTGGAGCTCAAGGGTCGAGGAGTGGCAGCAAGCTTTAGTACGACCAGATATGATTGAGACAGTTGCGGAAAAGTTGGTGGTGCTCAATGACAAAAGCGGGAAGGCACAATAGGTAGTTTTAGATAATGAAGTCGAATTAATGTGTATGTTCTAGCTATCTCGTTGACTTCAAGAAAAATGTAAGCGATCTTTTCGTTTAGAGAACGAGCGCATGCAAACCTTCTACTACCCAACTCAATGGTGTTCTCCATGAGCATGTGCGGCCTTGCTGTTAACATAAGCGTACTCTTTGTTGCCCCATGTGTAAACCCCGTAGCCTGTCAACTGATTCAGTGGCCGGTTAGAAGGTAAACCGACGACAAACGCACCGAAAGCGAAGGGAAGGACGAAGAACACGGCCTCGCCTGAGATACGCCTGTAAAAGTTGAATAGATAGCTACGGATCATGTTGGGGGCGGCCTTTGCCTGAACCGGGGAGATGGCTTTCGACCAAAATGTTCATTAACACATTGCCAGAAATTAGAGGTGAATCACGTACTGTATGAGTACACTCGTTTCTGTTTAGCACCAGGTGCACTGTTGTCGCCCCACCACTGGGACTGCCATGATATTTCCGCGTTCAAAACATGTTCGATGACCATAGTTAATTGCACCTTACATAGACACGCTGGGCTATTGATGAATTTCCAGTCAAAATTCGCTCGAAACTTGGGAGGAGTTGAGTTACTCACGGCCAGGCATATCACTGAAACGCGCTACTGAAGGCCTCATATTGGGCTAGCCAAAGTTGTAGAGGAATGAAGAATTTGGGTGGAGGTTTCGAGAAGAGGTTCTGGGAGCCGGTCTCATCCGCAGAGGGTCCTGGTAAGCAAGCGTAAACAGTCCAGGGACCCAGGACCGACGCCCTACATTGGCCACGACATCGCCAGCAATTTTTCTTCAATCTTCACCACCACTGTAAACCTCACACTCGTGCGTTTATGTTTTACTTCGTGAACGGCAGTATCTGACCCGATATATTACAGGCTTTGTCCAGGCATGTCGCACGGGACCTTGTATATGCTGGCCAATTACCTCGGCGTTCTCGCAATGCTTACCGTCGTTGGATATCATTTCGTTGCTGTGAATGCACGTTACCTCGCTCGAAATGGCCAGAAATCAAGTTCACTTTGAGGTGTTTTCCATGATTACGAGGCATTTCACTTTCTGCAGCGTGTATATCTCTTTGAGGACTCAATATGGTTTCGGTACGCGTTTGCTCCACTTTAATATCTTTTCTACCGACTCACTGGGAGCAGCTGCATAGATATCGAGATTCTGAATGTATTCTAAACCCCTCCTTGCCGATATGAACAATTTCATTCGGTTCCTGCTCTCATCCGTCCCACTCGAAATGGTAGTGCCGAAATTTCTTCTTCCCCACTCAATACTCGAACTCCTTGGCATGTCAATTCAGAACAAGGTTCTGCAGCCACACGACCAATGTCATCACAACGAATGGCTCTATTCCATTTTCTCCCAGAAGAGTTTGGATTGCCGTAAGTTTTTGACTCGTAATCTCACCAACATTGGAAAGGGGCTGTACATTATGTCGTTCCGACTATATCCCTTCAGATATGCCGCAGCAATTGGCTATGCATTTGCCACCAGTAACTGCGTATTTACCGACTACAATCGTTGGTAGCCGGATCTGGGGCGAATACTCGATACTCTTTCCCACCGGCCGAGGATGTAGAGCGCTGGCAGTGACGGCCTCCATGTCATGCTCTGATAATTAAGAAGCACTGGAAGTATACCTTCAGAAGCCCGTGCCGAACATATATAATCCTACTCTGATGACCTTGGCTCTGAGACAACCCAGAGAAAAGCCCTCATATCAGGCTCTCATATCAGGCTGTGGCGAGCCACCTGCGTTCTCCGACGTCCGCTGACGCATTCCGCTTCCTCTTTGCTACCTAGTTTGACGGCCAGTGGGGGTTTTGTACTTAAACGGCTCATTGCCTCTTTGACTACCTGCAAGCTGCGAGCTGGTCCCCGTACCGCGATTGTTCCCGTGAGTACCTCGACTCCTCCTGAGATTGGTCGACATTGACTGTCTGCCTCTTCCAACAGCACCCAGCAGCATTGTCATCGTCTTCACACATGATCCAACTACTCGTCACTCTCACTGTTCTGCTGAGCTTGCTCACGAGACACACCCAAGCATCACCTCTGAAAGTGCTACCTGTCATGAATGCCATCTCAGTACGTTCTTGGCTGTTCCTTGAATCATGATCCTTCTGACCCAAGAATTTCCAGAACGTCCCTGGCTACGTGTTATTCTCCAACTACAATGGCCATGTACCTACTTCGTCGCTTCCCAATCCTGGTTCCCTTCCACCTATGGGATTCGACCTGTTAGGGCATACCGTTAGATGGGCCCGGGTACAAGAGCCTCGAACGCCAGCAACCGTAAAGGGCTGTAAAGACGTAGGGTGCGCTGCTATTCCTGGTTCGAGGGATGTGAATTTGCGGTGCAAGGTTCTGGATCTGCGCAAGTTTGGCAAGAGCGATCACGAGCAGTTTTGTATGAGGGAATATTGATATTGGGGATCCAAAGTAGGGGGTGGATGAACAACCGCTATTACCTATCCGTGACAAATGTGAACATGCGACGAAGATATAGTCCGATGTATTACTACCTAGATAGAGTACGTTAGTGTATTAGGCGGCAGGCCTACAAAATAAGCTAATACGTCGTTCTGTTGACAAGGTGTCCCTAGGAACATCGGCGAGCCCCGATAAAAAGGATGCACTACTGTCGGTGCTACCAAGCTCTTGAAGCAAGCTGTCAACACGCCGGCATTGCGAGGTATTAGTGTTTCCTGATAAATAATAGCGATTCGAGTACCAGTGAAGGCATAACATACAAAGCTGTAATAATGAATTCATACGCATTCAACGTCAGAAGAACCCAACTGCGAAGCAGCGTTAAGAGTGCCTCTAACCCACTCACGCCTGCCGCTTCCTAAACATAACCTCCGCCTTCCTATCCGGCATTCTATTCGCACCAAACCATGTTTCCTTTGGTACTCCTCCTTCCCCATCAAATTTGACATCATAATTCACCAGAACATGGGACAAAAGCAACTTTAACTCGTTAACCACGAAAAACCTTCCAGGACTGGAACTATTTCAGCACATACACGTTGAGAACAACACGAGAACCTCCCACCAGGCATGTCTTCCCCCACCGAAGAGTAGGTACTCTGTGCTTAGGTTCACCATTTGGTGTCTGATGCTTTCCTCTTCTGAGGAGGCGCGGATGTCTGAAAAACGCCATGGGTTGAATGTGTGCGGGTCTTTGTAGTATTTCTGTTGAGTACACGCTTAGTATAGTGGGATATGGGAGGCAGGAAGGGATACGTACGGAATCAAAATGCACCCCAGCGGCCGGAAGCGAAACTGTCGCACCAGCAGGAACAGTCGTCCCATCAGAGAAGGTGAAGTCTTTCATGACTTTACGCGTCGACACCACTACGCATCGAGTTTAGCGGTACGGATAGATAAATGAATGTGCAAGTACACTCACGTCCACCCAACCCGGCAACCCTCCCAACTTCCTTCAAAAAACTATCCAGCTTGCGCATTCGTTGAATACTCGTTTTCGACCACCCATTCTCCTTTATGATGTTTTCGATTTCCTCTCGAAGCTCAGGAACGTATTGTGGGTATGCAGCGAGGTGGTACAGAGCGTCTGTGAAGGTTATGGACTAGGAGAACGACACCATCAGTCTCAGAATAAGTAAGGAACAAGGATATGATGATGTACAACATACAGACGTATGTATAGCAGCGAGATGAGTCCCTAAGATCCTGATCACCAGATCATATGTGGATCTTTGAGGACGAGATACGTCGTCCATTAGCCACATCAAAAAGTCGTTGGGTTTATCGTCATCCGGCCATGCTGCCTTTTGCTTCTCCAACCGTTCCACAATGGTAGGCTCGAGGAGCTTTTGTGCTAGCTTGATACTTTTGGGGATGGGGGTGAGGTACCGGCTGACGAACCTATCCGTGTACATTAGTGTGTAACGCGAATGTACCCAAAGAGGAAACTTACGACTTCATAAACTCTGGGAATATCTTGATCAACTGCGCCGAAATGACCACCTGGAACGTGAATTGGATATTGAGGTCCTGCCGACGTTAAGCTTACTCAGTGCTCGCGATACAAGGCGGATAGGAACTGAAAACATACAAGCCATTCCTTCTTACGACACAACGGTAGCCCAACGAACAGCCTAGTACTCGTTCTTGCTACGATTTGGAAGATAGAGTCTGATACGGAGCGTTTGGTCCATTCTGAGTCGAAGCGGCAATCAGCGGCACAAAGTAATACGGTAGCTATCTTGTAACGACGTACCATTAGTCACAGGCATTTCATCAGCAAACGCTTCTACAATCTCCGCTCTCACATCATCAAACTTGGCACTCAGGTTCCTTGTCAGCTGGTCCCGTACGATGGCGATATGGTGGTCATCGTGGCGGGATACTCCGGGTGCTAATGTGTGTTCCACTTGTAATGCCTCCACGTCAAGAATCAGATTAGCATTGATTTTGGGTGTAGGCGGTATCAAGGCAGAGTTACCTCGTTCGCCGCCTCTCCGAACGAGAGGTATTCATCCGGTGCCTTCCTTAGCTCATCGATTAGTTGAGGTGAGGTGACAATTATATTCCATCCTGTTAGGCGGGGTATTTTGAACACTCTCCCTTGATACTATGTTTTTCCAGTCAGCCACACCACGAAAGGAAGCGGAGGAAGGCAGACCTTCTCATACCCCTCTGAAATCAGCTCCCTTGCATGCCCATAGAACCTGGATGCTGTTATGTATGAAGAGACAAAGCCATCACCGCCGACGGAGGGTATGTTGCGAAGCTATTATTGCATTATCAGTGGAAACTCAACTAAAATGAGAGACTTGATATACCTTCGCATTCCACGCCCGCCGTTGTACTACTTTGTTGACAATCCATATGGCTGAAACGGCTAAGGTGAGTTGGATGAGGACGTGAGGCATTTGAGGGAAAACACACAAAACTGGAAGGAAGATATAAGTACATAATGCTGGGAATGCTTAAACGGGAGAAATGAAAAAGGTTACCGCTGGTGGCGGTCAACCGGTCACGTCGTGAACAACGAGACAACCCATCATTGGATAGGGGCAACAACCACAAGGTGAGAGCGAGGGCTCTATCTTTATCTCGAGGTAGGCGCAAAGACGCTGATTACGGTGATTATGACTCCGGGGTGTAGAATCACCTGGTTCAATCGCGCGTCTCGACATGCCCAACGCCCCCATTAACCATTAGCAATTCTATCGTAGCTGTTTTAGGCCTCTAGAATCCATTCTAAGCATGCACATCGTAAATCATTTACGCCTACAGACTTCTCAGCTAGTAGTTGGTCCGAGGGTGCGGGTTACTAGGAAGTCCATACTAGGTATCTCCCCGAATCTATTCACACCGAATTTCAGTATGCAACATGAAAAGGAAAAGGAAACCTGCCTCCGGATCCTTAACCAATACATAAGATCCGCCCAACGATCCTGTCACCTACAAGCCCGAACCAAAATCAAGAATAGGTCTGGGGGAGAAGACGAAGAGGATACACCCGCCGGTATTCGTATTTCAGTTCCTTGAAATGTTGTGGTGCGTCCGTGCTGTATGTCCGCTGCTGAGCTTCTGAGTACTAGGTCAAGACGTCATGGTTGCGCCACGAACTAGAGGTGTCAAAACTGTTGACGACAGAAGCTTGTGCCTTCTTTTCCGCAAACCCATGACATAACTAGAATTTTGGTTCACCTTACTTTCTCGTTCCACTGATAACTCTTCTGTCGCAGCCATTGGTCAATATCGATAGCTAATAACAAGACAGGTCGGACTCACCAGATGGAGGGAAATACCAGTGATCTCTTCCTCCGAACCATTTATTCTGGCTTTCACCGTCACGATCCTTGAAGAACTGTCCCTCGAACTAGCAGTCTGAGCGTTTACTTTGCGTCACAGCGGAATAGTTGTTGGCCACCAATTCACGAAAAACGCGTACAATACCCCGGCTAAGTACACGGGTAGTCTTGGAGTATTCATGAGGTACCGCACACAGACGAATGTGCCATCCGGTCAGGTTGAGAACTCGAGAAGACAAAGCTCGAAGTCTTGGGCTCGAACTGTGAATACTGGTGCATGATGCCTCGACGCCGAAATGAAGACCTTACTATGATCGACCATGATAATCTGGATATGATGTTCCAAAAATGCTCCTGATATCTCTACAAGCTTGAGGCCGTCTGTCGAGCAAGCTGGGAGACAAAGAAAAGCGGCGTCTGAGCATGGAGCGTGAGAGTTCTTCAGCCGCTGCGCCGTTCTTCTCTAGTGTCCATGATCGTAAAGAAACACAAAAATAGCTTGTGCGCCAGTAACAAAACGGCAACTCACATCAGAGATACGACTCGAAGTACGCAAGTCAGCTAGGCGGTGAAGGTTGAAGTCCATATGTAAGTAAATATGATGAGCGGCATTGAAGGCATGTAAAGTCAAATCCCCTTAATATTGACACTATGTACATCCTGCACCCAAACCCAAATCTAAATTCGTCCTCAATATATATATAACCGTATCCTCACAACCTACATCTGCCTCTTCCTAAACATAACCTCCGCCTTCCTATCCGGCACCCTACTCGCACCAAACCATGTTGCGTTTGGTACTCCTCCTTCTCCATCAAACTTGACATCATAGTTCATCAGAACGTGGGACAAAAGCAACTTTAACTCATTAACTGCGAAGAACCTTCCGGGACTGGAACTGTTTCAGACGCACACTCTGAGAACAACATCAGAATTTCTTACCAGGCATGTCTTCCCGAACCAAAAAGAAGGTACTCTATGTTGGGGCTGCTCATTTGATGTTTGATGCTTTCGTCTGAGGAGGAGGAGCGGATGTCTGAGAAACGCCATGGGTTAAACACGTATGGGTTTTCGTAGTTTTTCTGTCGAGTAAAGTATAGTCAGTTGGTGTAGTTCGGGGCGGAGGCAGAGAAAGGAGAGAGAGAGAAGAGAGAGACGTACGGAGTCCAAATGCACCCCAGCACTCGGAAGCGAAACTGTCGTGCCAGCAGGAACAGTCGTCCCATCAGAGAAGGTAAAGTCTTTCATGACTTTACGCGCAGAGGTCACTACACATCAAGTTTAGCGGTATGGATAGATAAACGAACGTGCAAGTATACTCACGTCCACCCAACCCGGCAATCCTCCCAACTTCCTTCAAGAAACTATCCAACTTGCGCATCTGCTGGAAACTCGCTTTCGACCACCCGTCCTTCTTCACGACGTTTTCAATTTCCTTCCGAAGCTCGGGGACATATTGAGGGTGTGCGGCGAGGTAGTACAGGGCATCTGTGAAGGTCATGGACTGCAATGATTGGTAAGTCACGGTCAGATGTGCGAGAAAGGGCCATGAATGTACCGAAGTATGAATGGCAGCAAAATTAACCGTCAAAATCCTCATCACGAAATCATGCGTGGTTCTTTGAGGGCCTGTAGCGATGTCCATAAGCCACATCAAGAAATCATTCTATTCACCAGTTCAAGTCCCATATCAGCTCGCGCCCCCAATAGGACAAGGAAACCAAGCACTCACGGGCTTATCCTCCCATCCGCTATCAGAAGTTGCGTGCGCCTCTTGCTTCTCCGACCGCTCCAGAATGATAGGGTCCAAGAACTTTCTTGCTAGCTTGATACTTTTCGGGACGGAGGTGAGGAACTGGCCGACAAATCTATCGCATGTGATTAATGAGTGAGACGCACGTGGCTGCAAAATGATAAAAGGGGAACTAACGGCTTCATAAACTCTGGGAACATATTGATCAACTGCGCCGAGACGACAACTTGGATCGTGAATTTTATGTTGAGGTCCTACCAACGACAACAGTACTCAGTGCTCACCATATGAGATGAATGAGAATCAAGAACGTACGAGGTATTCCTTATTCCGACACAGCGGTAGCCCAACGAACAACCTATTACTTGCCCTTGCTACGATTTGGAGGATGGAGTCTGATACGGAGCGTTTGGTCCATTCTAAATCGAAGTAATAGTTAGCGACACAAAAAGATTGTAGATATCTCGTGGTGGCGACGTACCATTAGTCGCAGGCATTTCATCACCAAATGCTGCCGCAATTTCCTCACTCACTTCGTCAAATTTAACACCCAGGTTCTTCGTCAACGCCCCTCGTACAACGCCGATGTGATAGGGATCGTGGTGAATAGGACCACCCAGCGTGTGTTCTACTTGCAAGGACTTTGATATGATAGCGCACTTCAGATAATGGAATAGGGTCAAAGTGCAAGGTAACCCACGTCGTTAACCGCTTCTTCGAACGAGAGGCATTCATCCGGTGCCTTCCTTAGTTCATCGACAAGTTGAGGCGACGTAACGACTACAATCCACTTTGTCAAACGAGGAATCTTGAATACTCTTCCTTGATACTTCAATTTCGTTTCCAATTGCTTGTCAGCTACACACGCTAGGCCAGGCCACAAATGAAGACACACCTTCTCATAGCCCTCTAAAACCAACTCCTTTGCATGTCCAAAGAACCTAAACGCCGTCACGTATGAAGAGAAGTAACCATCACCGCCCACAGGAGGTATGTTTCGAAGCTATTATAATCTAGGTTGAGTCACCATCAAAAGCTTCATCGAAGCCCAAACACACCTTTGCATTCGCCACTCGCTGTTGTACGATCTTCCCCACAATCCATATAGCCGAAATGGCGGAAAAAAGTTGAACGAGGACGTGGGACATAATGAGAGGTGGTAACCTCGATCATTGTCAGACGTACTATATAAACGACGATGCCAGTGGGAAAATTCATACTAGCGTCATTTTGGCATATGCATCCCGTAGCCCCGGGAAAGCATCATGCATCGTCATCAGTTGGAAAACGTCGTTCCTGGACCTGTCACCGGTATCTCAAGCAGCAAAGCATCAACCAACAACCATGGACGACATACTGTAGCATACGCAAGTGTGAATGCAGTTTCTATATCTGTACATTGGAGAAAAGCTGCTTCTGCCACGCTCTGGCCAATCATCCCAATATAATGGGTATTCCGAGATACCCGAAACGCTGGCAGTGTGATGCCCGATCGATCTCTGGGTCTCTGCGCAGAGCTTTGCATCGAGACACGCTGGCCGTGGTATGGGTTCATAATGTCAACTCAGCATTGACAAGTTGGTGTTCCTTGTCGTGGTCTGTGGAAGGCTAATGGGTTATTGGCGATCGGTGAAGAGCAGAAGTAGCAAAAATAACGCACTGGAATATCCTGTTCCACTCTCGCTGCATCGGCGTAACACCCAACGATATCCGGCATGACAGTAAGGGCGAGTTCTGTTTGGGCTCGGTAAAATCACTGAGGACGCCTTTTGCTGACCTGGTTTCGCAGGCACGTAAATATACCTCAGAAGTATTGTATAGAACACTTACTTCAAGGGACGGATTGGTCGTGACTGTTTTCCAGCATTTACCTGTGGCGTTTTGAGCGTTTTCCATCTGTTTGGTCTACTACAGCGTGGTGATGTGCAACCTCCTCCCCTTTACTAATAATAGGGCTGTTCAGGTACCTCTCCCCGCACCATATCAGGCCCAAGCCACAGTTGTTACTTAGATTAAGGCTCCAACACTCCTCCGATTCCCTTTGGCCTTAGATATAACTCTTTCAGTCAAGCTCAACCTGATTCATTCTTTTTGATGTAATTACGCCTCCTATTCTAAAGTATTCGAAAAACCTCTGGATCGGAGTGTTGAAGGAATGAGCGTCCCTATTGCCAGTATCAGGGGTTGACATTAGCTTGGCCGCATCCGCCAGCAGATTTTGGAGGTAGTCCTTGTCAGGCTGGGGTTCTCCAGGTCGGGCGAGATGGAATCCAAACGAATCACTCACTAGGATCCTAGGCTGCGAACTTGGAACTTGAGGCCTCTGTCAACATCGCAGCAAACCTCCAACTTGCGATCCTTCCGACGCCGACGCCGACGCACCACCATCGGTTTTTTTTTGATGCATGAAAGCCAATGCGCGTACAGTCCGCAAACGTTGGTTCTTCTGGGATGCTTGAACCAGAGTGGAGGCCTTAGCACAACTAAAGTTGACGAGATCAATGGCAGTGAGACCACAACTTTCGATTTTGAGAGATATTTGACCTACTTTTCGCTTGGTGAACAGTAATTGCCTTGGCGTGTTCCCTCGCGGAATCCAGACAAGAAAGTTGAATGTAAAGGGTTGCGAGGTGGGATGCTATGATAGCTTGTGCTATGTATAACCATGTAAAAGCGGGCCGACGGGACCGCAGTCGAGCACGAGGATCACTTGGGGCGGGGAAAACCCGAGGATGGAAATGCACAAGTATCTGCGGATCGAAAACAGTTAGAGCGGTTCCAACAGAAACGGCGGAAACAGACGCTTCCCCGTCTCCTTGGGTGGTATCGGGAAGGGGTAGATTCAACCTCCAGGGACACGGTAATAGTGCGCGAGAGCTTCATTGTACGGGGCAGTGGCGGTAGACTGTTCCAAGGTCAGGTGAAGGAACGAAAATCTCAAACGGCCATATGACATACGTTATAGTGATCCATTTTGCAGTCATTGTAAAATCCATGAGAAGTGCCTGACGCAATGTTTAATTAGCAAAATTCGCGTATGAGATGTTCATAGGACATACCTAGTTCGATAACCATCTTGTTGCCTGTCTTCACATGCTCAACGTATACGCCAACTGCACAACAAGTCAATCTAGCGCGTCATGGGAGTAATCTGTGCATATCAGATGAGTACCTGTGGAGACCACAGAAGGTTCATGGTCGGGACCAAAATTTGGCTAAGACGCCTCATATCACCCACTGGACCTGTGAATTCAACGTCAATAAGTCTGAGGAGTCAAGGCAGATGAATGATATTTATGGTACACCATGCACCTCTGCTCCAACGCGAAATCTTCTATTCTCTTGACGTTTCTGAACTTTCCGAAGACATGTATCATGTCAGAACCGCCGATACCTAGCAAAGATTGATACAATAAGGATTAGCTCAATTTTCACACTGATCGTTCCTCACATCATAGACACCAAGTGATTCTGATCGGTTTAGGAATTTTGGTTTGAGGAGTTGGGTGATCCTGGCGCGAAATACATTGTTATTGACAGCCCGGGGACGAGTTGCTGGCGATACTGGGGGATGGTTATATGGTCGAGCTGTGTGAAGGTGTGTAGGAAATTGATAATTGCGACGCTCACGTTTCATCATAATCAGCGCCCCCTATCTTCACGCGCCCCTCGATGTTGGAGTCGAAAACGAGATCATAATGATTACAATAAGCTACAAGGTTAATCTAAGGGAAACGGATTTGGTACAATCAGTTTGTGGTTCATAGAGTGGAAGACACTTGACAGACCTTGACTTGATCCCAGAAGCCGTCCGATGCCTTTCTCAGCATAACCATTCGCGGATGAAATCTTGCTCACCGAATTTCGGGGATTAGGAGAGGGTACGTCCAAGGTTCGCAGTCAACTATAGAAATCGCTCGAGTAGTCGGCGGAATCTGGCTACGATCCAGTTCGTTTGCTTACTAATGATGGCAGAAAACTGATTTTGTTGAAATGCCTAGTACTTCTTGCACCCGCTACTAAAGATAGCGGAACTAGTCTCTACAATGGAAAAGTGATGGGTCAATGTAAGCCTCATCCTTCTCTCGGTTCTGCTTAAGCATTCATTCCGTTTCGGTCGGGTGACAGATCATGAGGTTCAGTGCTATTGGGCTCCTCAAACTGGGAATTCCCGGACATCCATCTTATTGGATCCAGAATCTGGACGTTTTACGATATGGGGGCCTCCGATATAAAGTAGGGAAAATGAAATGGACGAGAAGTCAACGGGAAGCTGTCAAGAAGAATCTCGTGCAGACCTTAGACCCAATACGAATGGCGCCCTTACCGAAACAGTTATCCCCTCATGATTCTTGCCTCAAACTGCATTTTCTCTTGATACTTAAGATATGCTTCACTTATCCAATTCCTCAGCAAAACTACACCCTGATCTTCACAGATGACATCTGTCGAGCCGCCTCTTTATGTGCCCTCCAATGAGGAGCACCAGATTGTTTCTTCGCACTTCATCGGCCCCAAGGGCGAAAATATGGATATCATGGCCAAGGCTGTTCAGTACATCCTTGACATGCAGAAGAATCACCGTCTCAGCTATCATCAGGAGGATCCCGTGAGTGTGGCGTTTCACGTCTCTGCTTGAGCTTTGCTGAGTCTCTTACTAGGTTTTTATAACCGAGGATATCAGAGGATCATCAGCTTTCAAGGATGCCCAAGCTCACCTGGAATCGTCGCTCGCCCAGCTCACTCAGCTGCTCACTGAGCATTCAATCCCATTCTTTTCACCTCGGTATAGCGCACACATGTGTATGGAGAACTCAATGCCCGCTATCTTGGGGTATGTCGCTACGGTTCTATACAATCCAAATAACGTGAGCTCTGAATTTTTTGCGAGTATTTCTCATCTAATATTGTTATCTAGGTTGCCTTCGAGGTACTTTGTTTTCTGATATCACTTATTTCGGTATACTTATCGTTATGCAGGCTTCTCCTTTCACGACTATTCTCGAGATAGAAGTCGGAAAGCAGATGTCCGAGATGTTGGGATACAACACTAGTACCGACACAAAGGAGGGACCTGTCGCATGGGGTCATATTGCATGCGATGGAAGTGTCGCAAATCTCGAGACTATCTGGTTTGTAATATTTTTTTTACTCCAAAGCGTTACTGACACGTCGTCTTCCAGGGCCAGTCAGTTTGGATTCCCTTTCGAATTCTAAGATGTCACTAAACTTCTTTCCTTTCTAGCTCGTAATCTGAAGTACTATCCACTTTCACTCCGTGACGCAATGGCGCCCGGTGCCCCCCTGGAATTCGTCGCCGATACCTTCGAGGTGACTACTTGCACGGGCGAAACCAAATTACTGTCCAAACTTGAACTATGGGATCTCTTTAACTTGAAGTCCTCGACGATCCTCGACATTCCGGGGCGATTGTGTAGCCAATACGGATTGTCCCCAACTCGGTTGGACGATGTCATGAAAGAGTATATTATACAGACCGTCTCAAGGGGTCCGGTCGATGCGGCGTGGAACATTGATCAGCCTCCTCAGGTCCTTGTCGCTGCTACGAAACACTACTCGTGGCCAAAGGCAACTGGTGAGCCTCATCATTTTTCATCAGTATGTTGTATCGTTCATTACTTTAAATATACATAGCTGTCTCTGGGATTGGCTCTCTGAATGCTGTCAATGTCCCGGTGGATATCGAGGCAAGGCTAGATCCAGGCGCATTGAGGGCCATACTCGAAGACAACTTCCAAAATAAAAGGCCAGTGTATTGCGTCGTTGCGGTCATGGGAACTACTGAGTACGTTAAACTTCGCATTCACTCGTCAATGACGGCTAATTTTCCTGAAGAGAAGGAGCTGTCGATCCGCTCGGAGAAATCTTAAGAATTCGATCCGAGTACGAAGAAAGAGGAATGACTTTCCATGTTCATGCCGACGCTGCTTGGGGTGGTTACTTTGCATCGATGATTCGCCCGGCACCCAAAGGAGCACCTGCTCCTCGAGGAAAGCCTTCTGGCTATGTGCCTCATGTCGCTTTGCGTCAAAGTACTGCGGATGAGCTGCGAAATCTTGCAATGGCTGATTCCATCACCATCGATCCACACAAGGTAAAACTTTTTGTCATCGAATCGATTTCTCGAAACTCAGCGACGTGGATATTTGCAGGCAGGGTACGTTCCCTATCCAGCAGGGGGTCTTTGCTACCGTGATGGCAGAATACGATACCTCTTGTCGTATACTGCACCCTACCTCCATCAAGGTAGCACTGATAGCATAGGAACTTATGGAATCGAAGGAAGGTGAGAGACTGGCTTGTGGTGCCTCGCGTCTCGTTCACTTATTTTCTCATACACATAGCAAACCAGGAGCATCAGCTTCTGCTGCCTGGATGAACCATGAGGTACCGTTCCACTCTATCGAAACTACGAATGAGAGGTCCACATATTGATGCCAGGTTGTCGGTCTCCACCAAAACGGCCTTGGAACACTATTAGGAGAAGCCTCCTTTACCTGCCGCCGCGTAAGTGCTCCAACATACTAGAAATATGATCCTCACTGAAAGAGAGATTAGTTCGCCAGTCACTGGGTATCCATGTCAACAGACAAGACCAACCACATCGTCAAGTGTCTGAACTTGCTACCTTCCGAAAAGGAGTCTAACCCGGACCCCGCAAAAATCGAGGAGGAGAAGCAGTACATTCGGGATCACATTATTGGAAAAAGTAACGCAGATATCGCTGCCGACGAGCAGGCTATGCTTCTGCTTAACCAATTGGGATCTGATCTCAACATCAATGCCTTTACGTGCAATTTCCGTTATAGCGATGGACGTGTCAACGAGGACATTGAGGAAGCAAACTACCTCAACCGCCGGATTTTCGAGCGTCTATCGGTGACAGATCCCGATGAAGACCCAAGAGACACATCTTTCTACCTCACATCCACTGTCTTTGCGCAAAACGATTACGGAAAGTGTGTCTCCAACTTCAAGGAGCGTCTCGGCTTGAAAGGGGATCAGGATCTATTCGTCCTGAGGAACGTAGTCATGTCCCCATTCTCGACGGACGGTGACTTCATCCAGAATCTTGCGGACATCTTCACAAAAGTTTTGGAGGAAGAGATCGAGGTATGGAATCTTTTTTTAGTATGCAGGGATGATCTCTAATAGTGCTGCTCGTGTAGAATGTTCGGAAACGCAACGAGCAACTACAGGACACTCATACATTCTTTGTTATGGGCAACGACAAGATTTATCTCGACTACCTTCCTACTTTTCACAAGGCCGCGGGACGATACCAGTTCCTTGCCTCTGCAGATCTACCTTCCGAAGTGATGGCGAAATACAAAGAAGCTCGACAGAGCAACCCCACCGTTCCGATTCTCTTGCGAAACGTGAATCCGAGTGCCTTGATGGACATGGTCGATCAGAAGCAATTCGACGCCATTATTTCCTACGACGGCGGGTGAGTGCTTTGAAAGTGAAAAATGAATACAGTGAAATCTTACACGATGCATTGCAGGAACAATTTCACAAATGAGTCTTTCGTCGTCAACAACATTGAGCGCTTGAAACAGCGTTCTCTCAATAACAGTGCCCAAAACTCTGACTACCCCGCCACCTACTCTCCATTCTACCTCTTCGGATCGTCCAAAGAGCCACATATCGACCATATGTTACTTGTCCACCCTAATGCTCAATTCGCTGCTTCTGGGGTTCAGCTCGACCTAAACCCGCCTCTTGGCGAGGACAAGTACAAATCCGGGGTAATCCTCTTCTTGGAAAACGTGCGCGAAGCGTTGATGCAGCCTTTCCCTGCCCAAACGGATCTGGGACCCAACTTTTTCTTCCAGTCCGGAAAACAATTCAATGTTTCAGTGTACGAGGACATTTTCGTCAATGATGGCGACAAGCCTATCGATTTGGGCATGCTCGAGGGCAAGGCGATCGCTAGTGGTACCTTGACACTGCCCGACTATCTCTATGTTGATACTGAAAAACTCAACGAGGAGAATCTGGTGGAGCCCGTACCGTTTAGGTATTCTGGACAGTTGATGCGACTGGAGACAAAGGATGGGTGGGCGAGTAAAGTGGATAGTCGATTGGGAACGACGGCTGCGGTCGGTGCATCTGCAGGGGAATCGTAGGCGGCTCAGTCGCCAGAGGACAAGCCTGCCCATACGAAGCCTACACGCCCAGGGATTGGTTTTTGGTGCCAAACTGGGACATGCTGGGTTTGAAGTCAAACTTGGATTCCGATTGTACTAGTATATCTTGTCTGTAGCACTATCAATGTATGTAAATTCGAAGAATTGAAATCACCAGTTGACAGGGAGCTCACTTCACTCCTACTTAGCACGGTACCATGACTCGCAAATACAAACTATCACTATATATTTAAGAGATACAGTAATCAAGATACAACGGAACACCATGCTTTGTTTAGGATCGGAATCAGAACTGTTAACTTTGGTATTGAGTGTAAGCTCCTGCTGCTAGACGCAATGGTGAGCAGCGCCTCGGATGGGTCAAGTAAAGTAGGTACGTACCAGAATGATTCAGAGTCACACAGATTCCTGTCGGCTTCCTCAGGGATTACCACTGCGATTGACATTATTCACGTTCTGGTACTGGTCGCCAGATACATAATAAACGTTGGTGGTGTAGTTGTTATGATTATGAATATTCCAGGGTCCTGTTGAAGGGAATTGTGGCGATGCGAGTACGGAAAGAGGCGTGTGAAGTCCTGCGTCAATACTGATGCCAAAACGAGTTGCCTCTGGTGCCAGTAGAGATGAAAGGCTGACTGGGATCTGCTGTGTATTGCTTGAAGGCGAAAGCAGTGGATGTGGGTCGTTGCCTGCGTTTCTGAGTTCTGTTTGATTCAATAGAAGCAGCTCCAGGGCATGATGGACATCGATCAGCTGTATTGCATCATGGTAAGCTAATGCTCGTTGAATACAGAGATACAGAGAAAAGCATACCGAAAAGTGGTTCAGAGCGCGTTGGAGCTGTTGCCTGCAACGATCTTCCCGCGAGGCCAGTGCATCTGACACGAGATTGATTGTCGTTGTGTCGAAATGATTCTGGGTCTGGCTTTTCGCAAATTCAAGGATATTTCCCATGGCACTGACGAGAATGCAAGTCAGTAGCAAGCCCAAGCCAAAAAAAGTATAGTTGCACACCTTGTTAACGCCTCCAATGCACTCTGCAGAGCCGGTGGCATTCGCCCTCCCCGCATCATCCTTTCGCATGCCTTGACAACAGTAATCGTCATGCCAAACGAGTCGTTGAAGGGACGTCTGAGAGGATCTTTGTTCTGGTTTGCATCCTAGAGAACCCATAAGTGAAAAGACAGACGGAAGCGGATGGAAGCGAACCTGAACTGCAGTGTGAGGATTTCCAGAGCTAAATGCGGTATTGTGACTAAACGTGGTATCTGGGTGGCCTCTGCTACATTTTTCAACGTTTGCAGGGTAATCGTGGGCGTTTCGATGGAGTTTTCGCTCGACATTTGGTCGAGGATTCCAAGGGAGGTCGTGGTCCGAGTGAGAGCATGCTTGTGTCGAACATGTTGCAGCGGGATGCATATCTGTAAATTTTCTTTCTCTTCTCAGTTATCCCCATCGAACTCTTCGGAATTTGAAATACTCTGGTCCGCCCACTTGTACGGTACTCGCGTAATCCCTTGGCCGCGCCACTACTATGTTTGGGTGCCAGGAACTGTGTTTCAAAATCTTGTCCCCAAACACTATCGTGCATCATTCGACGAATCCGCGAAAATCTAACACGCACCTACCGTTGCCGACAAGTTCAACTCATAAATGACGGATTTCCTCACATACTGACTAATGCCTCTTTTCTAGCTTCAATAAACGTCGATTTGAATCCTTGGTTCGAGTGTTACAAGCCGCTAAGGTGCGTGCCCTGCTTCTTCTTTTCTGTCTTTTCTCCAACTAAACCACATACAGGTAATCTTCTCAAGGGCTCAAGAACTTTTCGCACTTTCTCGGGATCCAGAAAAAATTTTTCCCGATTCTGTGATCACACAAGTCTATCCAATCGGAATCGTCAAGTCGTCGACTGAATCCACCTCTCCCCCAGTCAATCCATCACTATAACTCATGTACGAGCTATGCAGCCGTGACGATGTCTAAATTGGACCTTGGAACCACCTAGAAATACGACTCAACTCATAGTGCTGGCCAGACGAATATCATTCATCCTTACGTCCCACTTCTCGGCAACGGTACGCACCTAACGTGTTCTGCCGTTCATCGATCAACCCCACTTGACTTCTTCCCGGGCCTCTAACTAAAAGAGAAGGCTTCAGAAGAGAATGGTGCTCGCAATGACAGAACTTAGGGGGAAAAAAAAAGCTTGTATCTTGCGGTCCGTGCACAGCTCGCCTCGCATACGCCCGACATTTTGTACGAGAATCTCAAAGGGTGGTCATAGTTCGAACGAGAGCATGTTGATGTCGAACATGTTACAAGCGTCGGATTGTGGCTTTGATACTTACTTATTGCTCAATGTAGAGAATGTTACTCGGAGACGGGTACTTTTTTTCTTTCTCATTCGAACGAGTTGGAGTTTTTCAAATAGCGCAAAAGGAAACTACTGGAAGGACATGTTTTTTGTTTACTTACCGTAGTGAATGGTACCTGTTGGTGCTAAGGATGAGGGAAAGCAGAGGCCGAGTCGACGGGTCCACTGTGACTACTGTCGGTGGTGTAGCAGAATGGTACACTACCCATAAAAACACAAAGCTAAATGTTCCGGGTCCAATTTAGTCCAAGTAGCGAACGTGAAGGCTTGGGATAATATGAAGCTGTAGATAAATTACAATTCCAAGGTAGAGAACGTGGGGCTCCGAAAACATATGTATAGGCTATTAACACGAAGGGAGAGACTCGGGGAACGTCACAGAGACGCTGGGAGTATTTGGAAATTGACAGCCCGAGCTGCACGTGTTGGTTGACCATGACCTTGAGTTCCTGCATGAGACGGGGTATCCGGATCTGTGCATCGTCAATGTTAATGTTTAGCCGTCTGGTCGGTGTGGAATGAAAAAAGTCTGAGCAGGACCTGTACCACAGGAAACTGTGGACAAACTCTCTCTGCACGGTCACGGTCAGAGGTTGTCTTGTCGACCATGACTTGAACGCAGAGCCCCGTCCATTTGATGGCGCAATTGGATCCCATCACCGAGTCTGTGCCCGCGAGAGCGTTGCAGGTCTGACACTCGATTTGGAATTGCTAAAACCTGATTATCAAGAGTCAGGGTCAGGCTTAGACGTTCACAAAGTCGCTTACGGATCGGCACCGCTACCAGTTTTGCAGACAGACGCCATTGCGACTGAATTGTCGTTCGCAATATCCCTATACACGCTCCGCATCAGTATGGTACTCGAGAGTTGTGAAACGATGCAAACCTTCACACATACCAACACTAGATTGTCTTATCTGTTGAACACGCCAGAATGGTGTGGGAGAATCAGAATCGCGACTGTGAGGAGTCACGAGTTACAGTTGCCAAGTCCCATTTGCAACTCGCTGCGCCTTGGGAATTCAACCCTTGCTCTTCTTTTGTGGCTGGGCTAAAGTACCAGTACCGACAGTGAGAGCTTCAACTTTCACGGTATCTTATCACCAGGTACGAGGTCTGGGTCCTGTTTGATAATGGTGAAGGGATATTATAATATGTCACGAGAAACCTTTGTGTTGCGGTGTCGGTTCCGGCATAGCCGTGCGCTGAATCTTTGGCAGAGAACAGTTGGATTACAGCGCGACCGTCCTAGCGGGGATCCTTCCGGTCTTGAGCAGAAAGGATGACTAAAAGTTTACATATCGTTAGCCCGGAACTAGTACACGAGAGACCATGGCTAGACTCGCCGACTAGAGAGATCCGATCTAAAAGCAGTATGCAGGAAGCAAGGTGTTTGATAACGAATACCCGGTGGATGCGTTCTGGCTGGGACTACGAGGCGGAGAGAATCGTAAACTTGCTCAGTAGGGGTGGGGTCGTGTCGGTTCGTCTTTGAGTGAGATACGCACTGATAAAAGGCTTGGGCAAAGGGCTTAATAATGAGGGAGATGAGTCCACCGATACCAGGATTCTGCACCAGATTCAGAATGACTGGATTATTCATCCTATGTACTACATCCGAGGGCGATGAGATAGAAGGTACCGTGCTTGGCGCAGGTGCTTCACTTGGGACTTCGCTTGGGAGTTCACTTGTATGCTCGCTTGGAGCTTCTTCAGGCGGGAGAACGACCGAAGGCGCCCTCGGTGTACCCTCTTCGCTAGGTATCTCTCAGATCTCACTAGGATACACATCAGCTGTTTTGTGACGGATAGAGCGTTCCGAAGACAATTCTGAAGCTGTCTTGTATCGAGCTGAGCCCTCACTGGCAGAGCGGTAAATAGATGGGATACGTGTAAGACTTTCAACGCCAAGCGACGCGATCGATGGTGACTTTGCTGTGGCATATTCGTCAGAGGTGCTGCCTTGAGAAGCCGTCTGGAATTTTTCGTCGCTGGATTCTTCTTTATCCGTCGACGACTCGGTTCCAGAGCTAGATGGCGACGTCTCGTCCGTGTAAGTGGTCGTCGTGTAGGTCATTGTCTGACGCTCGAGAGTCGAAATGTCGGAAGAGGGACAGATATCATATCCAGTCTCGCTCGACCTTGTCCCGCTCAGTGGACCACTAGAACNCGTCCTAGCGGGGATCCTTCCGGTCTTGAGCAGAAAGGATGACTAAAAGTTTACATATCGTTAGCCCGGAACTAGTACACGAGAGACCATGGCTAGACTCGCCGACTAGAGAGATCCGATCTAAAAGCAGTATGCAGGAAGCAAGGTGTTTGATAACGAATACCCGGTGGATGCGTTCTGGCTGGGACTACGAGGCGGAGAGAATCGTAAACTTGCTCAGTAGGGGTGGGGTCGTGTCGGTTCGTCTTTGAGTGAGATACGCACTGATAAAAGGCTTGGGCAAAGGGCTTAATAATGAGGGAGATGAGTCCACCGATACCAGGATTCTGCACCAGATTCAGAATGACTGGATTATTCATCCTATGTACTACATCCGAGGGCGATGAGATAGAAGGTACCGTGCTTGGCGCAGGTGCTTCACTTGGGACTTCGCTTGGGAGTTCACTTGTATGCTCGCTTGGAGCTTCTTCAGGCGGGAGAACGACCGAAGGCGCCCTCGGTGTACCCTCTTCGCTAGGTATCTCTCAGATCTCACTAGGATACACATCAGCTGTTTTGTGACGGATAGAGCGTTCCGAAGACAATTCTGAAGCTGTCTTGTATCGAGCTGAGCCCTCACTGGCAGAGCGGTAAATAGATGGGATACGTGTAAGACTTTCAACGCCAAGCGACGCGATCGATGGTGACTTTGCTGTGGCATATTCATCGGAGGTGCTGCCTTGAGAAGCCGTCTGGAATTTTTCGTCGCCAGATTCTTCTTTGTCCGTCGATGACTCAGTTCCAGATCCAGATGGCGACGTCTCGTCCGTGTAAGTGGTCGTCGTGTAGGTCATTGTCCGACGCTCGAGAGTCGAAATGTCGGAAGAGGGACAGATATCATATTCAGTCCCGCTCGACCTTGTCCCGCTCAGTGGGCCACTAGAACCTGAGCCAATGTGGCTTCCTCCTCTCCCATACTCATCACCGGGCGTGGCCCCCGAAATGCTGCCCTCGTTTTCCTTGTCACTACTCTCGTCGCTTGCTGAGGGTTGATAGCCGCTTCCACTACCTGTACCACTTCTTCCACTCGAAGAATTAGGGTAAGAGCACCTTCTCGTCCTCCTCCGCACTTCCCGCGCTCTCCTGAGTGGTATTTAACCAGGAGAGGTAGGTGTGTACGATGAAGTGAATGTACCGGTTCTCGTGTACGGAGAGGAAGTGTATGACATGGTCGTGGTATAGGGGGAGCCGATATAGGTGTCGGTGTACGTGCCCGTCCTACACAGCAAGTCCATAAACATCACAGGAAAAAAAAAAGGACGAGATCTTACCTCATATATGGAAAGCCTGTGTGACTTCCGGTCCCATCATGCGAATCTCCTAAGAAACTCGCACTCTCCGTTCCTCGATACGACAACGTCGTTCCGCCCCTTGTATCCGACGGCGTCAAACCACTGAAGGCACCAGTTCCCGCGCACGAGTCGGTGTAGGTACCAGTCCCACTTCGCGTGTAACCGGTATACCCTGTCGTCTCTGAGAGTGCTCTCGTCCTTGGCGTCCATCCACTTGTCCCAGTATAAGTATCGGTATAGGTTCCCGTATAATCACCACTGTAAGTCGTATAGCTCCTGGTAGGATCGTACGAATCCGCCGTCGAGTAAGCTGAACTTTGCTGAGTGCTAGAACCTGCCGTGAAGAACTGGTCATCCTCTTCTTCAGCACTAGAACCCACGTATCGCCTGTTACCCTGGAAATCGCTACCCAGATCCGTCATACTACCACTCCTCCTCAATCTTGTGCTCGTTCTCCTTCCCCCGGAGTCTCCTGGGTATATGTAATCATCACCGCTAATGAATGATGGGATGACATGAATGTCAAAGGTCTTCTCGAAACGATGTCAGTGTCTTGACCTGAGAGCGACACATATTTTCCGTTACTGAATCCAGAGGATGAAGGCGTTTTCTTAGGAGATCCGCGTACATGTCGTCAATACCGCTCATTTCAGGTACATCGGCGATATGAGGGATGAACACGGTGCTTCGACTACCGGCAGAGGCACTGCTGCTAGCTGAAGATGCAGTAGTGCGAGATTCAACAGATTGGATCGTACGAATAGATCCAGTAGGTGAACGAGAACGGGCAAATGATGGTGTAAGGGATGGCGCTCGAGAGAGCGAGGGTGTCGGAGGGTTGTTGATGGCCTCCCTGTTTGAGCCCATGTTAACCAATATATATATATAAACAAGAATGAAAAAGACATACCAGATACGACCGAGCCACCTCTGACGTTCCACAAGACTTTCGCAAGCCAATCTTTCAACTCCGTCTCCATAGACCATCCAGAAAGGTACCAGTGAGTGTACGAGCCCGTCCATGTCACTGATGCCATCTCTTGCATCTTGTTGTCAAGCAGCAATGGCTCCAACATCGTCTCTAGCCCGAGGATGGCTGAGAGTAAGAGCACTTTCCGCCGTCAAACAATTGATCGGATCAAGCTGAACGACAAGCTCGGCCCATAGGCGCCCGTTCTCCAGCTGCAGTTGGAGCAAGCCACGACAAAAGTAACGTGTGTCGATACAGCGATGCCGTGCATTTCTGCCAGAGGAATGGAGGCGAAGTGTGTACATTGAGGTAGTACAAATAGAAAGCAAAAGACATGAGAAAAAAGAATAACAGATGACTACCAAAAAAGGGAACTCACCTTCTCGGTACCACCTCCGCCTAAAAATTTGCTCAGCTCACCAACGTCGACGCCCAAACTATTCGCGCTGGCGCCGCTTCTTCTGTCTTCTGGTTCACCAGAGCTGCGGCCGCTTGCTCTCCTGCGAAACGAAAATAAATCATCACCTTCGCCCGGTCGTGACGCGGGTTCAGATCTCTGACGCAAATGACGGCTTTCTTGTGTCGGAGACACGCTTCCGCTAGAGACTGAGGTGCCTCTGGCGTGACACTTGGTAGGAGTTCGCTCTTTCCAAAGAGCAACAATGTTCCGAACACGAGAGTGGACCTCCAACGCCAACCGTCGAAAGATCATCCAACTGATACCAACAAGAAATCAATCGCTGGGGCCCCCACGTTCGATACGTTCAATCTTGATTCCATAGCGTGAACAGTCGAAGGCCTTTAGCACTGGATCCCCTTCTCTCTCTCACTGCGAGCAATACGCGTACATTCATTCGTGCTCGAAGTTATTCTTTCCCTGGCATGTCATCGTTATACCCGATATCCTAAACTTCATCGACATCGACGTCGGCGCATCATTTCATCTTATGTGCAGCCAAGTATGCAATCTTCTTTATGATCGCGTTCACAGGTTTCGAGGAAACATGACACGAGTCTTGGGGCTGCTACCTCCGGCAACTTATCGTGATATATCATATTCCGGCCCTTTCTCGCTCGCACATGAAACACACATTCATGCCTCCAGAATGATAGCCAAGCGTTGCACACACACTCTCTAAACCCTATACTCCAGGAATACGAGGTGGAGGAGAGGTACAACTCTCAAACCTCCTATCTTCGATCCCCATATCGACTGCGCTCCGAATCTTAGCGCACATAAATAAAAACGAATAGCTGGAATCCTCCTTTCTTCTTCATCTAGGTAGGCGATCGAAATTGGGGCGAGTTTAACAATCATAGAGCTTGAGGCACTCCTATATGTCGTTACACCTACCAGCCTTTTTGTTCCCACCTACACCTTCCGAATTTGCTGGGGTAATGCTCCACTCTGCAGAAGCAAGGAGAAAGGCGTCAAGCGGTTCCCTTTGCGGCATCATACCTTCTAGTTTTCGGCTCAGGGTGTCGAGAGAAAACAGAGGACACGTTATCGTCGAATTAACAAGGACGGAGGCTCTAGAGAGGTTTAACGGGAAGGATAAGGTCATATCTCATTGGCCTTGGGGGAACATGAGTTGATGAATGGGTACGCACGTAAGAACAGTGACGACCATTACTGTGATGTTTCATTCCTTACTTCAAAATCCCATAGTTACATCATCAAACTGGTTCATTGCTAAATATTCATACACCGTCACTACGAAAACGATCGAACAACAAGTATGAAAGACAAATATTCCAACTATTTGACAGGTAAAACCTAAGTTATTCCTCTCCTGCCTCTTCAAACTCGAATGTCTGGGAATTAGCGCCCGGAATGCACTCCTGCACATTCATATCTGTTGGCCGCAAAGAAAACACCGACACACACTGAGGGTTGAGACCAGTTGTGCTTATCGTACAGCCCGTTGCAGAGCCAGCTTCACAATCGTTACAAGTGACACCGAAGTGTTGAAGACTAGAAACAAATGAGCGCTCAGGAGTTTCAACGTAGAGTGAGGATAGGACACCTACAAGGCAGGATCGGGTGAAAACGGGGCCATTTCGAGGGTCGAGCCATTGCGAGTAAGAACAAGATCATTATTGTCATCGGCATTCCTGGGTGAAGAAAGATCAGGAGTCATCAAACGAGTAGCAGGGCTATTGATAAAATGGCTCACTCGAGGACATAGCCTGGCCTGTCCTCCCGGATACGCCAAAGAGCTGGCCACTTAGGGCCAATGACACGACCAATTTGAGAGTTGTAAAGGGCCATCCGCCTTCCTCCAAAGTTTCCGGGGTTGCATTGAGCATTAGCAACCATAGGAGTGACGGAGAAGAAGAAGTAAGCAGTAGCGAGGAAGACGTTGGTGAATTGCATGATGAGAATGGCTGAATGAGGCGACGAAGACAGAAACAAAGATGCGACTCTGTGAAGAAAGGCTTGATTTCGTCCAAGACTTTATACTCTGCAATGGGGAGAGTACTGGCTGTCTGGAATGTCCCGGGGCNTCGTTGCAAGTGACACCGAACTGTTGAAAACTAGAAACAAATGAGCGCTCAGGAGTTTCAACGCAGAGTGAGGACAGGACACCTACAAGCCGGGACCGGGTGAAAACGGGGCCATTTCGAGGGTCGAGCCATTGCGAGTAAGAACAAGATCATTATTGTTATCGGCATTCCTGGGTGAAGAAAGATCAGAAGTCATCCAACGAGTAGTAGGGCTATCGATAAAATGGCTCACTCGAGGACATAGCCTGGCCTGTCCTCCCGGATACGCCAAAGAGCTGGCCACTTAGGGCCAATGATGCGACCAATTTGAGAGTTGTAGAGGGCTATCCGCCTTCCTCCAAAGTCTCCGGGGTTGCATTGAGCATTAGCAACCATGGGAGTGACACTGAAGAAGAAGTAAGCAGTAGCGAGGAAGACGTTGGTGAATTGCATTCTGAGAATGGCTGAATGAGGCGACGAAGACAGAAACAAAGATGCGACTCTGTGAAGAAAGGCTTGATTTCGTCCGAGACTTTATACTCTGCAATTGAAGAGAGTACTGTCTGGCTGTCTGGAATGTCCCGGGGCTTGCGAATTCCCGAGTAGTACTATTGTCGAGACCTGAAAGAGTAAACTTCCTCCGTATTGTGTAGAGCGGATGCCCAGTCAGTAAATTTAGTAGTTCACGACATGACAGAGTTCTTGGGGATACTCTGACTTCATCTACCCACCATGTTCGTTCATTCTAGCTCTCCGGGAAGAAATCGTATATGTCAAACGGAGCTTAGAGCTTGACCCAATATCACTGTCTGTTGAGCGCAAACACACAGCAATCAGAGAGCGCCAAAATCCCGGACAGAGACTTACTCAAGAGTTTCGTACCATTGCTTCTAGTCAGACCGTGGGTTTCTTTCAAAGTGCATATGTATGATTCAATTCTTGAGAGTATTAGGTGCGTGGGGCCCGGAGAAAGGGGGTATGTACAGAACGATGGTGGTGAATGAGTTCAAAAGAAGGTTCTTACGCCATGGGATGATCTTGCTCCGTTAAACCTGTTTGTCACAATTTGTTTGCTGTGGCTTTGCTGTGGATTAGTTTGACATCTGTTTCACTGGACGTCCTGAGCCAAGAACAAACATCGGCAGAAGGCACGACACTGTAAAGGATACTGCTTAACGCTGTGGAACAGAAGCGCAAATGATCCGTAATGTATGATCAGTCTTCTGTATAGTAAAATAAAGCAACGTAAATTACTCACCCTCAGCGAGACCATGTGTTCGAGGTCAAAATAGTCAACGTTTGCATCGTGTACATCTTCCTTTTTATCTATAGAACTTTCAGTTGCGAGCAGCACGTTGCTTTAGCTACATGAAGAACTGATGAAGCGGGATAAACCTTCGACTTGGTCGAATATTCTAGCTTTTTGGACATCGTCAGCATACGGTCAGGACGACAAACGCCTCTCTTCTCGCTTCAGCACAGCAAAGCATCGTCTCGGCGAGTTCGGGTTCACAGCAGCCAAATTCAACTTGATATTGTGAACGCTAGACGGGTCGGATAGCTGCTGCCTCTCGTCGGAATGTTTTTCGATGTTATCCTTGGCTATCCAATGTATCCTGCACTGGTGCTCGTAGGCATCATATTTCATTGGGTATCATCAGAAAACATGTATATTCCAACGGGTATTGCTCTATAATACATTGCACTCAGGACGCTATCGTGAACCAAGTTCGAAAAGTCAAGTAAACCCACCAAACATTGTCATATGCCCTGAATCCCTTTGCCCTGCATCCCATATCCCTTTGCCCCCACCCGCCCAGGGTACCATGGGTTTTGCACTGTATTAACATGTACGAAGGTAAGCGACACGAGATGAACCGACAGGAAAGGGTGTAAACTCACTGGATATGGAGTATCGAAGTCGCGGCGCTACTGCGGCAGTGTTTCAGCGCAGTGAAAGGGAACGAAAACAGATACGGCATGGAACACTTTCAAGAGTAGCTGCAACTACCCTATCACCATCATAGAATTTCCTTTTTCGAAATCTGCTGCAATTGTAGAAGGTCCATCAGTACAGATAACGCGTGGAATATTGCGATAGCGCACCAAGAACCAAGCCTGTCGACCAGAACCTCCCACACCCAGACTAACTCACGTTCGGGCCATTGTGACTGCGTCTACCTTCTTGCTGCTGGCTTCGGGAATGTTGATGACGTGCTGGCAAGTCTGGAATGGTGGTTGGGAAGCACGAGGGGATCCAGAGAAGGTGGTTGAGAAGAACGCGGGAAACTTTAGGGCAGGACCGTCGATGACCACCAAATCCCACTACGGTCAGGTCAATCGCTTGGCCAATCACTAGGTCATTTCTCGTCTGTTCTAGATGAGCAGCAAGGGCCTAAAATCGACACACATCTCGTCTGGTTCAACTTTTCCAGTTATGAGATTGAGACGAGAGTATCGGGTGCGCCGTGCGGAAGCGCATTGGTGTGGATAGTCGGTGTCCCAAAACGCAAGAATATGCAGCTGAAGATCACATCAAGAGAACAACAGCGATGGTCGTATATCACGAGAATGAAATAGGACTCTTGTAGGACCCACTTTCGGCGCTCAAAATGTATCAGAGCTCACTATCAAAGCCACGCATACGGTTCTGAGCCTAACGTCCACGGATTCCCTAGTGCCCCGCTTGCTTTGCGCTTACTTTTTAGCCACTTATAGCATCCTACTCCAATGAATATTTTCTCAGGCCGTATTCCGAGCTCCAGTTTGAACTTGGGTTGTGCTATGGTACGTAAAATTGCTTCTCATTAGTACATATCATTTTCTGAAGAAGCGTAAGCCTGCTGGATTCATGGACAAATCATGATTATATACTTGCAGTATACATATCCCATCTGCGGACTGCTCGATCCCGATCTGCAGAGTCGAATCGGAAGAAGGCACCCGCACGACGAATTGGGAAACCCAAAGCAAAAGGACAATCCGCCGAACGCATTTTAATCATCTCTTCCTCTACCTGTCGATTTGCTGTTCGCGCAACCCACCAAGTTCAATACGATCGACTGATGAGATTGTGTCGCCCTTCCATAACCTTCCTTTACGTCGCTCCCAGAGTTCTAGCCTTTCTTTCACGGAAGAAGGGTAAAGCAGGTGCGTTGGTTCCCTCCGTCCTTCGAGTCTGATGGTGTTAATTTTGCCTTCAAGCTTCAAGTGTTCGACGGCGACGAAGGGCATGGTCAGATCCACAAGACCGGCACTTCGGTCAGGTTGTTGCAGATAAGAGGACTACGTCGGTGAAGGCAGGTGGTTGACTCGGAAAAAACACAGCTTACACCGAAAGGGTCAATTCTGTCGGTAGTTACACAGCTTTGGATTTCGATGATGTTTCCTCCGAGGTTCATCCGAGAGACGAGCATGATCTCCCAGCCTCTCTACGTTTTCACGTTAAAGGATCAGGTAGGCTAATGGAAGTCCAGTTTAGAGAATCTTCACATTTGCGAGTGACGAATTGGATAAAGCAGAAGCAAAGACGTAAGACATGGGACGGTGGCCCCAGTTTCGTGTTTCTTTTCTGAAGGCTCTGAGATCATTTTCTTTCACTTCATCTCCATTCTATTGTATGCACTAGTAGTTGTGAAATGAATATGGTAACCTGGGGTTTCTTACCAGCCACAGCAAAGCAAATTGTGACAAACAGGTTTAACGGAGCAAGTAAGAGCCCTTTTGAACTCATCCACCACCGTCGTTTCGTACATACTCCCTTTCTCCGAGCCTCACGCACCTAAGATCCCCAAGAATTAAATCATATGCACTCTGAAAGAAACCCACGGGTCTGACTAGAAGCAGTGGTACGAAACTCTTGAGTAAGTCTCTGTCCAGGATTTTGGCGTTCTCTGATTGCCGTGCGTTTGCGCTCAACAGACAGTGATATTGGGTCAAGCTCCAAGTTCCGGTTGACATATACGGTCTATTACTGGAGGGCTGGAATGAGCAAACAGGGCAGGTAGATGAAGTCAGAGTATCCCCAAGAACGCTGTCATGTCGTGAGCTACTAAATTCACTGACTAGGCATCCGCTCTACACAATACGGGGAAGTTTACCGTGACCCTTTCAGGTTTCGAGAGTAGTATTACTCGGAAATTCGCAAGCCCCGGGACGTTCCAGAAAGCCAGCGTTGGCGAAAATCATACTCACATGATAGCGACATCATAGATACGACGACTACATTGTTTAAAATGTATACACCAACACTACAACAACAACTGAGTAACAAGTCCGAAAGACAATCGAACTATTCGAGACGCAGGGCCTGTGCCATTACTAGCATCTTCAATAAGGGAAAAACGCGTACATCTGGAAAGGAGCACCCGGATTGCATGGCAACGTACGCAATTCCTGAGGAGACGACCGAGATGCCGATACACACACAAATCGGTTCTCAGGATCCTTTATCATACAGGCCTCGGCGAATGATGGTCCCCCAGGGGTACAAGTGTCGCAAACGATATCAAATAACTGATCACTACAAACGAACGAGAGCTTAGAACTTTCAAGTGACACAAATCAAAGGCAGAACACCTTACAGGTCGTTACCACTATCTGAAGCTGGGGCCATCTTGAGATATCCATTTTCACCCCGAGTCAGAGCTTGGTTACTGTCATTGGCATTCCTGGGCGAAGAAAGATGGGAGGTCATCAAACAGGTGACAGGGCTATCGAGAAAATGGCTCACCTTAAGATATATCTTGGGGGTGATTGACCGTTCTGCTGGATGTACCAAGCATTTGATCCACCAGAGCCAGGAGTACTGACGGTACCGCTGGCACCATTGGAGATCAGGACGGCTTTGCCCTCAAAGTTTGGGTTGCATGATTGAGCACGAGCAGCCATGGAAGTGGCGAAGAAGAGAAAAGCAGTAGCAAGGAAGACGTTCGAGAATTGCATTGCGAAAGAGGTTGCGAATATTGCGAGTGCTGAATGAGACAGAAACAAAGATGCGACTCTGTGAAGAAAGGCTTGATTTCGCCTGGAACTTTATACTCTGTAATTGAGGAGAATACTGGCTGTCTGGAGCGCCACAGGATATATGGATTTCGCATAGCTCCCGAATTGGACTTGCTGTCAAAGGGTAAAATTCCCCGTACTACACTTAGTGAATTCAATGGCTCACGACATGACGGGGTTCTTGGGGAGGCTCTGACTTCATCTACCCATCCTGTTTGCTCATTCCAGTTCCCTTCAGTAATGGACCGCATATTCGGAACGGAACTTGATCTAATATCCCTGTCTGTCAAAGGCAAGTACACAGCAATCAGAAAATGTCTAAATCCCCAAAAATTTCGTACCGCTGTTTCTAGTCGGATCCGTGATTTTACTTTCAGAACCCATTTGACTTCATTCTTGAGAGTCGTAGGTGCGTGGAATTCGGAGAAAGGGAATATGTACAGAACAGTGATCGAGCTGACCTTGCGCCCACAGTGAGTATGAGGGGAAACTACAGTCGCTTGTAGTAAGAAAGGCCACAATATTTATTGCACAACTGGAGCGAAGAGAGTAACGAGAAGTCAACGTATGGTGAAAGAAAACAACCTTAGCCCAGTGGGGCGTCGGAAAAGGAGACCGTAACTAGACCTCCCGCCTAGTGTTGTGCGGGCTCAGGCCCAGAGCCGTGGGCCAGCCTGAGCCGAGCCGGGCCCTCTGTAGGGCTTGAGTAGGGCTCAAGGCCCGGCTCTAAGAGCCTGTTCGGATAAGATGCCAAAATTTTTGATTCTGACGTTTCGCATGTCGGAAACTGCCGGCGGCCGTTCCCACCACTATATTTCCTTATCCTCCTTTGTTATCTAGCAAAGTCCTGGTAGTTCTTTCATATCTACCTACCTATAAGCTATCTATGATATGGTGAGAATCATAAGATGTCAATTTGCTGTCAACATGAACATACAAGGTCATGCAAAGCTCCCAATCCACTATGAAAGACATTGCCAAGTCACACAAGTTGCTGACAATAGCAGTTTTTACAGCCAACCACTCACGTTACGATGACTGAAGGGATTCAGTATACATTGAAAGAGGTCTCAAGGCCACAAGTGCTCAATCAAGTGCTCATCAGACTTCAGGCCAACACTGTAAGTGGTGGGTCTTTGACTACTTTTAATGAGCGCTCACCCTTCCCAGGCTCTAATAACATGCTGGGGAACTTATTATTGTATGTGAGGTGCTGTGAACAGCATATAGGATGTGGTTGAAAGGGTATAAATATTGTCTTGGTCACTTCTACATGCAGTTTGGGATTGTAGGAGATATTATTTGGGATATTGAGGGTTTAAAGAGTCTAGAGCATATATATGTATATTCTCATTGTCATCCTGATAATTCTGAGTACAAGGGAATGTTGAAAATATGGCCAGGAACTGAATGTAAGTGGTGGGAATGGGCACTGGCAGTTTCCGACATGCAAAATGTGAGAATCAAAAATTTTGGCATCTTATCTGAACAGGCTCTAAGTTTCATGGGCTGTGGCTTTGGGAGATCATAGGTGAAGCCAAAATTCTCACGAATAAAAAGATTTGCTGCTGTTGACAGATCTGCAGCGCTGCCTTAGAGCCTGTTCACATAAGAATCTGAAATTTTCCACTTTTCGCATCTCAGGAACTGCTTTTCACATTTCAGGAACTGCTAACACATGTTCTCACACTGTGTTCCCATGATTGTCATAGATTTCTGATCAATAAATAAATAAATATGATTTCTTCTCTTTCTTTGATAGTGGAATTGCTCACACCAGGTGATTTGGCTAAGATTTATGCTTCAGCAGCCAGTGTCACCTACTATGCAACTTTGGCTGCTAGTTTATATGCATCTGAGGCATATAAAAAGCAACCTTATCACAACTCTGCTCTAACTGGTTTCCAATGGGTTCAGGAGCTGATTAATGGCAATCCATGGCGCATTTACACTGAATTGGGGGTCCGACTTTATGTATACCTAGCTCTTGTCATAACCCTTCAATCCATAGGATATGTTGACTCAAGTCACAGTTGAGGAGCAACTTGCAATCTTTCTCTACATGTGTGTCACTGGGTTGAGTGTATGCCATGTAGGGGAACATTTTCAGAGATCAAACAAAACTATAGCCCAGTGAGTAGCCTATTTTATCTTCAATGGGCTAGGCTCATAGATTTAGCTATTTCTGTGAAATGTGTGAGGCATTGGCAGGCCCACAGTTTTACAATCGATATGTTTCCTTGCCATCTGCAAATGATCCACCATATCTTGTTCATAATCCAAAATTCTGGCCTTTCTTTCAGGGCTGCATTGGTGCTCTTAATGGGTCCCATATTGCTTCAAATCCACCTGCAGAGGACCGTTCAAACTCCCATAACCACAAAGGCTATGTCTCACAGAACATACTTGCTGCATGTTCCTTCCTTCTGCGATTCCTCTATATCTTAACTGGATGGGAAGGCTCTGTCACAGACAGCTTTCTCTATTCAGATGCCCATGTCACAGATCTTTATGTACCTGAAGGTTGCTACTACCTTGGTGATGTGGGATTTGCTGTATGCAAAACTGTCTTGACTCCATATCATAGTGTCTGTTATCACCTTGCAGAATGGGGGAGAGCCAGCCAGAGGTGAGTAATGAAGTCTATCTCTTACTAAAGATATTCTTATACAAGTTTAGGCCAAAGACAAAGGAGGAGCTATTCAACCTTCGCCATGCTCAAGCACATAATGTTATTGAGTGCATTTTTGGAGTTATCAAGTGGCAGTAGAGAATTCTTGTTCTTCCATCTCAGTTTGACATGAAACTCCAGGCAAAGATACCTGCTGCATTAGCTGCTCTGCACAACTTCATCCTGGAGACAGACAATGAAAACTTTATCTCTGACTTTCAAGCAGATAAAGATGCTATTGATCCAGCTCCAGGAGCTCATGTTGATGCAGAAGATGCTCCTGCAAGCCATCCACATGGGAACCTAGCCTCAGGGAGTGTTACAGACAAAGAGTATCAGGCAGCATTGGCACAATGTGATAGAGTTGCAGATGCAATGTGGCAACAGTACCAGGAGATTCTGCATACACGAAGTAGTGAAGAAGCAGAAGAATACCTATATGAATCAGGATGCAGGTGAAGAAGTAGAAGGGGATGGGGAAATAGAGTAGATACTTGTAATAAGTATTAAAGGAATGTCCATTAAATGAATGTGAAGGTTATAATGATAGTTATATAAGCATATCAAAGGAAAGCTCCTCCTCAGGAAGCTCTAGCTGAGTTGTAATCCATGCCTTCCTCTTTGGGGAACCATGGTCAGCATAAACAAGGTAGGCATCAGCTTTAACAGTAGATTCAAGATGTTTACCCAGTTTCATCTGGTTGCAAAGTGATAGCCAGCTTTCCTCCTTGTCTGCTGCAATTGCCATAGCTTTGCTTCTACAAACAGGGCTTGGATCCACCTTAGGCTCAAGACAAGCCAATGATGCACCAAAGACCTGGCCAAACTCAGTTACAGCATTACCAATAGCTTGAAGGCCATCAGCAGGTGTAACCTTTGCTCACTTCACTGAATTGAAGACAGAGCTGTCTGCAGAGCACTTCTGTGATATAGGCTTGTGAGCAGGAGTCTCTGTGGCTGTTGTCTGATTGGAGACATTTAGCAATTTTAACCTGAAAAGCAAATGTAACTCACAGGTCCAACTTCTGGTTGAGAAGTAGAAGCAGAAGCAGTTATCTCTTGAGCCTGTAATTATTTGAATAGGAATAATTAGTAATTTCAATATAAAGAGTAAATGTGACTTACAGATTCAACTGATGGTTGAGAAGTGGATCCAGACACAGCTATATTCTGATCCATCTGCAACTCATCCCAATCAGGACTTCCATCCCAATGTAGTACACTGGTATGATCTCCAGGACTGGAGGCCACAGTAGAATCGTTACCACTGGTAGTAGCAGGAGGTAGAGGCAATGGGTCTGGTATAGCATTGCTAGCCAGAGGTGCAGAGGAAGAGGATGGTTGGCCAGAAATGATAATCCCAGTAGTCCCAGAGATTGCAGAGTAACGATGGTCTCCCTTCTGCTTATCTGGAACAAGCTTCAAGATGTCATCATAAATCTCCCATCCTTATGTCCTAAATAGAGCACACTCTTTCTTTGTTGCAACAATACTCTTCCAGACCTGTAGCTCTTCAGGTGTTGTCATATTGGCACCACGCTCATCATCCCAATGACCACCTGAACATGTCCTCAGGTACTCAACAGCAGCAAAAATTGCAAGTAACTAGCAGAATGACTATTAGCAACTATAGAAGATATTGAGAACTATCACACACATCTTTGATCTTCTTTGCAACTCCTTCCTTCTTCTTCAAACCACCAGCAACAACATGGTCATTCAGATACTGTGTAAGCTCCTCAATCACTGCAGGCTTGAACTTGTGGGTATCCCGTACTGCTCCAAGATGAGGAATGAGAAAATCACAGATTGCAATGACATCATGAATGCAATAGAACACATTTGCAGTTGTTGAGACATTATTACGTGGGATGTAGACTGGGGAGATGTGCCGAGAAATGCCCTTGCACTCACTGTAGCCGAGTCCATGGCCTTTAGTTTGCTCCTGGTCCTGGTGCTTGTCTTCGTCGTCATCGGGTGGCTGCTGGGCCATGTATGGAAGTCAGAGGAATGGGGAAATCACAAGAATGAATGGGGAGATGATGAGAAGAAGCACACTGGCTGCTGACAAAGGCTGTCCAGCAGTTCCCAAGATGCGAAAAGCAGGAATCAAAAATTTTGGATTCTTATGTGAACAGGCTCTTAACGATGACTTTGTCAAGGAACTTCATAATACCTCTATTCTTACCACCATCTTTCACTCTCTTGAACCTCTTCCAAGCAGAGTACGCTAGACTGATGCTTAGCACCCAAATAACCTGCACTCAATGAAACAATATGGACATTGTATTGAGCTTCATGTCTTTTATAGGTATAGATATAGGTGGTATTAATGTGTAGTCAACCTATTCAGCCTATTTTACTTGCAGTACTCATGAGCCGTGGCCCAAGCCTGAGCTAGGCCTGAGCAATATGAGTGCTCTTCATTTCTTCATCCTCCAGATCATCAAGATCAGCCTCCATATTCAGTTCGCTGCTCGAAAAGGTGAGAATTACCTTTCCAGACTTCCATCGGTCAACTACCTAGCCTGTTTACCCAGAGAAGCAGAAGAGCCAGGCAACCGTGCTTGTTTTTTGGAAGATGATGCTTCCTTTGTGATAGCTTTAGGTTTCAATGTGTTTATAGCCAGTTCGACCTGGAGAGCTCCATTCAACACAGAAAACATTTGATTAGTAGACAGAAGTGGCCTTATCAGGTGGTTGGACATTGCTAGTACTGGCTTTGTGATTGGGGCACTGTTGGTACATGAGGTAGCAGCAACACTTAGAAGCTTGAATGCATGATCAATGTCATTGGACTCAAAAAAGCGATGGAAACCCACACACCTGCCTTACCCTTCTTCAGTGAAGGAAGTAAATCCTTAAAGCCCTCACTGTATCTTCTTCCAACACCTTCTTGCTAACAATCTTGTCAATGGAATGTGTATCACGTTTAATTGCATTGAGCTTGGTGAGCCTTGTGGCAGAACTTGCTCTATTGGGGGTAGGTGGTCGAAAATGTTGGGATCTGAGGCCAGGCAGAGAAAGGGCTAGGAAATCACAAGAAAGATTTAATATGATTAGCTTCAGATAAAAGAGATAAGTGCAACTAGAGTTGGCGAGCTGCTTGCTCTTGCCTTCTCCCTTTTGGTTTTCTTGTTTTGTGATGTAGTTTTGGTGCATAGTAGCTGTGACAGACCCAAATTAAGGAGAGAGAAGGTAGAGTAAAGCTCCAAGGTAGCTTCAGTCGTGTTTATGACATAGTCATTATTCCACCCACAGTGCGAATTCTTTTTAGCTCATTATTGCTAAATTGGATTGGACGAGGGCAATGGTAGTCCATAGATTGAACAGATGGATTACATATACTGTTAATCCTCATAATCAATAAGGGTGAAGCTTACATCTCTTCAGAAAATACCACATACTGATGAGAATCCACTTTACGCACCATAGCACAACCCTCAGTTGAGAAAAATGTTCAGTAGAGTAGGGCACTGTAACTGGGTCGCTGGTTGGTGGAGAAGATTGAGCTAACCGTTGAGATCATCATTGTCTTCTGGGCGTTATATTGCATGTCAGAAATGAGAGTAAGCTCAATGAGTCATGAAAAGATAAGAGATAACAGCAATTTCACTGTTATGATGTCACTATTTCCCTCACGTGCATATAATATTTTACACATCTGTAAGTATTTCTTCATGTTTTTTGTACATATATCCATCCCCAGACCCTATCTGCCTAACCCCTAACCACCTAACCCCTAACCACGAACCTCTAACACCTAACTGACTCAGCATGAGGTACAAGCCCTAACCGGTTGAGGGTAAGTCCTTCGCAAGCGAAGGAACTTACCCTTGACCGTACCTCCTAGTCCCTAACCCCTAACCCACCCCCGCTGAGGGTAAGCTCTTTGCAAGCGAAGGTCCCTACCCTCAGCAGGGGCAGTGCTTCATGCTGAAGACCGCTGCGCGGTCTGTGGAAGAGGGCGATGACATACGTCATCGCTGTTTGCCCGCTGGCCGAGCTCACGACTCATCGAGTTTTCCCTGGTCAGAAATGAAAGTCGAGAGGCAAGGCCAGAGCGTGGAAAGTAGATAGTGATGGAATAAGCGCTCGCCCGTCAATTCTTTCGACGCTACAGTTACAATGATCGTACTCAACGCTCTGAAGATGAAAGGAACTCTATTCAAATAGATGTGTAATTATATAGAGAAATGAACGACGCATATGCATAAAGATCATAGCGAAAAGTAATACCACAACAGATAGCATAAGAAATAAAACGAGTGACGATGCATAGGGCAACTGGCAAGGTGATAAAGTTAACAAGTACATCACATTCGTATCGCACATCAAGCTCATCAGATAGATCGTAGCAGAAGTCCCAAGATGTGAGTAATATAAGTCAAGCAGAAAGTGAAAGCAAATCAACCTATCCGCGAGCTACGAGGCCAACGTGGACCGAACAAACCTGGGCTGCTTGCTTCCGGAACGAGCAGTGTAGGTTCAACTGAAGGTGATGTGGGTACAAAATGTGGATCAGCTGGATTGTGGGGAATGGGAATCAGTACATCATCACTAGCTTGCGATAGGCATATAACTCACGTTGCCAGGTTGCCCATGAACACAGCTGTTTTGTGACGGGTAGAGCGTTCCGAAGACAATTCTGAAGCTGTCTTGTATCGAGCTGAGCCCTCACTGGCAGAGCTGTAAATAGATGGGATACGTGTAAGACTTTCAACGCCAAGCGACGCGATCGATGGTGACTTTGCTGTGGCATATTCGTCAGAGGTGCTGCCTTGAGAAGCCGTCTGGAATTTTTCGTCGCTGGATTCTTCTTTGTCCGTCGACGACTCAGTTCCAAAGCTAGATGGCGACGTCTCGCCTGCGTAAGTGGTCGTCGTGTAGGTCATTGTCCGACGCTCGAGAGTCGAAATGTCGGAAGAGGGACAGATATCATATCCAGTCTCACTCGACCTTGTCCCGCTCAGTGGACCACTAGGACCTGAGTCAATGTGGCTTCCTCCTCTCCCATACTCATCACTGGGCGTAGCCCCAGAAATGCTGCCCTCGTTTTCCTTGTCACTACTCTCGTCGCTTGCTGAGGGTTGATAGCCGCTTCCACTGCCTGTACCACTTCTTCCACTCGAAGAATTAGAGTAAGAGCTCCTTCTCGTCCTCCTCCGCACTTCCCGCGTTCTGCTGAGTGGTATTTAACCAGGAGAGGTAGGTGTGTACGATGAAGTGAATGTACCGGTTCTCGTGTACGGAGAGGAAGTGTATGACATGGTCGCGGTGTAGGGGGAGCCGGTATAGGTGTCAGTGTACGTGCCGGTGCCACTGAACGTGCCCGTCCTACACAGCGAGTCAATAAACAGCATAGGAAAAAAAAAAGACGAAATCTTACCTCGTGTATGGAGAACCTGTGTAACTTCCGGTCCCATCATGCGAATCTCCTAAGAAACTCGCACTCTCCGTTCCTCGATACGACAACTTCGTTCCATCCCTTGTATCCGACGGCGTCAAACCNTGTGGCTTCCTCCTCTCCCATACTCATCACTGGGCGTAGCCCCAGAAATGCTGCCCTCGTTTTCCTTGTCACTACTCTCGTCGCTTGCTGAGGGTTGATAGCCGCTTCCACTGCCTGTACCACTTCTTCCACTCGAAGAATTAGAGTAAGAGCTCCTTCTCGTCCTCCTCCGCACTTCCCGCGTTCTGCTGAGTGGTGTTTGACCAGGAGAAGTAGGTGCATACGACGATGAAGTGAATGTACCGGTTCTCGTGTACGGAGAGGAAGTGTATGACATGGTCGCGGTGTAGGGGGAGCCGGTATAGGTGTCAGTGTACGTGCCGGTGCCACTGAACGTGCCCGTCCTACACAGCGAGGAATCTCCTAAGAAACTCGCACTCTCCGTTCCTCGATACGACAACTTCGTTCCATCCCTTGTATCCGACGGCGTCAAACCACTGAAGGCACCAGTTCCCGTGCGCGAGTCGGTGTAGGTACTAGACCCACTTCATGTGTAACCAGTATACCCTGTCATCTCTGGAGAGTGCTCTCGTCCTTGGCGTCCATCCACTTGTCCCAGTGTAAGTATCGGTATAGGTTCCCGTATAGGTTCCCGTATAATCACCACTGTAAGTCGTATAGCTCCTGGTAGGATCGTACGAGTCCGCCGTCGAGTAAGCTGAACTTTGCTGAGTGCTAGAACCAGCCGTGAAGAACTGGTCATCCTCTTCTTCAGCACTAGAACCCACGTATCGCCTGTTACTCTGGAAATCGCTACCCAGATCCGTCATACTACCANTGATTTCGTCCAAGACTTTATACTCTGCAATTGGGGAGAGTACTGGCTGTCTGGAATGTCCCGGGGCTTGCGAATTTCCGAGTAGCACTACTCTCGAAACCTGAAAGGGTAAACTTCCCCGTATTGTGTAGAGCGGATGCCTAGTCAGTGAATTTAGTAGCTCACGACATGACAGAGTTCTTGGGGATACTCTGACTTCATCTACCCGCCCTGTTTGCCCATTCCAGCCCTCCAGTAATAGACCGTATATGTCAACCGGAACTTGGAGCTTGACCCAATATCACTGTCTGTTGAGGGCAAACGCACGGCAATCAGAGAACGCCAAAATTCTGGACAGAGACTTACTCAAGAGTTTCGTACCACTGCTTCTAGTCAGACCCGTGGGTTTCTTTCAGAGTGCATATGATTTAATTCTTGGGGATCTTAGGTGCGTGAGGCTCGGAGAAAGGGAGTATGTACGAAACGATGGTGGTGGATGAGTTCAAAAGGGTTCTTACTTGCTCCGTTAAACCTGTTTGTCACAATTTGCTTTGCTGTGGCTGGTAAGAAACCCCAGGTTAATGTATTCATTTCACAACTACTAGTGCATACAATAGAGTGGAGATGAAGTGAAAGAAAATGATCTCAGAGCCTTCAGAAAAGAAACACGAAACTGGAGTCACCGTCCCATGTCTTACGTCTTTGCTTCTGCTTTATCCAATTCGTCACTCGCAAATGTGAAGATTCTCTAAACTGGTCTTCCATTAGCCTACCTGATCCTTTAACATGAAAATGTAGAGAGGCTGGGAGATCATGCTCGTCTCTCGGATGATGGAGCCTCCTTTGTAGTAGCTTTAGGTTTCGACACATTGATGGCTGTCTTAACTCGGAAAGCCACATTCGACACAGAAAAGGCTTGGTTGGTGGACGGAAGTGGCTGCATCAGGCGAATAGATGTTGTTGGACTGACTTCACGGCCAGAGCACCTAGACTGATACGGGAAGCAGCGGCAGCGACACTTGAAGCTTGAAGGCAGAATTAACACCATCAGACTCGAAGGACGCAGGGAACCAGCGCACCTGCTTTACCCTTCTTCCGCGAAAGAAACCGATCTTGAGACCCTCGCTGCATTTCCTTCCAATACCTTCCCGCTGACAATCTCGTCAGTCGATCGTATATCACGTTTGATCGTATTGAACTTGGTGGGTTGCGCGAACGGCAAATCGACAGGTAGAGGAAGAGACGGTTAAAATGGATTCGGCGGATCGTCCTTTTGCTTTGGGTTTCCCAATGTTATGATGTTAGTTCGGATGTTAGTTTCATCATCTCGCATCGTCGTGCGGGTGCCTTCTTCGACTCTGCAGATCGGGATCGAGCAGTCCGCAGATGGGATATGTATATTGCAAGATTTGTCCATGAATCCAGCAAGCTTACGCTTCTTCAGAAAATGATATGTACTAATGAGAAGCAATTTTACGTACCATAGCACAACCCAAGTTCAAACTGGAGCTCGGAATACGGCCTGAGAAAATATTCATTGGAGTAGGATGCTATAAGTGGCTAAAAAGTAAGCGCAAAGCAAGCGGGGCACTAGGGAATCCGTGGACGTTAGGCTCAGAACCGTATGCGTGGCTTTGATAGTGAGCTCTGATACATTTTGAGCGCCGACAGTGGGTCCTACAAGAGTCCTATTTCATTCTCGTGATATACGACCATCGCTGTTGTTCTCTTGATGTGATCTTCAGCTGCATATTCTTGCGTTTTGGGACACCGACTATCCACACCAATGCGCTTCCGCACGGCGCACCCGATACTCTCGTCTCAATCTCATAACTGGAAAAGTTGAACCAGACGAGATGTGTGTCGATTTTAGGCCCTTGCTGCTCATCTAGAACAGACGAGAAATGACCTAGTGATTGGCCAAGCGATTGACCTGACCGTAGTGGGATGTAGGATTTGGTGGTCATCGACGGTCCTGCCCTAAAGTTTCCCGCGTTCTTCTCAACCACCTTCTCCGGATCCCCTCGTTCTTCCCAGCCACCATTCCAGACTTGCCAGTACATCACCAACATTCCCGAAGCCGGCAGCAAGAAGGTAGACGCAGTCACAATGGCTCGAACGTAAGTTAGTCTGGGTGTAAGAGGTTCTGGTTGACAGGCTTGGTTCTTGGTGCGCTATCGCAATATTCCACACGTTATCTGTACTGATGGACCTCCTACAACTGCAGCAGATTTTAAAAAAAGATTAAGATACTACCACTATCCCATCAACGTCGATGAGAACTTTCACAAGGTACGCGCGTATCTGTTTTCGTTCCCTTTCACTGCGCTGAAACACTACCGCAGTAGCGCCGCAACTTCGATACTCCATATCCAGTGAGTTCACGCCCTTTCCTGTCGGTTCATCTCGTGTCGCTTACCTTTGTACATGTTAATACAGTGCAAAACGGTACCCTGGGCGGGTGGGGGCAAAGCGCAAAGGGTTTCAGGGCATATGACAATGTTTGGTGGATTTACTTGACTTTTCGAACTTGGTTCACGATAGCGTCCTGAGTGCAATGTATTATAGAGCAATACTCGCTGGAATATACATGTTTTCTGATGCTACCCAATGAAATGTGATGCCTACGAGCACCAGTGCAGGATACATTGGATAGCCAAGGATAACATCGAAAAACATTCCGACGAAAGGCAGCAGCTATCTGACCCGTCTAGCGTTCACAGTATCAAGTTGAATTTGGCTGCTGTGAACTCGAACTTGCTGAGACGATGCTCTGCTGCACTGAAGCGAGAAGAAAGGTGTTTGTCGTCCTGACCGTATGCTGATGATGTTCAGAATGCTAGAATATTCAACCAAGTTGAAGCTTTATCCCGCTTCATCAGTTCTTCCACATCGATTTCGTTGCACGACGAGCGTTGACTTTCAAGATATCTATTTTTCCTTCATGTACACGATGCAAACGTTGACTATTTTGACCTCGAACCCCATGGTCTTGCTGAGGGTGAGTAATTTACGTTGCTTTATTTTACTATACAGAAGACTGATCATACATTACGGATCTTTTGCTCTTCTGTTCCACAGCGTTAAGCAGTATCCTTTACAGTGTCATGCCTTCTGCCGATGTTTGTTCTTGGCTCAGGACGTCCAGTGAAACAGATGTCGAACTAATCCACGGCAAAGCCACAGCAGGCAAATTGTGACAAACAGGTTTAACGGAGCAAGTAAGAACCCTTTTGAACTCATCCACCACCATCGTTTCGTACATACTCCCTTTCTCCGAGCCTCACGCACCTAAGATCCCCAAGAATTAAATCATATGCACTCTGAAAGAAACCCACGGGTCTGACTAGAAGCAGTGGTACGAAACTCTTGAGTAAGTCTCTGTCCAGAATTTTGGCGTTCTCTGATTGCCGTGCGTTTGCCCTCAACAGACAGTGATATTGGGTCAAGCTCCAAGTTCCGGTTGACATATACGGTCTATTACTGGAGGGCTGGAATGGGCAAACAGGGCGGGTAGATGAAGTCAGAGTATCCCCAAGAACTCTGTCATGTCGTGAGCTACTAAATTCACTGACTAGGCATCCGCTCTACACAATACGGGGAAGTTTACCCTTTCAGGTTTCGAGAGTAGTGCTACTCGGAAATTCGCAAGCCCCGGGACATTCCAGACAGCCAGTACTCTCCCCATTGCAGAGTATAAAGTCTTGGACGAAATCAAGCCTTTCTTCACAGAGTCGCATCTTTGTTTCTGTCTTCGTCGCCTCATTCAGCCATTCTCATCATGCAATTCACCAACGTCTTCCTCGCTACTGCTTACTTCTTCTTCTCCGTCACTCCTATGGTTGCTAATGCTCAATGCAACCCCGGAAACTTTGGAGGAAGGCGGATGGCCCTTTACAACTCTCAAATTGGTCGTGTCATTGGCCCTAAGTGGCCAGCTCTTTGGCGTATCCGGGAGGACAGGCCAGGCTATGTCCTCGAGTGAGCCATTTTATCAATAGCCCTGCTACTCGTTTGATGACTCCTGATCTTTCTTCACCCAGGAATGCCGATGACAATAATGATCTTGTTCTTACTCGCAATGGCTCGACCCTCGAAATGGCCCCGTTTTCACCCGATTCTGCCTTGTACGTGTCCTATCCTCACTCTACGTTGAAACTCCTGAGCGCTCATTTGTTTCTAGTCTTCAACACTTCGGTGTCACTTGTAACGATTGTGAAGCTGGCTCTGCAACGGGCTGTACGATAAGCACAACTGGTCTTAACCCTCAGTGTGTGTCGGTGTTTTCTTTGCGGCCAACAGATATGAACGTACAGGAGTGCATTCCGGGCGCTAATTCCCAGACATTCGAGTTTGAAGAGGCAGGAGAGGAATAACTTAGGTTTTACCTGTCAAATAGTTGGAATATTTGTCTTTCATACTTGTTGTTCGATCGTTTTCGTAGTGACGGTGTATGAATATTTAGCAATGAACCAGTTTGATGATGTAACTATGGGGTTTTGAAGTAAGGAATAGAACATCACAGTAATGGCCGTCACTGTTCTTACGTGCGTACCCATTCATCAACTCATGTTCCCCCAAGGCCAATGAGATATGACCTTATCCTTCCCGTTAAACCTCTCTAGAGCCTCCGTCCTTGTTAATTCGACGATAACGTGTCCTCTGTTTTCTCTCGACACCCTGAGCCGAAAACTAGAAGGTATGATGCCGCAAAGGGAACCGCTTGACGCCTTTCTCCTTGCTTCTGCAGAGTGGAGCATCACCGCAGCAAATTCAGAAGGTGTAGGTGGGAACAGAAAGGCTGATAGGTGTAATGACATATAGAAGTGCATCGAGCCATGTCGACTGCGCTCCGAGTCCCTAATCTTTATGGCGCCCGGATCAAAGATGTAAAGTTTGAGAGTTGTACCTCTCCTTCAGCCCGTATTGCCGGAGTATAGGGTTTAGAAAGAGTGCGTGCAAGGCATCAAAAGACTTGGCTATTATTCTGGAGGCATGAATACGTGTTTATTGTGCGAGTGAAAAGGGGCCGGAATATGATATCGCAGAGAAGGTGATTGAACTATATAAAAAATTGACCTCGTCGAAGGGCTTGTCTCCTTGTGGTGTCGATATACTAACACTGATTGAGGCTGAGGGTGTTACAGTACTGAAACCGCGAACACTAGGTGTTCTCTTAGACCAAGAATGTTAGTGAAGTGTTGAATAAGAAGTACAGAAGAACTCACCACTCTTGACGCACGAGGCGTTGTCAACAAACTAGGCTCTGTAGAAACTTCACTCATCCGCATTGATTCTTCTCTCTCCTCCTCTTCCATTTCATCTATAACCGAGCTCGAATCCAATATCGAGAATGTGATACTCGTTTGAGACATTCCAGACGAAGCCGACGTCGTACTTCGGACCGAAGATGATCTCGCCAGCTGCGAGCTTTCCGAGAACATCAGACTGCTCGGTATGGACACTTCGCTGCCTAAATCCAAAGACGGTGGAGGCGGCAATCGTTGGGGTAGCGCTGAGCTCGAAGCAGTTAGCGTTGGTGAGATTGTACTCATCCTGTCAAGAGAGGAATATAATGCTGTTGGTCTAAGGAAAGATGCCTCAAACGAGATAACGGGACCTTCATGTAACGCAATGCTGCGGATACTTGGTGATGGTTCTAGCTGAGAAGGCTCGTACGAACTATTTGGCTCGCTTGCCCAAGGAGTCGGTGTAGGTGGAATCCCCGGGGATCGCGAAGAGGGAGAGGAAGACTCATCAATAGTAGGAGGTATCGTGGGAGTCAAGCTTGACTCAGTGGTCACCGTGAGTCCAAACAGTGTCAAACTGGTCGACGGAACTGTCGTAGGCAACTGCAGGGCGCTAGCAGAAGGGCTCGAGCTAGGCGCTGAGGCAGAGATACTCGATGACGATGGTTCAGAAGGGTACTCCGTCCTCGGGACCGAAGTAGTCGGTGGTTCAACACTTGCTGTGCTGCCCTCCTCTTCCGTGAAGTGAATGGAAGATGGTGTTCCATCTTCACTCTGGGATACTTGGTGGAGGCGTGAGGTCAATGCTTGTTTCCGTAGTAGGAGGTGGCAACTGTAGACTCGTAACAGAGGAAGGCGACGGCGAAAGCCCGACTTCAGATTCCGAAGCCACAGACTCCGGTAGTGGTACATCTTCTGGCCGAACGCTGGAGACGAAACACCATTGGATTGCGTGCTGGGAGACCTCGGATAGCGTGCCATGGTCTAATCACTTCTTTCTGCGACCTTCCTAGACGCTGGCACGTCCGATGTAATGATAAATTTGACGAGTGGGCATGACCGGCGGGGTAAGGGAGTATGTGCGGGGTTTGGGATCGTGTTAGTTCTCTGACTCTGGGAGTCTTCGGTAGGGTTGTGTGCATAAATGAAGAGTCAGAGAAATGGAGGCCCGACTCGATAATGAGAGAAGTGGACTCACCATGAACGGTTGTACGTGCATCATAAATCGATTCATTGAACGCGTAGCACCGAGTACAACGTTCTGCAGTGGAACCGGAGCCATAGCTGTCGCCGATACGAAGGCTGGGTGCGGATGTGGGAGGATATTGTCCTGGGGTGTTGTGTCTGATTGTTGGTGTAAGTGGGAAGACATAAGTACCATCGGAAGAGAGGACGACATACCGATGCCATGCTCTATCAACCCTTCCAACTCGACACTCAACTGCGTAATTCTGACATTATCGCTTAACATGGAAACCGTCGCATCACTCAATCAAGAGGTTCTGCCTTTGGAGAATTTTGCTTGGGATTGAGATGAGAGGAGGGAAGGTCGGCGCTGAGATGCAAAGGTTACATAGGCGCTTCTGAAGCTACTGCTCGGAGTTTGGCCCAAGTTTGGCCCTTCTTACCTTAGTTTAAGATCGATTCCATTGCATTCGCTGATGATCTGAAGCCGTCTGTAGTAGTTTGCCATCGATTCCGGACTCTCTTTTTTTTTTTTTTTTTACTCTGACGAGTTTGGGTTTAACAACGCAAATGGAAGGGTCAGGGAAAGCAGACTCGGCGGTGGGTCTGGCGCGGGCGTACTGTTGATGGTATGGAACCAGGAATATAAATCATTACTCGATACGCTAAAATACAAAATACGAAGATTAATGCCCAAGATTCGGGCTTCTGGGATAGGAAGCTGTACACAAAACATAGTGTCCAAAGTAGAGATAGTGCGCTCCTGGAACAGTGCTATATATGTAGAATTTATCAAACGAAAGGGGAGAACATCATATAAACATCGTTGGGATTTGGAAATCCGAATCGGTGGCTATAGTACGTTTTGATTGATCATGAACCAGTATCCGCGTCTTCGCGATGACAATGTTTGCGGATGTCTACCCGCTGAAGCCGAAGGTTTAAAGGTCTGGGCATGACCTGTACCACAGGAGACTGTGGACAAATTGAAGGGTGCGTTGTCGCCTTGAACGCATAGCCCCGTCCTTTTGCCCGCTGGTGCATTGCTGTTGTAGATCTGGCGCTCGATTTGGAATTGCTGGGACCTAATAAGTCAACAGAGTCAGGGCCAGAGTCAGTCAAGACTCACAAAGTCACTTACGGGTCGGTACCAGTGTCGGAGACAGATGCTATCGTGACTGGATTATCACCATGTCTGTTCAAGGTGATATTATCGTTGGCAAGATCCCTGTACACGCTCCGTATCAGTACTTGTGGCTAGGTGATATCGTGGGGCGACGCAAACTTGAACATGTATCCATATTGTCCTGTCTGTTGTATACGCCAGAACGGTGCTGGAGGATCAGAATCATGTACGAAGCCATTGACATCAATGATACTAGGACCGGCACCCTTCAGATTGGAAGAAGAGTTACGGCAAGCAGCTAGGGGTTTGGCAGAGACGATAGAAGAAACGGAAACGGAAAAGAGGGAGAGAACAATGAATTGATAAGAGAGCATTGTACAAGAGAACTGGTGAAAGACTGAAGAAGAAGATTATGATGAGAAATACTGCAGACAGTTTTGAGGTTTTTTATTCGGAACGAATTTGACCAATGAGGCTGTTGTTAGTGCCAATGGAGAAGGTATAGCGTGAGTCTCACAAGCCATAAGGTAATGACCAGTGTTCACGGCCTGAAAGGTGCAATTAGTGCTAGAGACGCGCAAAAACAGTTTGTGATTCGAAACTTGGGCGTGTTGTAACCATGGACGGAATAGGTACGCAGTCGTGGCCGGGCTTAGATTATCGACGCAGTTGCACTAGGAGAGCGACTTCACGTACAAAGTTATGGTTTCCAGACCCCATTTGCGGCTTGCTGCGCTTTCGGAACTTGGTTATTTGCAGCTGCGCTAGAGTACTAGTACCAATGGTGAAAGCTTCAGGTACCGTTTGTCGGTTCTCTTCTCGCTAGGTCCTATTTGATGATAACGTCCCTTATTGCGGTGTCACGATAATTCGAGTTAAGCTGTGTGTTGGTAGCAAAGAACAATTGGATTAAAATGTATGCAGGCTTACTAGCGTCGCCACGAATTTACTATCCTTTCTAGCGAGGTCCTTCCGGTCTTGAGAAAGGTTCCACGTCGTTGGCCTGGAACGGGTACACGCTAGACTTTGCCGAGCTCCGGCCTTGGCCCTAGCGAATACCCATTAGATGCGTTCTGGCCGGGAACGACAAGGCGAAGAGGATCGTGAACACGCTCGATAAGTGTCAGTCCATGGATGTGCACAAATAAAAAGTTTGAGCAAAGGACTTGACAATGAGAGGCAAGTCCAGAATTCTGCAGCGGATTCAGGTTCGCTCAATGTAGGTACTACTGGATACTACTGAATAAGAATTAGCAACGCGTTGCGTGCTGGGAGTCCTCAGAGAACGTACCGTGGTCTGTTACCAAGTGTGATCACCTCTCGCTGTAACCAGCCTTCGAGCCTTGCATATCCAACGTTCCGGCTAGGGACTACGGTTTGGCCTTGGAATGATGATGGGAGGTGGAAGGCAGATCTTTCGTCTGAGCGGCAGAGTCATGCACTAACGAAGAGTCTGAGCAATGGACTTGATAGTGAAAGAGGTGAACCCACCGATTCCCAAATGCTCGTGAGTATAGTCTGCAGCGAGACTTGAGAGCGAGGGATGGGATGGGGTGTTATCTTTGTCGGCGAGAAGCTCAAGTGCTATTGAGACCTGAGACGAGTCAGGACATACCGGAACCGACGGTTTCTTGATGCGGACATGATTGCAGTAATGAGGGATTGGGATGAAGGGATATGCTACCAAAAAGGCAAGACCGTACGCTGGAGAAGCAGCTACCCGCTCGATGCTTTAACACCTCTTCTGCTCACTGGAAGAAGGAAAATGCTCGATAATCGTATATAATTAAATATGTTGTATTCGTACTAATAGTGGCAGATATTGGATTAATAGTAAATAGATAGAACTAGTAAGTGAATTGCTATACAACTATACAAAAAGTCATAGAGAAACGACCGTAGGGATGTCCATTCATCGTCCATCCATCCGTAATTGACCATTATAGACTACCTGAAGCTTTCAAGTAGTTGTTCTCCCATCCCATCGGGATCCGGAAAGGATAGCCAGGGGTGACTGTCTGATTTACAATCTTCGTCGTAGTAGGAATATTCCTTCCCATGTTATTCCTAATGTTATCCCACTTACTGTTAGGATAGCTGTAGTGCGAATACCAACGAATTAGTTCACAGCTACAAAGCTCTAACCATCCCGCGTACCTGATATGATTCTGCGTTTGATCAAGGGCACCAAGCACTGAGCCAGCAATGGCAACTAGATTGTCGGCACCTTTCTTATCCGTAGAGAGCTAATACACATATCACAAGGTCAAACTAGATCATTAACGCTCGAATACAGCGATCAGACATACCTCCCAGAACATAGTACCCGCCAATCCGTTCGCAACGATATATTGCGTCTTGGCCTCGACAATATAGGGTGTATCGTATGATATCAATTCCTTCTTGGCCGAGTCGTAAGAGTAGCTGGTCACATCTGTCATATTTTCGTGGACCGAAGCATTGGTGACTAACATGCGAAGTAAGTGACATTTGAATATACATAAACAAGGATGAACTACGCACGAGGAAGAACGCTGTACGAGTAGACACCACCTTCCAGATTACCCGAGCTATTTCCAGAGTAAGGCTTTCCAATGCCGCCAGTGTTCTTAAAGGCTCGACCATACAGGGGTATTCCTACAGTAATATATTCCATGATGCTGGATGAAGAGGCGGCGATAAACAAAAAAGCCCACCCATAGCGATCTTACTGGCATCCACACCAGAAGCAACATAGTACTTGATTGCCTTGTCTGTACTCATGTTCGTGCGACCACCACCATAGAGATTAGCCTGGTTATCAGCATATGTGAGCCACGAGCCGGCGTAATCGTATGCCTAGAAGGGAAAAAAAGAGTATAAGGATCCCGCTGTTGAAATCCATTAGATATTGCGTACCATGATATTCCAATGATCGAGCGCAGCGTCCATTTGAGGGATAATGTTCTCATAGTGCTTATATTTAGCTGCAACCGCTGCTGAGAGTTGGTGGGGAACAGTATCGCCCTTGCGTTTAGCGAGATCGTTCAACCCTGCTCTGAGAGGTGAGCAAGTCGGCGAAACCTTGACGTTCTTTGGCAGTCTCCGGGTATTCATAGTCAATATCGCTTTCGACAGAAGAAAGATAAGCAAGTCGAAGGGAAGGAGAAAAGTGATACGGTACTTACATTCCATCGAATCCGTAATCCTCAATCAATTGAATAGCAGTCTGGAAAAATTTGGTTCGCCATCTTGAGAAGGTATAGTTGCTTCAGGCATCCGTACAGGTTGGTTCCTTGATCATTCGCCGAATCGCCAGGATAATGTTTCTGAAATAGACATCAAATTTGAGCTGTTCCTGCTCATGGCTTGATTTTTACGTGCCTGTTCATTGGCCCAGGGATCCGTGAGTTTAATTTCACCTGTCTTTGCGTTGACATCGGCGAACGAGTATAGGATGTCTAAAAAATGAGTGATACCTGGGGATTGTGGCTATCGGTGAAACGCACGAGTCAGTTTGGTCGGATCAATATCGTTGGGTTCTATAAGTCAAAGATAAGCAACGGAAAAATGGTCCCAGATCTGCGCAAAACACCCACGGAAATTCTGAAGATAAATCTCCCAGTTTGTGAAGTAAGCCATCTGAACCTTTCCCGCAGCGGGATTTTTGATGACATGACCATTATGATTCAGTTGAAAATCAAAGAGATTGCGGTCATCTATCCAACCATAGACGACAGAGACGACAGAGACGAGTGAGAGAATACGAGAAAAGCCGAAGACCATCTTGGTTCAATGGCCCCGAAAGTCGATAATGTCGGCCTCTGGCTTTGGGACTATATGTACGAAGCCGTTGATGCTACTACGTTGCAGGACCGTGCAATTTACGGCTAATAGGTGCCGTGAAAGGGCCCGGGATACCGTACCCGTACATGGTATGAGTACGGCTGTGCACCGTCAAAGCAAGGGATTTGACTGAGTTTGACGGTTTGAAATTGAATTCGAGTCGACCCGAGTACCACGGGTTTCTCGTTTCGCGCCCTGAAAAGTTCATCTGTGCCATCGATCTTCATATGTCTTGCTTGCTCTCATGGTCACTGCTCTGTCCTTGGCCATCGCCTCTCGGCAAAAACAGCCCATCTAGCCCAACTTACCTGTTAGCGTCGGCATGAGTTCTGATTGCAAGATATCTCCTTAGCACAATCCCCGAACCAGAAGTACAATATACAGCTCATACCGCTACCTATTGCACTCGCACCACATCGCGACGGAAAGAGCTAGCCTTCAAAAGTTCCGATGACATTTCGTCGTTGCCCAAGAAACGTGTTCAGGATAGCATAGCGTGCTGATAGATTGTGCTCCTCCACATTTTTCGTGTTCAAAATGACATCTCGAAACGTGCTTTGCGCGAGAATTTGACCCGAAGATACGAGGAGAGAACTTGTGCAGCTCCATGGTTCATTTGAGTACTGGGAGCGGACACCGCTGGCAAGGTATCTCGTTCTTTTGTCTCCATTCCTATGGGCGGTGGCCACTGGCTTTGATCATCTCCATCTTCTCTAATCGAGTTTTCGTGCATTGACGAGGAGTCGGTAAGCTTGAAAATGAGACATGTCATTTAGAGAATAGAGAATATGCTTAGGTTCTTGCCGGTGCCATCACGCTTCAACGAGACTGTGCTAGGCTCGATGTCGGGGTACAGAAGAGTTCCGACCCGAAGATACTGTACTTACGGTAGCCTCGTCATCCTGGGCGTTTGACGACGAATGCCCGTTGGATGGATTTTGGTGGAATCAGATCACATTCTGACCTAGTTGGGGATCACAAGGCGGACACGGAGGAGGATGGTGAATGTGAACTCGTTCGGTGAGAGATGGGAGACAGACGGCTTGTTAGAGTTGAGAGCTGGTAGCAGTCAGAGTACATTCTGCAGCGGATCCCGTCGAGGGGAGTGTTATGTTTGATTGTCGATATCAGCAGGAAGGACTTCTCAAGAATTAGCATTGAGTTGCGTGTTGGGAGTCCTCGGACGGCGTACCAATGCGTGGTCTAATACCCTTTTCAGCGTGGCTCTCGCTTGGTTTGTCGACATAGAAGAAGGGTTGACCATAGTGGATGAGAGGAAACGGTCGGTGCTGAATCTGCTGATACGGTCGGTCATCAGCTGCTCACTGCTTCCACTAGCGAGCAAAAAAGTGTTAGAGCATCAACGAGTGCACCTCCAGGTGAGTAGCCAACTGGTTGTAGCTTGGCTGTAACATGAGGCGAGGAAAGCAGTCAGCGTGCCGTGGATACCCAGTGGGTGCCAGCCAAGTCGCCTGTAGTGCATAGTAGACGCCCACTGCGCGGCCCAGCAGTAGTATGACGCAATACAACCGGATGTTGACCAGACCCACCACCGCCTTCACTGCTAGACGTCTTTCAACAAGGCCACCACTGTCATTCAGAGTCGGAATCGGTCGCCCACGGCAAATATCTGCGTTGGCATTAAGAGCCCAAGTCGGACGGCCTCAACTGCATCTCCAAGCTTTACGTCCCATTTCTTCTTCCTCTTCTTACTACAATGAACAAACACCCACTTCATTCCCAGACCCTTCCCGCCCAGATCTATTCTACCACCTCGTAACTCCACCTACATCCCCTACATCCCTATCAGCCACTTCCCCAGTATTCGCTGTATCCTTCTTACCCACTCCACCTCCCACTTCGGATTCAAGTACCATTATTGGTTGGGTTCCTGCAGGTGAAGAAAGTGGGTTGAATGATTTCGTTGGGAATCGTGCGTATACGTCTTTCCTTCTTCTTTTCTTTCTGTGCGCTAACGGTAACGAAAGCCAAATTCCGAGCGGTTCTGCACGAAGCCATCCAGCAAGGTCTAAAAGAAGATATAGACGACGTACAAAGGAACGGTGCGATGCAGCTTGGAGAAGGCTGGATGCATGTTCATGGTATGTATGTCTCTTTCTTTCTTGTTTTCCGTTACTTACGAGTCCGATGCGTAGACGACAGAAATATCCCAGCCCTCGGGCGAATAGGTGATATAGATGATATCATTGCGAGTGTGTTGGTTGAGGGCGGAAAGGTGCGTCCGTTTCTTCTCTTCTTTGCAATGACTCGGACTGACGCCTGCCCAGATGAAACCAGAAACGTATCAACCGATGCCAGCTTATCGACTTGTTACGTCGGATGGTGTTACACAGCTAACGCCGGGGTTGAAAGAAAAGTTGAGGGTGGTGTTAGAGGGTGTTGCGCAGAGGGAGAGCGAGCCGAGGTGATTACTAGTACTACTCGGACACGTTGAGAGTAGGATTATGGTGCGTTTCTTTTCAGATTGTAGATACAGCATCAATTGCTAATTCAGATTCCTCAAAGCTCAAAAGTACTTAATTCTGACTTGGATCTACGAATAGAAAACAATGATTATATCTATGACCGCTCCCCTTGGTGCCCCGAAAGACATTTGCTACTCGCTAAAGTTGAAGTTTTGAACCCGGCCCACTCCCGTGAAGGACAGGATCTCAAGTCCACCACAGTAATATGTTGTAACTGTCCCGTTCAGGGTCGAGGTTTCCTTCCTCACTTCTACCCATTGAGGTTACGTGCACCCGTGAATCATTCCGAATACAATCCTGATGCAACCGAGTCATACATGCAGGTCATTACCGCTCTAGGTTTCAACGCCAGCGCATCCCCTTTCGCCCCGCTCTTGTACCCTTGACCCGATACCCAGAACTGCGGCTTGAACTATACGCGAACACCAGTTCTTTCCATGTCGAGTGACCAGACCGTTACGCTAGAAAGGGTGATAGACCATCATATTGGTACATCGCCCGTGGTCTCCTAATACGCACCCCAATGCTGATTCTTCTCCAGTAGTAGTACTGACACCGACTATCAAACGAAACACCCTCAAGCTAGTACCCTCCCACAATTCACACCAAACCTCGTGTCGGTGTCGTTTACGGTTCTGGATACAAAATGTTGGATAAGGCAAGAGTTCGCTTATGATGTACATTGCATTTGACTAGGAATTGGTGAGTTTACCATCCTCATTATCAGGCCTATTGCCCTGACTCATCGTTAGTGCACACACAATTCTACCAAAGTTTCCCAGAGACAGAGGCTCAGCATGATCCCGAACCGCTGTAAGTATTCCCGCAGCCTCACTCGTGCAACACCTCGCAGATCATTCGTTACATCGGACGTGCTAGGTTTGAAGAATAACGTGTTTGAAAGTTGCAGCGAGAGACAATTAGATCACGGTACGTCTTGTGAGGTCTCCCAAATCGCAATATAATGCCGAACCTACGCTGAACAAACCAATCATACGATGCTTATTTCTTTGCAGAATATTGGACTAGGTGAGTTTGCTCTCTCTCTCATTATCAAATCCTTTGCTCAGACTCTTTATCAGTGCACATTCACAAATTGACACGACGCACCACATCCATTGAGTGAGTTCATGATCCTCTCCGCCTTGTAGTCTCCAGCTAGAACGTATAGACCGGATATTCGCCGTCAAACGCCCGGGCATACGAGGTTCCTACACAGCTTATTCAGGTCGGAGTTCCTCTTTGCCGCATTAGTATGGTCTTCCGTGTACCAGTTCCGGGCCCAACGCCATAAAATATTCTAGTCATACTTTCTGCTTAAGACCGGAAGGACCTCACTAGAAGGGACAGTAAATCGTGGCGACGATAGTAAGCCCACATACGTTGTAATTCATTTGTTTATTTGCCAAATGATTCAGTGCACAGTTATACCGGATTATCGTGACAGTGACACCGCAACAAGGAGTGTTACTCGCGCCATCATCAAAACCAAATGAGACCTGGCGAGAAGAAACCGTGCAACAGCACTTGGAAATTCTGGCCTTTAGTTCTTGTACTCTTGCTTAGCTACGAAAAAATATGAAAGGGTCAAGTTCCGAATGCACAACGAACTGTAAATGGAACCTGCCAACCATAACTTGCAAGAAACCATGAAACGGCCCAGGCAACTGCATCGGTAATCCAACCCCATAAACTGCGTACTCATCCACAATGACAGTACGTCCAGTTTTCAAGTCGAAACCTGTTTCTCTGCCTCGAGTACTGATGGCACTTTCAGACCGTAAACACTGGTCGTCACCCGATGGCGTGCGTCCACTCTCCATTGGCATCAGCAACAACAGCCTCGTTGGTCAAATTGCTTCCGAATATAAGAGCTCGAGTTTTGCTCACCATCATCTTCATCTTCAGTCGTTCATTGACTCTCTTATACAATGCTCTCTTATCAATTCATCGTTCTCTCCCTCTTCTCCGTTTCTGTTTCTTCTATCGTCTCTGCCAAACCTCTAGCTGTTCGCCGTAACTCTTCTTCCAATTTGAAGAGTGCCGGTCCTAGCACCATCGATGTCAATGGCTTCGTACATGTCCCTGATTCCCCAGCATCGTTCTGCCAACAGACAGGACAATATGGATACATGTTCAGGTTTGCGTTGTCTCACAATATCACTTAGCCACATGGACTGATACAAAGCGTATACAGTGGCTCTGCCAACAATGACATCACTCCGACAAGACATGGTGATAGTTCTGTCATGATAGGGTCTGTCTCCAACACTGATACCAACCCGTAGGTACCGACTTTGTGCGAATACACAAGTCGAGCTGATGCTAACTCTTTACTACTACTTACTTAGGACCCAGCAATTCCAAATCGAGTGTCAGACCTGGAACAGTGATACTCCCGTGGGCAAATGGACGGGGCTTTGCGTTCAGGTTGACAAGGTCTCCGATTCCAATTTGTCCACAAGTACAGGACCTGCCTCTTGGAGGGACGAGATGGATCTACCAATTGCGGGCATTCAAGATAGTGCCGCACAGCCGACTGATCCAGCTACTGGAGGAAATGAACCAACGCCTGTAGTTCGGGCTGTCATCCAGGCCCGTGCCATACAAATGGCGGAAGGAGACGATTCAACACTTGTGGCCCGTCGTGCCGTACAAACGCCAAAAGTTAATCCATCTCTCCAGCCCCGTGCCGTACAGACGCCAGGAAGTAAGCCAACAACTAGACCAACACTTGGAGCTCGGGCTGTCATCCCGACAATGGCTATGTGACGTTCTCCTCTTTGTGTTTATAGATTTTGCATATCCACTCTCTTTACTGGAATGGGACTTTGGGCATCTATGTATTCAAGGCTTTCTAGTGTAGCACATACTGTATCCCAACTTCGTGTTCTCTACTTGTATTAAATTTGATCTTGGACATTAGGCTTTGTTTTTCTTGTGTAGCAATCCATAGATTTTTATTCCATACCGTCTGCTTTCCTTCCATTTATGTTATTTAAAGAGGTCGTGCTCATCTGGAGTAGCCAGCCTGCCGTGTGTATCAAGTTCAGAAGCGCCCAGCCTTGTGCGGCGTCAGAGTCCACCTGTGACCTGGTTGGTTAGTAAGCTGGACAGGGATTGTCCACCACCATTGCAATAATCGAGGGGTAAGGGTCGTTCCGGCAGCGCCCGCTACCTCTACTGTATGTGCTCAGATAGGCGTACTTTTATTTGAATCTTAGTCTTATTTTTGCTACTACTAGCTCGACAACCCTCAAAAAGATACGTGGATCGGGTATACCATTTCGTTGCATGATAGATGCCTTCAAGTTTTGAATGAGCAGTGGATTGTAACCTGAGGGCGAGGAGAGCAGTCAGCATGTCGCGGGTCCGCATCGGTATGTATCAGCCCAACATCGACCTTTCCTTTTTGCCATTTGCTCCCATCCTCCATGGCCAACTCTTCAAAATATCCTGACTTCTTTCCACGTTGAGTGGATAACGCCAGATTTGCGCTGAAAAGGATCATATACGTCATCCAAAGTCTTCCAGCACGCGACCCAATGCTCATTTCTCCCCAGCCCCTCCTGACAATGACAGTCAAACGCAACACTTTACAAGCCGATATCCTCACGCACCGGGCATCCCACATCCAGCCCTCCGCTTACAACCCTGGATGCACTGCAGAACGTTGGATTTGGTGCTATCCGTTCAAAGATCTCCGCTCCCAATATCGGTGAATTTAACGTTCTCGTTATCAGTTCCTTTGCTCAGACTCTTCGTTAGTGCATATTCCTGGCTCTCCTAGCGAATGACACGTACCAACCTCCCTGATATGTCTGCCTTGTGATCTCCGAGCCAGAACGCGATCTGATCCCACCACAGTCCAGCCAACGGGCATTCATCGTCAAACGCTAGGACTAACAAAGTTCCTACGCACCGTATCCGGGTCGGATCACCTCTCTGCCCCATGAGCATGGTCTTACGTGAACCAGTTCCAAGCTAAAGGGCGTGAAATCTTTGTAGTCATCCTTTCTGTCCAAGACCGGAAGGACCTCACTAGACGGAATTGGTAACCGTGGCGGCACTGGTAAGCCTACATATGTTTTGTTTTTTGCCAAGTAATTGAGCGCACAGTTACTATACCGGATTCCCGTGACAGTGGCACCGCAACAAGGAGTGTTACTCGCGCCATTTTCAAAATCAAATGGGACCTGGCGAGAAGAAACCGTGCAACAGCACTTGGAAGTTCTGGCCTTTGGTTCTCGTACTCTAGCTTTAACTTACTCACGAAAAAATGCGAAAATGTCAAGTTCCGAATGCACAGCGAGCTGTAAATGGGACATAACTTGCAGGAGACCAGTGAAACCGCTCTCCTAGTCCATCCACCACGACCGTGTAGGTAATCTAACCCCAGCCATAAGCCGCATACTCATCCGCAATGACAGTACGCCCAGCTTTCAAGTCGAAACCTGTTTCTCCGTCTCGAGTACTGATGGCACTTTCAGACCGTAAACACTGGTCGTCACCTGATGGCGTGTGCTCACGCTATTTCTTCTCCATTGGCGTTAACAACAACAGCCTTGTTGGTGAAATTGCTTCCGAATATAAAAGCTCGGGTTTTTCTTCATCATCCTCTTCATCTTCAGTCTATCATCAATTTTCTTGCACAATGCTCTCTTATCAATTCATCATTCTATCCCTCTTCTTCGTTTCTGTTTCTCCTATCGTCTCTGCCAAACCCCTAGCTGTTCACCGTAACTCTTCCAGTTTGAAGGGTGCCGGTTTTAGCACCATCGACGTCAATGGCTTCGTACATGTCTTTGATTCTTCAGCACCGTTCTGGCGTATCCAGCAGACAGGACAATATGGATACATGTTCAGGTTTGCGTCGTCTCACAATATCACTTAGCCACACGGTCTGATACAGAGCCGTATACAGTGGCTCTGCCAACGATGATATCACTCCGACAAGACATGGCGATAATTCGGTCATGAATGGGTCTATCTTCAATGCTGGTACCAATCCGTAAGTACCGACTTTGTGTGAATACACAAGTCGAGCTGACGCTAACTCCTATTACTACTTACTTAGATTCCAAATCGAGTGTCAGACCTGGAACAGCGATATTCCCGTGGGCAAGTGGACGGGGCTTTGCGTCCAGGTTGACAAGGCAATCTCCAATTCCAATTTGTCAACAAGTACAGGACCTGCCTCTTGGAGGGACGAGATGGATCTACCAGTTGCGGGCATTCAGGATAGTGCCGCACAGACGACTGATCCAACTACTATGGGAGTTGAACCAACGCCTGTACCTCGAGCTGTCATTCAGGACCGTGCGGTGGATACAACACGTGTCTTCCAGGAGCGCGCCGTACACACGGGGGATGTGAACGGTGAGGTGGAACCAACGCGTGTCTTCCGGGGCCGTGCGGTGGGAGCAACGCGCGTCTTCCAGGGCCGTGCCGAACAGACTGGTCTAAATGGTGAACCAATCAGACGGCCTATACCGAACATGGCTATGTGACGTTCTCCCCTTTGTGTTTATAGCTTTTGCATATCTGCTTTCTTTACTTGGATTGGACTTTGGGTATCCAATTTATTCACAGCCTTCTGGTGTAATACATACTGTATCTCATCTTCATGCTCTTTACTGGATTGGGACTTTGGGCATCTATTCATTCACAGCTTTCTAGTGTAGTGTATACTGTATCCCCAACTTCGTGTTCTCTACTTGTATTAAATCGGACCTGGGACATTACGCTTTGTGTTGAAATTCATAAATATATATCCCATACTGTCTGCTTTCTTTCCATTTATGTTATTCAACTCGTGTAGCCAGCCTGCCGTGTGTATCAAATCCAGAAGCGCCCGGCCTTTCCATGTGCAGCGTCGGAACCTTCAAGTTACTTATGTAACACTCACCAGAGTCACCTTCAAGAACCTGGTGAAACACGACCATATACCTGCCCGACTCATATTCCGTCCAGAGAATTGGAGCACACCTTATACCTGCGACATGGCCCACTCACTACTTTGTACGCCGGACGCGTTTCAACCTAACGTGGCAATTATAAGATTAGGGCTAAAGAGTTGAATTATCGGCATTTTGTGAGCCCCCCCGACTATCTAGTCATATTCATGAGCTAACATTACTTTTCATATACGCGTATAAATGAGTTCTACAAATTTCTTGAAGGAATAAAAACAGCCTATGTATTGGCCCGCACGGGCGACAATGGCGATGCATTCTGCATCGAAAGTAGACGTGCACGCCTATACACATCTAAATACCGAACTCGATACATCTAATTAGGGTGCACGGATACCCTTTTGTGTGTGCAGTGGTTTACTCATCACAGACCGTCATGTACACTCATCAGTAAACTCCCGGAATCAGCCTCCACTTTGCCCTCCTCGCCCACGCCTCCCATTCCTTTCCAAACTACTTCTGCAATATCTCATCTTCCGTATTCACCCTCACAGTCATAGATACCATCCCAAACATCAAAGGTATCGACCATATCAACATTACCACCTTCCCAAACACGCTATCATAAAAACCACTTTGGCGAATCCATGACCCATGATCCAACTGCACCACGATTGCACCAATGACACATATCTACGCACCAGTATACGAAGGATGGCGTACAATTGAGTATGGACTGTATGTGACAAGTTTGGCCACTGGTTGGTCGTTTTTGCCCCGGGAGCCATTTCGACTGCGTTCTCCTACTCGCACCATCTCAAAGGTGAAACTGTCGTCGAGAGCGCGGTAGCATAAGAATCAGATGATACCACCAGCCAACCCAGCAAGGGCACCAGAAAGGAATGGGAAGGACATGTTTGAGTCGGAAGCGAATGTCGATTTATGGTTATAAAACTTAAGGGCAAGACGATAGTGGGAGGCGAGGATGAACACACATTCAATCAGAGTTGCGATGTAGTATGCAATCTGCCCAAGTCAGCTGACGTTGTTCAAAGCATTTTATCTGATCAGGTACTACTAACCTTCAAACGTGGCAAGATTGCCATACAAGCGCCCACCCTTTCTGTGCGGTGAACCCTTGGCTGAGTGGTGGTCGTCGAGTCACTTTGGGGTCACCGTTGGGGGGCGTACAGGTGACACCAAAAGATACGCCAGTTAGAAGAACAAGAATGACCTTCAGTAAGGGTACCATCGCGAGTCGGGGTAGCATAGGGCAACTCATGCGGTCGTATTTTTAATTCAGCAACACAGTTCGTGACAGCCTGCGACCTTTTTTAAAGAATCCATGCTGCTGCGGTCTTGCAAGGAATTCAGCCTTCATGATCCTCGGTGTTCCCAGTATATAGTATTATGTAGCTCTCAGTTGAACCACATTGATTATTGTCGACTTGTAACATTCTTTCACATCCTAGTTCATCTCTCTCGACGCGAGCCCTGTTGATTGGCTACTTGTTTGATAGGGTATGTGTTTATTACCCTCTTTCTGGCTTCAAAGGCGTGGAATATTCCGACATGCACGTATCTAATCTCTGTGCCAAGAGTGTCATCGATAAGTGATGATCCAGGTAAAATGTGATTCTAGCAGGCGTAGTGATCTCTAAAAGCAGCTTAACATACTCGTATTCTATCAACAGTGTTACTGGTTGCTGGCATCAAGCAATAGCCGGCGCCGCAGGTTCTTCACGTCCGAAATCGAGTGAATAAAAGCAAGCCAATAATCGTAAACATATGTGAAACCCGTCAAAGATGAAGTTGATGTATCAAGGAGTAAAAAAGAAAGCATGCTCAGTCTTCCAAGCTACACACGGAACCTTGACTTGGGTAAAGGGCAAAACAACGGACTATTCAAGATATATGTCTGTATTGTGAACAGAGGTGGTGCACGTTTGAGCGACTGTCTTTCCGGTTGATGTGCCACACTCGATGTCAAAGAGCTAGTTACCAGTGGCGGGGAGACCCAGGGTATGTACATATGGAATAAAGACTGAAGAAAAGAACATTTATCTCTCGGGAGTAGACAGACTCGCCAGCACAGCAATATTGTTATCATTGATGGTAAGACCGAGCGGCGAGAATGTTCTTGATATCTCCGTCGCGCACAAGGTCAATAGAGCGGAGACAAGGACACTCTAATTAGGGCTCCTAGCGGATCGGATTAGGATCGGATACGGATTCATCCGTTCGGATGGTGGTGATTGAGAGAGCAATCCGCATCGGCGGATGGTATCCGTCGGATGGTCCGATAATCCGACGGATGGGCGCTAAGCCAGCGCTTCACAATGAAACCTCCCTCCCACGGTGAAAATTTTGCTTCCCCGTCAGTATTGTCGCCTTGTTCACCTCCAATCCCTTTGGCAAGTCTCAAGCTACCCTATAGACCCTCAAGACGTGATGTCATGTTGAGAATATGATGTTTGGAGCCACTTGGAGGGAGGGGGCTCTCAGGTGCGGGACATTGATCTAGTTGTGCGGCATTCCAAGTTGATTCCAGGTGTCTGAATTATACCTATTTAATTTGTTGTGTACAGAGTCGAGACAAGTTCATATATTGTACCCAAAACAGCTAAAATACAAGTCAAAGGTTAGTCAGACAGACAGATAATGGCTGATATATCACCCACTACTGCTATGAAGGTCAAAAAGGTAACCACGGAAAGCCCCGGGCACGACTCTGGTCGACCTAACGAAGCCCAACGACAATCGTCTGCACCGCGTGATTCATCCGCCGCTCATCGTCGGATTGGTCGGATGCCATCCGTCGGATGGTGCTCATCGAGGAGCCCATCCGCCATCCGAATCCGACCTCTCATCGCTCGGATGACGGCGGATCATCCGATCCGCTAGGAGCCCTAACTCTAATCAGTGAGACCAAACGTTTAACTCACATTCGAGGTTGCTGAATATCCCAATTGGGCGAATCAGATCCTGCAGGGCTGTTACCACCGATGGGTCCATTGGCGCCAAAGAAGGCGATTCCGGCGATTCCAAAGTTGGGGTTGCAGGGGGCACGAGAAGCCAGCCTCAGTGAGGAAGAATAGAGAATTGCGACACTGATCAGTCTGCGAGAAGGCGAGTCGCTCAAAAAGTTGGCGAAAAAAGGTTTCAGGTCCTTGTTGAGGGATTTGAACGGTGTCAACATGTCTTTATAGCCTGCAAGAGAGGGCATGCAATGGAGATTTGTGGTTGTTGCGGGTAGAACTGGCCAAGAACAGCCCTGAAACTACAGCACATCGACTCGGAGCAGTGATGAGATTGAGTATGGCTGCCTAGTCTCAGTTATTCCTAGAACGTTGATGGTCTTGCTCTATGTTCGAGGTGATCTTGAAGCGGAGATATTGTTGCCTCCTTTGGGTTCGCTTCAATCTCATACTAGTGATAGAGTGGCTTTGTTCGAGGTCGTTGTACTGCTAGGCAGATAGACAAATGGCTATTGAAGCTCGAGGTGAACAACGCAGGCCAAAAACGTACCGTTTACATCTACGCATTTCCTTCCGACGCCTCTCCTTGTGCAGGGTGAGCAGCCCAATCTGCCAGTAATTCCTCGGGAGGATTTAGGACACTCAGGCCATCTGATAGTTGAAAATACGAGAAATCGAAATCGCGCTCAGGAGTCATTAACTCGGTATGGGAGACCCAGAGCTCGGACGAGCATAATGGTGCCTGCGCAACACCAGACAAATTCTTAGTCGGTTGACAGGACGCACGACAATTGAGCGTAGAAGCGGTACCATATCCCAATACTTTGCGAGCAGGACTTGAGCTTGAAGACTTGACCAAGTATGCAGGAATAGCGAGATCTGAGAGACGACTGAATGAATCAAGGAGAAGTGCCGTGGCTGTGTTTGCGCTTCCTTTGTCTGGTGCCGAGATTCAGTCGGGAAGTATGTGATAGAAACAAACACATTTCATTGAAATACAAACATTGTATAGCCATATAGCTACATAGACCCTACACAAATGTCCGAAACCCAGTGAACGAAGGTGAGACCATACTACATAACGACACGCAAACACTGTCTCTGAATTTCGATACCGAGTCCATCGTCATCGTCAAAAATCATCAAGTGGTGAAATAGAACACCTGCTCGGCCGATTCATGGCATGAGACAACCTTCACTTCGCCAGAGTAAGTCACTTCGGCACACAAGTCGGCCGATCCATGGGGAGAGATCTTGCACGTATGGGCTACAGTCTTCCCCGCACCGATAGTTGAAGCACCGGGAATGCAGGTGCCGCAGTTGATGTCGAAGAGCTGGCGACTGTAGAGACGAATCTGTCAGTGCAGTGGTGGGTTTATAGAAGAAAGAACACTCACGGATCTCCGCCAGAGTTGGAAGCAGTTTCCAGCAGAAGAACACCGTTGTCAAGGGTAAGAGCAATGTTGTTGTTATTGATATCCCTGCTTGAAAGTCAGGATAACGGACGAGATATAGAACAACGTTAGATTTGACTTACTTGAAGATGTAACTCGGATGAGGCTGTCCATTCTGCTGGATATGCCAATCAGGCTTATAGGACCCCACGACGCCATTTCCAGTGACGGGTCCGTTGGCGCCAATGATGGCAATTCCAGCACCCTCAAAATTGGGGTGGCAGGTCTGAGGGTCCCGGGCAGCCAAAGGGGAAGCTGAGCCCAGCATAGAGATGGACATAGCGACAAAGAAGAAGAGAGTAGAAGTCTGCATTGTCAAAAGGGCGGATAAAAAGAAAATTGAAGATGATCAGTCCTCAAGAAGGCGAAAGTGATCAAAAGGGTTGAGCTGCGAAGAAGTCGAAAAGAGAAGTTGTTGAATGTTCGATGAGAAGCGAACGGTATTTTATACTGTTCGAGGGAGGACGCAATGCACTGAATCCGGAGCCATACTCGAGTCTAGTCTCGGGTGAAATCAGTGCCTGTTGAGGGGCCTACGCCTCCGCATACTGGGGCGTTGGGATTGACTGTCTCACCGAACCAGGTTCCAGACTACGGGAACGGTAGTTTTCAAGGAGATACGCAAACAACCAATCTGTTTTTCATTCAAAAACAATACACAGCTTTTACTCTGCAGCAATCGATGAGAATACGGAAAACATTGGACTCGGATGCGGTACGCACTGGAACGAGCTCTCATTTTTCTACGCTTTCGCCTGAGCCTCCTGGAGCGCTTCTTCTTCCATTTTTCTCTCATTCTGTAGTCGAAATGTGAATAAGTAGCATCGAATGAAAATGCGGGGAACACGTACTTGACGGAAGCAAGAAAAGGTTGAGTGCGTGAGGAAGTTCTCACGCTCGGAGCTCTTCCTCCACCCTTCTTGCTCTCGGCCGACTGATAATTCAAGTCGAAGACGTCAAGGGTGGCGTATATTATATCCAGATTACCGGTGGTAGGCTTGTGGGCGCCCCGACCCGACGGCCCGACTCGTGATGTTTCTAACGTGCATCAGCAGGTATTTCTTCCCCGACTTGTCATGTCCTCAGCCCAACCAGAAGGTGCATATGTTCGCGTGGTGGAACCCCATGAATATCCTGTGGCTATCCGTATACTCACACACGCTTTTGCTCACGATCCCGCTATGAATTGGTATGGCAGTGTCAAAGAATTAGTGCCAGCGCCCGATGAACAGGATTACTCAAAAACCGTGAAACGAACGCTCAAAAGGTTATATACCTTCCAGAATATGCTACTTCGAGGAACGGTTCTTCAGGGAGGCATTGTCACAGTTGCCGTCATCCCAAACGGTCCAAATGAAATCATTATTGGGGTTGCACTTTGGTTGAAACCCGGTCAATCTTGGGATTTTCCTCTTCTCGTTACACTTCGGTCTGGTATACTAAAGGTACTTCGCGGATGGGGCTTAAATGGGGTTAGAGTAAGTCATGAACATGTTTCGCATACGTGACTCTTGGTTAGCCGTGTCATTGTAGAGATTATCGTTCGAATTTACACCAGCTGTTGAGAAAAGTCTCGACAAGGCATTCAAGTCACGCTCGTTGGAAAGACTGGACTCCTGGCACCTTTTATCATTGGCGGTTGATCCGTCACACGAAGGAAAAGGTCATTCGTGCTTTGTTTGCGTTCTGGAATGGATGCTGAGATAGACGTTCGTGTAGGTATTTGCGGTCTCATGATGCGAGATGGGTTCGCGCGCGCAGCCACCAACTCAGAAGCCAATACATCTTGAAGCGACCACGCCTCGAAGTCGGGACATTTATGCTCACTATGGCTTCAAGGTACACATTTCTCATTTCTAGTGGTGAGTTGAACTCATCCTTGACTCTAGATCGATGGGGAACATTGCTTTGGCAAGGGTTCAGTTGACGCAGATGGCATCGCTGCTAAAGGTACAGCTGCAACTGGTTATCCCGAGTGGATAATGACCAAGGTATCTGACATATCCGGACTTTGGGACTGTCACTAACTGTTCTGTATGAACTGTCGCAGTGGGATTACTCGTAGTGGAATTATTCATAATGGGGCTAGTTCAAAAGGTTCCCAAAGTAGCGAAAAATCTAAATGTATGGTATATATCTTTTAACCGTCCGAGTAACAACACACTAGTTTCAGCTCTAGAAACCAGCGCCTTTACGAACAGCGTCGACGAGAATGTCATGGTGATCCCCTGCAACATTCCAGAGCGAGAAACCAGCTAGTCCGGATTTTTTGATGACTATATAGGAAAAGGTTAGCTACAAGCTAAAAGGCAATTAGGTCCCAAGAACGTACAGCTTCCTTTGTCGTTCATTGATTGCGCGTCATCGTACGAAATCATGATCTGCTTGTCTGGGTTGTAGACGTATGGCTGAAAGACAGATCAGGACGTATTCATAGGGAATCATCACCTCTAGAACTTACGGTCTTGGAGCAATCGTCAAAGCGAGAAGCAACCTTGGGCGAGCCATCCTCCTTGAGGTAACCATTGTCAATCATGCCCTGGAACGTGAAAGTACCTATATGGATTGAGTTCACCGCTAAAGACTCGATTGCAACTCAAACATACCTCCGGCGGGTTGTTCATTACCACAAACATCCTTTCCAGGTTTATCGTCCCATTTGTCACCATTGGGGTGGCTGTTCTTGTCAAAGGGAGGATACGGTGCAAGTTTGCTGGTGGATCCCTTCTCGAACGCGTCTTCCTTCTTGACGGTGAAAGCGTGTCCGTATGCAGGGACGCCTAGTACGATCTTTTCGGCTGGCATGCCTGCCTTGGTCCATGCTTTGACAGCGGAAACAGCAGACCCTTGTTGGTTGGCGGGAGCGGCGCAGGCGTCATTCAGGGGTGCGTTAGGTCCGACAGACGAGCTCCATGGTCCCCAGACGTCGTAGTTCATGATCACGATGTGCTCAAACACCTTCGCAAAGCCGGAAACGTCGGTAACCGGTTTGGACGAGGCGTCATCGAATGGGACGATGCCGACGGCGGCGCTGAGGGGCAGTTTGGTGGCAGCGTGAAGTTCTTCGAGGAAAGAGAGGAAGTGGGCGGTGTCCTCTTTATCGATGGTGTTACAGCCAATGCTACAGGATCGAGTTGATTAGAATAGCGTTTTTACGGAGGTATATATATATCACTTACCCTTGCTTCGCAGGGTACTCCCAACTAATTGAGCAATGAGAATCCAATCGCTTTGACGATAGCAAATAGAAACTTACTCCATGTCAAGACAGTCGAGGTCATACTTCTTGGCAAAATCCACTACGGTCTTGACAAAGGCTGTACGTTTCTCAGGAGTAGAAACAGCAGTGGAGAAATACTGCGAGCCAGTCCAACCGCCGATGGAAAGACATGCTTTGACTCCCTGGTCGTTAATACACGCGTCAGAGTAGAACTACCAGGAAGAAAGGAAGACCTGGCTTACGTTGTCGTGGGCGGCCTTCACAAAAGGTTGCAAGCCACCTGGATTGGACCCTTCAAGGCTCAAGCCACCTTCCTTAGTAGTTTTTCTGCAAACAATAATAATGGTCGGAGATTAGATCAGGATGTGCGAGCCAGACACGTACGCGAAGGCATAAGTCAAATGAGTGTATTTCGACCAGGTGACCTTGGATAAAGGAAAGTCGTTCGAGTTCCATCCAGGATAGTAGGCCTTTGCAATGTGAGCTCCAGCATTTGCAGGCGTAGAGAATGACAGAGTCGAAAGTAAGAGGATTAACGAAGGAAATAAGGCGAACATTGTGATGATGGGGAAGGAAAGAGTTGTTGAGATTTTATAGCATACGTGCATTTTCAAATTTCTTTACCAAGTCCGATCGCAAACGAAACAGGATCAGGCCAGTCCTGAGTCAGGGCAAGTAGTGCGGAACGGGTTTGTGATGTTCGGGTAACTGCTTGACTTGCAATTTTTATGTCGCCATGGCGTGCAGCGAGTATCGTGTAGTTTCAGGTAGCGATCAGCGTATGAAGGCTTCAACAGTCCTCCACAAACAGGTCCCCCGGAGGGCCCGAAAGACTCGAAACAGCTGCTGTCTTCATCCGACTTTACGTACTGGTATATGTTTGACCACATGGAGACACTATGGAGACTCGATTGCCGTGAATTGCGGAAGTAGTTGGCGGGAGTGAAAGACATCGAAAAGTTATAGGATGTGACTTGAGCCTGATCGGCAAGTACCATGTCCGCCGTCGCCGTCGTAAGGTTTTGCCTAAGGTTTTGCTTCCTTCGATGAACGATTAATTCACCATGGCGTTCCCGTAAACGAACGGCTAGGCTCGAGTTCCAGATGCAAAGGCAGGAAGCGGTTTAGGGAAAATAGACTTTTTATTTCAAATCGGTCGAGTCCACGCTTGACGAGTCGTGAAGCGAGATCGCCGTTATGATGTCACTGTTTCCTTCACGTGCACATAATATTTTACGCGTCTCCTCGACCGTACTTGCTAGCTCCTAACCCCTAACCTACCCTGGACTAATCGACTATGGCCTCCCCAGCTGTGGAAGAGGAGGGCGATGTCATACGTCATCGCTGTTTATATAACCCTAAGGACCTTACATTTTGCACAACGACGCAGTAAGAGAACCGTTCATGCGAGATCTTCAGAGACGATCACCCAACTTTGTTTCACCTGCGTCATCATAGTAGCCAGGCTGGAAGAATGAGTCGTATATGTTTGGTCATTGACAGGCAAGACAACGATAATCGCTACGGCAAGTCATCCACTCACACTCGATCTAAAAATACTCGCTGAAGCTGCATAAAGTTGACATTTCTGGCAGGGCAACGCGTTAGGACTCAGTAACGTACTCAGATATTGAGCTTCAAGGTAGGTTTTCCACAATAATGTTTGTGTTTTTGTTTTTTTGACCATTTCTCTACGACAGAGCTTCTTGTCACGGCACAGACCTCAGGCACCTTTTGAACGGTGCATCGTTCACACCTTGCGGTCGGTTCGACCTCGGGAGGGATGAGCCTAATAGGGCTCTGTGAGGCTGGGGATGCTGAAAATAAAATCTTCCGTAAGTGTCACTGATCAGTAACCGGATCTAAGACTGGCCTTTGAAGACTAATGAGCTGGGCTGTACAAGTCAAGGATCATAAGAATGTATCTGGGCGCATGCTCTCCTCATTTCAACGCTCAACTCTGGGGATAGATGACCGTGAAACTCATAAATTATCCCCGGTCTAAGTGCTACCAACGCCAGTCGGTAGCCCAGCCTAGCTATTATTGAAGCGCTCCGTCAAAGTCGGGACCTAATGTCTTCCGCGTATTTGGGTAAGGGGAAACCCTGGACACACCGGACAGTCGCATTTAGCTACGCCACTACGACCGCAAACACTGGTTCTACGGTACGCTCACGGCCTATTCTCTCCTAAAAGTCGACTGACGACAACAGCCTCATTAGACAGTTTAATGAGTATGGGTAGCCTCTGGTGAGTATAAAAGGGCAATATTCCTCACCAATAACCCAACAGTGTCTTTCGACGATGATCTCTCTTCAGCTTATTGCTCTCTCTCTCCTCGCTGTCGTATCCGCCAGCCCTCTGGACGCTCGTGCCACCTGTCCGGGGGGCCCCAACTTTGAGGGTGCCGGCATCAGTATCCTTGGTGCTAATGGCTTCGTAACTCCCAACGGTCGTGGTCATGGATCCCCCGCGCCATTCTGGCACATTCAGCAGACTGGACAACCCAACGGCGGATACATCTTCAAGTACGGTACCATCGTAATCCCACTCTAGTATCTCGGTACTGATAGAACGAACAGGGACATTGACAACAATAACATCGCTCTGACCAGAAACAGCGATGGTACCGTTACGATGACACCCGCCTCCAACAGCGGTACCGACCCGTAAGTCTCAAACTTTGCAACTGTCTGATCATCTATTTAATTTGGCCTTGGATGGATAGGAACCAGCAATTCCAGATTGTTTGTCAATCTTGCACTGGTGGAGCGTCCACGGCTCCTCCAAGGACCCCGATTGCTTCAGGCTGTAACATCAGGTGGATTGGGGATACCAGTCTCTGCCTTCAGGTCGGCAGAGCTCCCTCCGACGACTTGTTCACATCTTCCTGTGGCTCCATTCCGGGGGCTCAGAACTTCTCTTTCTCCACCTGATTCGGACATAACCTTCGTTCTTTCGCTCGTGTATTGGTTTACGGACGATAATCCATATATATATATGTATCGGCTCAATAACATATCGTTACTTGGCCTGCGCCTTGAGAAAGAAGTCAATATTAGATGCGGATTGGCGAAACTGGAAAGCTTGCACTCCTCACGGTGTTTAACTACCAACGCATCGTTACTCTGCAAACGGTGTAATAGTCCCAGTGCCGAAAGTTGGTCTTCTCAGTACGCCAGGGCATACGCAGAGTGGCGGATAAGGCGAGAGAGAGAGAGACTTTCCATCTTTCAGAGAGAGAGTAGCCTCCAAACACGGTACGTTTGCCTGCAACTGAAACGAGCGATCAGTCCGAATCAAGTCGTGCAACGCAACCTATCACCATCTACTGATGCGTTCAGCAAATCCTGAGCAGAATTAAAGGCAAACGGTCCGTCCACGAGGTCCCACACAGCCCAAATGCCACTCATCCATGGATGTCACAGATAATGGAAGGAAGACGCGCGACTTTGGGGTTTATGCGACAGTTCTGGGCAAATACACGCCAGCATGAGCCCATGAGTAACCCGTCCAAAACGAAACGGGAACCCTGTCATTAACCTCCAGCTGAAGTTATTCCATGCTTCCTTTGTATGGTTGGATGCTTTGAGATGTTACGGGGCGAATTGATAGAGTTATCCTCGACTTTGCTGTAGTGAATCATAGTGTAAAACACTGACACCATAGTACCGAGAAACACCAACGACAGCTATCAGAATCCGAAGGATTACATTGTGAGGAAATCAGAAGAGTGTCGGAACTTGTAGCCTGTATTCAGTGTCTAGTCGAGTCGTCGGCACAGTCCGGAGATGAATGAATATATATATGAAGGTTGGAAAGAGATTGAATAACTCGAAAGATGACCTTGGGAACAACGATTCACTCAAGTGCTTGCGATGATTGTCACCAAGGATCCTCGGCGGTATGACTTCTATCGTTACCACGCAAGGTATTCGAGTCAGACCGCAGATCCAAGATGAACAAGAATGATTGTTGGGTGTTGGGACCGTAGTTGGGGCCGTTTGATGGAGGGTGAATTGGAACAAAAGAAAGCGAGGGCATGTCACATTTTCAACCAACATTAGGCGCAAAGGATGCACAGACTAGTTTCCTTTCTGATCTTGCTTTAGAGGGATGACAGAAATTGAATTTGAGGCTCGATATTGAATATTGACGTATCCATAGGTGGGTGAAAGGAGTAGGAGACTACTGTTTGCTGATGTATGTACACACTTTCTCACCGACGACCATCACTCAACTTGTGCCCTCTCTGGCAGACCTTATGATACGGGGAAGGATACAGAGAGGGACTTATAACACTGTACGTCGCAAAAACTTGAAGACTAGAGCCATTCTCATCGTTGGCAAGTTGCCCTATGATTATGGGTACACTCATTTAGGCCCGTCGTCAATTTACGCTCCATCAATTCCTCTCAAACGCGAAATCTTTACTCTGAGTCTACATGCTCATATGATACTCGTGGACCGATTCTCTCGTTAGGAGATGAGGCTGAGGCTGAGGCTACGCGAGGAGCGGGACCTGGGGATGGATGACCGTTGGATTGCTAAATCCAGCATCGATGTCAGTCAATGCCCCTGCCTAGCCATCATTGAAGCTCTCCGTCGACGTCTGGAATCTGCCTGTCCTTTGCGTACTTGTCAAGTGGCAATCCCCAGCCTACCCCAGACACATCGAGCACCTGCATTCCGTAATGCCGCTCACAACTCAGACACTGGTTCTACAGTGCACTCACAGCCTGCCCTCCCTGTGATTCTGAAGTCTACTGACAGCAGTCTTGCTAGACAGTCTTACGAAATGGGTCTCTTCTGGTGGGTATAAAAGGTCGCAGCAGTCTGCAGCAGCCCTCGCCATTAACAGCTCAGCAACACTTTTCGATGATGATTTCTCCCCAGCTTATTGCTCTCTCTCTCCTTGCTGTCGTATCCGCCAGCCCTCTGGATGCTCGCGCTACCTGTTCTCCCAACTTTGAGGGTGCTGGCATCGCGGTTGGTGCTCCTGGTGGCTTTGTGTTTCCCGGAGGCCTTAACCGTGGCCATAGTGCTTTCGTGCCAGCTTGGCACATTCAGCAGACTGGACAACCCAATGGTGGATACATCTTCAAGTGCGCCTCGTCACAACTCCGTTGTTCGTTACTGACAAAGATGAACAGAGACATCTGGAATAACAACATCGCTCTGACCAGAAATAGCGATAATACAGTTACAGTGGCGCCTGCCTCCGATAGTGGTACCGACCGGTAAGGCGTCAAACTTTATCCATCTGATTATCTATTTACTTTTGCCCTTGAACAGGAACCAACAATTCCAAATCACCTGTCAGTCCTGCAGCGGCGGGGCATCCACTGCTCCCCCTATGACTTTGATTGCTTCTACCTGCAACATCAGGTGGATTGGGGATACCAGTCTCTGTCTTCAGGTCCCCGACAGAATGTTCCTGTCTCCCTGCGATAACATCTCAGGATTTGGACCCTTCTCCTTCTCCACTTGAATTCGTTTGGGACATTGTTTAGCCTCGACGTTCCTTCTCCTATGTATTGGTTCATAAACAATAATTATCATAATCATTACTTGGTTCCATAGGCTGTATCATATGTATTAGGAAGGGATGTCGCATCACTGTTAAATGCCAGTTCCCAACCGACGCTCTTACCGAACAGAGCCTAAAAACGCAGAACGGACTTTTTACATAATGGTGGTTGCGCACCGCCTTTAGCATAAATAAAAAGTTGAGGGGCACACCCACTCGCTTAGCCTGACTAAACGACTCAAGCAATGCTTATAACTCACTATCACAAGTCCACTTGTAATCCTACCACAGAGATTCATTGTTTCAAGATGAAGGTAAATATATAAAGTAACGATGATCGATATTCTAAGAGCTAGGGGCCGCTACCTTGAAGTTACGTTCAACCATACCGTACACTGGGAAGTACCTAGTAGCTCGAAGGAGTCAGAAGCCACGCAGAAGGAGCAGACAAGGGAATACTCACTGGTCAAAGTACGAACTCGACTCAGGGTATCCAAGGGTCTGCCTCCAGTCTCCCATGAGGTCAGTGACAACAGCACGTTCACTCCAGCAGCCAACCCTCATACGGTCATTAGCCCCATCAGTGCTACGTCTGCTATGAGTGCCAGATGCCTCAAAGTTGGCAAAGACTTTGTATCCTTTTTCCAGTAGTGAGAGTGCGAGGAATGCGGTGCAGACCTAGGAATCATAAGGTAAGCGTTTGAACGGAACGGCAGTCGAAAGTTACTTACATCAATAACGATACCACCAAGAGTAATCTATTTCTTTTCCGTCGCCTTGACAGCAGCACGGAAGTCGGGATTGTCCCAGACATTGACTTCGCCTTGGCGCCTGATTATGGGAGCATCCGAGTGCATGTCAAGAATCTTGGGTCCTGACCACAAGGTATGAGCAAATGTCCAGTCAGAGGAGAAGAAGCGAATACACCATCGTCCGTGCTGGTGGTAAGGATAGTCGACAAGTTGAAAATCTTGCCCAGAGCAGCGTGTGCAAGAATGTTGTTCCTGTATTCGACAGGCTCAAAGTCCTTGACGAGCTCGAAGAGGCCGATCTGACGATCAATAACGAGGAGCATAGTATCATTCTTGCGGATTCGCTAGAACTCGAATTCCGGAGCTAGAATCAGGTGACAAATTATTGGTTTGCATGCAAATTAGACCGATGATGATTTACGCACCACCCGAGAGCCCTGAAAGCAAAAGGCCAGTGGCACAGAGCGCAAAGCTGCGCATGGCTGATGAGTGTTTTGGAGAGGAGGTTTGGAGCGCTGAAAAATATGGGGCTCAAGGCTGCTGAACCCTTTATATAGCCCTCGCGTTCATAGCTAGCCCTGGATTATCGCGACCCGAAATCGGTGTAGAATGGCGTTGTACGCGTGAAATCGCTTGATGTTGGGACACAGTGACAGACGGGAGGCTTGAACGGGAAAATGACTTAGAAATGCATGACAAGTGTTGAGCCGATCTGCCGACGAGTCAGACGGAATGGTGGACGATTACAAGACACTCACGAAATGTCTCCCATACTTTCCATCAATACCAAGAGATTGATGCTTAGTAGGCGGTCTGCCGGACCCGATTTAGTTAATAAGTCGTCCTTAACCACGCTGTATTTAACGCGTCCTCCGATAGGAATTGCTTTCTCGTTAAAATATCATGGCATATTGGAATGAAATCTACCTCTATTCATGGGTCAGGTTAGACGTGGTGGAATGAAAAACGGGGCAATATCTTACCGGGTTGCGCTGAGCAACTGCTGCAGTTTCCCCGTATCGCACAGCGCTACACCACGTTCCATCTTCCGAAGAAGGAGCATAAGGATGTTAAGGACGAAAAAAAGTAGAGCGTTGAAGTGATCGTGGCGGTGAGTCTGAAGAACGCAACCGTGTGAATTCGGGTCGGCGCTGACGTTACAAGACAGGACGAGTAAAGTTGATTTCACCGTGTAGCACAACTGAAAATATCTTTGGTTTTCAGTACAGTATGCAGATACAAATGCAGCAATCGCAAGCGTAATCCATTTCATTCTTCTTCATTTCAAAAACCCAAAGTTCTGCGAAACGGAATTAGTCTTTAGTATCGGGAACGTAAGAAAAAGGGATACCTCCATCGATAAGACCTTCTGACGTGCACGTTCTCCAGAGCCTGAGGATATTCTTGACTACCAGGACTCAGAACGTTGAACAGAAGCAGACGACAGAAAATGACATACCTCTACATCATGCTAGGGCCAGCGCGCTTTAGGAGCCTGAGGTGAGCGAAATTGACAATCCGCCTGCCCGCCGCCCATAACCAGATACACCACACGCACCATACCAGCTAGAATACGCCACACCTGGCCATGATGTGGTGTATCTCAGCCGATGTGCTGTCAAAGAGAATAAGGGTGCCGTTGAAGAGGGTAGCGATGCATCTTATGAACCAATCTGGCGGACTTGTCAAGGAATCGTGGTGAATTTTGGCATGAGTGATGCATCTGGTCGAGGGGGCGTGAGTAGAGCGAATTTTCAATTCTCATGCTTGGACTTGAATATTGGTATTCCTCGAAACCCTGGGTGAGCGTCGATGAGCCCAATTTCTAAGAAGGGCCAGAACGACATACTTTCATTGGACGCAATGAGCCACTCAGCAGCAGCATGATACGCATCTGAAAATATCCAGTGTAAGAAGATACAGTCGCACCGAGATGGGTATATCATCGAGAGAAGCAGAGAAGCCAAAGTCCAAGGGTATCAAACACCATCACAGAGCCCAAAGCAGACAGACACCACGCCCCCAGTTCCATAAGTATAGATAAACGAAGACTGAACCTTCATTGCCGTCTAATCGAGAGCATTATGTCAAGCATAGATGGCGATATCACTCGGCGTTCGCGTTTAGAGGTCGCGATTTGAGGTCCGGCTTCTTGAGATTCGGGCTCTCGGACTCGAGATGGTGTTGGAGGTAGCGCCAAGTATGGTGGTGGGTTGACCGGTGCCCTGAACGTCTTGCCCGTCTTACTCTTCTTTGGTGTGGCAGGTATGACGAGGAGTCCTGGCGTCGCGTTGGCCGTCTTGAACGAGATGCTGTGGTTGAAATCCTCGAACTCGGCGAGCTGATCTACATGGAAAAAGAAAGACTCATAGACCTCAGAGGCTTTGTTAGCGTCAACGAACACGTCTAGCTGCTTCTCCATCTCCTCGACGTCCTCGACCTCGAACCCAGATGATGATTCTCCAGATTCAGAAGACAAGGACTCACTTTCGACGACACTGGCAGCATCGTCAAAGTCACCGTACATGTCGACGATGTCCCCTATTTCGTCCCTTTTGGACAGCTGCGCGTCGACGGCGTCAGTAACGGGACTCGATTGCATGTATGAGGGAGAGAACATACCTGAACATCGTCGACAATGGCTTCAAAGTTGAAGATATCGAATTTAGCGCAGAAAAGCATGATAGGGGTCAATGCAAATATAGCAGAGATGATGTGGGTTCGACTCTAAGAGGCGAATGCAGTGCAAAAAGAGAGAGAATGCTTTATATACCCAGTCCTCTGCGGAGCCACGTATTGGATAGTGTAGGAGCCACGTTATCGGATAGAATAGGAGCAATTCTGTAAAATCCTTCAAGAAATATCGCTAGAACGCATAAAGAGGCCAGTATGCGCGAAGAAACGCGTCCCAGAAGTAATAGAGGGATGTCCAGGAGTTGTCTCAGACAAAATGAGACTTCTGCTGGAATATTCGTTCCTCCCGGACTACGTGTGGTCAGTAGAGCTCAAAGTCGTTCATTCTGCTTCTTCTCAACCCCGTCTAATCAACAAGTACACAACAAATCAATGTCTGGGTATTAGGAAGCACCGGTGCCTACTTCCAGCACTGGAATCTCGTGGAGATAGACGGCCTCCGACGCTACTTGACGAATATGAAGCACAGCACGGCTTGTGAGTATAGAGTGCAAGACGCGCTCAAATCTTGGAGTTTATCATCAAAAGCGGAGCAAATATTCCAAAGATAGAATGCACGCACGACGCAAGAACTCGACCTAATTCAGACTGGAATGTATACAGCGCCAATTCAGTGAAATGCAAGAAAAATACTAATAATCGAGCTCACAGGAAGCATGAGAACCGCGAGGACATTCACGACTGACGCCACTGATTTAACGTGTTGGCTAGAATCTCGTGCAAGTCGGGCTGGCACGTACGGAATATAAGCATATAATATATAGCGCCTAAGAGTGACCTGTTCAATTAATCTTTCTCGGGATTGCGCAACTTCCACAAGCTCACCGTCTCTGTAGATGGTTATCAGAATCTTCGATCTTCCTCCTACACGATCTAGAAAATTCGGAGAACTTTCATCTGACATCCCGGAAACAATATTACAACCAACACACATGCGCTGATGCCAGGAATCAGAGTCAAAATCAGTGTGACTATCGAGCAATTCATCAGTATCAGAAGTCGTCTTTACTCCTGACCCGACCACTGACCAGTATCAAACACCATCATCATCACCCATGACCGATACATCAAGTTGTTCGCACTTAAGAGGATACACCCCCGAAAGTTCTCGACGGGAAGAATCAGGTCTGCGTGATGTTGGTGGTCACCAATCAGCTTGTGAAAAGGAAAATCAGACGTACATCTCAGCGAAGAGAGCCACTCCTCCAAAAAAACAAAGGCGGGAATCCAACAACCCAGAAGAAGGATACCAAGTACAACCGTCACTGTCTTACCATTTCCCCAGATAGCTCGGACACGAAAGCATATCACAGCTGTTGAAATAATAAGTCATGGTCGTATCATCTTGCGGAGGCAATACCTTCAGAGAGAATGATACCGCAGAGCATGATTGCTGCCCAAAAAGTGTCAGCGATTTGGACGGGGCTTTCTGCGCAAGTACTCACATGCACCTATTTGGGCGGCACTTTGGCACGCCTCTTGGGTGAAGTTCGTTCCAAAGTCATCTACCTAAGCTGAGCAATGCCTCAAAGTGTAAAAAGGGATGCTTACGGTAAGGAAGTGCAATCACGGTATCGACCCCAGGCAGATATCGCTGAATAAGATAGAGAATTTTGAAAAACGACCACTTGGACTTCCAGATGTGTTCAAATTCGAGTCCGAAGCTCAGCAACACGTCGTAAAGGAGGAGAAAGCCACTGGCGACTGAGAAACTTGCTCGTTGAGCACCATGTAGATTGGACCGGAGAGGTAACAAAGCCTACCATCCAAATACTAAGAACGAGTCATTTCAGTACGTATAGTTGAGGAGACAGCAAACTCACCGACACAACCAGCTTGTTCTGCAGTTTGGAAATCATCATCTCGCTGGTCAACTGTTCCGAGCCCATCGCAGATGGGGTGAGGAAAAAGAAGTTTTGAGTGCTTTCATAGGAGATTCGAAATATCAAAATCACGCCACAGCCTGAGCGAAATATCAGAGTATCCGGTGATTGCTTTTTTTGTCTCTCAGTCGAGCCCTTTGAACGGATGGTAATGAGAAAGATGCGTTCGTGACGCTGTTTGATACACCTGTCTGGTTGATCTTCATTCATTGAAGCTATGATGAACAAACAGAAGGTAGGTCCAATATTGCAAGACACCGTACAATAGGACTAAAGTGCTGTGAGAGCAATCATTTAGAGCTAATTATAACACTATTCATGCGAAACATACCAGGTCATACATCATTCCTTGTTGATATCAGAGGCGCCAGTGATTCGCCAAGGTTCCTATGCTTCCAAAGGCTCCGGAAACGCCTACCCAGGTTGGTTAAACACAGAAATGGACGATATAACTACAGAGCTATCTACCTTCGCCTGCACTATTCTCGAGCCCTACGGAGTCAAAGAGTTATGAGTCTCAGCTTGGTTGGAGAGCACATGTATATCTTGCAATTCGAGATCAAGAGAAATCTTCAACTGAACGATGGCCAGATTTTGCCCGCGAGTTGCGAGATGTAGTATCCACGGGAATGCTCGAATGAATGAAAGATGCTGAACCTTGAATTCGAGGAGAAGAACCCTCGTGGTAGTAAGAGACTAGTGTGCGAACGATTTTTCCTTCCGCGGCTTCGTTGACTACATACCACATACCACCACTCGAGTGACTTCGACCAACTCTTCTGGGCCTCAAGTCCGATAGTTCTATAGAGAATATTTACGAGGATGCGAGACTGAATATGGTGACAAGGGAATGGGGTTGCGATACTCGGTACGTCGCAGTTCATTTCTATTGTCGTTCAGCTCACCATTCACTAGAACCAGTTATATGATGCTCAGCACTTGAGTGGTCCAATATATCCGCTTTTTACTTATTACCGAGCGAGGAAGGCGCAGCGCCATCTATCCTGACATTACTGGGCGTAATTTATCTCCCTTGGGACCTGGCGACAAGTGACCGTGAAACGGCGTAGAATCTTTCACCGTCGATACTCTAGCTCAGCCACAATTCAAGTACGCCGTCAAGACTGAATCTTTATATGGTCTTCAAGTTTCAAGCCAGACTCATCCACGTCAAAGACTTGCACTCTGGGACGCCGCTCAGACCATAGACACTGGCTGTACGGTACGCTCACGGTCTTTTCTCCCCTTGAAATCCCGCTAACAACAGCCTTACTAGGGACATTGCGAGCATGGTTCGCTTCTTCGAGGATATAAAAGCTCAAAATCATCGACAGTATTTCTCATCATCAGTCGTTCATCAGCTCTCTCAGACAATGCTCTCCCTTCAAGTCATCGCTCTCTCCTTCCTTGCTGTTGTCTCTGCCAACCCTCTAGCCGCTCGTGCCACCTGCTCCCCCAATTTTGAGGGTGCTGGCATTAGCATTCTCGGTGCCAACGGCTTCGTGACACCCAATGGTCGTGGACATGGTTCTTCCGCACCATTCTGGCATATTCAACAGACCGGACAATCCAATGGTGGATATATATTCAGGTTTGCATCGTCACAAATATTAACCTGGTCTTGAGCTTGGGCACTGATATGTAGCATGTATAGGGATATTGCCAACAACAACATCGCCCTGACGAGAAATGGCGATAATTCAGTCACGATGGCGTCAGTCTCCAACACTGGTACCGACCCGTAAGTATCGGCGACTTTATGAATGCCTTGTCAGTAACTGAATCGAACTGGCTTTGAACAGGACCCAGCAATTCCAAATCGAGTGTCAGGCCTGCAATGGCGGAGCGTCAAGTGCCCCTCCGGGTACAGTGATTGGGTCCAACTGCAGTATCAAATGGATGGGAAACACCGGTCTCTGCCTACAAGTTGACAGGGCACCCTCCGACAACTTGTTTACGGCTTCTTGTGGTACTATTCCAGGAGCCCAAACTTTCACGTTCTCTACTTGAGTGTACTAGATTGGACATTAAACTTATTTTCGAGCTCGTGTCTTAATGTACAAATGGCAATCCGTATGGTTTCACGTATATTTCAAGCTGCAATCCCGTATGCTTCAGCTACGGTCCACACGGCAGTGCTTACATCTTTCAGTGGGCCATCGATTATCAGAACGAATAGACTATCCACTTGGCCTTTCTCTGACCCCTTCCAAAGTCAACAAGCACCAAGTATTACAACGTCACAATTGTCGGTATCGTCATCAACACATCCTCAGTTATTATCTAAAACATGTCCAGCTTCTTCCGTGGTGAAGAGTACAAAACGACCCTCCTTGGCTTGATTTGCAATGCATCCCGAGTTGGTACTGGTAGCTGTATTAGATGGGGAGTTCCACTTTGGGGAGAATATAGCTTGAGTTCAAACGATCTCGTTTTCCTAAGCAGGTATACGTTCAGTCGACTGTCCAATTAATCAAAACAAACACGACTCATCCTTTATCACTCATCTGCGCCTTCACTGACACCAATAGATCTTCCAAAGGTTCAATCTGCAAAGTCGTCGCAAGAAAACCCGAGACCCTCGATTGTTCACTCTGTTCATCGGAGTCCCCTCGAATTGCCAAGGCTCACATCTTGCCGGGCGCGATGGGCTCTGTAGTAACCATGTTGACTAGAAGAGTGAAGAGTGATTATTCCAATTTTTTGCCGTAGACCTTCAGATTGGCGAACAAGATAGGCAGCTGGTGATAGTGGTTGGGAGCAGACTTTGAATTTGCCGTCGCAATGACGCCGGCAATCCGGGATTCCCTCCGTCGACCACTACGGAAGACTCAAGAGACCACAATGTTCTTGGTCTTGAGCAAGCAAATGAAAATACATATTCAATATAGATTGGTCTCCCAACAAAATCTTACTCATTGCTATGTACTCATTGCTCACACTGCTTCTTTTTTATTCGTACCACCTGCATATCTGAATAAAAGCATACTATGAATCTCACCTCGAACGCGAATTTCTCACCCAGCAAGCCAATTTTCGTTATGTGATGATCGCACAAGGGACTGCCAAGGGTTCGCCAAGGGTAGACTGTGAGCAGGGTGGCACTGGTTAGTGGTCAGAATCGCAATCCGAATGTTGCATTGGCTGCTGAACAAACATGGTACATATTCATATTGCAGGGAATTCACTCTCGCTTCATTTCTCTTTAATCCCGCTCGAATCCCGCTCTTCTAAGACAGCAGTCTACATCCTCGCCTTCCATCCGACTTTGTCGGTTCGCGACGTTACTCCAGAAAGGTTTCTCGTACGAGTACCCGAAGAAGCCCAAGAAAGTGAATATTATCGCGTCATCCTCTGCCATTCGGTCGCGTTCAGAAGTGACCACGTCTTGATTGCAGTAAGAAGTTGGGGGGAATCAAAAGAAGATAGCAGAATCCCCGGAATCATGGAGAAGTCTCGGTCGGTGGGGTCTGATTTGTAGCTCTTCAGCTCGTTGAATGAATGTTTGATGACTTGCTTTTCTCCGAAGATCCATGCTTTCACAATGCGGGACTGACTGTTGGCAAGTGGTAATTGTTTGATCATCTGTAACAAGCACCGGGAAAAAATAACGCCTCGTCCGTTTCACCCACCCCAGTCTCAGCACACGACGGTCATCATTGATACCGCTGCGTCGTAGAACGTGACCTCATGACCTTAAAATTATACGCGTGGAGCTGTTTGGTGCTGGTATAAATAATTACCCGAGTTCACACTGGAGCACCCCTTACCGTAACTTACCACCATGGCGTTCACGATCCTCGCTGGAGGCTATGACACGTTTGTCAGTACCTATCTGTTCAACGCAACTAACGCATCGCTATTGGTAACGAGAAAACACACTACCGGACTCAACCCTTCATGGCTTACCCCACATCCTACGAATTCAAGTGTTTTCTAGTACGTCGCGTAAACCCATTCCAGCCGAGTTGGTCTCTGATCTTTGTCTCTGCAGCGCAGTGAATGAGGTGGCAATCGGTGCTCTGCAATCTTTCACCACTTCCCCAGATGGCGTCGTAACCGGACCCTTTGATACCGTATCTTCGGGAGGAGACTCTCCAGCATTCGCACTTGCACTGTCCACTGGCGAAGTTGCTGTGATGAATTACGGCGGTGGCAATGGGCGTATTATCCCGACAACTTCGGACCCACTGAAGTTTGATAATGCTTCTGCTCCTGTAATCGCCTTCCCTCTGCCCACCAATCCCGTGTCAGAACGACAGGCTGGATCTCACCCGCATCAAGTGGTGGAGCATGGTGAAGAAGTTCTCGTTCCCGACTTGGTAAGGATACTTCTCTTGCTTGGGTCGACCAATCCCTGATATGAATTTGCTTGTTGTGTAGGGAGGTGATGTAGTTTGGAGATTAACCAAGGATTCGGGAGAATGGAGAATTGCAGGGAGCATTCCTCAACCAAGTGGTAGCGGACCAAGACATGCTGCCATCCTTGGTACGTGCTTTGTCCCAGTTTCATTCGCAATCATTTCACAGATCTTCCCCTATCATATATAGATAATCGACTCTTCACCCTCCACGAGCTCTCATCCACACTTACTGTCCAAGCATTTCCAGCACTATCTCTGAACGCTTCTGCACCTCTCATCGCAAATGTCTCCATCCTTCCTGAGAATCCTCCAGCTGGTGCTCAATGGGGCGCAGCGGAGATCCTTATCCCACCGACAACCAAAAGCTTCCCTACATCTTACATCTACGTGTCGAATCGCAACGTTGCAACTGATCCGTCGGCTCTGGACCCCAGAGGAGATACCATCGCCATCTTTGAACACGTTGGTAAAGGCACCGAGAAGGAAGGATTGAAGCTCGTCAGGCAGGTCTATACTGGTCTCAGTCAGATACGTGGTATGGAAATTGGACCAGCAACCAACGGAGGAAACGAATTTCTCGTTGCTGCTGGCGTTGCTGGAACCGGGGGCACAGTTGTGTTCAGGAGAATTGACGGTGGAGCAGACTTGGAAGAGGTGGCTAGAAACACCGATATTGAGACGAGAACGACATTCATTTGGGTGGAGCCACAAACTTCAGCATCCGAGCCATGTTGATACATCTTGGCTTCCCAGCATGATCTCTGATTGGTATATATGATTGATGTACTTATCATGCAACAAAGGGAATACGTGCTACTAAGGGTGAAGAAGTACCAAGTATGAACGATGGAACAACGACAACAACTGCGACTGCGGGGAAATAATCAATTGAATAACACCAAGTTCGGAGAAGCAACACGTTTCGGGGTATGTGAATAACGGAGGGAGCTATGAATACTTCTAGATGTCCCGTCCTCAGTAAAAAGTTACAACATGCGGTGAAAGAAGGACTAAAAGGAATCACTAAGTACGGATAGCGTTGCGTAAAGTGAGAGGAATTGCCGATGGAATTGAGATAATGCAAAAGAATGGTAGATCGTACAGAGGGGGGAGACCGCAAGACCAAGATGTGAAAGGCGAGATTACTAGAGTCCTTGAATCTGGACGATAAGGAACTGCTTCTCGTCACTGAATTGTTCGTCTAATGAATGAAGATGAGCAAGCAAGTCGACGGAAGGAGTCACGTAACGTACCTTCTTTATCGTTGTGGAAGTTTTTCAGGAAGACTAGCAGTTTATCCTTGTTCCTTCGCAGTATGGTTTCGATCTGAGGGGGCTTCTTCGGATTGGCAACAAATACCTGCAGCGGAGGGTTAACAATTACTCCGTTATCATCATTGGCACGTACCTTGAATACGTGGAATGCCTCAAACTGAATGTTCTTGCTCTTATCACGTAACAGGTTCATCATCATCTTCAGATTGGCTTCATTAGCTATGTAGCGAGTCATGACGTTGAAGTTTGCACGATCGAGTAATATTTCGCCGAGTAGCTTGAGAGATTGACGTTTGGTCACATAGTTGTCTGAGAGTATGAGGGTTGTGTATGATGAGAAAAACTAGCAGAAGAAGAGATGTCAGCTGAGGTTGTGGGGCAGAGGGGTTGGTTGACAGACTCGATCATAGTTCTGGTCAAGGTATTCTGCGACCATTGGCTTATGTCGTGTTAATGTTTCCTTGAGGTTGGCGAAAGCATCACATGAAATTCCAAATGTAGTCGTCTCGATATAGTGAGGGTAATTGTAGAACCTATGACGTCCAAATCAGATGAGAGTTGAAAGATTTTCCTCACCCCTGATGAAATTGGGGCGAATAAAGGCGTGCTGAAGGACTTACTTGTCAGAGTATAGTAATATTTTGCAAAGTGGCTCATGTCTCAACATCTCTTTGAGTATCATTCCCGTGTTCAACGCAATCTCCTCGTTCTCGTATCCTGCCAGGGTTGCGAATATGATTTCGGGCTTTCCGGAGAGGTATTCCACTGTAGGCCATCGTGAACCAATCTGTCGTCGTAGGAGGTTGTTGAAAATCTGGACAACGTCTTTGCGAGACTCGAATTCGAAGCGAGCAATGTTCTGGACGAGGTAGTGAAGTAGATCGGTGTTGTAAGTCTCCTGGGACAATTGGGCTATTACTTCTGGTAATGGATCTGTAAAAAAAACTCTCAGAAAAGAGCCGCAGAATGGTCGGGTGGCATGCTCACCGCCGTCGCCGTATAATAAAGCTTTGATCTGCTGTAGATTCTTCGACACATCTTCGCTCGCCTGTATCGTAATCAACATCTTGAGCACGTAGATCATGTCAGAGCAGGCAACTCCTGTGTACCTTTCTCCTTGTCTCTGAACCAGGTGCACCGGATTCCAATCTTGGAATAGCATCACGAAGGCCTCGTACGAGATCTGGAGGGGTTCTTTGCTTGGTTTTGAAGAAATTCATCGCGGATATGGGTGATATTTGGCCTGATAGAGAGTGGCGAAGGAGATGGGTACAATGAAAAGGCAGAAAGCCCGAGTAAGACAGAAAGAGGAGAGCGAGAGTGGCGGGATGGACCTCGGCAGATGGTCGTTTCTTGCTCGAAGGAGATATCGTGCGACTTTTATTTCAACGGCCCGATAAAATGTTCCTCGATCGACGATTCAGGGCATACGCAACGGTAACCACTCCCAAGCTTCCATGATGTCACTCGGAAATTTTCTGAGGAATGCAGAACCTTTGGAGGAAGAACACCTCACTTTAAACACACTGGGGAACACACTGGGGAACAGCTTGATGTTCATGAATCATTACGAGAATCCATGAGTCTAAATACAGTGTACAAACACCGTAATCATCGCTACTGACAAACCTTTCGAAGCTTTTTAGTCACGCTCGTCAGGAAGCCTACGAAGCTTGCGACTGATCGTCTTAATATGTGAAGAACGTGGCTGCAACCTGTAATTTAAAAATCTGAGTAAGCACCAGCGACGGAACACGGAAGAAGGAAGCCAAACAGGATTCCAACTCCACCGAGTGTTGCATCTCATATTGAGAGTCCACATCGGCAGTTGCTGTTGAGTAAACGTTGAGGTTGACGAGGTGACCACCGGCTGTAGCCAGACACGGTCTCATACATTGACCGCAGGTGTTGATTCTGTCGTGTTGGACAGTGTTGGGAAAGCCTTTGATGAGGTACATGAATAGTGTAGCGCGTGACAAATTAAGAACAAAGGAACCTCCCCTAGACCACGTTTCACCGTACGCATTTTTTGTCCTTTCTCCCTGACTCGATCTGCCGGCGCTGTCATCCTCACCTGATAAGCGGCTCAGCTCGGCAAGGAGCTGTTTGGGCCGGTCACACAGTCTTCATCACAACTGTACTTCAAAAGAAACAGGCACGTACATCCACTTCCACCACCCAAGTTCCCTATACAGCTGCATGACACCATTGCTGCAAGGAATCCCATTAGTGTATGCCCCTTGAGTCGTTTGCTAGCCGCTCACAATGTCATTGTCAAAACGAAGGAGATGACGATAATTCCTCCGATCTCAGCGTTGCACCGGAAGATGACCGCGATCATCAGTTGTCCAGCTCGCCCGGTGGGGAAGCCAACCGTCCAGTACCAGGAGAAGGGAAAAAAGAATCGCGTCGAGGGTGTTCCATGGCAGTTCGATGAGGATTTGCGAATCCACGAGAGCCGTCCAGCTGTAAGTTATAACATTCGACTAGGCTCGGAGCGGATCTCATGGACGTTCCGCGTTCGGATGTATAACACGATCGGCTGGTCTGCGATGAACACTGCGGAGGACGAGTCAGCCCAGACTGCTCGAGTAGGCATGAGGCACTTACCAAATGATCGTGACCATGGAAATCGCCTAGTGTTTATGGTAAGACTCAAAACTAACAGCACACGGGAAACAAAAGTAATACTCACGAACAGCTTGTTCCGACTTCCTTGTGGGCTATTCTTTACTTCATGAAAGAGAACCCGATAGAGATGCTGCTAAAGATGCACAACACGAGCTTGGACAAAATGCAAGTGGGGTTCCGCTTGAGCAGTTCCCAAGTCCGATATCACTACGGCGTTGCATATCGTTGTTGCAAAGTTGCTTCGAAAAGTGGACGGCGTCGGCCTTCTTCATGGATAAACTCAATCTCCTCGTCAAGTCGTTGCTTTCAATCAGGCGATTCGCGCCAAATCTGGTGCCAGTCCTGAGAACTTTCAGCAGTTGCACCAGTTGCACCAGTACCAATGACGTCGAGCATGAACTCGGCCTCATCTTTGCCGGCGAGGTGACCGAAGGAGAACGAGCACTTATTATGCTTCCTTCTCAGCCAGAGGCATGGAAGGGTTGACGAAGCTTAGCCGAGAGCAAAAAAGCCTCTCGGACGGTAGCCTTGGGAATGTGAGTACCGGTTTGCCGGCAATAACCACTGCACGAAACGTAAGCTAGACAACCGCATATCACAGAGCGGGGTGTACTTACGTTTGTGCTTGGAAATCGGAAGGTACCGCTTGACCATTGACAAACTTGTCTCCAGTGGCAACGCCCGTATACACTCGTTGAGACAAGACATTAAGGAGTGTGGTCTGTAGCGAGTTGTTTAGCTCTGAAGCAATGGGCGATAAGGAAAAATTGACCTTCCCTGTCCCAGATTCCCCCATAAGAGCGGCGAGTCTGCCTGGCGCGATGAAGCCTATAATATTGTTCAGAAGCTATCATGAGCTCCCATCATCCAGCGGCACGGTATACATAGCTGAGATGAGAAGATGTCCTGACAACATTGGGAGCGATAGTGGAAGTTGAACCCGGAGTTTTGACCTCTTCAATAATGAGCTATTGTGGACCATATTTTCGGATAGGCTCCTGTGGCAACACCGCCCAGATTCTCTTCCTCGTTGTGGGTTTCTCCGTTTACTTTTCCAGGCAGCTTATTTTTGGCAGTCCTCTTGAAGAATGTAGCGCCGGAAGTGGCTGGTGTGCAAGTGTTCATTTCTGTAAAGATGAAGGAAACCGACGGTGAAAGCCCTGAGGATGCCAAAGTTCTGTGAGATGAACATGAGACGTGCAGGAGAGATAGCAATGACTTGTTATAGCTCGCCTTCCAAGTGTTGGAGTATATATCTGAACCCGTAAGCTAGCCGCATGTACGTTGCGCCACGCACAAAGAGACAATCATGAGTAGGGCCAACGATAGGGCAGGCTTGTTTATTGATGGAGATGTTTTCGTGGCCTAGGCCTCGATGCACCATGGCCAGTTGCTCGCACTGGCCATTGACGGTACGGAACTCGTTCGTGACGACGAATTCGAACGCATAGGGGAGAGGCTGATAGCAGAAGGCTTGAGCAGCCAATATGGGAAATATAAAGGACAGCGTACGTTTAGATTCAGCCCGCCGATCATGGTCAGAGCAGTATATAGTTCCTACCAGTGTAGGCTGTGATTGTCATGATACTAACCCCCCGCAACAGCCTGAGCTGGACTTATTGCAGAAAGTCAGTGGCAGCAAGATTGCTATGCGAGGAAGCAAGCTACCTTCTTCAGCGAACGCTGCAGACAAACGCCTGTGCTATCCTTTCATATCCATAGATGAGGCAATTATGAAAAGGAAGATGTTGCGAAATCATTGTTGATAAACGCATGATGTAAGGCATACTTCTTGTGCCGGAGAACCACTGCTCGTTGTGCGAAAAGTTCAGGAATCTCGGACATCGTCATGAGAGCTGGGAATAACGAAGCGCTATTGACCTGTAATCAATGGATGTTCAAAGGAAGGGGTGAAAACCAACTCACAAGATGACACCCCCACGGGAAAAGTAGCCCTCAGTGGACTTGGGAACCTTCAGGAAGACAGTACCGGCCAGAATAGCTCGGAACAAGAAGCTAATGGAGCATTGAGAATAACTTTAGACTCGGACGAAAGGAAGGACTTGCAATGTGTTCAATCCCCCTCCCAGGAAACAAGTTGAGATCTCGTAGCCAGGGTTTCACAAATGGAAACTCGCTTCTTCTGACCAAAGACACCTCGGATTCCGGCATCACCAACCAGAGTATGGCGAACTTTCTTCAGATCAAACACTGTCAAGAGCATATCGGCGACTGCTTCAGCACATTCTTCTCTGCAGTGGCCTAAGCGGTGGTGAGGTGCTCTCAACCTGGCCGCGAGCTTTATAGTTTCATTCACAGTGAGCATTGGAACGTGAATGTCATCTGAATAGTCAATTTATAACTGAGTACAGGAGACCACGGATGTGAAGCACACCTTCAGGGCAGAACAGGATATCTCCTCGGTAGATATTCCGAATCTCTTGCGGAGTGAAGGGTCGTAGAGCACTGTAATCTCTGCGAAATGAAACTTTTCACGTCGGTTGGCAAGGGTCTTCAGAAAGGCGCATCCGGCTCCGGATCTACCCAGGACAACTGGACGAAAAGCGATCATCAATGAGAAGCAATTCGTATGAAGATAGACAGACGCACTCCAGGTTTCGCAACCGCTTCAAATCCTGAGAGAAGATCCAGAGTAGTTGGATGCCGCAACTTTTGGATATTTTCTATGATGACTCGCGGGTCGAATAGCGAACCAAATGTTGACTGATAGGAAGAAGCAGGTCCAAGACCGACAACGCGCAAATTCGAATCCTCGAACATTACTCAATATTTCAAGTTTGCCTCGTTCTTCCTAGTATTTTTGATGATCAATAGATACCAGAGAATAAAAACACGAAAGCATACCTTTGAACATCTGAGAGAACGCGTTGCAAGTCAAGTCGCTTCACCGATTCCTCGACTTGCACTATCTCTATGGATGCAGTATTTTGTCGTGAATCTCGTTGCTGAAGGTCGGCCATAACAGAGGGTGAGAAGAGGGAATTAGACCATGTTCCAGTCTTGAATCCTCGAGCGAAAATTGATATCCACTGCCGATGTAGACTCACAAATTAACACAAAATTCGTGACCCTATGGATTATGCATGCTAGAAGTTAACGAGGGTTTCAAACCGCGGTTCGACGGGTGGACGGTTCTTTGGGATGAGGGGAAGAAGAAAAGCGCTCTAGCCTAAGCCGCGTAAACCAAGCGCTAAAGCGGCGGGGGTCGGACGAATTGCCTCAACACATCTCAAGACAATTGCAAAATCTGCTCTAGTCAACTCTTTCTGTTCTACGTTGTTTTACATACATGTAATCCAGTCACTCTAAGTCTCTGCGAGGCGTAGAATATAGCGGAAGGAGAAGGTTCTACAGAGCAAGGCACATCTACTTGCTAAACATCTGGGTTGTAATACACTTGGCGAAGCGACCAAATATTAAGAACATCAGGGACAGTGCGATTCTGACAAAGAAATGGGAATTCTGAGACCCAGCTCAGCTAAGTTCTGGCGATACCAATTCAATCAAGACTCACACTGTTCCGTTAGCCCACGGACGTCGTGAGAGTTCACTGCCTAAGTGTAAAACGGTTCCATGATCATCGTGACGTTTTTATCGAACTGAGTGGTCGGTTGGCGATATGCTTTTAACCATTATGATATTCATATTCAACACTCGCGTACCGGCAGCATTGGCAAAATTTTCATGATTTATCGTAGTCAAATTCGAGCATTGTATTACAGAGGATTGCATAGTCCATGGTAGTACAACATTCGTGGATTTTCAGCTCGTTTACTCTGTTGATTGGTCCATTGGGATCAGGAAAAAAGAACAAAATCGAAACGATGAAAACGCACTGGAACGAGCTCTCATTTTTCTACGCTTGCGTCTGAGCCTCCTGGATCTCTTTTTCTTCCACTTTTCTCTCATTCTATAATTCAAGTGATCAGTGGATCCGAACCAATGCAGAAAAAAGTGCTCACTCTTTTCGTGGTGAGAGTGTGCTGGAGAAAAGCCTTAGCCTCAGCCCTCGTTGGAGTGTTCTTACATCACCTTCCCACGGTACCAAAGTGGAAGGAGCACTCGGGGAGCATTAGAGTGGCAAGATTGGATACAAAGTGTACATTCCAAGTCCTTTCCTAATGCAAGCTGATATACACATGTCTGCTGCAAATTTTTGCCTCTGAAGCTGGGTCCAGTATCAATGTCTGTGTCCCGTCTACAATCGCTGCCGGTCCATTTACCAAATCACCCTTATTCAACTTCTCCAACAAGAACACGGGCACATCTATCCGACCTGCCTGCTCAAAGTACATGCTAGTCATACTCTGACGCCGCTCAGGGAGCCTTGTCACGTCTGTGAACGTAAGGCGATTGCATTCGGCAAAGACCGACTCTCCTACGTCTTGTATTGACTTGCCAACTGAGAGTAGGAGGTTGAGAGGACTGCAGAAACAGCCAAACGACGACAGTGACTTACTACCACGAACCCGCACATCATCAACCACTGTCGACTTTTCTTCGAGAAGGAAACCAAACTCCTTCTGGTACGCCTCTTCAAAGGCACGTTGAAAATCGAAGGAGCCGTCTTTCGGGGCAAGAGTCATCAAGGAAGTGTCTGAACCGTCATATCTGGACCGTGAATCAATAAAATATCTTCACAAATACGAAAGGACTCTTGCCTCATGTTGAGGTAACACTCAGTAACGATCCGGTCTTCTGAGAAACCTTGTCGTTTGAGCTCATCGACGACCTCGCTTCGAAGTCGTTCAATTCGGGAAAGTAGATGACTTTTCGTCTCGTTAGAGTATACGCTCGAGCATGGCTCCTGTTTCTCGAAGGCTCTGTGGAAATAGTTCACCCACTGTCACTTGACTGGCGAGAAACAAAAGAGCACAACTCACCTATCAGCCAATGCCATGCCATATGCCGATAATATACTCGAGAATCGGTGTATAAGGATCTTGCTCATCCCCAATGACCTCGCAAGCTCACATGCATGTTGCCCACCCGCCCCACCGAAACTCGCGAGGATGTGCTTGCCCAAAGCAAAACCACGGGCTTCAGTCAGCGTCCGAATAGGTCTGGCCATCTTCTCGTTCGCAATCTTGACGAAACCATACGCAACTTCATCGAGAGTCATGGGCTTTGAGCTCGCAGCGTCAATCTGTTTACGGAGTACTTCGAAAGCGGCTATTGAGGCGTTGCGATCTAGAGGTTGGTCTTCTGATTTTCCAAAGATCTACAAAGAAAAGGTTGAGAACAGGTAGCAAAGGAAGAGGGATATCTCACCTTGGGGAAGTAGTCAGGAAGGAGACGTCCTAGAACTAGATTAGCATCGGTGGTAGCGAGAAGTCCACCTTTCCTGTGAGTCGATGTCAGTGAACGAGTTTTGTGTAGGGAAAGGGTTTCGTACCGATAACACGCGGGACCAGGTTCTGCACCCGCAGACTCGGGCCCGACATTGAAGAGGCCATTCCGGAAGGACAAACAACTTCCACCACCTGCAGCCACCGTACTGAGGGTCTATTAGACTTCCGTAAACCACATCTAAGATCGGGAAGCATACTTGATATCGAGTTGAGCGCTCTGTATTGAGATGCCGGCCGTTGTAGTCTCGTAGACCATTTCGTACCGTCCGTCGTATCGACTGACATCCTGATAACGCATTCAGATCAGATTGAACCTGAGTCAGAACAACGACACTGACTGTACTTGTTCCACCCTGTGATGAGGTGATTAGCGTGAACCGCCTCCCAGGAAGAAACAAGACGCACCATATCAAAGCCAATGAGAGGCATCTTCACGTTGTCATCCCAACTCGTTTGACTGTAAGCCACGACGCCACCAGCGGGACCGGATAATATTGATCTCAAACCAAAAAATTTATCGACTTCCACCAGACTACCTTCAGACGTCATGAACTCTACACGCGCTGTCTTACCAAGGTTCTCGTCAAAGCCTTTGAAAAAGCTTGAGATGTAGTCTTGGAGAACTGGAGTAAGGTATGCATCAGCAGTTGATGAAGTTGCTCTCGGAACCATCTTGATTTGGGCAGAGACTTGAGATGACACCGAAATGTGCGTGAAGCCGATTTCGCGCGCAATGCTTGCGACGAGAAGTTCATGGTCAGGGAAAGTGTAGGAATGAGCAAAGCAGATGGCGAGGCATCGGATGCCTTTGTCGTATAGTGCTTTGAGGTCGGCTCGCACTCTTGATTCATCTGGAAGGTTTGTGAGCAACACCTTTGGAGTTTGGATGTGAAAGCGCACCCGGTTTCTTGAGAATTCGGACGCCCTCTCCAGAAATGCCTCGCACAATCTCTCCAGAGTGATCGCCGACGACCTTTCCATCTTCGTCGAACACGATAGCATTCTGAGCGAATTTAAGGTCAGACGTGAACCCAACCAAAGTTACGCGCTCATCAATTTCGACGACGGATTGGAATAGAGGCTTCGTTCGTTGAACTTTGAGAGCAAAGATGTTCGGGCGTGATTGGTTGCCTATTATCAATAAGTCCTACAAGAGAAATGAGACGTCTACTTGATACGTTCAATACAGGTGCTCACCTTGAATCCTTTCGTGACCAGGAAAGCATGCTCCGTACCCTTTCTTTCGAGAAGTGCATTGGTCGCAACTGTAGTAGATAGTCGAATAAAGTCGATCTTGGTGGTATCTAGCTTGTTTCCCCTGGGTATCTCAGACTTGGTGATGGTTTGAAGAATCCTGCGAATGCCTTCGGTGGGTGCGTCTGCCAAGGTGTGCGATTAGATAGCAGATATCATGTGGTCCGAATCTCGCGCTCACCCGGATAATTCGCCAGGTCCACCGACAAAAGTTTGACCACGATCTCTTCTCGCCGTCCTCCCTCTGTCGGCCACGAAGCATGGCAATCGGTGAAGGTTCTGAAGAAACATAAGAAACCTCAGTAACTTGATAGCATCAAGATGCATTTTCTCACCCTCCACGGTCAATGGCGATTTGGATCGCTGTAAAATGGTCGGTCAGCCAAACGATGAAAAGCAGAGGGCGCGGAAGACTCACAATGGTCGGGGATAGAAATTGAAGGAGACGAAGACATTCTCAGGAGGCGTACGGGATGCTGGACAAACTCAAGTTAATAAACGGTCGACTTGCACATGAGGTTATCACCGCTCGAATCCCGAGGACCCATGCTGACCGGGAGGACCTACGCTGACGGGAGGAGCCATGCTGACCGGGAGACTCCCCGGAATACGAACGGAAATTCCACCATCCTTAGTCATTCTTCAACTCGACCTTTCAAGAGAGAAAATTCTGTCACTCCAGACATTACATCCCTTGCTTTTCGCCATGTCTTCTGCTCCTGATCCCATCTTGCTTACCCTCTTCGCCAACCGCTTCATGAGCGTGTAAGTGCAGCCATGGACCGATGTAGTGTTCCCTCACTGAATGACTTGACAGTGCCGAGGCAATGGGTCGTTCTCTCCAGCGAACGGCCATTTCGACCAACATCAAAGAACGTCTTGACTTCAGTTGCGCATTGTTCGGGCCTGATGGGTCTCTTGTCTCCAACGCGCCTCATATACCAGTGCACCTTGGTAGTATGAGCTAGTAAGTTGCATATCCATCTCACAAGAGTCATTGAACACTGACTTCTTTTGGTATAGCGCCGTGAGGTATCAGATAGAGTTACTCGGGATTGGCGCCGATGCACCTTCTGGTAATGGTATTGAACAAGGAGACGTGATTATGACGAACTCTCCCCAGGCGGGAGGCACTCATCTTCCAGACATCACACTTGTCAGTGTTCCCACATTTACCCTAAAACGCCAGACTCAGTTGAGTTGCATAGATTACGCCCGTTTTTAGCGAAGCTGGGGAGATCATCTTCTTCACCGCTTCGCGTGGACATCATGCAGGTATGGTTTGTATAGGTATCTCTTCATCCACTCTTTGATCCAATTGTGCTGTACCGAAGATATCGGTGGAATTTTACCCGGTTCAATGCCTCCGACTTCAACTACAATCTTTGAGGAAGGTGCCCACATCAAGTCTTTCAAACTTGTTCAAAAGGGGAAGCACAATCGTGATGGGCTCATTCGACACATGGTAGATGTACCAGCGTCCTATGAAGGCACCAGCGGTACTCGCTGCTTCCGCGACGTGGAGAGTGACCTGAAAGCTCAGATTGCCGCGAACCGGAAGGGTATTGAACTAATCTATTCCAGTTTGTCTTCGCCTTGTCCTTTAGATTGGCTTACTCACATTTATGCTATCTTTAGTGATTGAGGAATATGGTCTCGCTACAGTGCAAGAATACATGATTCATATCAGGAACAACGCCGAGCTCGCAGTTCGTTCTTTGCTCAAACGTCATGCCTCCATTTACGGCGCTAAGCTTCATGCCATCGATTACATGGATGATGGATCGCCTATCGAGCTCAGCATCACCATCGACCCTGAGGCAGGCTTTGCCATTTTCGACTTTGAGGGCACAGGCCCGGAAATGCGCGGTAATTTGAATGCACCACCATCAGTAGTTCATTCAGCCGTCCTTTACTGTCTACGAGCAATGTTGGATGAAGACATTCCGCTAAATGCGGGATGTTTGATGCCGATTGATGGTGCGCTCGACGTGTTATTAGTCGTGATCAACACATTGATTTATCTTGGTATTCTCAGTGAGAATTCCAGAAAACTCCATTTTGAATCCCTCCGAGACGTGTGCAGTTGTCGGAGGCAATGTTGTAACTTCACAGCGTGTCACTGATGTCGTTCTACGCGCGTTTGAAGCTGTGGCCGCTTCCCAAGGTTGCTGGTATGTGGGTCTGGGCCTGCTATCGATTCCCTGACTGGCGAGTGTCTTACAGTAATAACCTAACATTCGGAGCGGGCGGGAAATCAGAAGATGGGCAGGTTGAAGAAGGTTGGGGATACTATGAGACTATTGCAGGTGGAAGCGGTGCTGGAGACGGATGGCATGGAGAGAGTGGTGTACATGTCCAGTTGAGTTCCTCCGTCCTCTTGCAATCCCGTACATGTCTGAATATCTAACTATTCTTCGCAGCATGACAAACACACGTATCACCGATCCAGAAATCCTGGAGCGTCGTTATCCTGTCATTTTACACGAATTTTCGCTACGACGAGGTTCTGGCGGTGATGGGAAGTTCCGAGGAGGAGACGGCGTTGTTCGAGATATAGAATTCCTTGTTCCTATTCAAGTCAGTATTCTCAGCGAGGTCAGTTTCATGTTTGACCCTTGATACCTGACAATGGTTCACTGACGCTCCCTTAGCGCCGTGTCAATAGGCCATATGGTCTCAGGGGCGGTGCTCCCGGTCTACGCGGTCTAAACCTGTGGAAGAAGAAAACTCGCAAGGCTGATTGTGATTGGAAGAGTGATGATGATAAGCACCGGTATGTTTATCCGTAGTGCCTCGCACATAGTCTGAATTCTGATGGCCGCGTAGCATATTGAATATCGGTGCACGAGCGACAGTGAAGATGGGTGCTGGTGATCACATCATTCTCAATACACCTGGCGGTGGCGGATGGGGCTCACCACACTATGATCTCGAAGTGGCTTGCGACACTGCAGCACCTGATTTATTCCAAAGGACAGTTCCAGCACTGAGAACTTTCGTACCGAGAGGTAGTCTAGAGGAAAGGAATGCGTTGCAGCTCGGCAATTAGAATAAAGACCTTAACTTTCGATGGGTTGAATGTAAAACAACAACGGATTCATGATGATCATCTATATGCTACAGGACGGGATACAGGATGATGATATAGGAGTAAATTAAAGGAAATCTATATTTCTGAGGGGTAATGTACGCAAAACATGGATCGAGGACCAGTTCAACCTAAGCACCGCGATCAGGAGCGGTTTAGGGTGTCGAGTGCTTCGCCTGCAGCCTCCTCCTCTGCTCCGTGTTTAGTTCCTGCCTGGCCTCGACCATAACATACATTATTCACTATAAAATTTAGTATGTTTGAAGGTTGACCGGAAAGGCGTTGGCTCACAATAGACTTTTGAACTCCAGACAGGACTGTGTTGCGTGCCACTAGTAGGCTTAGTGTCCCAATCGACCTTTATGCCAGCACCCTGGCAATAATTATTCAAGTGCATCTTGTTGTGAGTTCCTGTTATTCAGAGTGAACCGATTAGCCAACTGCCGATGTCAAGGGTGGATTCAGTGCTTACTGCTTCCAGGCATTGGTCAAATATAAACGAGTTTGGAGATATTGGAGAAGAGCGGGTAGGAAAGACGATGTTTTTAGCTCAGTTTCTTTCCTTCCTGTATTTATACGGGGATGATCTCAAGAGCTGCCAGAATGGAGATGGCTCAGGATAGTGAAGTATCTCAACTGCAATCCATAGCATTAGATGATCAGTCCTGAGGATCACAGCTCTGACTTGTTCCAACTACCGTAGAATGAATACTCCCACACCATTGATTCCCGAGAAATAGACGCGCTGGTATGGATGTTCACCGTTCGAAATCCTTCGGTCCAGTAGGAGAATAATGATCCCAAGTCATCCCGGCAATTGTGGCGCAGACGAGTGTGTCCATCAGTGACCGCTTAAACTACAGCCTGTGCAAACGAGATATCCGCATTCCTCGGGAGCTACTTCGCGCATTGAACAAACGGAGATCGGAGGTAACGCACAACTCTTCAAGTTGCTGCGAAACTTGAGACAGCTTAGACCTCCTGAGAGAGCACCAAGATACGCACGCCCACTCAGTCGGATAGCTCGGAGCGGAAGCAATACGGGCGCTTCGGCCCAAAGTAGATCAGCAGACCCTGAGGTGAATCAACACACGTATTGATGCTCGCGCGTGTGTTGACGCTCGCGTTTCGAAATTAACAATAGTTCTAGTTTCCGTTGGCCGTGGAAACGAGGCTGCAGCTAGGTACCCACTGCAAGGCCAGATGGAGTTGTAGACGCCCAGCAGTATGAGGTAGTATGGAATGTACAGGCCTTGTTCGGCCTGGAACCGTTGCTGCTCTTTGTTCCGTTTGTGTTCCAGTAGAGGTCGATAGTCACGAGCTCGAGTGGAATTCCGGCAAACTCCGCTGTAATTCCAGTTTCTTGCTTCCCTTCCACCTTTACCCTACCTTGACCTACCATCTCAAAATCTCTAAAATCTCCCAGGACCTTCGTGTCGCATACTGCGCAGGAAAAGCCATGATGATCCTTATGATTACGAGTCAGGGAAAGCATGGACAGACTTTCGAATAGGTTTTCTACCACTTTGTCCGGTCGTTTTCCGAGGGCATTCGCGATTCATGCGGAGAAATCCCGGGGCTATACGAGCAGGATGAGCAGTTTGAATGCCAAAGGGATGGTGGAATTACTTGGGAGTCGTACCGGTTTCCTGTGCAACTTCCAGTCGCCACACCGGTGAGTTATCTATGCTTTGTCAGATGTACTTGATAAGTTGAAAATTGAAAAAGGCTTGGACGCTTATTCCCTTCAACTCCCTTATCGCCAATAACCATGCCCGTTTCCGACAGCCGGAGTCTTTCTCCTGCCCAAGTTCGCTCTCTATGTCGGCAGAATAACTTCCAGGAGCCCACTACTGCCTCCTTCTGCAACGGTTATGTGCAAGCCAATCTCATAATTTTGCCAGAGAAGTATGCCGAGGACTTCAGAAATCTTTGCGCCCGCAATCCTGTATCGTAAGTTCCTCCATTACTGGATCTTATGCTACCGTTAACACGTTGGCCATTTCAGGTGCCCGCTTATCGGAGAGACGCGTCCTGGAGACCCTAGGGTACCGGACCACCTGGCTGCCAATTGCGACATCCGCACAGACCTTCCTCGCTATAATATCTACAGGGACGGTAAATTCGTAGAAGCCAAGGACAGTATCGAGAAAGAATGGAAGTCCGACTCGATCGCGTTCCTTATCGGCTGTTCATACTCCTTCGAGGCTGCGCTCTGCACCAGTGGTCTAACTCCGCGTCACGTCGAGATCGGAAGGAATGTTCCCATGTACAAAACGCAAGTATCACTGATGCCTGCTGGAGGTAAAGAGGGTCTCTATTACTGTTCGCATAGGTGTTCATATTTTTAACAGTATTCTCGGGTCGTATGATTGTCTCCATGCGTCCCTATCCAGCGGGTGCTGTTGACGTTGTTCGTGCTATCACTCGACCGTACGTGCGAGCGCATGGAGAGCCCGTGGCCTGGGGTGTCGATGGCGCTCGTGCCTTGGGTATTGATGATATTATCGGGTTGAATCCTGATCATGGAGACCCTTCGGACATACGTGCTGGTGAAGTTCCTGTCTACTGGGGCTGTGGCGTCACACCTCAACAGGTCGTTATCGACAGTGGGATACCAGGAACCGTCATATCTCATGCACCAGGGCATATGCTGGTCCTCGATCAACACATTGCGGATGTGTGTAGATTCAATTAGCTATAGACAACGTGGAATATCACAAATAGGAATACATGATAATAATCAAAGGATTCGAAAATGATAGCTGACAGTCACGTCAGAAAGGGTTTGACCCTTGGCCGTGCTGTGGGTACGAGCCACTGGGAAATGCTCCTTGGCCATACTCCCAATTCGATACGTAGCCCCAACCAAACGAGTTCTCCAATCCAAAGAAGTTCCCGGACGTGCCAAACAGCTGCTGTTGGGAGTCAATATTGGTGTCCCACAAAAGTTCCGGGTCTGTATCCTTATATTGTTGCTGTACACCATTCTCCCGCAGAACCGACAGCTGATCCAGGGTCGAAAACGTCGACGGGGGTAACTCCTGCGACGTCAGTGTCGTCGGAATAGAAGCTGTCTTTGGTTGTGTTGTTGGAACTTGAGTGGGTGGCGTCCAACCCAGTCGAAGTAACTCCTTGGCAAGGTCCGAAGAAGGATTCTGTAATGTTTGCTGTAGGTTCACGTTCATGGGCGTTTGAGTGCCAGTTTCCAGGACCACCTCGCCTGCCGATCTAGCTTCCCCTTCAAACCTGGTACCCTGAGGGCACCAATCTCGTATTAAATTGTCCAACACCTGTCCACTTTGTGTCGCACACTGCCACGCACGTCCCATCTCTTCGAGCGCTCTGACACATTCTCGAGCTCCCGCAAGTGCGGTTCTGAAACGTTTTTCACTGCGACTGTTCTCGTGGCTCACTGCTCCGAGTAGATGGATTGTTCCCGCTGTGAAGGTGATCTGTGTTAGACTGATGGTTCCGTAGCGGAGGCCAGGTACTCTGCGATAAAGCTACCATCATATGAGTTTACATCACAGCGTACTGAGCATAGATATACCTCGATCAGGTGAACAATCTTGGCCCTATCAAATGAACGTTGTTAGATATCCGAGATTGACAATGTGCTCGCCAACTTACGCAGCAGTATCACAGCGCGAGACCGACAGATCGTGCAATGCTGATTGTCTCGGAGAGCGGTTACGAGAGTAGAAAGGCCGATGGAGCAGGATAACCACAAAGTGGTACATGGCATGTAGCATAATGACGTGTGGAGGGGGGATCTTGGTCGAGTAAGGGCTTATAGCGAGCTCGGCTGGTAAGTTGCTGTACCATTCACCAAGCTGGAGGCTGTCCCGAACGCTTTCAACAAAAAAGCCATTGTGACGCTACAGAGACGTACTTGAGAGTGGAAACTGCATCTTGCGTACGAGATGAGAAGATGTTGGCGTGAAGAGAGTACCTAGAGTTTGGTTAGTGAGGCTGTGGACGGGACAATTCCAATAACCAACAGAGTTTCTGTGACTCTTTCGCTCAACGCAGCCAAATTACACGTCCACAGGAAGTTTGTGCTAGCCCAGCTGCTCACAGGTACTGGAGTAGCTGCAGGAGTAGCTGAAGAATCGTGTCCTGGAGTGTCATTTAGAGATTGATCGAAAGGCAACCATGGGGCTTCGTCTCGCTGTTTGTCGACAGTTGGAAGCGGCGTTTCATGGTCTGACAATATCTGTATGCCACGTTCCATTAATCATCACATGAAGGAAGACGATGATAAGGCGAACCATCGAAGCGCTCCTTCCGACGTATGCTCCCCACAACCTAAAACATCAGCGGGTGAGGCAATGTGACGTAAACGTTGAAATCGAGCTCACTTGTCTTGTATATACGCCATGTAAAACGTACGATCTCGTTCACGTTTTAATGAGGCGGAAATGAGATTAGAGGAGGAACAATCAATTCCAAGGCCCACTGTATGATTTCATCAGTGCACTGTTGTGAAGTAGATGACAGGGACATTTACAAGTTTGACACATTCGTAATCCCATCCCTGCGTAGAGGTAGCCTAAACTTTGTTTGGCGTTCCCAGAGTGATAACTACCCAACAGCATCAAGCCTGAAACGGTACTTAACATAGGTCTTTCACCTTCAATGGTGATGGCTTCTATCGCTTTCATAGCAAAAGGCCGACCTCGGTCTCGTATTCCTAGTCGAGGGTCTTCGCAGAAATTTGCGCCCATTGAGAGCACGGCATTGTGCAATAACGGACTGTAATAGGAAGTTCGGGATTGCGTATTTCCCTGGGATGAAAGACACAATACCATGTCGCGAAAGAAAAGGGACGGGTTAACCCAGCAGCACCAACTGCTAGCACATCAATGATAGAATAGGAGCATAGAGAGTATGACGTACTCGTTAAAATAAGTGAAAAAGAGAGCGAGAAGCTGATCATGAAGTGATTGATCCATGTCATCGATGTAGGGTAGATTTCTAGACCAGTCCAGTGTCGATGAATGATTCATTTGAGGAGACGAAACTCCTCCATTGGCTGAGGGTGAAGAAGAGACCTGACTGAGCCATGAATATACGTGATTGGTATTTTCCGCAGGGGTTTCCGACTCTGTAGTCGATAGAAAAGGTCCTGTCGGTTCAGGGAGATGCATGAAGACAGATGTTGGCCCATATTGACGAAGTTCGCCAGTCTCATCGTCGATCTAGACCAGTCAATATCATTGTGAGAGAAAGAGGATACTTGAACACACCTTTAGCCTACTGATACTAAGATCGTTTCCATTTGCCATCTCCTCGCTATCTTCCCCGCCTTCTCTATCCACAGAATGCTGGAGTGATTGAACCGACCTATCATCTCTTGGTATTTCGCTATGGTTCGCTACCCCCTGTCCATCGTGTGGGATATTCCGATCCTTCAAAAGAGCTTCCAGAAATTTTATCCTTTGTTCCAGGGCTTCGACATATTGCTTTGGTGCTGTCTTTCTTCTGTCCTGTTCAGGACTATACGAGCATTCATCGTTGTATGTCGTGCAGGTTCCGCATGATGGTTTGTTGCCGTCGCATTTCGTTTTTCTGGGAATACGCAACCGGACATGAAGATAAGAGATCAAGGCAAAGAACGGTCGCGATATTGTAATTACTAACCTTTGTCTACATCCATTACAAGCACGACTTGTGTGATTTCTCTTCTGCGCTTTCACTGGCCTCTCTGAGGATTCGGCTTCTTGACTTGCAGATGAGGGCCTTCGTTTGGAATTGCTTGACATGTTCAGAACGTGGACGTTTCGTGAACTCCCCTTCGTCCTTCCCTAGAGGTCCCTTTAAGCAGTTTAAGCAGGATCGTAGTAGTAAGAACGATGGTTCACTGTATATGAATGGGCATGACCTCCATAGATTCCAAGGAGATGTCGCGGGGCGCTGGCAGATTTCACGCCCATAATTGGCCGATGTCACTACGTATACACAAATATATTACTTTCTGGATACCAACACTCGATGTACCTAGATTTACCATATCTGTTTGAAGGAATAATGTTGGTCTCCTGAAACACCGTCAATATCCTGTTGTCGTTTTTCTTCCTCAGTCAGTCGGTCTTTGGCTGCGTTACGAGACTTGTAGATCATGACCTCTCCAATCATTCCTATCATGGCGAGAACCATTGCACCCAATGAAACGGCGTGGCCCAAACGATAGCCTGGACGATCCTTGGTTCTGTAGATTTGCCCGGCAATACTAGGAGCACTAAATGAGATATAATTTGACGATAGGAAAAATGTGGGGACATACATTCCGCCGCTATTCCCCAACATCTGCTGCAGTCCGACAGCAGTCGAGCGTTTGCGATAGCCTGCAATGTTCCTGACAGTCAAAACTGTATAAGTCACTGTCAGCCTACCGCGACGAATGACACTCACGAGGATATCCACGTCACAGACAGGCCGACGGAGATATAGATTCCCGTAGCAGTCAGGAAGCATGCAAAAAGTGATACACCCACAGGCTTCTGCACAGCGACTAGAATAGCATAGCCGATGACAGACACGCCAGATAACGGGAAAATCAACCAGAACTTGATATTGTATCTGTCAGAAATGAGCGCTCCAATAAAATATACAAAAGCAGCCCCTGGCCGGAAAATGTCAGCTCGGAATTGGGAAGGAGAACGCCTAGCCTAACAAAAGTATATGGGAGCAGTGAGCAACTGTGACTCAATCTTATCGTATCCAAACTGGTTGATGATGACAACCAAGAATGTTGACTTTTGTAGTCTCAGATCAGAACGACGATATACAACTAAAGTGAAACTCACGAAACCGTAAAGGCAAGTATCCAAACCCTGCATAGTCGTTAGGCTCTGTGGTAAAAATAGCATGGAAGGAACGCACCATTTGAACGAACCCAGATAGATAGATAACTGGATCTGTCATAGCCTTCTTCACTTCGCCCCAAGAGAAGGCGGTATCACCCATATATTGCTGCGATTGGACCTCACGGGCACGCATCAGAAACTGCTCTCGCTTGCTGAGATACCATGCCTCTTCCCATGAATCGGGGACGAAGGGCTGGACCGGCCAAGTTAGCAGTCGCTCGTTTGGGGTGGATAGAGAGCTTACAATAGATACGAGTCCGATGACGACGGTAATAGCACCTTCAATACAGTAAAGCCACTGGCTGGAATCAATACGGGCGGAACATCATAACATGACGAAAGACGAACCTGCCATCCCTAAACAGGCCTTATTAGATGCTTCAAATTCAGTTGCGATAAGGACCATACACGCACCCTCATACCTGCGAGTCCGTCCATCTTGATTAGTCCGGCAGCCTGATATCATAATGAGCGTCTACCTAAAAGGCTGAAAAGTCAAAACATACAATAAGCCCACCGACGACACCTGAAAGCGCAGATGAGATGAAAAGGAAGCATTGCCTTCGTGCAAGCTCGTCTCGCTGATAGAAAGAAGTAATCCAGAGGAACAAGCATGGTGTTAGTGCTGCCTCCAAGATGCCAAGTACAAGTCTCGTCACGATAAGACTCGCATAGTTCTTCATCCACGCAGATGCGAGAACACTGATACCCCACAGAATGACAACCGACGGAATGAGTCTGGAGGCGCGGAGAGTTTTCAGAAAAGTTGTCATTGGGACTTCCATGAGCACATAAGCTGGCAACAGAACCCGTCAATAAAAATGGCCATAAAACGCGAGAACGGGAAACATACTGGCGTAAAAGATGGATGTTGCAACTGAGAGACCGTTCTCCGGGAGCTTCAGGTCAGTGGTCATTCCTCCTACCGCCGCGTTCCCTATGTTCGAACGATCCAAAAACGCGATAAGGCTGCGGAGCAGGGGGCATTAGAAGACTCATCTTGGAAGATATTCTTTAGCACGTACTAGAGTATAATTAACACTGGGGCGATAAATGAATCCAACTTCCTAAGGAGCTTTTTCTTTTCTTTGGGATCAATCTCATAGTTCAGCAACTCTTCCTCCGTGAAGTCCTTCACATCCTTGTCAGGTGTATAGAGGACCTTCGAGTGTCGCTCTGACTCTGAAGTATTTGACCTGGTCTTCTCGATTGATAAAGACATACGCGATCTTGCGGAGAAATGATAAAAAGACGAAGAGAAGGGTTCTTGAAACGCCTGGTGTCCAAATAGCGTCTTATAAAATACCGTTGAGGCTGTTGCAGGGTATCATGGATAAGGATGATCCTAGTAAATCCCGGGCGCCAAAGAGAATGAGTGGTGGAAAGGTTGAGTCGGAGAGGTCGAGGTTGATAACAATTCCATCCGTGCGAAATCCGCGCTGGAGGCAAGACATGTCCGCGCTCAGCGCTCATCCATGATTTCATCAATACTTCGATTCAAGAGACAGGCTGAGCATTATTAACTTGAAGTCCAAGAACAACTAAATATTCTTGAGTGAAAAATAGAGTTACAAGCGTTCATTATGTCCATGCATATAAGTTCCTCGTATCAGATTGGTATCAGTATTTAGGTAGCAAAAGTAAAGGTCTCAAGGCCAGTATGGCTACCACACGGTTCAGGGAATAAAGAGGAAGGAGACCTCGGGGCAGTTTGAAGACACTGAGTAGGAACTCCACGCGGCTTGATAATGCAATCCGACCCAACCACGGTGCCAGCTGGGGCACTTGCAGCCCCAGAGAAGCAGCTCTGGCATTCAATATCAAACTGCTGGAGTCTGACATCCCGTCATACTAAGGCTAGAGCCAACGCAAACTCGGGAGTTGGGGAAAGACTTACGGGTTAAGGCCGCTATCCGATACTTGGGTTAATACAATCGAGTCGAAAAGCCAGTTCCAAGTCATGGCCAGATTGGTGTTACTGGCGACTCTAAATTGGAGGATAAGTCTACGTCAGTGGAAAATGCTAGACATTATGTAGTTACTTAATGAAATAACCAGGATTTGGTTGACCATTCTGATGGATGTACCACACAGGGTCCGGAGAGCCCCCACCCGGTGCGTTATTAATGAATGGATCGACATAGCCATTTCCTGCGTGGATGCTGACAGGAGCGCCCTCAAAGTTTGGGAAGCAAGTCGAGCGAACGGACAAGGGTGTCGCGGACGAGATGGAGAGAAGCGGAACGAAAACCAATGGGATCAAAGCAACGAAAGGCATTCTCGAAAAGGGGCGTGAGGTTGCGGTACGAATCACCGAAAGAATTCGTTGAGGCCATGAGCCAGCATTGTCTAGCATTTATACTTTGAGACGAGTAGCACCAAGTTCCAGACACAGGCACGTCTTGAGTAGTTGACCCTGCTTTGCCCTGTCAAGAAATATATTGAGCTGCAGTAAGCGTTTGACTTATTGGCTTGAGCGAGGTGAAGACTGGCCGCAAAGGGGTGTCAATGCCAACGCCAACGGGATGTTTTGCCCATACCCAACATTAGATCCTTTCAACGTCCACTCATTATATGGCTAGACTTCCAGAACGCACCTATATGGACAATTAAAGGTCTCAGGTGTTGGAACTCGCTTGACGCAAATGTCTTGGTACAGATTTGATTTGTGTTTCAGGGGAAACAACGGGGTCTTTAAGAGTCAGAAACGGTGGGGATATATATGTGATTTCTGATTGACGACGTGGTGGTAATCATTGATGTTCTGGAGCATAGGTTGTTGAAGAGGTACCATCGATTGAGCAATAGCAACAAAGCCGGGCTTCAGAAACTTGAGAGCGAAATTGTCGAGTGCTTGTGGTCAGCGCTGCTCCTCATCTTGGTAGGATTTATCTGAAATATCGTACATCCGTTGAGGACCCAGCTTTGTCTGAGTGCCTGTATATCCAGCAAGATAGACGGTCACATACCATATTCCCTGGCTTCATCATATCCTCCCGTCGTTGAATCCCGTGTAATTTCAACCAAGCTAAGCGCAGCAGCTGGGAGTTGAAGGGTAGAGTTTGTTGCCGTTGAAAAGTCGGCAAGTGCCGAACTCCCGTGCTGAAACTATCATACCACTTCGTTTTGGTCTTCCTTGTTCTCCTTATACCCTTGCTCGTGCGCGCAAATTAGTACTACCTGATAGTCTGTAAAAGCTTGGTAGTGGTGTGTCAGTCCTCTTAACTGTTCGCAAAGTCGAACATAACGGGCATACCGTATTTCCACCCAGTTTTGCTCAGGTAACTTGTGACTCACGTCTGCCAGAACTGCAATAACAATCTATCCATGATCTTTTCGTTCAGAAGTCAAGATTTCGGAACAATAGACGATGTCATCAAGATGTATTTCGTGCTGGAAATCGAAGTGGAATTCACACCCAAGTTACGCACTCTAATGTATACCAGCTCAATATTCTCATCAGCAGCTCAACATCGGTGGTAATAAACTATTTCTTATATGCAGGTCGCTTGAGAATTGGAGAACTACAGTGCTTCACGTCTGCAGTACTCATGGCGTCACACCAGCTCACAGTCTCTGAGGACCTTTTTCTCAGCATCCTCTCATTTGTTGGCGCAACTCACGCCGACCTGATTTTCCTGTGGACCACATGTCGCGAGGTCTCTCGTAATTTCAAGTATACAGTGGAACGTCTTTTCATTGCAAGGCACTTGAGGAAGACATATATCAGGATCGATGTGGGTATGTACGTTTTCAGTCTTGCCTATATTGCTACTCGAACTTTAGGCCTCCAGGAGAAAATAGGACCATGGGTCTCAATAAGTTTTCTTTGGGAGTCGTGTTCTGCTTTGCTCAGGTAGACCCAGACGACCGCGAGCGAGCGATATTTCGCATTCAAGAGGACTGCCCCGACCACTTTAAACCCATGCTTCGGCAACGGTTTGATTCGTTATTCAACCAAGCCGGGAGCCCTGCTCAACAACCTAGAGCTATAGTCCAGATTCGGCGACACGCAAACGACACTTCTGTACCAGATATGTTTCCCGACCGGGAGAAGTTGGAGATCAAGGTGAATTGGGTGGGAGTGTATTCAGAATTCTTCAAAGAAGAGAAGGAATACACTAGGCGGCTGGAAGTTTTTGTGAGAAGTTCTTTCTTTGTACATCACGTTTACCGGACCTATCGCCATGGAACGCAGATGGACAAACTCGACCAGAGTGCGACTGAAATGCATCAAAAATTAGAGCTCGGCGAGCTCGATTTGATGTCGTTTCTCCAGTCGGCAGTCGGAACGTTTCCCGATGGTTCTCGAGATCTCAGGAGAGCTATTCGTGCCGAGCGCATTGCTCGAAATGTCAAGAAGGAGTCCGGCATCGACTGGGATGATTCTGATGATCCTGGCTATCAGAGACTAAAGGAGATTTCCTTTGCTGTCAGGTTCGACGACCAATACTCCAGCAGCGGTTCCGCATCCGGTGGAGAAACAGAGAATGATGATGACGAAGACAGAGAGGGACAGAATGATGGTGGGGAGAAGTCCCGTTGATTTCGCACTTTTATCGACGGCGACCTGGCCCTGGCAGACACAGCCAGGGTTTTTGTATACAATGCTGTACCACCCTTCAATGTGAGCGGTTATACTGCTCGTTAATCGTCGACTTGAGAAGACTCCTCTGATTGGAATTTCCCTGACGCCGTCATTGCTTCTCTAGATGAATTGGAATGTATCTCGATCGCGCTGGGAAGTCGCTCGGGTGACAACTCTGGAAGATAAACCGTTTTCTATCTGCCCAGCTTGTATACGGACAAATGCTGGAGTGATCACGGACTTTTCATCGTTAGAATTGCAGGCCCCGGTTCCTACTTTTTCCCAAACCAGTAGCACGCTTGTCGTGTTCGTCTTGATCGGACGGTTGGCTTCGCTGTTGACGCTACTCCAATTGCTACCTCCAAGTTTCTCGAGCTCACGTTCAGAACCAAGCCGGTTACCACTAGGCCGATATCTATTGGATGATCTCGGCCATATGGTTTGGAGTATGAGGAGTTAGTACAGCTTGAACCATTCTAGAGCGTGCTTCTTCTTGGCAGACAAAGGGCCGGCATCAAGTTCTATATTCAGTCTGAGTATCATGATACCGTACGCCGTATCTACGAGTGCAAATAGCGTTCTAGTCCTTTAGTCGCTACTTTTTACAGGGTGGTGCATTGATTTCAATATCCGAATCCCCAGATTCGTGTGACGCCTTCCGCTTCCTCCTAGAACTAAATTCTATCTCCTCCGGCAGTGACATCTCAATGTCCCCATCAGCGTCCGTTGCAGCCGGGTGCTGCGATTTTCGTTCATCCATGCCGGAAACTACGTCCATCTCGACCATCACCGTCGCATCCTGCACCACGCCAGGCGCTAAAGTCAGCTTCGCCATATACGACTCGGCCCACTTCATGTTTTTGACATTGATACTGTCTTCCTTTTCCCCAGGGACTCGGAGCATGCGACTGTACTCGCTATAGTAAGGTTCCATGGTTGAGTAGGCCTCGGGTTGCGCGCCGCTACCCTCCATTTTCCTGGCCGCAGGGTTGTTGTGGTTTGGCATGGTTGTAGAAGTGAGAAGGACTGTTAGCGTGACAAGATCGCGACCCTCGTAAATCATTCATATGACACAAGATTCCCATGGGCATGTATACGTATGTAAGCGAAGCAGGTGAACGGGAAGCGAGCAGTTCAAATAGTTAGAATTTCAAAAACCATATTCACTACATCAAGCACAACAGCTCTCGAGATATTGAAGAAAATCAGTATAACAGTACAAGAGAAACAAGCATTCCAATCATCGGCCTGTCGCCCAAAATAGATTTCAGGATGAATTGTTCAATCTTACTCAAGCCACCCGCAGCGTCAGAGTTTTGCAGATAGTCGTTTGGGTGGGGCCCTACTAGTGGGCGGTGTAGTTGGTTCTAAGTCTGACCTTTCATCGACCCTTCATCTATGTAGTCTGTTCCTCAGATGCACCTCGAAATTGGACAATGTTTTGTCAGGGCCCGGTTTATATAACCGGCGTTATTGCAAAGGGATCAGTGCCTGTCGGAAGAACGGGAGAAGAGTATACAATACATACCTTCCCAGGGGAGTCCATGCATTTGATTCTCCATTCGGCGGTAGCACCAGTATTCACCTTTCTTGGTACCAGCTTAAATCTATCTTTCGGGTGTTTTGCTTTGAGCCACTTGTATCGCAACAATGAGCCATTGTGGTGGCTGCGATTGAAGGATACGTCAATGGTGCCAACAACAGTGACGGGAAAACGTACTCCAATTCTAGTGGGAAGCACGGCGCTGGAAGGCGGCGTTGAGTCCTCCCCTATAATTCCTTTCAACTCTCTTCTGCATTATCTTCCCACCATTGCTGCAATGCCATACTCTGTCCGACTCCGGCTCCCCGGTTACCTGGCATGCAGGCACGATGGGCCGACTCGAAGCTGCCACTGTATTACTACGCATCTTCGAAAATCTCGACCATGACAGTCGTGTCTTCCACTCGAAACCACTTTGACATGAGCGATTCAGTGTTTTGGGTGGTTGGCGATTTTCCCCGTCTCCAGAAACACGATTATATTCAGTACCGTAAAGCTTCGGGTCGGGCAGGTTTTTGCTGAAGGTCACTACCGGCTGATTTCCCAGCTGCTATGTCCTTGTAGTTCGTAGTTAAGATGAATGATTCAATAGCGCCCTAGTTGAACTGACATGCTATTAGTGAGTATGCGCTATTTCAAACTCCGCGACTGGAGAGCGCTTTGATCACAACCCAAGATTCCCATGCATGTGCCCTCCTCACTGAGAAGACCATGTCTGAGGTATTGGTGAGCGAGAAGCATGTAGAATTCCGCAAAGCCATAGTTACAAAATCAAACAAAACAGATATCGAGATACGGAAAAGATTGGTATAACAATACAGGAGAAAGAAAAAAAAACAAATCGAAAGCTTTTGGGCCATCAAGCTGACGCCAAGACATAAAAACAACAACAGAGTAAGATGTCCATAAGATTTTTCAATCCCCTCCCAGCCTTTCGTCGACTCTTTGCCTATGTTGTCTATTCTTCAGATGCACTTCGAAATTGGATAACGTTTCGCCGGGCCCAGGTTTGTACAACTGGTGATAACACAAGAGGTCAATACCCCATTGACAAAACGAAAGAACGGGAGAAGAACATACCTTCCCAGGACAGTCTATGCACTTGATTCTCCATTCGGCTGTAGTACCAGCATTAACTTTCCTCAATACGACCTCAAATTTATCTTTTGGGTATTTGCTTTGAGTCGCTTGCATTGCACCAGTGAGCCATTGTGGAGGCTGCGATTGAATAATACGTCGTTAGAACCAATTCTCGTTACAGAAAATGTATCATACCCAAGTCTTCGAGGAAGGAGGTACATCGGTGGAAGGGGGCGCGGAGTCACTAACGCCTGCAATATCTGCTTCTTCTTCCTTTTGCTTTGTTTTATCTTTATCCTCGTCGGCAGGGGGCTCGGGCGGGACACTGTCTTCCTTCTCCTTCTCCCTCTCCTTCTCCCTCTCCCTCTCCCTCTCCTTCTCCTTCTCCTTCTCCTTCTCCTTTTCCTTCTCCTTCTCCTTGCCGTTGACCTTGCCAACCTTCATCGCTAATGGGCTTTCTGAAGCACTGGAAACTGTCGATACAGGTGATGCGGCTCGTTCTCGTTCAATCTCCTTCTTCCTCAACACAGGCGTCGACGGCTCCGACGAGGGTGTAGCAGCAGCCGAATTCTGTTGCGCACGTAAAGCTGCGGCACCACCCTTGCGTTTAGCGATCGTCTTTGCAATCTCCGTCTCACGTTTCTGGTTCGAGTGGAAATCGGGATCGGTGTTATACTCCACAGGCCGTGGGCGGCGGTGACGGTGCCAATATTTACCTTCAACATGTGTCAGCACGGCGAAAAGAAAAGGATAAATAGATGCAATGTGCTTACCGCAAGTGCCACACTGACTCTTATCACCCAGCGGTCCTTTCCTCCGACCGATCGCGATAGATTCGGGACATCCACAGTTGCTACAATGCCAGACTCCATCAATCCAATTGGGATGTTGTCCATCAGCGAATTCCTTCTCCTTTGCTTCCCTGCCCGACTCCCTCGTCTTCCTTACGGGCGCAACCGTCCGGTTTGAAACCGGAGCGGCACTCGCGCGCGATGCCGGCGGCTCACCCGAGGAAACTGCACCCTCCATAGCAGTGGATGCAGTCGGAGCACGGACCTTGGCCCGAGGTTTAAGTATCTCTGGAGGAACTGGCGGTGATTTGTAGAGACCCTTGGGTATCGGCTTCTTTTCTTTGACTGGCTGCGGCGGCACAGGAGCGCTCTGCACGGGCATGGGTAACGTTACCTGTCCCATAATAGGACTGCTACCATTCTCAGAAGCAACCATGTTCGCAATTGTCAAGCTGGCAGCGGCAGCAGCAGCTCGTCGTACAGGTCCTCCAGTGCCGATTGCGCCAACGCCAGAACCCAAAGATGCTGGATCCACTTCTGGGAAGCCAATCGCAGGCGTTCGAGCTGTACGAAGAGGATCGCGGTCTGGGAGGTTGACACCCCTTCTTCCACGTGTATTCCGTTTCCGGCGTTTGAGGTTGGAGCTAAACTCTTTCTCATTTCTCTCCAACTCGCCGTCCGAAAGGTAGTTGAGTAGAGGCGTGTAGGACTGGATTTCATCGGGTGGATGTACGGAAGATGAGAGTGGAGGAAGGAAAGCGGAACGAAGATCGTCGTCAGTGATACTTGCCATGCCGGTCAAGCCACCAGTCAAGAAGAGAGATTTTTGGTATGTTTGAACTTGTTCGCGAATCGAGTGTGCAATCGCCGTTCTGTTTGAAGGGTCGTCAACGCAAAAGATGACGACATGTTTGGAAATGCGGTTACCTGAACTCGCCACCTAGCCCCAAATCTCGAGTATAGACCTCTGCAAACTTCTCGGCTTCCTCAACCGAATCGATATCCCATTCAAACTGATCGTCAAGTTTTATCGAACCAACGGTGATGTCCAACTAGTCGTTCCATTATCAGCTCTCGAACGCTTTGCATCAATCATTCACCGAGCTCACCTTGATCAGAATACGCATATCATCTTGCATTTTGCTCTCATCGCATTCACGAGCGAGTTCTTCCACAGACTGCGGCCGATCTTCTCTTTCATCATCAGCCATATTGACATCCTCGTCCTGATTCAACCTTCTCTTTTTCTTCTTGGCTCCGTTTTCACTAGATGCCCACACTCGCTTCCTCCAACCTTCCCACCATTTGGCGTCTTTAGTCTCCATCAACTTGCCGCTTTCGATTGTGACTTCACCAATAAATTCATCATCATGGAACTTGGCCGAATGAGACCTGAAATCGCCCAACTGGTCTTGAATGATTCTGACGATCTGACCATGGTAGTTTGGTGCGAGATTGTAGTCCTCGACAAGTGATTGAGCAAAAGCTTCGGGCGTTACTACTGGGTCTACAATAAGAAGGAAAAAAACCATCATATTCAGTACCCACAATATGTTCAAAATTTCGTGTACGCTTACCGTTCACATTCCAAACAAACGTATCCCTCATTTTATAATGCGGATCCACATCAAATTCCAACCTGATAGGAACGAGCTGTTCGGGTATATTTGCTTCTTCTTCCGTGAGTCGTCGTGGTCTAGCACCGAATTAGCCATCTCGCAAAAAAGAAAAAGAATAAAAATAAAAAAACATATTACTTACAACTTCAACCCCTCTCTCCTAAGCGGTCCTTTTTGCGCATGTCTCCCTCGTTCTCTCGCTCTTTCATGATCTCTCCTCCTCACATAATTCCCTGGATACCTCACATCAAACCTCTCGGTAGCACCAGCGGCAAGAATCCTCTTCCATCTCCCAGTCTTCTCCCAACGGTTACTATTTTGCATCGGTGCAGCCTTTTCCCACCATGCACCCCCAACGCTACCCAATCCAGCAATACCACCCAGCCCACGTACCTCATTCTCAAATCGTGCTTGAGAGGCTTTATACGTAGCTTCGTAAGCCTTGTCAATTTGAATCCATTCTTTGATTTGTTTGATCTCCTTGGCGTCGAGAGGTGGAATGGTTTTATCGCTCCCTGCGAGTGGGACGGGAGTTACTTTTGTAACGGCAGGGTTCAGTGTGACTGAAGTAGGTAAAGGAGGTGGGTGTTGAAGACGTGTGAGACCTGGTCCTGGGATAGATGAAGGTGTTTGCTGTTGAGGTGTTTGGGGAGGTTGTTGCTGAGGACTAGGTTGAGAAGCAGAAGCGGGAGCGGGTGTTGGCGTGGAAGCGGCGGTTGGCGTAGGTTGTGTTTGTGAAGAGGGAGGTACACTTCCTGATCCGGGTTGTGGAAGTGCTGGAGGAGGTACACTAGGCGCCTGACTTGGAGCTCTTGTAGGTGTTTGAGGCGGCATGCTCATTCCACCAGTGCTCATTTGAGAACTTGGGCTTTCGAGAGCATCTATGCTACTCGGCCCAAGGGAAGGCATACGTTGTCCAGATGAAGAGACAGGTTTGCCCATTCCGCCAGGCATACCACCCATCATGCCAGAGCCAGAACCGGGAGGAGGAAGAGAGCCTTGTCGTTGAGTGTCGGGAGTTGGAATTTGGATTTGAGACTGGCTTGGTGCACTCGGAGGAGGCATCGAGCCGTGACGCATACCACCCATTGGACCCATGTTCAGATTCATGCCCATGGAAGGATTCTGACCCATAGAAGGACCCATGCCGCCACCCATGCCGCCACCCATATTCATACCACCCATGTTCATATTGCTCTGAGCATTACCTGCGCTCGGAGGTCGAGCACCCATATTCGGGGCAGTCACCATACCGTTTACGGGAATCTGAGGTTCAGAAGGTTTCCTCTTCAACGCAGGACCTTGACCGTGTGATAAAGAGTGAGAATCTGAATGAGCAGGCGAAGCTGGTGGTGGTGAGTGTTGATGGGGTTGGATTTGCATACCAGGCGTGCCGCCAGGCATCATGCCGATTTGAGAATGGGGCGTACTAGGCATCTGAGGAGTTCCGGGTGGTTTCATCATACCGGGTTGTGATGAAGGTGGATACCCGCCATTCATTGTCGGTGTACCGGGTGGGACCATATCACTACCAGAAAGGCTCATAGCCCGACTTGGAGGTCTACCGACACCAAGATTAGGACCAAGACTAGGTGAGCTCGGTACGCGACCGTGTCCTGTGCCGGGGCGGCCCATCGACATTGCGGTACCAGGCCGAGATACAGACGCTGGTCGTGGAGGTGGAGGCATCATTTCAGAGTGGTGCGAAGCTGATGACAGTGGACGTTCATGGGGCTGTTGTTGTGGCTGCTGTGGTAAACCTTGGTTCTGACCGGCACCCATGCCCATAGCGGACTGGATTCCACCTTGCATTCCGCCGCCTTGCATCCCACCGCCTTGCATCGGACCACCACTGCCAACAGGTTGTCCCATTGGAGGAGACTGCTGCATACCGGGTTGACCTTGGTTTTGGTTCTGGTTCTGACCGCCGGCTTGTCCGCCTTGTTGCTGACGTTGCACTCGCTCCTGTACAATCGCCCAAGCTCTCTGCATAACCGAGTTTCGTTCATGAGGTGGCAAGTTCCTGTACTGCTCTGTGGTATAACCCATGTGCCCGATGGCGCCATAGAGCATTGCTTGAGCCTGTGCTTGAGTAGGCATGTTGGGATTGGGATTCTGGGGCTGAGACGAAGGATTTTGGGAAGGAAGAGGCTGAGATTGAGGTTGAGGTTGCGAACCGTGTAAATGACCATGTTGACTCTGAGGATTCTGAGGCGAAGAGGGCGTCATTCCACCGGACATGCCCATACCACCTCCCATCGAGTTCATGCCCATGTTACCCATGTTACCCATGTTCATTGCGTTCTGGTTCATCATTCCTGGATTCTGATAGCCCATGCTCGTTCCGGGACGATCTGGAGCCATGCCGCCACCTGAACCTGGATAGTTCATGCGGGGCTGCTGCTGAGGGTGTTGATGCATTTGGGCACGGTTCATGTTGATATTCATGTTGGGATTGCCACTGCTCATGCCAGGCATTCCGCCCATATTGGTCATGTTGGCCATTCCACCCATACTGCCCATGGTGTTCATGTTGCCCATACTTGCGGCCATTCCACCCATATTGCCCATATTCATGCCCATACCAGCCATACTACCACCACCCATGTTGTTCATCCCGCCCATTCCCATGTTTCCTGGCATTCCCATTCCCATGTTGCCGCCCATGTTACCGCCCATGCTGCCAGGCATACCGCCACCCATGTTATTCATGGCTGCACCGCTCATACCACCCATACCAGACATACTATTGCCCATCGCACCGCCCATTCCTCCCATGCCCATTCCCATTCCGCCAGGACCCATACCACCCATAGCCATCGAGTTCAAGCCCGGGCTAGGCTGGAACTGCTGCTGGTTTGGGTGCATCTACACACACAACCTAGATAGAGGATTAGGACGGTGAGAACGCGACAAAAGACGACGAACGCGCTTAGCTGGACCCAAAAAGTAAGATTATGTGGTGGCTGTGGGGGAATTATACATGAGGGGACGGGACACGTGGGATGGACTGGAATAACATACGATGCTTGGGGGGAAAGGGACAAAAAAGATGGGACTCGACTATGAGAACGAGACTTGAATCAGTGGCTGTGCGGGAAAAAGGAAGGAGGGGTGGGGGGGACAAGTCAAAAAGTGAGAACCGCGGAATGTAAACATGTAAGCTCGGGACTTTCGGGAGGAGTAGTGGGGAGATGGAAACAGTTGGAGTACATACCTTGACTTGGAAAGCTCGGTCCGACGGAGGAAGGAATTAAAAAAAGAAAGGAAAAGAAAAATTAAAAAAGCGGAGCGGAGATGTCGAAGCGGAGATGTCGTCGATTCGACAAACGAGTCAAGTTTCGTGGCTAATCGCCCAACTTTTTTCGTTTGGTTGGCGTTGGTCTCACACAGCAATCAGTCCTGTCACACAATGTCACCCAACCTGTGACTTTGACGTGGCTGTGTGTGGTCACGAGCACGCTACACACTATGGTGCGTATAGGCACACACACACTCGATAGTACGGGACACTTGCATCCGTTCATCCATTACAATACTCGCGCATCCGTTCGCTATCACAAAATTCCCGATCAAGATCCCCATGTCCTCCTCGGTCCCATGCTCTCGGACTCGGAATATCATTGGGTCAACGCTAAATTCCTCTGGATTCTGCAAGGTACGTTATATACCCATGCCAACCCGAGACCCTTTATTCTCCATGCTTCTCACTCCCACTCCCTCTATCCCATGCGTCTCGGCCGCAGTCAGATGCAATCTTGCCGATTTCATCATCGACATCGTGGCTTTCCACCTCGAACGCAGTACACACACAAACACACATACACTTGCCTCAAAAACGCCTAGTACACAGCCACGTACGCCGCGCTCTTCGACGCTTCCGAACCTTCGGCACCTCGTATCTCGTATCTCGTAGCACCTGTCCACCTGCTAGCTTGCCGCTTCCCATGCACATCAGATTCAAATCAACACAATACATCACCTGCACTTTGCTTCCCTTCCCTTGGCCCGCCTGGTCTAGTGGTGACTCTCTCGCACCAAGCCCATGTCCACATGCTTACCTCTTATGACCTCTGAGAAAAAAAGATTATCACATACTTGCGAGAGCTGGGTTCAAATCCCAGGGTGGGCTCCTAATGCACTTTTTTAGCTGATGGAATGGTTTTGATGCTGTACGCACAGTTGCTCTCACCGGATACATCAGTGCCGTGACCAGGTTTGGTATTTGCAGACGTACATACCTGAAAAACTGGCGCTTGTTCCCTGCCAGGCGCGCCGTAAAAGCTAAAGCATACGATAGTGGTGACTATCATTCCTAGTGCATTTGGCGTTATCTGATAGTCGTGAAGTAAATCTGGACCATGCTAACACCAAGGGTCGTACTTACCCAACAAAAAAAAAAAAAAAAAACCATACGTTAGATGTAAGTTTGAGCCCACATGCTCAAGCGCTCAAGGGGTCGCGCTTATATATGAGGCTGGAGTAGCAAACTCGTGGATGACCGGCCTCAGAGACCCATGGAGGCTAGCGATGGAGAGAAGCCAAGGTATGAGCAATACGGGTCGTCCGGTTACCAGGACAACCTTGAAGCCGAGAGACAAACATTCGAATTTCACTGTCATTCAGCAGAGATAACAGGCAGTTTGACGTACCTCGAGCAAGAGAGCTTTGGCGTCGGTGAGTGCTAGGTGGCAAGATGCCTTTTGACTGACTTGGCCGCGGAATACTCTTTGAACACCCTAGAGAGGACGGGGAATAAGACAGCGACGAGTCTCAGCCATAGATTACCCTTTGTCGGTACCGATACGAACCCCTCGAGTCACGTTTCCAAAGACGAAAAAGGTGTTTATAGCCAAAATACTATGATTTAGTGTCCTTCGCCACGTCCCGAATTTGGTGTCTAGAGAGCGTTGTGAGGGCAAATGTACAGAGGCGATGGTAGTGGTGGTTGTAGGGAGAAAGTGCCGGGGGCAGGCGGCAATTTCTGATTCAGGTTCCCGCACTTTTTTTTTTTTTTCCCTCAACCGCCCATGCCCACCAATCGAGTGTACAAAGTGCTATTACCACCTCTACGAATTTATCCGGGTACGTGTTCCAGATGACATGTCCGGTATGATAGGGTTCTAGGAAGACTATGAGTATGTTCAATTGTTCACAGACCACGAGTGAGAGCCCGAGATGCAAGTCGCAGCTCTGTCTCAGGTAGTAGTCCCTGCTAGCTGAGCATATACCTACTAGGAAAACGGGACAGTTTGAATTGAAGCTATACTCTCTGCATAACGAAACTCCCAATCCTCGGGCAAGGAACAAGCGTTTCGAATTGAATTATGCTTCAAATGACGCCCAAGTTGAATGATGAAGATATATGGCGATCAACTCGGGATGCATTGCGAATCGAACCAAGGAAGATGTTCACAGCTCATCGTTCTGAACTGGGAATCAGGAAAGCTCATACTACCAGCATGAACCTTAATATCCACGAAAATTTGATACTGAAGCTTCATTCCAGCGTATCGGACGGGATCCTGATGGCACGTTCCCGTCAAGTCGTTTTGTGCCCCTCACTACGGACACTTGCCTGGGAAACCAGAGAGAGAGAGGCTCGTTCCAAAGCTCAGCATACTGGATCTTGCCTCTGCGTACCGTAAACGGCATTGCTGGAAATTTCACCTTCATCCACCTATCCCAGACGACTTTATTGAGATCTACACCGCTTTCATCCATTCGAGCGAGTATCCTTCTCCCTAACGACCAGAGGCATCGCACAAGCACCACACGTCCGTTCCAAGACGTCTTCCCGAGATACTTTGACTACTCGCAGTCCCACTGTACATATGCAAACATGATTGGGACCCAGAAGCCGCAGAATCGTTTTTTTTTGCTTCTTGTTTCGGTGCGGAAGATGCTCGCACTGGTAGAACAGATGGCTGGGTACCCTCATGCCCCGCGCGAAATGACATGTAGGGCCTTCAAACACCAAATTATTCCAACCTTTGTCGTCGGGTGGCACTCTTGGATTTCGAGTCAAAGGATGCAAATAAACAATTTTGTACGTATTGACCTCCTGGATGTGACCACGAACCAGGTATCCACCGATATTGAGGTTCAGTCTTCGATACCGGGTACTCTCAATCAGACGAGTCCACCCTTCAGAATTACACGAGGCGAAATGCCGGAAGAGGTTTTGATAAGTGAGGATGCGATGGTGGCGGATCAGGCGATACCGCCCGTTGTGAGTTCATTTGTATTGCAACACTTGGTGCTAATTAACTTGGGAAAGGATCAGGGAAAGTGGATAGTCTATTCGCTCTGATGATCGATGGCCCACAGCACTATCGTGTGACCGTAGCTGAAGCATTCAGGATTGCGACTTGGAATATACGTGAAACCATACGGATTACCATTTGTACACTAAAACACGAGTTCGGAAATAAGTTTAATGTCCAATTTAATAGACTCAAGTAGAGAACGTGAAAGTTTGGGCTCCTGGAATAGTACCACAAGAAGCCGTAAACAAGTTGTCGGAGGGTGCCCTGTCAACTTGTAGGCAGAGGCCGGTGTTTCCCACCCATTTGATGCTGCAGTTCGATGCAATCATTGTACCCGCGGGAGCGCTTGACGCTCCGCCATTGCAGGCCTGACACTCGATTTGGAATTCCTGGGTCCTATTCAAAACCAGCCCAATTCAGTTACTAACAAGGCATTCATGAAGTCACCGATACTTACGGGTCGGTACCAGTGTTGGAGACTGGCGCCATCGTGACTGAATTATCGCCATTTCTCGTCAGGGCAATGTTGTTGTTGACAATATCCCTATACACGCTACATATCAGTGCCCAAGCTCAAGACCAGGTTGATATTATGACGATGCAAACCTGAATATATATCCACCATTGGATTGTCCGGTCTGTTGAATATGCCAGAATGGTGCGGAAGAACCATGTCCACGACCATTGGGTGTCACGAAGCCGTTGGCACCGAGGATGCTAATGCCGGCACCTTCAAAATTGGGGGAGCAGGTAGCACGAGCGGCCAGAGGGTTGGCAGAGACAACAGCAAGGAGGGAGAGAGCGATGACTTGAAGGGAGAGCATTGTCTGAGAAAGCTGATGAACGACTGATGATGAGAGGTACTGTCGATGGTTTTGAGCTTTTATATCCTCGAAGAAGCGAACTATGCTCGCAATGTGCCTAGTAAGGCTGTTGTTAGCGGGATTTCAAGGAGAGAAAAGACCGTGAGCGTACCGTACAGCCAGTGTCTACGGTCTGAGCGGCGTCCCAGAGTGTAGGTCTTTAACGTGGATTAGTCTGGCTTGAAACTTGAAGACCATATAAAGATTCGGTCTTGACGGCGTACTTGAATTGTGGCTGAGCTAGAGTACCGACGGTGAAAGATTCTACGCCGTTTCACGGTCACTTGTCGCCAGGTCCCAAGGGAGATGAATTACGCCCAGTAACGCGAGAATAGATGGCGCTGCGCCTTCCTTGCTCAGTAATAAGTAAAAAAACGATATACTGGACCACTCAAGTGTTGAGCACCATATAACTGGTTCTGGTGAATGGTGAGCTGAATGACAGTAGAAATGAACTGTGACGTACCGAGTATCGCAACCCCATTCCCTTGTCACCATATTCAGTCTCGTATCCTCGTAAGTATTTTCTATAGAACTATCGGACTTGAGGCCCAGTAGTGTTGGTCGAAGTCGCCTCGAGTGGTGGTATGTAGTCGACGAAGCCGCGGAAGGAAAAATCGTTCGCACCCTAGTCTCTTACTACCACGAGGGTTCTTCTCCTCGAATTCAAGGTTCAGCATCTTTCATTCATTCAGAGCATTCCCGTGGATACTACATCTCGCAACTCGCGGGCAAAATCTGGCCATCGTTCAGTTGAAGATTTCTCTTGATCTCGAATTGCAAGATATACATGTGCTCTCCAACCGAGCTGAGACTCATAACTCTTTGACTCTGTAGAGCTCGAGAATAGTGCAGGCGAAGGTAAATAGCTCTGTAGTTATATCGTCCATTTCTGTGTTTAACCAACCTGGGTAGGCGTTTCCGGAGCCTTTGGAAAGCATAGGAACCTTGGCGAATCACTGACGCCTCTGATATCAACAAGGAATGATGCATGATCTGGTATGTTTCGCGTGAATAGTGTTATAATTAGCTCCAAATGATTGCTGTCACAGCACTTTAGTCCTATTGTACGGTGTCTTGCAATATTGGACCTACCTTCTGTTTGTTCATCATAGCTTCAATGAATGAAGATCAACCAGACAGGCGTATCAAATAGCGTCATGAACGCATCTTTCTCATTACCATCCGTTCAAAGAGCTCGACTGAGAGACAAAAAAAGCAATCACCGGATACTCTGATATTTCGCTCAGGCTGTGGCGTGATTTTGATACTTCGAATCTCCTATGAAAGCATCCAAGTCTTTTTTTCCATCACCCCACCTACGATGGACTTGGAACAGTTGACCAGCGAGATGATGTTTTCCAAACTGCAGAACAAGCTGGTTGTGTCGGTGAGTTTGCTGTCTCCTCAACTATACGTACTGAAATGACTCGTTCTTAGTATTTGGATGGTAGGCTTTGTTACCTCTCCGGTCCAATCTACATGGTGCTCAACGAGCAAGTTTCTCAGTCGCCAGTGGCTTTCTCCTCCTTTACGACGTGTTGCTGAGCTTCGGACTCGAATTTGAACACATCTGGAAGTCCAAGTGGTCGTTTTTCAAAATTCTCTATCTTATTCAGCGATATCTGCCTGGGGTCGATACCGTGATTGCACTTCCTTACCGTAAGCATCCCTTTTTACACTTTGAGGCATTGCTCAGCTTAGGTAGATGACTTTGGAACGAACTTCACCCAAGAGGCGTGCCAAAGTGCCGCCCAAATAGGTGCATGTGAGTACTTGCGCAGAAAGCCCCGTCCAAATCGCTGACACTTTTTGGGCAGCAATCATGCTCTGCGGTATCATTCTCTCTGAAGGTATTGCCTCCGCAAGATGATACGACCATGACTTATTATTTCAACAGCTGTGATATGCTTTCGTGTCCGAGCTATCTGGGGAAATGGTAAGACAGTGACGGTTGTACTTGGTATCCTTCTTCTGGGTTGTTGGATTCCCGCCTTTGTTTTTTTGGAGGAGTGGCTCTCTTCGCTGAGATGTACGTCTGATTTTCCTTTTCACAAGCTGATTGGTGACCACCAACATCACGCAGACCTGATTCTTCCCGTCGAGAACTTTCGGGGGTGTATCCTCTTAAGTGCGAACAACTTGATGTATCGGTCATGGGTGATGATGATGGTGTTTGATACTGGTCAGTGGTCGGGTCAGGAGTAAAGACGACTTCTGATACTGATGAATTGCTCGATAGTCACACTGATTTTGACTCTGATTCCTGGCATCAGCGCATGTGTGTTGGTTGTAATATTGTTTCCGGGATGTCAGATGAAAGTTCTCCGAATTTTCTAGATCGTGTAGGAGGAAGATCGAAGATTCTGATAACCATCTACAGAGACGGTGAGCTTGTGGAAGTTGCGCAATCCCGAGAAAGATTAATTGAACAGGTCACTCTTAGGCGCTATATATTATATGCTTATATTCCGTACGTGCCAGCCCGACTTGCACGAGATTCTAGCCAACACGTTAAATCAGTGGCGTCAGTCGTGAATGTCCTCGCGGTTCTCATGCTTCCTGTGAGCTCGATTATTAGTATTTTTCTTGCATTTCACTGAATTGGCGCTGTATACATTCCAGTCTGAATTAGGTCGAGTTCTTGCGTCGTGCGTGCATTCTATCTTTGGAATATTTGCTCCGCTTTTGATGATAAACTCCAAGATTTGAGCGCGTCTTGCACTCTATACTCACAAGCCGTGCTGTGCTTCATATTCGTCAAGTAGCGTCGGAGGCCGTCTATCTCCACGAGATTCCAGTGCTGGAAGTAGGCACCGGTGCTTCCTAATACCCAGACATTGATTTGTTGTGTACTTGTTGATTAGACGGGGTTGAGAAGAAGCAGAATGAACGACTTTGAGCTCTACTGACCGCACGTAGTCCGGGAGGAACGAATATTCCAGCAGAAGTCTCATTTTGTCTGAGACAACTCCTGGATATCCCTCTATTACTTCTGGGACGCGTTTCTTCGCGCATACTGGCCTCTTTATGCGTTCTAGCGATATTTCTTGAAGGATTTTACAGAATTGCTCCTATTCTATCCGATAACGTGGCTCCTACACTATCCAATAACGTGGCTCCGCAGAGGACTGGGTATATAAAGCATGCTCTCTCTTTTTGCACTGCATTCGCCTCTTAGAGTCGAACCCACATCATCTCTGCTATATTTGCATTGACCCCTATCATGCTTTTCTGCGCTAAATTCGATATCTTCAACTTTGAAGCCATTGTCGACGATGTTCAGGTATGTTCTCTCCCTCATACATGCAATCGAGTCCCGTTACTGACGCCGTCGACGCGCAGCTGTCCAAAAGGGATGAAATAGGGGACATTGTCGACATGTATGGTGACTTCGACGATGCTGCCAGTGTCGTTGAAAGCGAGTGTCTGTCTTCTGAATCCGCTGAATCTGGAGAATCATCATCTGGGTTCGGGGTCGAGGATGTCGAGGAGATGGAGAAGCAGCTAGACGTGTTCGTTGACGCTAACAAGGCCTCTGAGGTCTATGAGTCTTTCTTTTTCCATGTAGATCAGCTCGTCGAGTTCGAGGATTTCAACCACAGCATCTCGTTCAAGACGGCCAACGCGACGCCAGGACTCCTCGTCATACCTGCCACACCAAAGAAGAGTAAGACGGGCAAGACGTTCAGGGCACCGGTCAACCCACCACCATACTTGGCGCTACCTCCAACACCACCTCGAGTCCGAGAGCCCGAATCTCAAGAAGCCGGACCTCAAATCGCGACCTCTAAACGTGAACGCCGAGTGATATCGCCATCTATGCTTGACATGATGCTCTCAATTAGACGGCAATGAAGGTTCAGTCTTCGTTTATCTATACTTATGGGACTAGGGGCGTGGTGTCTGTCTGCTTTGGGCTCTGTGATGGTGTATGATACCCTTCTGACCCTTGGACTTTGGCTTTACGCTCTTGGCTTCTCTCGATGATGTACCCATCTCGGGTGTGACTGTATTTTCTTACACTGGATCTCTTCAGATGCGTATCAAGCTGCTGCTAAATGGCTCATTGTGCCCAATGAAGGTATGTCGTCCTGGCCCTTCTCAGGAACCGGGCTCATCAACGCCGACCCAGGGTCTCGAGAAATATCAACATTCAAGTCCAAGCGTGGGGATTGACAATTTGCTCTGCCCACGCCCCAGGCTCGACCAGATGCACCGCCCATGCCAAAATTCACCACATTTCCATGACAAGTCCACCACGTTGACTCATAAGACGCATCACCCCCTTCAACAGCACCCTTATCCCCTTTGACAGCACGTCGACTGAGATACACCACATCATAGCCAGGTGTGGCGTATCTTAGCTGGTATGGTGCGTGTGGTGTATCTGGTTATGGGCTGTGAGCAGGACGGATTGTCAATTTCGCTCACCTCAGACTCCTAAAGCGCGCTGGCCCTAGCATGATGTAGAGGTATGTCATTTTCTGTCGTCAGCTGCTGTTCATGTTTTGAGTCCTGGTAGTCAAGAATATCCTCAGGCTCTGGGGAACGCGCACGTCTGAGTCAGAAAGTCTTATCGATGAAGGTATCCCCTTTTCTTACGTCCCCGATACTAAAGACTAATTCCGTTTCGCAGAACTTTGGGTTTTTGAAATGAAGAAGAATGAAATGGATTACGCTTGCGATTGCTACATTTGTATCTGCATACTAGACTGAAAACCAAAGATATTTTTATGAACGTTCAGTTGTGCTACGCAACTTTACTCGTCCCTGTCTCGTATGCAGCGCCGACCCGAATTCACACGGTCGCGTTCTTTGGACTCACCGCCACGATCACTTCAACGCTCTACTTTTTTTCGTCCTTGACATCCTTATGCTCCTTCTTCGGAAGATGGAACGTGGTGTAGCGCTGTGCGATACGAGGAGACTGCAGCGGCCTTGCTTGGAAACCCCGAGTTGCTCAGCGCAACCCGTAAGATATTGCCCCGTTTTTCATTCCACCACGTCTAACCTGACCCATGAGTAGAGATAGATTTCATTCCAATATGCCGTGATAATTCAATGAGAAATCACTTCCTGTTGGAGGACGTGTTAAATACAGCGTGGCTAGGGATGACTTATAAACTAAATCGGGTCCGGCAGACTACCTACTGAGCGTCAACGGCTATACATTCGTCAATCTCTTGGTATTGATGGAAAGTATGGGAGACATCTCGTGAGTGTCTTGTAATCGTCCACCATCCCGTCTGACCCCGTCGCCAGATCGGCTCAACCGTGACGTTCGCCACGCATTTCTAAGTCCTTTTCCCATTCAAGACCCCCGTCTATCACAGCGTCCCAACACCAAGCGATTTCACACGTATAACGCCATTCTACGCCGACTTCGGGTCGCGATAATCCAGGGCTAGCTATGAACGCGAGGGTTATAAAGGGTTCAGCGGCCTTGAGCCCTATATTCTTCAGCGCTCCAAACCTCCTCTCCAAAACACTTATTAGCCATGCGCAGCTTTGCACTCTTTGCCACTGGCCTTTTGCTTTCAGGGCTCTCGGGTAGTGCATAAATCATCGGTCTAGTTTGCATGCAAACCAATAGTTTGTCACCTGATTCTAGCTCTGGAATTCGAGTTCCAGCGAATCCGCAAGAATGATACCATACTCCTCATTATTGCTCATCAGATCGGTCATAGGAACAACATTCTTGCACACACTGCTCTGGGCAAGATTTTCAACTTGTCGACTATCCTTACCACCAGCACGGACGATGGTGTATTCACTTCGTCACCTCTGACTGGGGATTTGCTCATACCCTGTGGTCAGGACCCAAAGATTCTTGACATGCACTCGGATGCTCCCATAATCAGGCGCCAAGGCGAAGTCAATACCTGGGACAACCCCGACTACCGTGCTGCTGTCAAGGCGACGGGAAAGAAATAGGTTATTCTTGGTGGTATCGTTACTGATGTAAGTAACTTTTTGGCTGCCGTTCCGTTCAAACGCTCACCTCATGATTCCTAGGGTCTGCACTGCTTTCCTCGCACTCTCACTACTGGAAAAAGGCTACAAAGTCTTTGCCAACTTTGAGGCATACGGGACTTATAGCAGACGTAACACTGATGAGGCTAATGACCGTATGAGGGTTGGCTGCTGGAGTGAACGTGCTGTTGTCACTGACCTCATGGGAGACTGGAGGCAGACCCTTGGATACCCTGAGTCGAGTTCGTACTTTGACCAGTGAGTATTCCCTTGTCTGCTCCTTCTGCGTGGCTTCTGACTCCTTCGAGCTACTAGGTACTTCCCAGTGTACGGTATGGTTGAACGTAACTTCAAGGTAGCGGCCCCTAGCTCTTAGAATATCGATCATCGTTACTTTATATATTTACCTTCATCTTGAAACAATGAATCTCTGTGGTAGGATTACAAGTGGACCTGTGATAGTGAGTTATAAGCATTGCTTGAGTCGTTTAGTCAGGCTAAGCGAGTGGGTGTGCCCCTCAACTTTTTATTTATGCTAAAGGCGGTGCGCAACCACCATTATGTAACAAGTCCGTTCTGCGTTTTTAGGCTCTGTTCGGTAAGAGCGTCGGTTGGGAACTGGCATTTAACAGTGATGCGACATCCCTTCCTAATATATTTGATACAGCCTGTGGAACCAAGTAATGATTATGAAGTTTATAAGCTAATACATAGGAGAAGGGATGTCGAGGCTAAACAATGTCCCAAACGAATTCAAGTGGAGAAGGAGAAGGGTCCAAATCCTGAGATGTTATCGCAGGGAGACAGGAACATTCTGTCAGGGACCTGAAGACAGAGACTGGTATCCCCAATCCACCTGATATTGCAGGTAGAAGCAATCAAAGTCATAGGGGGAGCGGTGGATGCCCTGCCACTGCAGGACTGACAGGTGATTTGGAATTGCTGGTTCCTGTTCAAGGGCAAAAGTAAATAGATAATCAGATAGATAAAATTTGACGCCTTACGGGTCGGTACCACTGTCGGAGGCAGGCCCCACTGTAACTGTATTATCGCTATTTCTGGTCAGAGCAACGTTATTGTTCTGCACGTATCTGTTCACCTTTGTCAGTACTGAACACCAAAATTGTGACAGTGTGCACTTGAAGATGTATCTGCTGTCAGGTTGTCCAGTCTGCTGAATGTGCCAGGCTGGCGCAGAAGTGCTACGGCCAATTCTAAGGCCTCCGAGGAAAACAAAGCCACCAGGAGCACCAACAGCAATGCCAGCGCCCTCAAAGTTTGGAGAACAGGTGGCATGAGCATCCAGAGGGCTGGCAGATATGACAGCAAGGAGAGAGAGCAATAAGCTGGAGAGAAATCATTTTTGAAAAGTGTTGCTGAGCTGTTAATGGTGAGGGCTGCTGCAGACTGTTATGCCCTTTTATACCCACCAGAAGAGACCCATTCCAGGAGACTGTCTAGCAAGACTACTGTCAGTAGACTTCAGAATCAAAGAGAGGGTAGGCTGTGAATGCACTTAGAACCAGTCTGAGTTGTGAGCAGCATTATGGAATGCAGGTGCTTGATGTGTCTGGGGTAGGCTGGGGATTGCCCAAGGGATTGCCACTTGACAGGTATGCAAAGGACAGGTAGATTCCAGATGTTGACAGAGAGCTTCAATGATGGCTAGACAAGGGCATTGACTGGCATTGATACTGGATTTAGGAATTCAACAGCCATCTATCCCCAGGTTCCGCTCCTCACATAGCCTCAGCCTCAGCCTCATCTCCTAACAAGAGAATCAGACCACAAGTATCATATGAGCATGTAGACTGAGAGTAGAGATTTCGTGTTTGAGAGGAATTGATGGAGCATAAATTGACAGCAGGCCTAAATGAGTGTACCCATAACCATGGGGCAACTTGCCAATAATGAGAATGGCTCTAGTCTTCAAGTTTTTTGTGACATACAGTGTTTTAAGTCCCTCTCTGTATCCTTCCTCATATCATAAGATCCGCCAGAGAGGGCACAAGTTGAGTGATGGTTGTTGTCAATGAGAAAGTGTTTACATACATCAACAAACAATCTTCTGCTCCTCCCACTCACCTATGGATTTATCAATATTAAATATCAAGTCTCAAATTCAAATTCCTGCCATCCTAATGTCAGTAACATGTCCTTGCTTTCTTTTGTTCCAGTTCACCTTCTGTCAAATGGCCCCAACCACAGCCCCAACAATCATTCTTGTTCATCTTGGATCTGTGGTCTGACTCAAATACCTTACATGATAACAATAGAACTCATACTACCAAGAATCGATGGTGATAGTAGCCACAAGCACCTGAGTGAATTGTTCCCAAGGTCATCTTTTGAGTTATTCAACCTCTTTCCAACCTTCATATAGTCATTCATCTCCAGACTCTGCCAACAACTTGACTAGACACTGAATACAGGCTACGAGTTCCAATAATCTTTTGAATTCTGATAGCTGTCATTAGTGTTTCTCAGTACTATGGTGTCAGTACTTTATGCTATGATTCACTACAGCAAAGTCAAGAATGAAATACAGGTCTACAAGAAGCTTTGTATGATAATTAGATGACAGACGATATGAAAACAGATGACATGTGACCATAAAAGGATTGTTGAGGCTTTGGAAAACTCAACTAAAATGTCTCCAGCCCATTCAAACCCAGATTGATAGGTCCCTAGTCATCAAACATGTCCTCAGTTATTACTTTAAATATGTCCAACTTCTATGATAAAGAGTACAAGATGACTTGTGAACATCCTTCTTAGCTTGATTTGCAATGCATCCTGAGTTGGTAGCCATATATCTGAGTGTTGTATTGGGTTCAGCAGACTACCTGCTGAGCATCAATGGATATACATTCGTCAATCTCTTGGTATTGATAGAAAGTGTGGGAGACATCTTATGAGTGTCTTGTAATCATCTACCATTCCGTCTGACTCTGTCACCAGATCTATTCAACCTTGCCATGCATTTCCAAGTCCTTTTCCCATTCAAGGCACCCTGTCTCTCACTGGTCCCCAACAACGAGCAATTTCATGCATACAACACTGTTCTTACCGACTTCAGGTCACAATAATTTAGGGTTAGCTATGGAGGCAAGGGTTATACAAAGGGTTCAGTTGTCCTTGGAAAAACAGCAGCCTTGAGCCCCATATTCTTCAGCGCTCCAGACCTCCTCTCCAAAACTCTCATTGGCCATGCTCGTCTTGACATGCACTCGGATGCTCCCATAATCAGGCACCAAGGCAAAGTCAATGCCTGGGACAACTCTAATTTCCATGCTGCTGTCAAGGTGATGGGCAAGAAATAGGTTCTTCTTGGTGGTATTGTTACTGGTGTGAGTAACTTTTTGACTGCTGTTCTGTTCAAACACTCATCTCATATTTCCTAGGTCTGCACCGCTTTCCTTGCACTCTCACTACTGGAAGAAGGATACGAAGTCTTTGCCAACTTTGAGGCATCTGGCACTTATAGCAGACATAACACTAATGAGGCTAATGACTGTATGAGGGCTGCTGGAGTGAATGTGCTGTCTATCTTTGCCATTGCCACTGATCTTATGAGGGACTGGAGGCAGACCTCTAGATACCCTGAGTTGACTCTGTACTTTGACCAGTGAGTATTCCCTTGTCTGCTCCTTCTGTGTGGCTTCTGACTTTTCCGAGCTACTAGGTACTTCCCAGTGTATGGTACAATTGAGTGTAACTCCAAGGCTACAGCTCCTAGCTCTTGAGATATTGATAATCATTCAAAAAGAGTTGTGATATGATGCAGAGAAAAGAGACTTGGCTGGTGTATCACTGATAGAGTTATGTTAGTATTCTGAACAAAAAGAAATCAAGGATGTACAGTGACTCTGTAGTTGATTTCCAACACAGATGGCCAAGAGTGTAACTCATATAAGCCCACTATACTGTGAGGGAATTGGCTGGAACCTTGAGCACAGCGGAAATAAGCCATAAGATGTGCTATGGCATTGATTCGACAAGACAATACAAAGCCCAAGGCACATGATATATAGGAAAATACATAGAAGCTGTAGCTAATGTATCAAGTATGAGATGTGTGCGAGCGGTAAGGGGTTGCTAGTAACCGACCCCTTACACCATCCCTCCTTCAAGGGAAAAGTAAATGAGGAATAATGAAAAAAGTTGAAGAAGTAAGTCGTAGAGGTAACATAGATAAGTGGATCATGTTGTGCGGTAATGAGGTGATGCTACCGTTCCTTTTGATGCATTGCAAGCATCACCTACTTCTCTTGCTGAGTCTCTCCCTAGCCATAGCATACTATTTGTAGTGTAAGGTACTGCCCCAGTCAGTCCTCATGTGTGTAGGTGTTGGTTGATAGTCAAGTGGATGTTGTTGTCATGGAAGATTGTAGCGGTCTTGTCATAAGTAAGAAGAATAGCAAAGTTATATGGAAAACATAGCATAAGATTAAAGAAAAAGTCATTTTGGAGGCTTGGAAACATGTCCAGTTGCTAACGTAGTCTTTGCAGGAGGCATGTAATTCAAATATAAGTTCTGTTAATGTATGGTTGGAGGGGAAGAGGGATGTTGGTTGGTGTTAGGTATGGAAGGTGGTAAAGTACAGACATGAGGTCGTGAGCTATCTGTGGAAGAATTTTCATTAGGTAATTCAGGAATAGGAATGTATGGTGTTTCATCAGGTAGAGGATTAAAGTGTTTGGAAAGGGTGACTTCGTGAGGGCAAGGAGCTTTTGGATGACATCAATGAAAGCAGTCAATAAGCTTGTTGCACATAGTTGGGATGTCAGAGAGAGGAATCCAAGAGTTTTCCTCATCTGGTAAGTCCTTCCAATGAACCAGGTATTTGTATCATTGGCCAATTTTCCTAGAATCAATGAAAGAGTGAATAGTAGGTGAGTTATTGTCAAGGGAGAGAGGAATGGGATCTGAGTGAGTGTGGAATTCTGAAGGGTTGTTGTATGGCTCTAGAAGTGAAACATTGAGAACAGAGTGAAGGCGAGAGAGGTATGAAGGAAGTTGGAGTTCGAACACGTGTTGTCCGACAGCATGTTTGATGGGAAAGGGACCCAGGTGACGATGATCAAGTTTGTTGCTAGGGCATGTCATGTGGATGTTATGGCATAGAAGCCATATGAGTTGACCTTTCTTGTACTCTGGATGAGGTAAGTGTCATTGGTTGTAATAATGTGCCTGAGTTTCTTGGGCATGCTGAAGTTCAGCACATAACTCAGTGTGAATCTGCTGGAGTCGTTTGGCAAGGTCATCAGCAGCAGGGGTTGTTGAACATTTGGTGATAATGGGTTCAAAGATTGGATGATAGCTGAGGTTGGCGAAGAATGGGGATTGTTTTGTCAAGGCATTTTTGGAGTTGTTGAATGCAAATTCTGCAAGAGGTAGGTAGTCCACCCAATCATTCTGTTGATATGAAACATAAGAGCATAAGTAGATTTCAAGTGTTTGGTTAGTGTGTTCAGTCAGACTGTCAGTCTGAGCATGATATGCTATTGAGTGTTTAGCTTCCACTCCCAGGTGTGAGAGAAGTGAACACCAAAAATTAGAGATGAACAGAGAGCCTCAGTCCAAGACTATGGATAAGGGAAGACCATGAAGATGAAAAATGCAGTCAAGAAACAGCCAGGCTAAGTCCTGAGCTGTCATAGACTCTCTGCAAGGAATAAAGTGAGTTGCACAGGTGAGACAGTCACAAATGACCCAAATGGAGTCATAGCCATGGGAAACAGGAAGTTTGACTATGGAATCCATGGTAATAGCTTGCCAGGGTCATGAAGGAATCACCAAGGGTTGAAGAAGACCAAAGAGTTTGTGGCGGGGGTTCTTAGAACAAGGACAGTTGTCACAGGCAGCAACATACCTACAGATGTAAGTAGTCATACCTGGCCAGGAGTAGTCACAGAAGACAAGGTTGAGAGTATGAGTGTGGCCTAGGTGACTGGCAACAACTCTGTCATGACAAGCTTTGAGGATAGAGCATCGGAGTGGTTGTGGGACATACAGATGACCATTGTGAAACACAAGGTCATTCTGGACTGTGAAGTTGGAGTTACCATTTGCTAGGGATCTGCGCCACTTGAGATCCTCTTGGAAGGCAGTGAGGAATTGTTGCAGCATGTCTGAGTTGTCAAGAGTCAGTGTGACAAGTGCAGAGGCCATATTAGAGGCAGGAGGTGTGATTGGTGCAGTGGATGGAAAGAGATGTTCTGTATGCAAAGGTGTTAGTAGGACACAGTGCTGAACCTCTAACCATTCATCCCCTTGTTCAGAGAAGTAGTCAGAGCAGTGAGATGAAGCATCAGCAACATTTGAGCTACCAGCAGCCCAATCCAAGTGGAAGTCAAATTCTGAGAGAAACATTGCCCAACAAGCTTGGCAACAATTGAGAACCTGTGAATGCATAAAATATTCCAAGTTGCAATGATCACAGACTACTGAAATGGGAGAAGTGGAACCTAACAACCATGCTCGCATTCCACAAAAGCACTCCACGACAGCCAAAAGCTCCTTGTCGTGAATGTCATAGTTTATCTCAGAGGGTGTGAGCTTCCTTGAGTAATATGCGACAGGATGAAGGTGTCCCTGCTCATCTGGTTGTTGTAGAACACCCAAGATGGCAAAGTCTGAAGTGTCAGTAGCAAGAGTAGAAGGAGAAAGAGGGTTAAAATGAGTGAGGACAGGTGCCTTGGTAAAGGCATCCTTCAATGACTGAAAGGCAGTGCGAGCATCATCATTCCAACTCCACTCAGCATTCTTTTGAGTCAGTGCAACCAAAAGGTGCACGATTCGAGAGTAGCCATCAATGAAACAACAGTAGAAATTTGTAAAGCCAAGGAAGGATTGTAAATGATGTACCTTACAGGGTTCAGGCCATTTGGCAATAGTAGAAAGTTTTTTGGGATTCATCTTGATGCCAGAGGCACCGACAATGTAACCTAGAAATTCAACTTCATCCTTCTCGAACTCACACTTCTTTGGGTTGGCACAAAGAGAAGTGTCACAAAGTCTGTGTTACATTTTTCCTACCCTGTTACTTATGCTTCCCCTTGATCAGACACATCCACCTTCCCAGCCCCCTTTTCCTTCTATCAGAACCCCTATGCTTTCTTATTGTCAGACTTAATACACCTTCCCAGCCCTCTTCTTCTATCAGAACTTGTAGTCATATCCCGACCATGTCGGTATTTATTACTTAATCATCATAGTCATCAGATGTTTGTATAACGTAGACTACATGATCAGTTGTAACGTATTTAAACGCTCAAGCTGAGACTCCAGGTCTTCAGCTTGACCTAGTTAATTCATACTTGTGTCATAGCCAATTGATTGAAGGATCTCTGAACTTCAGCACTGGCTGAACAAACTCTAACTTGAACTTGAAACCGCTTGCAAAGGGTTTTACCTTTTATAAGTGGTTAGTTGACATTGCTGCGCAAGTAACATAACAGTCTGTCCAGAACCAGAGCAATGTGTTTGTGGTGTTCATCCAAGGTGTGTGAGAAGATTAGGATGTCATCAAGGTATACGACACAGACAATGTCAATGAGGTTAGAGAGAACATCCTGAATGAAGGCTTGCCATGCAGAAGGGGTGTTGGTGAGGCCATAAGGAATGATGAGATGTTCAAAGAGGCCAAGGTGAGTATGGAAAGCAGTCTTCCACTCATCACCTTCACGAATGCAAAGATGAGAGTAAGCAGACTTGAGGTCAATAAACAAGAAAAATTTGCAACCTTGAACTCAGTCGAGGAGGTTGTCAATAAGAGGAAGGGGAAACTGGTTTTTGTAAGTAATGGCATTGAGGCCATGGAAGTCAACACAGAGACGGATTTCTCCAGTCTTCTTCCAGGTGAATAGCACTAGTGCACCAGCAGAGGAAGTTGAAGGGCAAATGTGACCATGGCATAAGTTTGAGTGAATGTACTCTGCAACTGCATCATGTTCCTGCTGCATCAAATGGTACATTCAGCTGAAAGGTGGTGTCTTCCCATCCTCCAACTCAATTTCAATGTCAAAAGGGCAATGTTCTGGGAGCTTCTCGAACTCTCTTGGGTTGAAGACAGAGTCAGACCAAGAGCAGTAGACTTCTGGGATGAATTCAGAAAGATCCTCCATATCGTCAGAGTCACAGGTCTGTGGGACCTCAGCAGTAGTGGTAGAGTTGGTAGTGAAGGAACAAATGTAGTAAGGAGAAGAGGAATGAAAATAGCAGAGATAGCAGACAGGAGAGTTTTTGGACTGTTTGAGGAACTTTCATGGGCCAAGGATCTTGACATCAGGTGAATCCAGAGGCTTGAAAGGTTTCAGTTTCTGAACAATATCTGGCAGCAGCCTAAATGGTGAACGTCGAAGTGAATTCCCAAAGCCATTGTGGTGGATGAATGCCACAAGAAAGGAAGTTCTTGGGCAAGATTCAGAAGGAGTGGGGGTAGGGATATCATCAAGATCTGCTGTAGTTGTAACTTCCTCAGGTTTAGAGATAGAACAGTCAGTAGACACAAGTGAGTGCAAAGAAGTAAAGGGCAAAGAGGTAAGACCAAAGCCTAGCCCAACACAAGTAGTGTTAAGAGACATGTGCATAGAGAGACCATAGCCTTTCACAAACACTGTCGAAGGTGAAGTATGACTGAGACCACAACACTTGAGCAAGAGTGAGTTAGCTTTCCAGTTAATATGAGGGTTGTGGCAGCAAAGCCAGTCAAGTCCCAGGATAACCAGGTACCCAACAGAAACCATGTTCAATACAAGGGTCTCATTATGAGAACCAACCTTAACACTTGCCACTACTCCCTGGGTGATCAGCCCAGAAGCAATAGGACGGTTGTCAACAGCCATTATAGGAGAAGGAATAGATTTGAACCGATGAGAAATAGAATGGCAAGAAGAAAATTGGTTGCCAATACAAGAAGCAGTGGCCCTGCAGTCCACAAGCACATAAGTGTGCAAAGGGGGGGTAATTAGGAAAAGTCAAAGAAATAGAAATGATAAAATGATTAGGCGAATTTAGAAAAGTACCAGAAGAAAAAATAAAGGACAGTGAATAGGTGCAAACCATTTGATAATCACTGTCAGTGGTTCTTTCGAACTGACGTTCCAGTGCTCGAGCAGTAGCAACTCAAGTAAAGTGTGCCCCACCACCAACCGGAAGCCCAGGGGCATTCGATGAGCAACTGGTTAGGCTTTTCCCAAAGGAGAAGCCTTCTTCTTCACTGCTGCCTCCCTCACAGCCTTCTGAACAGCCATATGCTTGACTACCTCAGAGGAGTGATTAGGGCAGTTCTCAGCATCTTTGCCACATTTACCACACCACAAGCATAGACCAAGAGCCTTGCAGTGAGCCTTTTCAGTGTCCGACAGAGGGCCATGAGGTCAAGTCTTTATAGCATCAATCTCCATAGGTTCACCCATGGGAAGAGATGTGACAGGTAAGAAAGAGGTGCTCAGAGAGTATGAAGAGATAGAAGAACTGTTTGAATGAGAAGTATGAGATGCACTGTTACCATTGCCATTCTTGCTGTTAGGTTGTTTAGTTTCATGTTTGTGTTCTTGTTCGTGCTCATGTACATGGTTGTCGCAGTCGATAGCAAAAGCAATGTACTTGTTAAATGCTGTAGGACAGCTGTTGCAAGAAGTTGTCTGTGAAATCATATCTTTAGTAGATGGCTTCAAACCTTCATAGAATTGGTCAATAGCAGTGGTGTCAGACCAATCCACATGGACCAAGAGTTTGCTGAAGTGGGCAGCATACTAAGCAGTGGATTGCATCTGTTTGAGCTCCTTGAGTTTAACCACAGAGTTGTACACCAAATTTTAATCACTGAAGTGTGATCAGAAAGCTTTGTGGAACTTGTTCCAGTTGTCGAGGTACTCCAGACCGGCCTTCTTCAAACCTCGGTACCATAACTTGCCCATTTCACCAAGGAATCCAGCAAGGTAGATGCATTTTGACCAGTCAGTTAGTAAAGCACTTGCTTGGAGTTCCACAGTGTCCTCAACCACATCAAGGAAAGAATCAACTTCATTCGCCTTTCCTTTGAAGGTAGGCAGTGGATTGAAAGTTGGCTTCGGAGATGGCTTTATCAGAACAACAGGGGTTGGGTCAAGAGACAGCACAGGGGGTTTCAGGGTCAACAGGGGAGGCTGTACAATGACTGGATCAGGGGCTACATGCAGCACAGTAATCTGCTGGGCAAGCATCTGCTCCATGCACAAGAAGGAGTTGGCTATATTTGTAAACTCACCCACAGTGAGTTGTCTGGGAGTGTTCATATCTACAAAATTGTTGTCAGTTTCACCAGGGTAGGGAGGTTCACCTTGACTGCTGTCAGCACCCACATTAACCCAGGGGTCCATAGAGGACATTCCAGGAAAGGATATTGTAGGGTAGGATTAGAGAAAAAATAGAGTAGGGTGATGGGAGTTAGAGCAAAGGAGGTGCCAGTGTCGTGTGTCTGAGAATTGCAGGCCCAAATGGGAAGTCCATGGAGATGGAGATCTATAGCTGGGAAGTGCACCCCATGTTGATTTGTGTCAAATCAAACTGTGAGGGAATTGGCCAGAACCTCAAGCACAGCGGAAATAAGCCATAAGATGTGCTATGGCATTGATTCGACAAGACAATACAAAGCCCAAGGCACATGATATATAGGAAAATACATAGAAGCTGTAGCTAATGTATCAAGTACGAGACGTGTGCGAGCGGTAAGGGGTTGCTAGTAACCGACCCCTTACATATTCATTCGCGTCAAGCGAGTGCCTGCAGCAATTTGAGCCCGGGGGAGATATCATATCCCATTTTACTTGTTTAACAGGTAACATCAAATTTGCCTGAATACGCAGATTCATCTGTTGCTCGTTTCACTTTAGTGCACAGCTTATCATCAGTTTCTTGCAAGATGATTGACAAAAACAGCCTAGAAACGAAACGCCGCAATACTAATCATATGACTTGGCTGGTCGAGACACGCGGCTACTTGATCACGCCCTCGGATCTCCCGTCCTCCATGGACCACCTTCCCAAACAAATCCAAACTTTTGCTCAATCTTTGCTCAACGATGCTTCTCACGAACACTCAAGTTTAGCACTTAATCCCCGCACCTAACCAAGTTGATAGAAATTGTCCCCTAGAAAGTGATCAAGTGGGGGACTTCGGGCATCACTGTCAATGTCAATTCCTCGCCCAACGGCAATATATTCTGACCAATCCCAATCAAGAGACAGCCCCGTTTTCAAAACGGAACGGATTCTGATTTGTAGCTGAACCTAAAGTTCATTTGGAGGATTTGGCGGAGCCGATTCGCGATTAGTGGAGGGCAGATTTCTTCGTAAGTGTTATTCAGTCCTTGCACACCATCCCGTTCAACGCCGTTTCTAGATCAGCTCCATAGCTCGTTGAAGCTGATGACTCTCACTGGTTCCCTTGGCTGAGCTACTTCTTGCATATGGGCCGTTCCACAGTGTTGAATTCGGCTAACATCCCATGATCATCCCATAACACTAGCCGTGAAGACAAGGGGTATAAGAAGGCTCTCGTTGTCACTGGAGAAACAGTGACTTTCGAGCCTCGGACTGTCATGGCATTCAAATTCCAACGTATCCGCAAGGACGACGCCATGCTCCTCGTCGTTGATCACCAAATCGGTCTCTTCGAGCTTGTCAAAGACTTTGGGCCTGTTGAGTACAGGAACAATATCCTTGCACACGCGGCTCTGGGCAAGGTTTTCAACCTCCCGACTATCCTTACCACCAGTACGGATAATGGTGTGTACTCCTTCCTGTGGCGCCCGCTGCTCACTAACGCAAGTAATAATAGGACCCAATGGACCGATGATGCAGGATATTCTGGATATGCACCCCAATGCTCCTCTCATCAGGCGTCAAGGCGAGGTTAACGCCTGGGACAACCCCGATTTCCGCGCCGCTGTCAAAGCCACAGGCAAGAAGCAGGTTATTATTGGTGGTATCGTTACCGATGTACGTACCATTTCAACTATTTTTCCGTCAAGTTCAAGCGCGCATTCTTGTTCCTAGGTTTGCACCGCGTTTCTCGCACTATCGCTTATCGAAGAGGGATACGAGGTCTTTGCCAACTCCGAAGCATCCGGAACATACAGCAGGCGTGTTGCTGATGAGGCTAATGCCCGTATGAGGGCTGCTGGAGTGAACGTGCTCTCCGCCTTTGCTATTGCTACCGATCTTATGAGAGATTGGAGGCAAACCCCTGGGTACCCTGAGTTGAGCCCATACTTTGACAAGTGAGTGTTCTTTATCTTCCTTTTTGGAAGTCGCTTCTAACTGTGAAATTACTAGGTATTTCCCCGTCTACGGTATGGTCGAGCGTAATTTCAAGGCCGCTAAGAGCTCTTGAAAACCTATTATTCATTCACTACTAGCTGTAACCAAAAAGTGCTGTGTTTACTAGCATCAAATCGAGAGAAACTTCATACACAAGGAAATGCGTGAGAAACAGTGTGGTACAAGCTTGAGCGCTTTCGGCATGTCCTCGCCTCTCATGTCTGCCTCAATATGTCCGTAATGACACCAACTGTTCTTCCTCGACCTCAAGTTTTTCCTCGTCTACTTCCTCATCTACCTCAGCCTCACGTTCTACCTCTTCCGAATAGCACGAAAGGCAACTATGGCAAGATGAAAGAGAGACGCGACTTGCAACGTGAGATGAATGAGCTGAGCGATGAAGAGAAGGAATTGGAGGATATAGTGTGTAATAGTCTTCCCTGAGGCTTGAAGGTCACTAAATTGTTTCACAGAACATCAGTATTCGTAACAAAGGCTATTCCTACATGATTCCTATCGGCAGAACGCTCACTATTCAGGAGGAAAAGAACGATGTGCGTTCCTTTTCCCTTGAGATCAAGACACGACTTGAAGTCCTTTTCTAGGCTGAAGATGAATCAGAAGGTGCTTCGTCCTCCAGCGAATCCGGCAATGGGCCCCCGTCAGGCCTTGAAGATGAAGCAGATAACGAATCGACCCAAGATTTGGATGCTGACATGGAGGATTTAGATGAAGACGGTGATGGGTCTGAAGACAATGGTATGGAAGAAGGCGACACTGAAGAGTATGAAGAAGGGCCTTCGGACATGTAAATAGATTTGTATTCTATAGTTCCCGTTGTATTGCTATCAGTAATTTCATCTGTCTCGCATATTGAGCGATGCGAGGCCAAGGGGTCCATCAGTCATTGGTGTCCACGGGGCCCCGTGTGCGACGGAAGCGAGAAACTTCTTTGCCTTGAAACATCACCATCATCCTCGCCTCGACATGCCTCGGAAAGACCAGCCTGGTCCCATCACGGCGCAAGCACAGCAAGATCTCGTCTCAGAAGGTCTCGACAACTTTGAACTTCCCAAAAGTCTCGTCACAAAGATCGCCAAATCCAACGTCAGTCGCCAGTCGCTGTGCTCGATTCTCCGAGGTCTTGAATATCACTAAATCACTCTCGAACAGCTTCCAGATAATACCAAACTCCAGAAGGAAACGATATTAGCATTGGTGAAGGGTTCGACGGTGTTTATAAACTATTTAGGTGTGTCTCGTGTCTCGTGTCGTTACGCGCCTTTCACTGATTTTTAAACAGCTGCAACGCAAGTCTTTATGGTCATTTCACGTACAGATACTGAAACTAACATGTCGCTGATAGCGCACACGATGTAGCCCAATCAAAACAACATAAAAGCATTTCGGCTTCCGATGTTCTAAAGGCATTGGAGCTCCTAGAATTTGGAGACCTAGTAGACCCATTCCAAGCAGAGCTTACGAGTCCGTCTTTCATACGTCGTGACCCCTTGAATACTATTCTGAAGCATTACTAGTCTTCCGTGACCAAGGCAAGAGAAAATCGAGTGGAAGTGCGAGTGTCTCAACGTCCAAAGGCGCGAAAGCATCATCGGGCTCTACCTCGAAATCGAAGGGCAAGGAGAAAGCTGCCGCGTCTGCTTCAGCCCAGGGTCCATTCACGTCAGCACCGCTTGCTACGGCTGCAGGAGACTCGATATCTGCGAATCCAATGGCGATAGATGTCGAAGAGGTAAACCGTGATCGAGGAGACGACGAAGATGCCGAAGTGGATGGGGGTGATGACCCTATGGAAGAAGACGAGGTGGAAGAGACAGTGGATGTGAATGGACAGTCGACAGATCGCCCACCGTCAGAACAGGCGGATGGTACTAAAAACACCGATGGTACAAACGTTTGAATGTCTGAGTCTCTCGTCTAGTGGTATCGTGCTTTGTTTTCTGTTTGCTTGTTATTCACGAACCTTCATTCATCCTCTTGCCAGTTTGACTGAAGAATGAACCTGTCAACGATTTACTACAAATTCAAGGCCCAGATTACTACAAGTTCGGAGTTCAATGCTTGTCCCTAAGTTGAACAGCGCTGCCATTTCAGTCGGCGCCTTTGAAAGTCCGTTGAGCTTACGGGTTCTCAGCATGCAAGCGAGCCGTTGTCCGGCAATAACTCGGCAACCTATAGTCAATAGGTGAAGAAATGGGAAAGTTGAAAGCATATCCGGTGGCTAGTGTCCCCGGATACCAATAGAGGTACTAATATCCTGATGAACACGTCCGTATGTCTCTTCCTCTTCTGTGCCCGCTGCTTCTTTTCCTGAAAACAGACAAATCCAGGATAGGAAGGACTTCCTGAGTTGCCAGAGAATCCTCTCTCGGTGTAACCCGGTAACTAGGCTGACTGTGTTAGGACTGGTATATGGGCAGGAATGGTTCATGGGGCACCCTCGGGATATGTTCGTCTCCATGGGGCTATACCTGAAGCCTGGGACAGGGATCGTCCGTCGTCCCCATCTTTTGGGTGCACTATCTGGGATCTGATGGACAGAATCAAGCATACGATGTTTATATAAACGATGTGAGCTTCAAGAGTATAGTGCTCAGATCACAGATTGTTGACATTCACATTAGTAGGCTTTGCTAGACCCAAATCCTCCAGACAGCTACCTCCGTAGTCCACCGATGTATTTCTTTCACTGGCTTCTCCCACAATGACTTGGAGTTGAATGCTCCTGGGTTTGTCAGTGCTATCGAGAGCAGAGATTAATTTAACGGCAAATTCATTTCATTGGTCCATCTGAAACTCCAGACGTCGCGTCAATTGTGGATAATGTATACCTTGATGAAGGAGGGCATCGACGTCGACTACAAATTGAGGGCGACGTCCAGGATGTCCCTGACCTCGTTTCCAGGTTCTCGTATCAATTAGAAGCGGGTCGGTCGACGACTTTGTCCGATACGAGATGACGACCTAAGCGTCACCAAACGCCAATCATCACCCAAATCGGAACTCCTTTCCACCAACTCCCGCTGCGTCAATGTCCAGGCACGCTCACGAAGGTTTCGTCGTAAGTATCCATCATCTCCGGAGGAATCTTCGCACTGCTCTAATTAATTGTTGACCTAGAAAGAAACGTCGAGAGCGAAGGTCTATCCCACACGGGGAGGGTTAAGTTTCAATGCGAGTTCTAATCGACAGGCCAGACTGCAACGGTGCCTGCAGGCGGATGGGCGTTCTACTAGAAGCATGTTTCAAAGCTAATGTCGAGGGCATCAGATGCTGGTCTATCAGTCTCGGAGGGTTTTGGCCACAGTCCAGTCAGCCTTGACTGCGGCCAGTTGCATGCAGTGTTAATACAAGTAAGCTTTCGGCCGGTGTGGTGCCCCATAATTGTTATTTGGTCGCGTTATGTATGTTTTCATTGAATTTCTCTAAACGCTGCCTACGGATTGGAGCCGCGGGCTGGGCTGTACTAACGTTTTCCTTATAGAGCAAGTACGCACGATAATACCGTAGCCTGGACTGTAACCCCCCGCTTTCTCGCTGCTCTGCGGTTCAATAGCGATCTGCAGTGTTGCCTGCAGCTGTAATCTACTCTCACAGCGTCCACCTGTCACAGGAAGCGCCGAGAGTTTGAATAACATTCATTCTTCGTATCGGAGGTACATCAAACGGGCCTATTACCTAAACCATGGGCTTGTAGTCATAATATAGGTATCGTCAGGCTTCCGTTGCATCACAGCACCGTTTTGGCATGGCATAAGCGGCCGAGGCGTTTATAAGATCTCAGCATACGATCTTGGTTATGATGCCTCCCTCCCAAATACTTTTCAACGTCGAGTCCCCCATGGAATCGATTACCCATCCGGTACGAACGCGCTCTCATCGAGGAAATATACCAAAGCTTCCACAAGTAGGTGTTCACGTCGACTCTCATGCATTCGAGAATTTGATCGAACATTCTCGTAGACCAAGTGTTGTTCGTTTTGTCCCGCAAAATTTACCAGGACGACTCACCTGAACAGGCACGTTCGTTCCCGTAAGCTTCTCTGCCTTCTATGAAAATCGGTTCGGTTCTAACGCCTGGCGGTGCCGCAGATATTAATCAACGTCTCTACAGCTGTAATGTAAGCTGTCTTGCAATAGGCTGCGAATAAAGGCATGAACTCAAAATGCAACACATGCTAGATGTGCAACTCTCAGTTCACACGCAGCGATCTTCTCTCTCGCCATAAGAAGACATGTGGCAATTCGTAAGTTCTTGGGCTTCGTGTGTCCATGGTCGTCGGTTAATGTTTTCTATCATACCAGGTTGAACCCTCACCGGTCGAGGCAAAAGTCTTGTCAGGTGAGACTGTTCATGTTCGTATCTCGGTGCTTATACTCAAGAATTGTGTACAGGCTTGCGCAGAGTCCAAAATAAAGTGCGACCTGCTATATCCTTGCAGCAAGTGCACCTCGAGGGGCCGGACCTGCATATTCTTCAATGATCCTGAGATCTCACGAATGAAGAAATGCATGATGAAGTCATTGGGTGGAAGTGCGGCTACAACTCCTCAATCCGAGGACTTGGACCTACCGGAGTCGCCACCTTTAACTCCAAACTCCTATTACCCACATGCATCGTCCCTCAAAACTCACGAGAACTCCGACTGCAGTCCTCTGCGGCTCGAGCAGCGGACATATTCGATCTACCCTGCAGATGAATTCGCGAATGCTGGGCTTCAGAATGACAATCCCGATACACAATCACTCTCCCATGGCTGGTACCGCATTGACAGTTCACATTCCTATTCAGTCTCGTCCTTCGATACTCCATCACCCACACAGCAAGGACGCGGGAGCGCCGGTGAAGTTTCTTACTACGCATCTGCCTCAGAATCGTCGTTTTCCCCTACCGGTCATATTAACCATCATGGTTCCTATGGCTCCCCTGGAAGCGTCTCTTCAGGGCCTTCCGAACAGGATGTAGCAGTTATGGAGTACACACGCCCACCCTCTACGCAATACCCCCAATATCATCACCATCTTGCTACTCCCGCCCCTGTCACTGGGTCTATTCCTGGTTATGGTCTGGACACAGCAACCTATTCGTACCCGCAGCTTGCGGAACAACCTACCTATAAGCCGTGGTTTCGTGATGATTTATCATCCAACACGACATCATCACTGCCTTCCCCAGACTCCCCGTATGGTCCAACTACATATGTGTGAAATCTGATCGACGCTTGCGGGGGCGAGAATGCTGGTTCGCTTTGCGGTCGCATACACCTCGAGTGACTGCAGTAGCGCATCCTCCCCGGAACGGCATGCTCGATCCTTACCGCCGGCTGTATAGCGGACGTCCGTGTTGCTATTCAAGGCTTTGCCGCCGAACAAGACAATGGATACACGTCCTTATCAGCTTCCTCGATGATATCTGCCTCTGACGTTGGGCGCTGGGCACTGCGGCGCTTCAGAGAAAGGATAGTCTTGGAATGATTCGTATCATCATTTTGCCGGGATTTCTACACCATTCGGGTCCCCTTTCAGCAATTGCGAACCGAAAACGGTGGAATAGGGATCATTATCGTCATCCCTAGGCCGGTTACGGTTAGATGTACGATTTCTTGAACACGATTTAATAGAAAATGGCTGCGATTCTGTAGGCAGTGTTAAAGAAGACTATCATATCAGTCTTGTGTAATTCAATCTGGTGCGGCTTCTCACACCATTGTGAAGGTCATGGATATATAGAGCATCTAATCAATTGCCAGCATATGCATATCAGCGGGATTACAGTATAAATGCTTCTGCTTTCTTCCATGTCTATCGGAAATCGCCTTAGTCAGGTCAGGCTATCCAATGGGCACAGCTGCTTGGCGCAGGTAGACGAAGGGTATTACCAACCACGACTGCCACGACAATCAGCATAAATATATGCTTTCCTGCCCTGAACTCCAAAGATGCACCCAGCCATTCTTCAACTTTTTGGAAATACCTGAAATACTTGAGGCGGCCCATCCTTGAGCTTTGCACTAAAGAACCAGTCAGCGAACATCCAATGAGTGATAGAAATCCCTCGAATACCTTTCGACACCAGAACACGTCGTCACTACAAGGCTCCATACGCTCATCATCCGCCCACTCTGATTCCCAATGCAGGCAGTAATAGCACTGTCTCAGTAAACCTTCCTCGGGTATTGTCACTTCAATTTCGAAACACATAATCTGCTTAGGCTTCGAACCAACTGGAAGTGATTGCGATATCTCAGCTCGTGTTCTCCCGGTGAGCCTCGCGACTGGAGTCTCTGAATCAAGCAGTATGTGTACCGGAGATACAAACTTTTGAGATGCGTAGTCGGGGTCATCCGGATTGTAGGTCGCGTTGGCAATGCCAGGATTCAGCCAGAAATAGCGCCTAGCATGTGATTCGGGTGCCCTCATGTCGGGGGTGTTAAGTGCGCAAAAAATGCGTTGTCCGTATGCCATCCCATAGCCTCGAGAGTAAGTCAGGAACCACTTTCGCTGGTAGCGACTTAGTGACATAGATATGCCTCCTGTGTGGCGGGACCGGAGGACGACCACAGGATCCTTGGGCTGCTCGGATCTTGCCAAGGACATTTTGGGGAAGAAGATGATAGATTGATCAAAGAAGAGATTGGGGATTTAAACTTTCAAATTGCAGACGTGGTGCCAGCAAGAACCGATGTCAGTGACCATAAGGGCGCTGTATCTGCTCATGCACGTTGAAGCACTGCCAGCTCTACTTGCCGGCGGCTAGGACCACGTGTACTCGGTCGGACTTTTCGGACTTGACGGAGAGCTCTTGCGTTCTACCATCACGATGTCTCCTGCTTTACCAATCGAGTTGCTCAGAGAGATAGTTCAACATGCTCTATACTCACATACCGGAGGTTTAGAGGACGGGATATGCTCTAGAAACAAGCCATCTTGGAATCGTATCTCATCGCTTGTTTCATCCTCGAAGCTTCTTCGCGCATTAGCATTAGAACAATGGTTCTGGAGGCTACGTGTCCACACGCCGGAGGATCTTTTAGATGAGAACTTGGTATTCTCGGAGATCAAATTATCTTGGACTAGGTGAGTGGAGTAGCACTTTCTCCAGCTAAGGTGCTCATGCCTACGGATAGGGAACTGCATTGCACACTCTCCGACCAACTTCAAGCCCCACCTGGGCCTTGGGTGATTGAAGAATTCAAAAGACTGAACAAGCTCAGAATCGACTGGACAGATCCTATGCCCGCGGACCAGTCCTTCCACACCACCAGTTTCCAAATCATACCAATGATAACCGAGTTGGATGTTCGGGGAATGGAATGGCCGTCACCCAAGGTTATGGCATCGATCGCCACGACATTCCCTAACCTTGAGGTCCTACGTCTGCAGCAAGACACTGTGTGGTGTGGACTTTGTCATCTCTGCTGTGTACCCGGTTTTAAGGAGCCGGGTGGACCTACGTCGATCATCTACGAAGGTGGAATAGGCCTTCCGGTCAGTATTGTAATCCTGTACTTGCAAGCTTACCCACCCCGTTTTGTAGGTACATTACGCTCAAGCCCTTTCACCCCTAGCTCAACTCAGAGACATTATTCTCACCGTTGGCAATAATGGATATGGCGATACCGAATTGGACAACAACAAGAACGAGAACATATGGTCGGGAGAGTGCGACGAGTGCATGACGACCATGTACTCGGATTTGACCTTTCGTGGAGAGTGGGTGTCGAGGAAGAAGAAGGTGCTCGAGGTGCCCGGGAAGCGGCCTCCTTCGCTCAAGTTGGTTGAGTGGCGATTTTACACAGTCTCGACATTTTACTATGATGACCAGCCAACCCCGACCCCTTTTGACTGATGTCTCTAAGGTCAGCTCTTGACGTGAATGCACATACTTGCAATGCTGACATTTGTTCATCGAGGTGGCCATTTTCTTCTTCTGGATCGTCAGTACTGGTTCGCCTCGTGCCGGTGTTCCCTCTTCAGCATTCTAGATTTAACCAATGGTATCCTCGAACCAGGCCAGTTTCACGCCCACCGCATGCCGGCTGCAGCATTTACAGCATTTGAACAGCAAAATAGGCTTAGCAGCAAAGCTGTCATAGATCCGGGTCTTGACACACAGCGGGTTTATCTAGGCCACTTCATGCGGCAATGGTTTCTGACTCAATCAGGAGGTTACGGGTCTATGGGCGGTCTACGTGTCTCCTGCTTATTCAACGGCCCCGTCATCGCACTATATCACAGTAGACCCATTCTCTGGCTGAATCCAAGGATTGGCAACCGGCCGGATTCTTCTGAATCCATAATTGGGACGTTACGGTATTACATATATATTACTCGACTCAGACTACGAGGATGCTAACAGGAAGAACACAGTGTTGTTTTGCGAGCGTATCGGGATGATGGATCGGGAGAGAAGTGCAGATATTTCATGCCGAGATTCATCTACTGGTGTTTGGGAAGAGGCGTGACAGGTGTTGCGTTATCCGAACCTTTGTAGAACGGTGTGCGCAAGTACTGGGTCATTTGCTTTATTCGCTGAATTCCCGCTAAATCCCCACTGAATTCTACTTATTTTTCCTAGTCCGAAAGCGTTGAAGGTCAGCTAGTTTCAGGGGTTTGGGTTGTCCGTCAGAAGCTGCGGCGTGGCTGAGTTACATACTCGAGAAGCCCATAGAAGGGCTCGTGTTCATCCTGGACCTGCCCATTGGGCGAACCAATAGTCTCCAAAGACGTTGGATAACGGGTCTTTCCCGTCGGGTGTTCCTGTTTAGTCCCTCCGAGTTGTTAGTTATCATTTGAATTATTGAGACTAGTGGTTTGGTCAAGCAAGGCTTATTGGTCAATATTTGAATTGGTCGATAGTAGGTGTACGGTAACCGAGTGCTGGATTCAGGGCGTGGTACCAATGTCGGTAGGATGCATGTTTGTTTCGTTCTATCTTCAGCTGAAAGCTTTCGAGGCCAAATCAGTCGGAATACCAGGATTGCCTAGGATGGGTTTTCAATGGGACATCTGAACTTAGCGCGAGGCGATTCCATCAGTTCTTCTTTCTTTCGATCTACTCTGGCTCGACAGGCCCCGAACAACCCCCGAAACACGACCATCCTAAGCTCTCTTGCCTAAGACACACGTAAGCCTTGATATATTGTGGCCTTTCCTGTCAACCGATAATAATACGTCGTCCGAAGTCGATGAAGATGGGCATTGCCGCAATGGGTCGGCTCAAGGGTCTTGGGGACGTTATCTAACTGGGGATGCTCAATTTTGGTTCAACCGTATCCTACGATAAAGGCGAGCCACACTGTTTTTTTTTATCGCTTCGATATTCTATCTAGGCTTGCAGGACGTCTGGCAACCAAAATTAGACATTCACCCGGGAGTCGATATCCAATGTGCTCGATGCCACCTCCATGAATTTCTCGCAGGCGTTTACTTCCCCAAGTCAACTGAATCCCACCTCATGATAACGAACCCCTGCGAGTAAATATGCGCGTGGATGGCGTTATCAGCTCGCAAGTTTCTCCTCGAAGAACCTCGGCTCACTACCTCCCCCCGACGAGCTCACGGTCTCTACCGTAGTTTGTAGCATGGTTTCGGTTCCACGATGCATAGAGCAGCTGAGCAATGGAAAGAGCGATTTGGCGTTTGCTCGAACCTTCATCAAAGAAACACCATGCCTTCTATCCCTGATGGAGCTCTCCATTCATGTGGTTGACATTAGCCATAGCTACTTCTGTCTCATATGGGGAAAAATATTTTGGGTAAATGAAATGATGGTTTTCCGGGTCACGCTCAAGAAGAAGTAGGACCTGGCCGAGACATATACTCGGAGACTTTTGGAGGATTCATTACGACCTGGCGTTCTCGTATTACGCCAGCCATATGCGGGACTTTCGTGCGCTTGGATCTGTCATTAACAATTCCCAAATTTGGATCGTCTACTCTTATCCAGAAACATCGTGAAACGGATCCCACATATCCCTTGTCGACTAGGGACGTTTGGACGTTGTGTTCTCCCGGATACCATAGCCAGCGATGGCATCGACGTCTCGAGGTCTAATCTGGAACTATTTCGACCGTGGATTATAATCGAAGCACTCGATAGTGAAGTTTTACTCTCATTGTTGAGCATTACTGCTTATACCGTCGGCAAGGATCGTTCCGAAGTCACTAGGAGCACCACCAATCTTGTTAACGGGCTACGATCTTTCCTAGTATATCATTCTGTCACATTGGCGATCCAGCGAGAGATCAAGTCTAGGTTGCGGAAACGAGGGAGGCATCGCGTCGTGGATCATCCCGTTCGTATGGCAATTGAAGCGCTGGAGCGCCGGAGCGTTGGACGAAGGTTATGAAGAAACGCATCGTTGAATAAAGGTAACGAAGGATGGTGTCTGAATCAGACGGTAAGTATGCATCTTTACGATTGGGCCCTAAATAACACTGATTCTTTTTACAGTGCAAGAGTGAACCGGTGACAAGCAAGACTACGAATGTTGCTCACGATCCCCCAGTATACTGCTCTACGGAATGCCAGAAACTTCTGGCTGGAGACGTCATCGAGAGGGCTCTGAAAGACCCAAATTCGGTATGTAATTCAAAACTTATGGGGAAATGTGGCGCCCGAATGCTTACTGCATCAAAACAAGGCAGTTCATACCTTCTCTCGAATCTGGACGGTCGATTCATCAAAGCTTTTGCCCACAATATTACCGACACAAAGTTTGATTCGTCTTTCCGTAAATTCGAGTCTCATCCAGAAGCTACTGGATTTTTGCTTATCAAACTCGACGCACGCCTTGCGCAAGCTCAAGGCTAGGCTTACGCGAATGAGCATAGTCGAGGGAGGGGTCCCCAGCTGGTTGATATCACAAGATGTCAAGAATAAGCTGGTAAGGCTGGGAAAAGAGCTTTTGATCGCGTGTCGCCTACCGGGCGGGTACGAACAAAGCCAGTGAAGGATCCGAGGGTGTCCAAGCGAATGGGTTTTTGGCTTGACTTCTGAGTGTCGTTTTGGGTTACTAGGACAAGGTTACGGTAAGGTTTGAGCAACTCGTTTTATATCTTCGCGATTACTGACTCACCTTCCTTCGTCCTAGATTTCCCATACAAGACGACGGCTCTTGATCTGAGCATGAAAGGTTGTTAGAAGGGAACCCGGTAATATACGCATTTTCTGTTCGATAGAGATATAATTCTACCTTTCTTTGCCCTCTACTCTGACAGACCAAGCTTCGTAGGTCATCCTATTTATACGATACCGCGCACAAACTTCAACCGATGCTTCAAATAAATTAAATTTTCGAACGCGCTTTCGTGATCCTTCGATGTTCACATCCTGGCTCTAACCTCTCGAAAACCTGTGCGTTCCTAACCTAGGCATTGACGGCTATCGACGAACAGTGCCCGTTTTCCGCTTTTAAGGATTTTCAGCTGATATTCTTTGACTTTTGACAGCTATTTACCACATTAGCTGCTCTGGACTGGAATTGCAGGCCCACGTCATTTCATTGTCATTGAAGATCCTAGCACCCGAACCTTCATGTTGCCAAGCATGCCGCATCCGCAGCTATCGATTCATTGTGGCTCTGATACCAAGTCGCCTATGCCAATTTTTCTTCGTTTCTCGAGTTCGTGTAGTGCTCCAAGTGTCAGGGGCTCGGGCTGCAAGTCCGCATCGGCCGCATCGGCAAACGACTCCCGCGCCCAACGGAAGATTAAAGGTCACGCCACTTTCCAAAGCCACTGAAGCTCCAATGAAATGTGCCACCGCCCATCTATCGTTCACATGAATCCCCACGAACACCTCGAGGCTCCAAAAGCACGAGGCAGGGTCCCCGATATAGAAAAAAAAACCGCCCCTGCAAAGGCCGGATTGGGTCCGGACGGGACCTCGAAGGACATTTGCAACTGTCATTTCGGTTGGCATAGCGGGCCTCCATCTCTGTTATTGTTCAATGCACAGCAAAGGGGATGGGTGTCATGATCAACTTCAGACAAGGGGAAGGTCGCCTGAGCCTCAACGTCGAGCGAGGGCCGTTGAACGAGCCTGCTGGGTTGGGCCACTTTGAAACGTGTTCACTGTTTTGATTGAGTTTTTTTGATTTTGCGAAGACGGGGATCAGTCAAATTTTTGTTCTTTTCCTGTTGGGGGTTTGGCCATTACTGGACAGGTGAGTCAATATCTTTTGTACGGATGATACCAGAAAAAATGAATTAGCAAGTGAACGACAGGTCCTTTTCCTTGAGTCCTCCAATCCAGACCCAGCGCAGGCATCAACTATTGATTCATGAAGCATTCAGCCGTCTCCCTCCTGTTTTCTTTTTTTTTTTTTGAACTCAGGGCCGCCAAATCACCACCGGGCTAATTATAACCGCGGGGATAAACGTCCTATTTTGGTAATCAATTGTTGATGGCACACGTTCTTTTGGCGTGTTTGCATTGCACACAGAACAATAAAACTGGCATTTTACATCCAGCAACAATGGGTTTCCGTCGACATCTTAAAAGCCAGGTCCTAGTCTCGAGAAATTCCTCAATTTTTTCTGTAACGACCTCACCGACTCACACGACCTTGACAAGCCTTTCTTTACATCGCTGAGCGATTTCTCTGTACGACTTTCGACCTTCATTCAGGAACCCACTTTTTCCGTCTATACGACACGATGTTCAAGTCCACCTTGATTCCTATTCTTTTTGCTACATATGCTGCAGCGCACGGATATGTAGCTGATATCACGATCAACGGCAAATCCTTTCACGGAAACGTTCCCAATGGCCGCACCGATCCCAGTATTATTCGGCAAATCAGCGACGTCGGACCTGTAAAGGGTGCTGATAACAAGGACATTAACTGTGGCATCAACGCTCAGTTGGCACAAAATATCGCACAAGCAAATCCAGGTGACGAGATCACCTTTGACTGGAAGGGTGGTGATGGCAGTAACGTGCGTCTAAAGTTTTTTTTTCTTCATTCTGCTATCTGCGCGTCTAACCATCACCATCGGAATAACAGTGGCCTCATAATACCGGACCGATGCTTACATATATGGCCTCGTGCGGATCGGAGAGCTGCGACAAGTTTGATTCCTCGACAGCCCGGTGGTTCAAAATCCAACAAGTCGGACGGAAAGCCAAAGGCCAGGAATGGGCCCAGGCCGATCTCATGCAGGGAGCAGTGGCCAAGCTCAATATCCCTTCCACCATAGCGCCCGGCAACTACATCATCCGTCACGAAATTATCGCTCTCCACCTTGCTGAGAACTTGGGTGGCGCAGAGTTCTATCCCAGTTGTGCTCAATTAAAGATTGGCGGTAATCAGAATGGCAAACCGCAGGACAATGAGCTCGTAAGCTTGCCCGGAGCCTACCACGATGACGACCCAGGTATCGAGCTCAATGTGAGTCTCCCTTGTTCTCATATATTAGCCGATATTAACACTCATTCGTCCCAGGCCTTTGATGCAAATGCAGATTACACCTTCCCTGGTCCCGCCATTGCCAAGTTTGTATCTGACTCTCCTTCAAATGGAGACTCGGGCTCTACGTCGGGTGGAAACACCAGTTCTAACAACGGCAATAACAACGGAAATAGCAATGGTAATAATGGCAATGGTAACGGCAATGGCAACTCGAACAATAACGGCGGTAATGGCACCAACAATGGCGGTAACGGCACCAACAACGGGAACTCGGGAATATCTGCGTCATCCAACTCACAGACGAGAAAGTGCAACCTCAAGAAACGCGTTGTCTATGTCACCAAGCGTTCCGAGGATGTAGAAGAGCGTGACTACCGAGACGTCGTGAGGATGTACAGGCCGAAGCATATTTCTCGAGTCATGAGGAATCTCTTGAGCAAACCTGGTTTCGGTTTCGGGGAGACGACGCGATGATCTAGTTTTGCATGCGCGGTGTGAAGGAATTTAGAATTGTATAATACATTGGAAAGGGTATATGTGCTATTCGTTTACGATGGTCCCAAAGGCTGACTTGCCCATTGTAGTTGTATAATGACACGACACCGTCACGATATTTCACTTGGTATTTATTCACCTCACTTATTCCCTCTTGGGCTCGCTGCGATTATCTACCATGTGTCTATAGCTTATTTTGTGCTGTATCTATCCCTCGATCTTGTCAATGTTGATCATTGTCAAGTTAATAATAATAATAATATCATCTTTGTTCTCTAAACAGTGGATCTAAGTAAACGACACTGGTTCTAAGATGAAACTTGTACGATAACCATGCAATTCTATCGGGCTCAAAAAGACAAGAAGAAAGAAAACTAAACCAGTGCCCACAAGCGCCTATCTTTGGCAAAGCGAGCTGAACATGGAGAGAATGGGTAAGAACATATAGAAACCATGACCCAGCTGTAAGTACCCACCATATAATATACACACAGCTCCAATAATCTGCATTCCACCAGAATAAAAAGTAACGGCTTTCCAATCACCGCCGGAAGCAGAAAGTATAGCACCACCTATCGCTGAGCCGGCAATTTGTCCTAATGACCAGTCAGCAGCCCCGCTCTTTTTTCATTAGGATATATCGCGTGCAAGATACACACCCGGCGAATTAGCCAAAAGCATGAACCCAGATATCGTCGAAAGACCTTCTAAACTGAATAGAGATGCACAGACGACGGGTAAAAGACTGAGGAACCATGATCCGATGAATCCATTGAGTACGGAGAAGACGAGTATAGCAGTATATGATTTTGCAAAGGTCCAGAATACCATTTGTAGCAGCCCGCCGACAAAGAAAGAGCAGAAGAACATGTTTATGGGTCCAAAGTAATCGGCTAGACGACCGGCAACGATCTATGTTATGTTAGCGAACGAGAACGAATGCTGAGATCGACGCAAGATCCTTACTCGACCAATTCCAACTGGACAAGGTGTCAGTGACGTGAAAGATAGAGGGTCAGCTAGGGTACTTACGGGAAAAATTCATCACAATGAGAGGCACAGTGACCAAAAGTGACTTGGGGTCCAAGTATGTAACGAACTGTTTAGTATATGTAGAACTGAAATAATACGGAGACTAGGTAACTTTGTCAGTTTTTGATGTCGTCGAGAGGCTAACAGTAGACTTACAAGGTAGCCAAAGATGCCAAAGAAGATGGACCCTAAGAAAATAATGAGCCATGAGTGAAAGATGTGAGAGGACTCGGGAAAAGGTACTACCTGCCACCGACCAAAAGCTACCTCCAACATGCTTTGGCATCCATCGCTTTTTGGTGCCCCTCAAACTAGGAGGAAGGGGTCTCTCTTTTATTAAAAGGAATGCAATGATCCACACAAATACATGCATGTGTGCGTAGATGATCATTGTCTTTTTTAGTCCTAGATTTACGATTCTGTGTACAAGATCGTTTAGTGGCCGAACCTGGGGAAGCAATCGAATCGATGCTCACAATTGCCGAACAACGAGCGTTTGAAAACCTCCCCCGATTCCCGAGCCGCTAACAGCAAAGCCAGAAGCCAGGCCACGATTTTTGTAAAACCACTGCGATGGCAAGGACACGTACAAGGGCATAGCAATACCTTGTGCAAATCCAAGGAGGCCACCTTGGAAAAGAAAGATATGCACGATTTTGGTTGAGAATGCAGACACCAATAGACAGATGTACGTGAGTACACAGCTAATGAGTATCATTCTCTGCAGCCAGCCTGTGAGCGTAGTACGTAAATCCTCGATCGATAAAACAAACTTTGTATCCGCTATAGAAATTCATGAAAAGGGAGCCTTGTGCAAAGAACAAGATGACCTACAATCTATCGCCCAGCCCTCCAGCTACATATGCTGTAGCGTTCATCACCTACTCGAGCATTGATGAGCCACTGGTTTCAAGATTAGTCAGGAAGAAAATGATAGTGCTAACAAAATTGACTAGTCCTGCAACGGTACTGAGAGTGCTGAGGGAAGTTCCTGGAAACATGGTAGTGTGGTAGTAGTCTTGCAGGACACCCCATGCGAGGCCCCATGCCCTAGGTGGTATATCCATCGATGAAACGATCAAAACAGTTACGGAGGACTTACATGGTTGTGCATGCGAACATAAAGCACCCGAGTACCACCAGCCATGCTCTGAGACCACCGTCAGGATACCATTCCTCTTCCGAGATGCTACTGGTCTCTGGACACGGTGCACTGTTTCGAGATATTTGCTCCTTTTCGCAGGTATTCGGCACGTAGGAGCCTTCCGCTGGCCCGGGACAATTCGAAGTGGCGAGCATAGCTTCGGGGGGCAAAACTTCTGCAGATCGTACGTTCGACATTCTGCAAAACCTCGGTGTCGCTTTGTAGTAGTGCAGAGAAGAAGACAAGAGGGCGCTATGGGTTTAATCAAAAAATGAGAAGTTTAAATATGTTTTTTCATTCTCTAGAAGGACGGGGAGCTTTATCGACGCTATGTATCAGCACGTTCACCTTGGGCTTGAATACGTGTTTGGAAGGGTCCTTGGAACGCTTTTTTATGACTCGTTCACATCATGAGGAGAACCTAGTAAAACCCTGTCGGGTTCGGCGGTCCGAAGGGAACAGTGATATTCCGACGATGATTGTAGGGCGTCTTGGCACCAATCTCAAAGCCGAGCAGCTACGGACATCAACCTGGGCCGCAGGGGACTGTTCGGGTATGGACTAGTGAAGCTGAGAACGGTCAAAGGACGATATCATTGAGAATGGGAGACAAACTTTATGAAGGTAACTTCAAAGCTAGCCCAATACCGGCAGTTCGTAAATACCGTTCAATTTCCCGAAGTTCGCCAGAAAGCAGCCCCAGAAAGTTTCGAGTTGTGTTTTTGACCAATAATTAGCGAGGCAACTGGCATAGCGGGATTTAACAAAGGACAACCAGACTCCAACTCCAGTCCCACATAGCATCGAGAGCATTGCTAGCAGACGTTGAAGTTGATAATGGTGATAAGGAGCGGAGTTTTAGCGCTGGTTTTCGGATACAGTCCATCATTATCATTGATATTATCATTATTGACGACAGCAACGGTCACATTGTCGTCCTCGGACTTCTCAAATTGCAAATTTGGACCAATATTGAGTGAAGGTAACATACATATCGGGCAGCTGACTGGTGAGTTTGTCATCTACACCATACGTCCCAAATTCCAGTTCTGACGACGACATGGATGGTATCGAGGCCTTGATATTCGACGTTTTCGGGACGACCGTTGATTGGCGTAAATCGGTAGTGAAGGAATTGCAGGAAATAGGAGAGAAGCATGGTCTACCATGTACGCATTGTGGACGCGATGAGCACAGCTGGAATGACTCAATTGCATCCTAGTTTCACCAGAGGACTGGGGAGATTTTGCCGACGAATGGAGGGTAGGGTACATGGAAAACACGTATGCAAAACAGTCGTATTTCCGGTGAAGTGCTACATACTTACAATGCGGCCAAAGGCGCCGGATCGCAGGCGGAGGAAGCGGTACTAATGACGTCGACACCATGCATCGGGAGGTAGACAATTCACCTACTCACCATTTCGAGATTCACAACCAGTCTTAATTGGATAGATCCTGGAGGGCATGCTCAGTTCGGAACGTTGGTCCAAAGTTGGCTCTGTCCTTGATGAGCCTGCTCGAAAACATTTGAACTTCGTATGGCATCGCTTAGAAGGTTCTCTTCGCCGGCAGCGTGTTCTAGCTCGTGGACTCATATCTCGCTTGCCTCTGTCCAGGTTGGCCGGACACTGTTTCAGGATTATATGGTTTGAAGAAGCATACGATCGTGACCTGCCTGTCGAACGGAAATATACGTTTGTTGGTAGACATGGTACGTCTACCGTTCCTCGTTCGGCATTTATACATACCGGTCCTGATTCGATTCTAGGCGAAGTTCGCGGATTTACCTTGGGACGCCATCTTCTCTGCAGCCCTCTTCGATTCTTACAAACCGCAAGTCACCCGTGTCGTCACTTAAAACCTCTTTAACGAATTCAACGTAGAAATCCCAAAACTTATCAAGGTGCTCTCCGGCACCTTGCACTTAGTGAAACACCCCACAAAGCGGCAATGGTCGCAGCTCACATCTTCGATCTCCGTAGCGCTGCAAAAGTAGGCCTCAAGACCATATACGTACGTCGGACCAATGAAGAAGAAGATGGTGTGAAAGCAGAAGATATCAAGAGTAAAGCCGAGGGTGGAGAAGTGGACGTAGTTGTCAATTCCATTGAAGAGCTGGTGCATTTATTCGCCAATGCCAAGTAGTTCAGCTGCATCGTGTACATAGTTACAAATTTTACAATAAGCTACCCAAGAATGTATGCAAAACGGTCACTAGTGAAGATTGCGCACTGAGTGAGGTATAAAGACACAGCTACACGGCTTGTCGAAAAAGAATATGGTGGAGTTTAGTTTGGACGTCATAGGGCGGATTGCGAAGGTTCCATATTCGCGTCGGTGCTTAAAGTGGCCTTGCGAGGAGATCCTGATGAGACCCGAGAATCGACGCCAACTGCATGTAGCGCCAACCGGATTACACTCGTCATAGCTCTATCATCCAAAGAGCTGGGCAAATCTTCGCTGTCAGGACAAAATGATATCTCCTGGAGCGCGCCTTGTCCCTGAGATAGGTGTTCCTTCGCCTTATCGAGGTTTTGAAGATGTCCAATGATTTTATTCTGCACATCACAGTCCAGTTCATCTTCATCATCAGCCTCGTCACTGACCCATAACCTGAACGACGACTCGCCTTCTTCGTCAAGCTCCGTGAGAGGACTGCCTGCCTGATCCATGGAAGAGTGATCCCGGCTGGGTGTGAGGTCAGGCACGGTATCACCGTCCGGGAATGGTATCTTTGGCGGCGGACGACCAACATAATATCGGATCCGATTTGCTGCTGATGAGCAAACGTTTGAGCCTTCGCTATCCATCTCGTTCCCATCCAGATCACTATGAGGTAGTTTCCAGCAACGCTGAACCTTTCCGATAAACACCCGCCGTTTCTGTTTGCGTTTCTTGCGATTGTCACCAACGGGCTGGATCACAATTAGATCCTCGCTACCTCCCTCCTTAATGAATCCCCTTGCAATGATCTCGTTAGAGCTTAGATCATACACCGGGCCCCAATACTCAACAGGTTCGTTGATGATCTCCAGCGCTCGTATCTTGGCTATCTTCTGCGCGCGAGTAGATCTGGGGGCCACTGGCACTGAAGCCGCTGTCCGCTTTTGTCCCGGCGTCGTTTCCTTGCCTCTAAAGCTAATAGCATCACGCAGAGATATATATATTTCGCCTCGGCGTTTGCTGCACAGATCACAAACGCACTCATCACGACAGGCAGGGCATATGAAAAGCGCCAACGACCGCAAGGACTGCACAATATCTTCGTACCTATATAACCGTTAGGCCACGGAGACTGGTAAAACTGGCGCCACCTACCGCAGTGCAATGCATCTGATGCAGTAATTTCGTTCGCAGTCAGGGTTTTCGCATGCAAAATGGACCTTGAAGCTGCGTCTCCTGCACTGGTGGCAATTGAGCGATTGAAGTCCTTCTGGCCACGTCCACCTGCTGACTTGAGTCCAATCCTGGAGAACTTCATTTTGGGGTAACATATCGACGATGTAGGCAAATGGGCCATCTTCTCCAGCATCATCTTGACCTTGACGGGGCTCAGAGTCCATCTCGTCATATGCTGTAGGCACTTCGATGTTGAGGTCAACGTCAGAACTTTCTTCCGCACCAGTCACGGTTCGACTCGAGCCTGAGAGACTGTGACACTGGTCCGCCAGTGGGCTAGGTGAGCCACGAAAAGACTCCGCCTCAGATTTGGTGCCATGGACTATATCCTGAGCGCTAGAAGCACTGCCTGTGCTGTACCCGGAAGTATCATGATATTCGTCGTCAAAAGAAGATATCGAGGTGTCCACGGTAGATTCCACCTGAGATTCGTTATCATGAAATAATGACCTGATCTGCGCGAATTCCATGGGGGAATCAAGTTCGGGTTCAGGTGTTCTGCTTCTTCGTAGTGATAATACTGTTCCGTCATGCTCTTCATTGTCTGATGATCCATACTCTCCCAGGACCGCTAAGCAGCGTTTGAGCTCTGATGACGGGCGTGGTTTGACCGATATAACACGGGATACCGACCGAGGTGGGAGTCTATTACCATCAAAGTACTCCTTCGCTGGTGTGGTGACTTTTACAGAGTGGCTGTTCGTCAAATCAGGGGATTCCTCTTTGGGAGATGAGTAATCGAGACTGGGGAGTAGCGACGGGTCAATTGTGCCATTCGATGCAGACGAGGGCATGGACACTACATCCGGAGACACGCCTTGTCTAACAACAGGATCCTCGCCTTCTGCAAATGGGCTATAGCTCTGGTCCAATGATGCATCGAGTTCTTCGTGGTCAAAGTCCGTTCCATGACGAGATAGATTAATACCGAGCAATGTATTCTGATCTTTGACCAAGTCAAAAGTCGGTTGAGGTATTGATCGGGAGTTGAGAGGCGAGGACGGGTTGCTAGACAAGAAAGGCGTAGCGTCATGAAAGTCGGGATACTCTGAGAGTGGCTGAGGATATGATGGTATAGATGAAAAAGTTGGCTTGTATCCTGTCTGAAGAAATTGGCTAGTGTTCGAAGGAGGGGAGCCATGATTTGGCACTGGCCAGTCATGGTCATCCCAGCCATCATCATCGTATTCTCGGTACAAGGACTCATGCTCCATTCCGATCTCCAAAGCGGGCGACTCCTCCAAGTAATCAAATAGGTTATCATCCATCGGCACCGCCTTCCTTTTTCCCAACGACTTGGCTGAAGGCCGTGTTACCACATCATCGTTGTCTGAAACCACCGACATGGAGGAAGGGGTAGATATTGAGCCCCATGAGAGTTGATCAAGCGTGCTACGATTCGAGGCATCAGGAGTGGCATTTCTGGTGAACGAAGACCCGCTCGTTGCTTCTCGGCTTTGGGATTCCCTACGCTTCACGTTCTTCCTGGCTTTTTCCTCGTACCCCGTGTCGCTTCGACTAGCTACCTTGGTCAGGTGGCGCCTCGGAATCCTTATAAACAGACGCGAAGTTTGCGAGACATTGTCCGATTCCGATTTGCTACTTGGTCGAACACTGTACGTGATTGGATCATCTCCGCCATATTTGTGTCGCCGTTTGATAGGAATCAGACACCTAGAGCGTCGGACTGCGTCCACATCCGTCGTAGCCAAAGATTCATGTGAATCCGAATCGGTGTCATTAACCACTATGGGATCGTAACGGCTTCCTTCACTACGAGTAAACCGTGCGTTGAACAGGGATATTGCATCGGATTTGATTCCGTGCAACGACATTCCTGTTAGGTCGTCGAAGGAAATAGTCAATTCGTCGGCATTTTTGGTGCTGTTGTAATAGTCGAAGATCTCATCATTGAGAGGCAGGAGGTTGTCGGTGCTTTTAACATTGGAGGGAGTGGGGCCTGTGCTAATAGATGAAATGTACTTCGAGGCGGCGTGCACGGGATTAGATCCCACAATGGGTGTTTCTTCGCTACCGTCAGCCAACGAGTATTCGCCGTCTTCTTCACCGATCTCTGCGGTATTCTTCGGGACGTCATTTTCAGGAGGAGGCTTCCGCCACGAGCAATGTCCAGTCCTCGCCTTCTTAGAACGGTGAACAGACGTCACTAATTGTCCAACATATTCACCGTCATCATCAGAGCCGACGACACGATTCCCGAAAGACCTTGCAAAGCGTATCGGCGATATAGGCTCAGCAGAGTCATCGCTGAACGAACTCGACGAACGTTTCCTCTTTTTCCTTTTCGGCGACTTCTTTCCCCATACTGATCGACCCAACGATGCCTCGAAATCACCATCTTCCAACTCGTCGCCAAAATCCATTCCTGATAATGAGGTGACAGTGCCTGTCAAATGCGGAGGTTTCCTTACTCTCCTTTCTCCAGAATTTGGATACCAATTGTGTGCCCACGCGCTGTTCATAGCATCGGGTAAGTTGTTGTGTGTAGTCAATGCTTTGGGAACTCGCGGTGTGCGAGGTTTCTTGGGTGAGTCTCGAAGATTCAGCAAAGGCGTATAATAATGAGCGGGCCTCAAGCCGCGTGGAAACGATGGAACAGCTACATGAGAAAGCATCAGAGCTTTCCTGGTCCTCTTTGGAGAAGGCGGCGGCGTGAAAAGGGATGTTTGTGATGGGATAGGTGTCGGGGCGCTTGGGGGCGTCACCGCGCGAGCTACAGGAGCTGTCTGCGATGAAGAGCTCGCCCTCGTGGTAGTCAACGACTGGTAATGGAAGACGTGGTCTGGCCTTGGAATACAATTGGATGGAGTCTATTGATACTCGCGTTGACATGGGATGAATATTAAAAAACGCCAAAACGTACCACCAAATTCTGATCCTGACTTGACGTCGAAGACGTTACGACGCAGCTATCGGAAATGTCATGTGAAGCGGCATTGGCTGTTTCGGAGGGTGTAAAACTGGGCATGATGGTTTGCACATTGAAGGTCGATATTTGAGGTGTAATTAAGGCAGATGTATCTGACGTTTGTATAGGCCCAAGTGCACAGTCCAGTGATGAATTGTGATATCTTGAGCTTGGGCTTGAGTAGGAATTCTTGTGCTACCAAGTCGTCAGCACATATCTATTGATGAAGATGGTTCCATGACGCACTATATCACCCAGCTTTGCCTTTGAACTGTAGATCACTAAATTTTGAGATCCAAAACCACGCTATAGCGCGTGAAATAGACCGACAATGATGATGATGGGAGCAAGGGAAAAAACATTGAAGATCAGTGAGGGGTCAAAACAATCAGACATACGGACACGTGCCTCTTGAACTACGCTCTCTACCCCATGCATACGCGAGTTTTCATGATTCCCGGAGCTATTTGAAGGGCTTTTCGCTTGGGTAATGGCCGTATAACTTGAAGCTGAAGAATGCTGTGAATCCTTGGATTGGATTCCGTTCCAGTTAGCTAAGGAAGAGCTGCTGCTCATCGTGAACCGCAATGAGTAGCAAAGCCAGCTAGTGGAGAGCAGCCCTCGAGGGCTGCAACGAGCGATCGAGTACCGAGATAACTGGAGGCAAAGGAGATTACAGCGCGTCTCTGACTGCGTTTTCGAGCACGTGTGCAAATGACTCCCTTGACGTATTATATCGTTTTACATCCTATACAAGATTTCTTTTCCTAGGCCCTTTTAAACTGTCCCAGTCAAAAAACAGACGTTGTGAAGAGAGTTTCACGATTCTTCTAATCCTTCATTGGTGGGTCCAAGTCATAACATGCCAGTTGGGAGCTAAATTCTTCATCGATATTAGGCTGAACGAGGGGGACGAGAGCTACCAACTTCACGCTGTGCCCTATTTTCTAGAACAAATGGGCAGTACTGCGGAGTTCGTAAATCTCTTCCAAAGGGCCTGTATCCTCATGGAAGTCAGCTTAGCACGATATCAGGTAAGTATTGTGAAACCCAAAGTCGAAATTCGGTTAAAACGCCGGGCGTTTCGAAACCAGAGATGTGTTGACCGAAAGCGGCCTAATCATTCTTGATGCCAGCTCTGGGATGTTGGCACCTATGCACGCCCGTTTTCCGAGCACTGCTTGTTGCGAGCTCCGTTGACTAGAGCAGTGTGGAATCCCGCGCTTTACCGTCTTCGTTGGCGCAACCCGGCCTACCGGCTAACAGTGGGAGAGTTCAATATTCTTCACTCGATGTTGAGGCCCACAGAACGATCCAGGCCATCTAGTTTCACCCCCAATTCGGTAGGCCTCGTTCTTCTCCAATTTCATCTCCTCTGCTGCTCTCGTTCTTGTTTTGATCCTCGGTGTTCATGCACACGCTGGTGTTAACCCCGCCCTCGGTGTCAACGGAAACATGGCTCGTAGTGATGTCAAGAGGCCCAACAATAACTGCGGTGGTGTTAACGTCGGTGTTTCCATTGACTCATCTACTGCGGTACAAGCCGCTGCAGATGGTACATTCCAGGCTACCGTCGTTAACTTCAATGGGTACGTCTTATTGTTCCCTTAATGCCTTGTTCCTATTTTTAACTGGCTATCTCCGAACTTTCAGCGGAGCGGATGGTTCGCGTCAGATGTCCGCAGTTGTCGACGCCACGGGTAGAGGAAACGCTTTCCAAGGAAAGGTCCAGGTCACTCAAAATGGTCAACGGGTGAGTGTCTAGTTCGGAGGTTTGACTAGGATATGTTCCTGAATTTCGGCTTGTAGGCACCTCAAGGTACCGGAAGCGAACCACTCACCGCCAAGTTGCCGGCTGGAACTCGCTGCGCTGGTGGCCGGACTGGAAACTTATGCTTAGTCGTAAGCCGCCACTTGCTGTACCCCTCAAGATAAAAACAGCTAACGAATCGACTACAGTCCTTCAAATCCACTGCAGGGTTTGGTAACTGCGTCGTTGTCCGTCAGGCAGGAAACGGCCGCCGAGGCCTTGTCGCTGCTGTAAGTCGAATATCTAGTCTGGAAGTCAGTGTTAGTAATTTCGGCGTTGTTTACAGGGATCTCGTTCTCCTCGTGCTCTCCTTCAGGAGATTGAGGCTCGCGGAGAAGAAGCCGTTGAAGTCGTCAAGAGGAGCGTCACGAGCTGGTTGTGGGCATAAAAGTGGCGTTAAAGAAGCTTTCTACGTTATTTTTCTCGGTGATAGTCGCTCATGTAACGTCTTGAGATAATGAATTTGTGTATTAGGGCTGAAACACTTAGGGAAGACCCAGTCTTGACTGTAATTCGGCAAAGCAAGAAACGCCATCAAAATCAGCTCAACTTATTGCCCCTCGAAATCATGGCTGCAATACTCCACCGGTTTCCTATGAAACCCAATATTGCTCACCTTCTCCGGATGCTGTTTGGGCACAGCGGACTCCCAGCTCTCACCAGCATTTAATAGTTATTTCATTGGTACCGATGTTCTCTCTCGTCGCAATGTTTCGCCGAGTCTCTTGGTGTTCAGAGTGGTTATTGGGACTTGCTAACAAGATACAAAACATGTACACGTAGACTCCGCTGTGACTCTACTCTGCTCCCTCCCTTAGCCGAGGATACAGAACTCTCTCATCAGAGTCATATCCTTCAGTCGAACGATCATCTGTGTATAACGGTTATATTAGCATGAAAATGACAATAATACCGCTACGTACCGCAGATGACTATGCTTGAGTCGTCCAAATTCTGGAACCGATCCTCATCCCCAATGGGTTGCACAATAGGAAAGCCGAGGGAACGAGCAAAAGCTGTCGTCTCGGGATCAAAGCCCTTGGAAAGGTGCATCATTTCAACGGCTTTATAAGCACCAAGGTCCCAGGTTTGCCACCGAAGATCTATCTTAGTTGTAAAGGATGGAAGACCTAGAGACGCTCTCGTACTCTCCGACATCTCTTCTTGCCCAGAAGGATCAAAAGACCAGAAGTACTCGGGGCTCTCCGCCCGAGACCCCCATATTGACCCGTCTTCAGAAACACAAGAAATGGGTTGGATGAAAAGGTACGTTGCAGGATTACCTGACATAGTATTGGTATATTCTTGTTGGCAAGTGTTCCCTTTAGTAGGATACAGGCCAAGCCAGAAACGAGTGGTAATCGCTGTCGGGAAGATTCATAAGGCTCAAGCGTGTACAAGACCATGCCTAAACTCACAGTATTCTTGCCATTCTTCTTCAGGTATTCCGAGTTGGCCAAAGACACGATGCGCCTGAGCAAGCCACCATTTCTCCATGTCCAGTTCACCATTATGGAGAAATCGGTATGTTAAGGACAGATGGCCACAATTTACCAGACCACTGACTTGATACCTGTTCTCTGTGAGTATACATCATCTAATACAATCAGTTCTTGCGCACCGTATTGTTCCGTCCTTCATGACAACTCCCTCGTCCCCTGCCCACTGGCTATGTTGCACACATACACATTGCAACCTCTCTGCAAATCCCGTCCACCAAACAATACTATCTCGATCATTCATTCTCCAAAGCAAGTCCGGAAGGTATGACCACGCTTCAACAGCAGTCAATCGTTCCCAACTGGACTTGTATGCTTCACTGACTACTTCGAGGAGAACATCTGTTGAGAGTATTCTGATTAGGTAGTCAAAGACAATGCTGGTATTGTTATATGCCCGGACAGAGAGTAGACCTAGTGGTGGATCTGAAGGAACGTCGAACACGCGACTCGGACCAATGTCCCCGATAACATGATTTTCTACACGAGGTCCTCTTCGCAACGTGCCGCTTCTAGGTTCAATCCATAGCTCATCCAGATTCTGTAAGCCTCCATGGTCAAGGCCCGGGGTAGGCAAAACTTTGAGGGACGTACAAAATAATGACGCTCCTCACACATTCGCAAGGCACCAAGCTGCGAATCAGGACATCAGTCAAGTCACAAGTATATCATGGCATTGAAACGTACTAGAAATTGGAAGTATACATAGAGAAAGGGAAATCCCTGGCTCTCATGCTCTACAGAGAGCACACGGTTCAAAGGAATGAGCGCTGCAGAGAACGTCTAAGTTAGCAATTGAGTCACGGATATAACCTTGAACGCGTACCATCGTAGTAGAATATCAGTGCCGGTATACCTCTTCGATTGTTGTTATAGCCAAAAAGTTGGGCGACGTTTAGATCTCTAATGATAATGGTGAGTATGCACCAAGGATTCGTGGTTAGAACACACTTGACAGCAGAGAATTCATAGAAATCTCGTTTGAATACCTATTAGGTTAGAATGTTGAGACCCAGTGATATCGAAAGAGGTAGGTAACCTATTATCGACCTCGAGGGCATCCTTACCACTGTATCTAACATATAGAAACTCTTCATCCTTTCCTTCCCCGCGGACGCGAGCAACGCTGATGGTACGACGAGCGTCCGAGTCCCCTCTCCGCCGGCGAGACAAACGATATAGCGTATCCTTACTGGCATCGCTGTTGCCAATAACCTTCGTTAAATAGATATCACCAGTCCGGATTCGTCTGTACTAAAACCGCTCAACGACACCAAGTCAGCAAAACTCCCGATAACTCGAAGAGAATACAACCAACGCACATCATCCCATATCGTTAACTCATTTTGCCGCTGACGCTCATAATTCACGTGGACGTGAGTATTATGTTGGGACCCTTGGACAATTGTAAACTGGCTTTCGTGAATGGCAATGTTCGAGGATCCTTGAATGAAGGCCATGGTACGTTCGTCGTTAGCCTTCGGAACCGTTGGACCTGTGCAAGGCTTCGTTCCCACGGATAGAACTCCTGGCCTTCTCCGACCTGCGACGCTCAAGTATTCGCTAAACAGATGGCTATGGATAGTGTCTTACTGGATAATGAGCCATCGAAGGCTTTCTTTCTAAGATGTACATATCGTCGTCGTAGAACCCGCTTCTAGGTCTACTATTACTCCTGCCTCCTGCCTCGTGCAATCCCAAGTCACTGTTCATTTCTCTCCATAGGCCGCGGAATTCATAGAAAACACGACGAAACAAGCAATTAAGGAATTAAGGCCGTCAATAAAGGACGCTGCAGAGTTTGGAAAGGACCGGAACGGAGGATATTAGGTCAGTTTTCAAGTTTCAAGAATGACATTCTGTGTACTTACTGAAGCAAACTTGGCGTTTCTAGAGCTGAAATATAACCCAAAATACACATACATAGCGGGTTCCGAGCGCTTCGGCCACCAATCCGGACTGCGCCCCTGTCGTCCTATAAACACAAGCCCAAGTCGTGGCATTATCCAAGTTTCTCTGCCGTTCATATGTCTAAGAGCATTGTCAAACTCGTGTATTTAAGGTGCACTTATCGCTCGCCCTCCTACCCGTCTCTATTCTCATTCTCTTCATTCTAATGCACCAATGGCACTTGCATTGCCAGAATACACGCCGTCCCTACCCTCCCCACATTATTCAGCGGATCCCATGTGCGGGGAAACGACACTTGCGTCAACCTCACGTTCAATTAGCATCCATCGTACTCCCACCGGAACCTTTACCAAGGACTTTGGAAGCATGGCCGTGACTTTGGAACAGCAGGAGGAGACCGCAACTTGCCCATCGTACGGTCGGAATGGTCTGATCGCGGGCAATATCATGTTCAGAGAGGCGGGGCCAATACTTCAGGTACAGCTTAAGGTATGTGGCGCGTGACGTACCCGTTATCGTTTTTCTTGTGATTCTTGGCTTGCACTGACAACTTTTACTCAGCTTGCAGGGAAACTTAGACTAAACATTTCTGGGTGTAACGGGGGTTCCAAATCTGTCAAAACTATCAACGAGACCTTTGACCTATGGTCAACCTCATCTTCAACCCCAACGTGCCCCGAGACCTTGCCCTTTGCTACCGTACTTCCATCGACGTTCCAAGATGGCGATACCTCTCGCCCATTGCCTCCGTCGTACGAGGTCACCTATACAGGTGTGCCCGGTCTATTCGCAAAGTGTTCATATTACCTCCAAATCCTTATCAAGTCACGTTCCCCGATATGGACGAGGAAGAAGTTGTAAGGCCATAAGTTTTTCTTGGTGACGCCACTCTGATCAATAGCAAGTTTCCATCTTCCGTTACATTATATACCGCGCAAGAGGCCGCATCAGCCTGTACTGAACGGTCGAGACTTCATTTCGACAGTGAAGGTGTTGCCAGAGGAATGGCATCAGTCTTCCTCCGTACTCAAAGTCCGCTACGCCCACAAAAATATACTGAAGCCAGTTGACATTTACGTACGCTTTTCTCTCAACTCGTCCGAGCTACGTCAACTTATTCGTCACTCCAAAGTTTTTCGTTCCCATTGTCAGGGTCTTTGGACTTTCAGATACAATACCGATACACATCCAATTCTCTGGACCACTTTCATCTCTCCAAAAGGTCTACTCGCATCTTATCCTCGAAGATGAGTCTCTCCCAAAATGGGAGCAAGCCAAACGAGCGCAAACGTCTATGGTCTTTTCGGTGACACTACGTAGACAGATATCAATTGAAGTGAAGGGTCGACAGGCGTACAAGAACTGGGTTATTGGAGATGGCGTCCTTCGTCCCACAGCACCTCCCTTCATGGAACCAGACCAAGGACTTCGTAGCCCCGGAGATATCGAAGAAATGGACTGGGAAGGCGAAATGCGATGTAAAGAGGACGTTCGAGTTGGTCAATTCAATGCAGGGAGCATTGCTGTCAGGGTACGTCCAGTTCTAATGATGTTTAATCAGAGTTCTGAGCGATCTTCAGGATTATATCCTTTTCTCCATAAGCTCGCCATCGACAGCAATCCCCTTCCACGCTGTAGCCAACGCGGTGGCTATATCATTGACCACAGATCCGTGGTCGGCGGTTGTTTGAGTAGGTACTCTTCACTATTTGATACCCTTTCTTCCTTTCTCGTCTGCCTGTTTCGCATGCAGTATCAGCATGCTCTTGTTCCATATGATTTCTCTCTTGTATCATATGTCTGTGTACAGTATCTTTTAGTATGTATGTAATGCGTCTACATCTGGTTTACACTTCCACCTTTCGTGAATCTTGTCTAGAATGCAACGTTTCTGGTCACCTGGGCCCATTCATCAACAGACTTCTTGAGTATCTCCCAATGCCTGTTAAACGTCGATTCGGCATCCTCTCCAAGCACAAGCGTACCCGGCCACTTCTTCCCTTTCGCTACACCTTCACCTCTAACAATATCCACAATTACCTCCATTCCTTTATCGGGATCTCCAGGCTCAGATCCAGGAATCGTCGTCACTTGGGAGATAACTCTCTCCCGCATAGCGTTGTAATCCGTTATGGGGTTGGAAGTGTGGAACGGAATGCCGTAGATGTTTTCGGTCCGGAAGGCACCTGGTGCGACGAGCAGAGTGCGAATGCCCAAGGGTGCTACTTCTACAGCCAAAGCTTCGGTTACGGCTGTAGGCAAGGAATGAAAGAGTTGAAAATGAAAAAACAAGTCAGTACAAAGACGAAAGGAATCATATCAAATATGAAAGAATCTTGCCGTGGATTGCTGCTTTGGATGCAGCGTATGCTCCTAGGAACAGGTCAAGTAATGTCAGAAACCTTTGTAGTAGGAACAGAAGGCAACACACACACACCAATTCCAGGCGTATCAGCTCTCCAAACCGAACGACTTCCAATAGTGACTATGGTGCCCGATTTCCTAGCGCGCATGTAGGGCAAAACCGCGTTCGTAACGTCCATAATCCCAAAAACGTTGGTCTCAAACTGCCGGCGATACATTTCCGACCTGCGTAAGAACAAGTTCAGTTCGTGTCTTCCTGCTCCTCGTAGAAACTCACGTAGCCTCTTCAACGATCCCCAAATACCCATTTCCAGCATTATTCACCAATACATCGATCCTTCCCCAGAACTTGACAGCCTCTTGGACGATATCCTTGATCTTGTCGAATCCATCAGTAATATCGAGTCGTAATAGGTGCAAGCTCTCGTTTTTCGACGAGTCCGAGTATAAAGCTTCGAGTTTTTCTAATGATCGAGCCGTTGCGATGACTAGATCACCACGAGAAAGGGTTAATTTGACGAGACGGTGGCCAAAGCCAGATGTCGTTCCTGCGGATGGGATGATGTGAGCGTTGAACTAGGAGGTTGTACTGTATAAGTAGGATGAAGACGAACCTGTGATAAACCAAACTAGCTGGCCAGTAGTGCTGTTTGTTGTCCCGTTCATTTCTCTCTTGGTATGGATCTGAAGCTCAAGGTGATATAGAGAAGATAAAGGATGCCCAACGGTCGCTCATGGACATTTAATGGTGATGGAGCACAGTGATAGTAGTCGCCGCAGTCGGCCGGATTCATGTTGAACCGAAACCCGAGTATGGTGGGGGTATTAGGGCCGCTCTTGCCCAGTGAAGATGACACAAGATGACAAAACATGCTACTTAGCATGTATTGACATTGACAATAATTGATACAAAAACGACAGCGACTATGACAGCAATTTATACTAGATACACGGCCATGACCGCGAGGTTTCGATGAAAGGACGTTCAACGTCCCATACTAGCATCAAGTTGTACTCGTAGCAAAGCATATAAGGATATGACATAAAAACCAGACGTACTGCTGGGGATTCGCCGGCGTCAGCAGTTAGATACGTGATATGTTGACTCACAGAGTCTAGGTGGGAGAGGAAGAGAGAAAGGAGGAGTCAGGGAGTCGGGTATCGTTCAGTGGGAGACGTGAACGGCCCTTCTGAACTTGGATCGGTTGTGTGCACGAAGGGCCTTAGGAGGCGTCGGTGCGCTGCGTTTTCTGGACACGCGGCGGCGGCATGTGTGAGAAGAGGTAGAGTTTCCGTTACCGGCCCCTTGCTGAGAACCGGTACCAGAAACGCCACTGGTAACTCCAGAGTTGGGACTAGAGTTGCCGTCGTTATTAACGAGATGTGTGTTGGAAGGATCGTGTTCATTCTCCTTTCCATCCTGGTTCTGGTTTTGACCCGAATTGTTATTGTTGTCGTTATTGTTGTTGTCCTGTCCATTGCCATTGTTGTTCTGGCCGGACTGGTTCGAGTTATCGTTAGAACCGTTGGATGAATCGTTATCGTTGTTGGAGTTTCCTTCTCCGAGGAGTATATCGATCTTCGGTCCGGGCATGATGTAGTTCTTGAGCCCATCGAAGATCTAACATAATCGCCGTTAATTTACTGGAGACAAAAAATAGAATAGAAAGCTTGCCTGAGGAACAAAGATGCCAGGATCGTCGTCGTGGTACGCTCCAGGAAGCTTCACGAGATCGTCGCCAGTCGGCTTCCTAGAACCATTGCCACCAACTTTGACCTGGACACAGTTGGGGTAGAATTCTGCACCGCCCATCGAGTTGGCGACGTGCAAAGCAATGATCTCGTGACGGATGAGGTAGTTTCCTGGTGCGAGGTCGGAAGGAATGGTAGCAGTGTCAACCCCGCCAGTCTTAAGACTAGCTTGCTTCCACTTGCCGCCTTCGAGTCCAGATTCCGCAATCTTGAACCATTCCGCGTTTTCCGAGTGGAACTCGCTGCAGCTCTGGTCGCCGCAAGATGCCATATACGTCAGCATGGGACCGACTTCATGGGGCCACTACCGAATGGAAGTATAATTAACTAGAGTCGAAAAGGATAAACTTGGGAACCGAAGACTTACGAAGCCTTTGCTGTCAGCAGCACGCCAGTCAAAAGTGATGGTGCTGCCGGGATTGATATCCGCTACGCTGGAGGCGAGCTGGGCATCTTTACCACAGTTGATGGCAGCATTGTCAGCACCCTTGACAGGCTCTTCGTTGGCAACTTGTCTGATGATACTATCCCTGGCAGGTGCTCGAGGAGGAATTCCCTCGTAGCTCTTGCCATCAATAGACACTCTAGCGAGATATCCATGGGCTGAGGCGTATGCGGCGAGGGTGATAGAAACGAGTACGGAGACAATCATGGTGTATGTGCTTCACGGAGTTGGAACCAAAGATTGTGTTGAAAGTCGGGAACCGTGAAGTTGGAATGAGAGGACGCGACAAACGGCGAGTTTGAGGGAAAGGAACGAGGGTAAGCGAAGGGCTTGGAAAAAGCAACCGACACTACAAGGGAGGGGAGGAGAAGGAGAAGGACGTATCCGTAGGAAAGAGACGGTGTGAATATTTTGGTATTATATACCCAATTTCACGTGCAGTTGGAAAATTTACTCGATATGGAGCATCAACGACGCGATTTGTAGACGAGCTCCACTTGGACGGTGACAGTGGCTGATGGTAAGAAGCGACCGAGAAAGGTTCCTTTGAGCCTACTTGAGCTTCTTGCTTCTTCATTTTATACATGCTTCCTACACGGATCCTCTTGGTTGTAGTCAGTCAGTGTCAGTACAAGTACATGGCCAGTACGTGTTTCACCTGTCTGCCTTGACAATCATATGTTCATCATGTCCATCTGATCCATCATCGATCCCATATGCGCAAATTCCATGGAGGCTGATGATGAATTCTAGGGTCACTGGTTGCTACGCTTCACATAACCTCGTAGTGCGGTTACGCAGCAGTTCCAAAGTCCCCTATAGCAAGAATGATTCGCTTGAGCATCGAGTATGTACGTCCTCGCTAGTCTTCACTTGGAGCTCCTGCCAGCCAATGTCGACAGTTCTGACGCATCAGAGGGGTGAGAGGGGATGAGAACAGCGATCGGTATTTGCCGAGCATTTCCCATTGTCCCGTCTTCCCCGATCCAGTCATATCGATTTCCCCTGAATGTTAACTACAACCCTCAAGCAAGAACTTGAAACCAATCACCACTCTTTTGGAAATAGTATCTGTAACCGGTAACTTTACCGTTGAGCCGAGAACTCTCAGTGAACATTAACTCCGCCGTCATCGAAACTCCAGCTCCATAAATCTTCCTTTTGGGCTCACGAACAACTCTTGATTTCTGCGGATTTCTGCGGCTGGACACACATCTTCCGGTTGCTCTCGGATCTCTCTGGTATGATCGGTCGTCTTTGAGGCCTTTCATAGCCATTCCGCTGCGAGTTTGTTGAACAAGATATTTGGTCGACTGTAGTACGGCGGGGTCATCTCATTGTCAAGGAACGCTCACTTTGGTAGTATCAATCTCTCTTGCATCTCTAGGAGACGAGACGAGGTGGGGGTACTGGGGACACTGGGGAGACTATGTGCTATCTCATCTCTGCACATGGTTCCAACGTGGTTCACACTCACTCTCAACCCCCTTCTTCCGCTGCGTCGACAAGGTCCCACACCAACCTCGACGACGTTTGTGCTGAATCCTCGTGCATCTCTGCTGCAAATTCACCCGCTAAACTCATGCTTAGCCCTGAAAGTTCTCATGTATGACCAATTCATTCATGAACCGCACTCGACTTTCTCTGGCAGGCGGCAAGATCAGCACAGCGCCCAACAAAGCCACTAGGAACGGACTCGACTAGTACCCCAAGTGGTGACAAGTCGAGGCAAGCTTGCAAACAGAGCTGATTGCCCAGATGCCATCTTCCGAGGTGAGTTGAGGAACCGGCAAGTGAGATCATCATACTTACCGGCACGGGGCTCCTTCCTCTCTTCAGATACCCTTGTGTCACGTCTAGAACTAAGACTTACAAAACGCTTAGCACTTAGGCCTAACCCAATGGCAACCCTCGTGTATGTCTGCCCCCGTTTCATCTACTCATCATATCCTCGGCCCACCGATCCGACTATTTCATACACACACGAAAACACGACACGAACTCACCTTATGTATCTCTGTGCTTCCCATTTGCCCTCATCCACTGGGCGAGGCGTATGAAACTGAATACGCAGTTGAAACGCGAAACTTGAAGCTTCAGCTGCGAAAGTCAGCGATGGGCATATTAATGCAACTCCTGACTTGAGGTAGCATGCAGTCCCGACGATGTCACTTAATCTGCTGAGCGATATGGAGATAAAAACATGACGCGGCAATGTGAAGCTTTGACTGCGGGGTGCGGGGGATATTCATTGAAACACCAACTTCAATAAGTCACGGTAGGATAACGTGGACCTATCATCTTAATGCCTTCATCCAATAGACAACGATCGCTGGGAAAGATGCGGAGAGTATTCAATTAATTGTCGTCGATTGATCGACGTGATGGTCTGTGCATGTTTTTCTTTCGTTGCCCATCATTAACACTGACTTTTTCAGTAAAGCACATCCTGTATTCACGCGTTTTCATTGCTCAGCTTATGGATGGAGAGGAATAGACACAGGTAAACCTACCAGGAGCCATGTCGTATCGCTGGCTTGAGAATACCTTTTGGATTTCAAAGGCAGCCAAGGATGGTCTATCATATACACATACCAGACACGCACATCAGTGTATCATTAATCTGGTACTCGGGGTTAGAGATGATCGATGTCTTCCGATGATGCAGATTATCATCTTACTTTTAGCTACCTAGGCCTCGAATCCCAAAGAGATCAATCACTTTTGAGGCACGGAGCTCGAATGAGGATGTGCAGCCGAACCTCGAAATGGGCGCCTAACAGGCGTTTATTTCTTCTCACGATCGACCTCTATCTTTCCCTCTCTCATCGTGTCAACAGCGCACCATCGCGGTGCCCTCTTTGTAACCGACATTCAATCTCAAGACGTACGTTCTCTAAAGAAATTCAGGATATAGCGGATTCCGAATCCGAGCGGGAGATATTGTTTTCGTGGTGCGCATGGTAACGATCTCCATACACTAACTGAAGAACGCACAGCATGTTGATGGGTGGTCTATGACGTTGGTTATAATGGGCGTCTGAATATCATACTTTACTCTTCAATTTGGGAAACCTGGCGGTTCCGGTCGGCGCTTGAGCTCTTCTATCGAGTAGTATCGGCGGCCAATTTGAATTTTTCGGTGAGCTTGAGCTTTCGGAAGACCTGAAGATAAGTATTGTTTGTTGAAGGCAACTCCGCAAGGCACTCAACAGGTCGATCATATAGATTTTCCATCACGTCACCCGTAATCTGTTCACAACTAACAATTCTTGGAGCTTGGGCGTTCTCCGTTGTGCAAAAATCATGAAGTGTCCATCGAGGTCACTGCTGATAAAGATAAATAAGGCCAGTCGGGTGTCTTTCGAAATTAGCTCATATGATCGTATAGGGCTTTTTTAGGTGATGCGCTACGCGATATCAGAACTTGTCCTTAGTCTTCTTCGACGGCGGTACAAGATCAACCTCAAGCAACAGGATGGGAACTGAGATGCTGATATCAGCACGTTGATGGACACTTCATGATCTTTGCATGGTGGCCAACTCCTAAATTCCTGATGAAGGTATGTTCAATCCCCATACCTAGATCCATATGCATATAATATCGCTTTGTCTCTTGCCAAAAGACATCACACTCATTCTTGCTCACTCATTCTTTCGAGCCTTGGTGGCTCTTCACACTCTCTTTTACCTTTGACTTTCGTTTAAGGCCAACATGATTCCTCTCATTCCCGTTCTACTTCCCCTCTTTTTTGGCACAGTTTCTGCCTTGAACGACTGGATGAAACCCTGCCATGAAGGGGAATGCTCTTATGACACTGAGCAAGGCTCTCTCAAGATCGTACGCCATCTTTTCAAAGTATCAAGATCTGATTCTCACAAGTATACTTTTAGTGGGGCTCTCCCGATGCCATCACCGACATCACAACGGCGGCAAATTGGACAATTCTTAATTGCGACAAGGATGCCTTGGCCCAAGATATAAGATTGGTTTGTACCGACTCTGAGTCGGGGTGCATTCACTTGTGGCAAAACACCGGTGCAGTTGGAAAACTCGTCCGGCTTCCCGAAAGCGTACTGTTTTTCGTTTTCTCTCTAGTTCCCATACTGACTAAACTTTACAGTGCGGAAAGAGTGCATTCGCACGAATTTCCCGCAACTGGGTTCATGAGGATCAGTCTTTGCCTCCTCAGCTTGCAAAGACGCTTCGTCGACGGGATGGAACGGTCCCGGAAGTACAAGGCTTGGCGCTCGATACTGACTTCAGCGCGATAGATCCAGCCCAGTGAGTTTCGCGCCATTAGGCAATATGAATATAACTTACTGATTTTCCCACCTTGTAGAAATGGGAATATTTCTTTTTCGATCCAAGGCTCAAATATACCTGGAGCTATCGGTAATTCTAGCATTACCCCGACACGTAGGAGTCACCTCGCCAAAAAGGGGGACTCTGATTTCGTGGAGGATCTCTTCATAGGTAAGAGAGTCAAAATAATGTTATTCGCTTATACTCACCTTGATTGTTTTCCCGCAGAATTTGGCTCCTTCAACAAGTCAGCCACAAAAGATCTTCCGCCCGTCAATGTGGACAAAACATTCCCGATATTCGAGGAGAATATCTCCTGCCCCGCCACCGGAGATTTGCCTGCCACTAATGCATCTATTAAAGCTGATGCGGCTACCAAAGCCAATGCGGTCGTTTCAATAGGCATCGCCGCTGCAGGCACCATCGTCCCGCCCGAGTTCAGCGAGTTCGGTATCTTCGCAGGTTCGGCACTTTCGAGTTTTTTACCACTGTCCTAAGCTCACCTTCGTGCAGGTCTCGACGCTGATTTGCAAGGTACCTTGCGACTTGTCGGCTCTGCATCGGTGAGTACTTCCCTGTCTCGAAACCTGACCATCGTTAACTCCATGAAGGGCACTGCCGACTCTGGACGAATTACCTTTTTCGAAATGGGACTCTCCGGATTGGATTTCCATGGGTAAATATCCTTGATGATCACAAAGACCTATTGTTGAACTCTTTGTAGGATTCTTACTCTTGGACCGTCATTCAAAATTCAGGGACAAGCCAAGGCAACCCTCGATATCGACGCGGATCTTACTGTCGACCTTGCCTACACTATTGATAACGCTAAACTCTTCTTCCCTAAATCTGACACTCAACAGTCTGGAGGTGACTTCACTCCGACGAACACTCGTACGTATTAACCCTGACGCTGCCCATTTTTTTTCTTACACTCTACTAGCGCTTAAACTGTCTGTTACCCCCTCCGTAGCATCAAAAGCTGTCGTGGAAGGTCACATCATACCCACTCTTCAATTTGGAGTCTCAGCACTGGGAGGTATCGCTGAAGCTGTCATATTCGTCGACCTCGATGCCAGTGCAGCAGTGACTCTCAGTCTCAATGCATCGGCCAGTGTCAGCACGAACATCACAACGCCAGTTGAAACTCAAGCCAATGTGACCGGGTGCTTGGATGTTGGCACAGGTCTCGATGTCAATGCAGGCGCGGATGCATCATTCTTTAAAATTTTCGACAAGAACACAAAGGTCAACCTGTTCACGAAGAAGTTTGATTTATTCAATGTGCGTGTCCTGTGGGTGTGCTTTATAGATGAGGGGATTAATTTCTCGGCAGAAATGCTTGGGTACCAATACCAAGCGGGAGGTTTCTCAGCTGCACGTCTCTCGTCGCCGTGCACCTTTACGGATGCTTAAGCGAGACCTCACCTGCCCGACATTTGCCACAGACATTGTTTCTGTAGTTGACGAGGCAATATCCACTGCTGAGTATGTCCCATTGAAGATTCTTTAGTCTCTCTTATTGATTCACCTCTGCAGCATTAAAGCCTTGCCTTGATTACCAAGTGACAGATATTCGTTGCTTTGGTAAGGATGCTTCTGCATCATTCTTTGGACTCATTAGGAGCTTGGATTTCCCTTTAGCACATTCCACTCACTTTCACCCATTTTCACTCTCATTTCCAGCCATTATACCCTCTTCGATAAAATCATTTGGTCATAGAATAAACTTATATCATAACATTTCCCGGTAGCCATCGTATGGGCTCCCGCAATTTGCAGCGACTTCAAATAAGACAGTCTTGTCTGTCGAATGCAAAGGACTCTTCAGTTATTCTGGACCACCAAATTAAGTACCATGTTTGCCTCATTTGCGCCAAGACAGGCCAAGGTAAGGATATACTTACCTTCATGAATGAGAGCAACAGCGAGATCAAATCCTTTCTATATATTCAGTGGTAAGTCTATGGAATACGATATGACAATGTTGCTGCATAGACACTTGAGAGAGGATTTAGCTGAAGACTGGCAGTTTTGAGACCGAGGTTGATGGGACATTGTGAGTACGCTGAAGATAAGTTCGACAGGGCCGATGGCGTTGAGATACGCGAGTAAACTTGGAGAGTTGATGCATGTGTTCTCTGGTACGACCACCGAGTACTTCATGATGTCTTATGAGTTCCAGGATGACTCGCCATGCACAAATGGGTTGGTATCCGGCAAAAAAAAAAAAAGCCTTCATATTGGTCGTTGGATGAGCCGTTCAATCCAAGACATTCAAACGACACGTACCTAAGGACGCGTTTTTCCCGGTACATCCCACCAAACGCTTCTCGAGCGATATCAAGTCGAGATCGGCAGTTAAAACCAACTTTTTTCAGGGCAAGAATTAGCATCATTGAGGAGGTATGACTGGCAACGATACATGAGAGACATCATCAATTCCACGCACCCAAGACCGCCCCCACACCCCCAATGAGCCTGTCATGTGGTGTTATGGACCTTGTGGGGAGGTCCAAACTGGTGATTTCAGACCTTGACGGAGAGGAGGCGGGGACGTTGTTGTCCATGGTAGTGTTGGACAAAAGGTAGAGCCTGGAACCTCGTCGCCGCGGCACTTCGGCCGACGTAACAAGGGTCACGTGTCCTCGGCACCGGCCAGTCGTGTCTCGATGATTCATTCCGCTATTCCAATATCCCGATTCTCTGAGGCATTTTCAAACTTCTCAAAAAGATTCAAAATTCAACCGGCCCATGCACACATCCCAAAGGCTGACTCCCTACTGTACCTTCGCTCACGAACCGAACTCTTACCCAAGAGCCTTCGAGGTTAGAGCGGAGAATCCAGCACTCTGCCATGAGGGATGACGATGCAGGCACGATAAACCGGTTCCCTGTAGATGTTGCTCGGCATTGCCGTCAATCCCGGAACCGGGAGGATGTGACTGCGAACAGTGCAGAAGAATGGTGTATTTAGTACGTGTTTATTAATCCATGTGTTCTGTCCCAGTTTGTGAGCATCAACCCGACAACTTCAGGAATCATGCTTCGTACCAGATACCAAGAAAACATGAAAATCCATCCCCGATTTTTATCTACCGAATGATGCGGCAATGCAAAGCTCTGACTGCGCAGTGCAGGGGATATTCACTGAAGTGCCAACTTCAATAAGTCGGAGTAGGATAACGTGAGGCCATTGCACATATCTTAGTTCCCCATCCAATAGACATCAGTGATCACCAGGAAAGATGTGGGATGGATTCGATTAATTGTCGTCGATTAATCGACATGATGGTTCGTGCATGCACTAAGTCCTGTCTTCAGGCGTTTTCATCGCTCAGCTTATGGATGGAGGCGAAAGGACAAGCACGCCTACCTGGACCCGTGTCATATCGCTGGATAGAGATTTCATTTTGGCTTTCGAGGGCAGCCTGGGATGGTTTAGAGTACACATGCCAGACATACGCATCAGTGTATCGTCAATCTGGTTCTCGAGGTTAGGGATGATTGATGCCTTCCGATTATGCAGATTGTTAGTCCCATCTAAGCCTCGAATGATCTTCGAAGCATTGAGCTCGAGCAAGCAGTCAACGAGCAGCAGAACCTTCGAAATGGGCGCCTAACGGGCGCTTCCATCATGACGGGAAATTTCCTCCCACGGTCAACTCTTTCCCCTCCCTCATCATGTCAATAGCATCAACGCGGTGTCCTCTTCGTAATCGAGAAGTTCTGTTTTTGCTATGTGCATGGCTACGGTCTCCATACCATACGCACTACTAAAGAACGATGGATTTTTTGCATAGCATGTCCATGGGTAGTCTATGGATTGGTTGCGTTGGTTACGATGGGTGCCTGAACACCACACTCTGCTTTCTAGAGACCTGACGGCTCTGGTCTGTGCTTGAGATCTCCGGTGGCCAAAGATTCGATGGATACCGTGGGTTCATTGAACGGACAGCTGAGCAAGCTTGAAGGCGTTATGAACAGGAATATGTTGTTACTGGAGGCGGCTTCACCGGGCGCTCACTAGGCTAATCATATGGATTTCCATCGCATCGCCCGTAATTTGTCGCTCAACATCACAACCAACAATTCTTGGAGGCTAGCCGACGTGCGAAGATCATGAAGCGTCTATCAACGTGGTGATATGCTCAGCTCCCACACCTGGATCCATGTGTATAATAGTGCTTTATCCTACCAGACATCACTCCCATTCTTGCCCCCTCATTCTTTCAAGCCCTGGCTGGCTCTCTGTTCTCTCTTTTGACTCTCGCCTGAGGCTAACATGATTCCTTTCGTTTTCGTTCTACTTCCCCTCTTTTTTAGCACGGCTTCTGCCTTGAACGATTGGACGGTACCCTGTTTTGAAGGGGAATGCTCTTATGATACTGACCGAGGTTCTCTCAAGATCGTACGCCATTTTTTCAGAGTATCAGGATCTATTTCTCACAATCACACTTCCAGTGGGGTTCTCCCGATGCCATCACTGACATCACGACAGCGGCGGGCTGGACAATTCTCAATTGTGACCAGGATGCCTTAGCGCAGGACATAAGATTGGTTTGCACCGACTCTGAGTCGGAGTGCAGTCACTTGTGGCAAAACACTGGTGCAGTTGGAAAACTCGTTCGGCTTCCCGAAAGCGTAATCATTTCCTTTCTCTCTCTAGTTTGCATACTAACTAAACTCTACAGTGCGGAAAGAGTGCATTCGCACGGATTTCCCGCAACTGGGTTCATGAGGATCAGTCCTTGCCTCCTCAGCTTGCAAAGACGCTTCGTCGACGGGATGGAACGGTCCCGGAAGTACAAGGCTTGGCGCTCGATACTGACTTCAGCGCGATAGACCCAGCACAGTGAGTTTCGCGCCATTAGGCAATATGAATATAACTTACTGATTTTCCCGCCTCATAGGAATGGTGATGTTTCTTTGGCGATCCAAGGCGCAAATATCCCTGGAGCTACCGGAGACTTTAGCATCACGTCGGCAGGTCCTGCACGTAGGAGTCGCCTTGTGAAAAAGGGGCTCTTTGATTTCATTGAGGATGCCTTTAACAGTACGAGGGCCAAAACCATCTCATTCATTTTTACTCACCCTAATCACTTTCCTGTAGAATTCAACTCCTTTGACAAATCAATTACAAAAGACCTCCCACCCGTAAACGTGGATAAAACATTCCCAATCTTCGAGGAAAAGATCACCTGCCCCGCCACTGAAGACTTGCCCGCTTTCGACGCATCCATTAAAGCTGATGCGGCTACCAAAGCCAATGCGGTCGTTTCAATAGGCATCGCCGCTGCAGGCACCATCGTCCCGCCCAAATTCAGCGAGTTCGGTGTCTTCGCAGGTTTGGCACTTCCGAGTTTGTTGGCACTGTCATAAGCTTACCTTCGTGCAGGTCTCGACGCTGATTTGCAAGGTACTTTGCAGCTTGTTGGCTCTGCATCGGTGAGTGCTTCCCTGTCTCAAATCTAGACCGACACTAACTCTACGAAGGGTACCGCCGACTCTGGACGAATTACCTTCTTTGAAGTAGGAGTTCCCGGATTGGATTTCCCTGGGTAAAAATTCTCTATAATCACAAAGATCTATCGCTGAATTATTTGTAGAGTTCTTACTCTTGGACCGTCGTTCAAAATTCAAGGACAAGCCAAGGCAACCCTTGATATCGACGCGGATCTTACTGTTGACCTTGCCTACACTGTCGATAACGCTAAGCTTTTCTTCCCTAAATCTGATGCTCAAAAGTCCGGAGGCGACTTCACTCCGACGAACAGTCGTATGTATCAATCTTGACTCTGTTTGTATTACTTTACTTACTCTCTGCTAGCGCTTAAACTGTCTGTTACACCCTCCGTAGCATCAAAAGCCGTCGTGGAAGGTCACATCATACCCACTCTTCAACTCGGAGTTACAGCACTGGGAGGTGTCGCTGAAGCTGTCGTATTCGTCGATTTCGACGCCAGCGCAGCAGTGACTCTCAGTCTCGAGGCGTCGGCCAGCGTCAGTACAAACATCACAACGCCAGTTGAAACTCAAGCCAGTGTGAACGGTTGCTTGGATGTTGGTACAGGTATCGATGTCAATGCAGGTGCGGATGCATCATTCTTTGGGCTTTTCGACAAGAACACAAAGGTCAACCTGTTCACGAAGAAGTTTGATTTATTCAAGGTGCGGGTCCAATGGATGTGCTATACGAACAAGGAGATTAATTTTTCTGCAGAAATGCTTGGGTACCAGTACCAAGCGGGAGATTTCTCAGCCGCGCATCTCTCGTCGCCGTGCACCTTTACGGATGCTTAAGCGAGACCTCACCTGCCCGACATTTGCCACAGACATTGTTTCCGTAGTTGACGAAGAAGTATCTGCTGCTGAGTGCGTCCCACTGAAGGTTCTTTGATCTCTCCTGCTGATTCACCTCTCTGTAGCATTAAAGCCCTGCCTTGATTACCGAGTGACACTGGCAGATAGCTGTTACTTTTGTAAGGATGCTGCTACATCGTTCTTTGGACCCTTTATGAGTTTGTATGGGAGTACATATAATCTAAATACTATAATAATGGGGGCAATAAGGGATTATAACATGGAATACTGAAAGTCCAATCCTACCAGAGATGTCCGTGCAAGGGTGACAAGGTATCTGGGCTCTGTACGTACAACGGACGATCAACTTTCACTTCCACGTTCATCTCATCGCAAAAACTCCGGTTCATCGACGAATATGGCCTCGACGTCCTTCCAATTGCCTTTCTGTCCTTTCTGCTTCTGCTGCCACACCTTCTGTCGTTCATCCCAATACTCTAGCTTTCCATCTACACGAGACGGTGTCCACACACGCTCACCAGTATCACCATCTGTCTCAGCTGTGAACCATCTAGGTCGATGAGGAGGCAATTGTCCCTCTTCCCTAGCCCGCCTGGTCGCACGTTGCTTCTCTTCCTGTTCCAGCTTCAGATCGTTCGCCTGTTCGTAGTATCCGGTTTCGAACGCGCGTTGATCGGGCCGCAGCCGACAATCAGTAGGGCAGATATAAGGCTTCAATGTGTCCTTCGGGCAGTCGTTTAATGTCAAAGCAAACGGTGTCAAGTTGAATGGTGTTCCCGAAGGCTTTTCTGAGTTCCTCCATAGTAGGAAAAACTCCGGTGAAGCGGATGGAGAGGTCGCTCCACTGACAGGAAGGTCGGGATGAAGTTCGCCAGTACCAGAACCGGCAGTGCGAGCGATGAGCTGAGAGTTCCATCGTCCGGCAATATCTAGAACAACTCTGCCTCTTGAATCCAGGACTTGACCACTGATCTCGTAGGCGTCTTTTCCTCGCCAGCCTCTCGGTTTGAATGTCAATATACAGGTGTCTTTCGTGCGGTGATTTGTGATCTGAACGATGATTGATATAAATTTAGAAGTCTCTTCAAGGTTTGTGAGACTCACGATCATATCTCCGTAATGGTCTATCGTCGGTGACCCAAGGATGAACCCAGATACGGAGGTGGTAACCTTCTTCCATGTGTAGTGCTCAATCACTTTTCCTTTGAGTTTCCCAGAAGCTTTTGGATAATCGGGGGCCCATTCTTCAGGGATCATCAACTCTGCATGGGCGACACCAGTAGGACGGATCTCAAATGACTTTCCCATGAATTTGTTCTGAGCATCAACCTAACAAATATCTTTCCATCAGAGTCATGGGATCCCCAAAAACCAGGTGACGTACTTCACCATAGTAGTTCCAAATCGGTGATTCGGCCCAGCATGCAGAGATTGGTGGATGATGACTGACTTGCTCCGAAAAGTAACGATAATCCTTATCAAGCCGTACGTATTCAAATGTTTCATTCTGGAACGTATCATGAGAAAGGGTTTGCACGTGCTAATGCTCAGCTCACTAGTATGGGGTTGAACGGCTTTGCGATACGGCCAATAGTAGAGGAGTAGTTGGACATAGCAAAGGCAGCAACGAATGCGATTCGACGATGAGCATCTCTTTCGTGCACGGCTGCATCCACTACGGCAGGAGTGAGTCAAGAAATACATCAGAGGAAAGGCTACTTACAACACTCTGAGAACTCCATATCCTCAGCCTATCCAAGAGGTAGTTCAGAAAAGTCGTTCATCAGACATAGAAAAGCGCTCACCATTCGCTGCAACATGCTGGTAGGCTCGTTGAAGAACACCGGGAAACTGATTTTCGTCAAATCCTTCCCAATACTATGCTTCAGAACCGACCACAAACTCGTTGGTGGGCGCTCAGCCGCAACATCGAGTTTGGTTCTTAGGTTACGGTAACCAATGTACGGTAACGTCAAATCTTCGCTCAAGACAGTCTCGTCCATCGAATGCGTAGGGCTCTTCAGTTGTTCTGGTACCACCAAATTGGGTATTGTATTCGCCTCAATTGCGTCGAAGAACTCGTCTTCATCATCAGTATCATCCATATCATCATCTTGTCCAGCTGTGGCTTGGATAACCGTCTCCTGAGTTTCGGATCGACCGACTGCAGCCACTGGCTTGGGGGTAGGCGGTACATCGGATGATCCAGGGAGGCCTTCGATGCCTGGGGACTGGACGAGTGGCTTGAATAACGAGCCTCTTGGGGAAATAGCGGCCATCTGGGCGCCTTCCTCGATGGGTGGTTGACTGACTAAGAAAGATGACCTTTTCCTTGCCTTGAGGGTACCCATGCCTTCTGTGAACCCAGAACCAGTACCAACATCGAAGAACCTGCTACCTCTCTTTCTACTCCTCATCCTCAGCTCGTTCTCCAGCATCTCACCTTCTTTAACTACAGTAGCCAAACTCTCCTCCCAGACCCTCTGCCTATGCCTCTCCGAAGCTAGCTTGCGCTTATACCAATCATCCCGGTCCTTTGTCATCTGCATATACTCGTTCATCATACCTTGGACAACCAAATACGACTCCCTGAGTGCATCAAAATGCTTATTCTTGTTCAGCTGAGGCACCTCCGCACTCAGATTACTGAGAAGTTGTGCGGTAAGGTCAACCTGAGCTGCAGTCGCATTCCCATGCAGATCAAAAGTTTCATTGTATGGGATTGCCTTGATACTCTCCATTGACGACTCGTCGTCCAACGAAGTTGCATCAATCTCGTGTTCACCATTGGCTGCGATTCCGTCTTCCATGTCACCATTATGACTTTGATGAGACGGCTGAGGACTGGTATGCGGAACGGGTTCTTCATTCTCGGATGTCCTAGTGCCATCGCTCGAGATAGTGTGGGAAGTGCCGCTCAGTATGTGCCGACCTTTGGTAACCACACGCTTGATGCTCATTCCGCTGATGCTTGAGCGAGATGGGGCAGAGGGAATAGACGAGGGAATGGATATGGTGGATTTGCTGCCATAATTCAGCACGGACGCTGTTCCAATCGACTGCGACGAAGCATGTCCATGTCCATTATTGCTAGTGGATCGTTCACTTTCGCCGCTTGAGCGTTTCCTAGCCATGAGTATGCCATCTCCCGTATTCGATCTGGTTGGCCCGGGCCTTTCACCATCGCCATCTGTTCCGCTTGCGCCGGGACTATTTCCTTCCCTCTTGTGCCACTCGATGCTCTTCCCAATCGCCTGTGTCCACCTAGCAGCCTCAACTGGGTGATTGGCCTTCATATACCACTTTTGGACCGATTGGTGTCCCCTGCTAGGCGTCGAGTGTACCTCGAACCGTAGCTTGTCTGTTGTTGCTGACGGAATCTTTAGAATTGCTGTCCTCATTGATATAGAACCTCGGCTGGCGATGGTCTCGTCTTCCTGATGGCGGTAGTAGGATAGAACACCGTTTCGAAGCACGAACCATCGAGTATTGTATCCTTTTGCGACATTGGTATACTTGTTGAGATAGCCTTTGAGTGTCGGAGGCTCAGAGACGGGTGCGGATGCTTGGATTAGTGTGGTATCGTGGTTGGCAACTGAATATCCATCAGACAAGCTCAGGAGGATGAGGCCGCATGAACTCACATTGCCGTAAAAACACCCTCACTCGGTCGTCCTTGCCGGTTCCCTCGTACGCTACCCTGCCCCGCCTATCTCTCACAAAAACATCTGCACCGGCACGTACGGCAAGTTCGATAAGTCTCAGATCCTTGCGTTTGGCAGCCTCATGCAATAATGAATTGCCCGAATCGTCGTCGAGATAGGAAAGGTCGATGTGTTTGACTCGGGGTGATTCCAATAGACTCAAAAGCGCTGGCGAAGGTTGGGAGTTTGGCGGAGACATGATATAGCTGTGGAGCAATGATCGGTACGACGCATTGAGAAACTCGCGGGAATCTGAAGATTGTTAATTACGGGTGCAGCTGAAAAAAGCGGCGAACTCACTTTCAATCGCCCGAACTACATCCTTTCCCTTCGCTACCTCCTTGCATGTGCGACCTTGAGAGTCTACAAGTGCATCGTTGATGTCTTCTTGCTCCAGTAATGAATTAACGACGTCTGCTCGCCCAAGCGACGCAGCCAAATGAAGTGCTGTCGTTCCGGAACCTGGAGGGTGAACGCCGTTGGGAGATATAGCGCGATGTGATAATAGTAGTTGAATAGTTTCGACTGCAAGAGGAATTAGTCCCACTACACCTCCTGAGAGTACGTATACACACCAGAACCGCATCTTATTGCCAAGTGTAATGCTGCTGCTCCCGTGTCAAAGTCCCCGTCGATTGACCTCCGCTTATCCTTGCTGATTTCGTTCAAAAATGGGTGAATAAGTGCAGGGTCCCCTAACGGAGCGTGAGTACGTGTACGCGAAGTCGGTCATTCGGCTGCATACCGCTACGAAGCGCTGATAAGAGTTTGACTTGGTATAGAGGTTCAGTGACACCTTGAAATTGTCAGGGTCAAGGGACTGTCGAACAAGGTGATATATGTACGCACTGGTTGACCCCTGTAGAACCGAGGTCGTTGAAGATGGCGGCATGCTGTGAAAAATGGACAGCTGGCCAGTCCAGTCCGCCGAAGCAATAAGTTAACGGTTAAGGTATTACAGAGTGATGGTCGACGGTCAGTCAACTCAAGAGTCCCAGTTGTAGCAGTGAGAACCTTGGGGATAAGTTGCCCTGACACGTGCAGGCCCCAACATCATGACGCATTCAGTGTTCACAGCAGTTGCCCTCAAGTCAATAACATTTGGACGGTGTTAAGTAACTATTCATCCCATAGTATACACGTTTACACTAGTACTTCCCAATAAATACCCAATAACTCGATTGCTTTACCTTCCTTTATACTGCCTTGGCCCTGGTGAAAGTAATTTAGCCAAAGCGTTTCCTCAAATGCTCGCCGGTCGACTTACTGGCTTCCCTTGACTTTCTCATTGACCAGGGGTGCTGGCTTGATGCTATTCTTCAAGCACTGGAGGCCACCTGAGCCCTTGTTCTGGTTCTTGGCCTGTCTTCTTTCCAAAGAGGGCCTTCTTAGTCTCGAGCCGCGGATTGACCTACGCGTAGGGGTAGCGGCTGGTTGATCGGCCTGGTCACCGAAACATTTCTGAACAACAAAGTTATTCAAGGATAATCACACGATGGAAGGGTTAACTTTACCTTGAAAAGCTCGAAGTTCTTGTTGAAGAGGGGTACAGTTGTTTGGTCATCGAACAGGCTGAAGAAGCTCCCTTCTGCACCGGCATTCACATTCAAGCCAGCAAGGACCTTGAAGCATCCACCGAATGATTTGGTGTCCTCGACAGTGGTGTCGTTTCCAGTGGCAGCTCCTTCGTCAACTACCTCACCATCTTCATCATCAACTTCACCAGTTTCATCAGCGACTCCATCGTCTTCGACAGTTTCGGTGTCGTCAACAGCGGTCTCTGTGCTTTCATCAGCAGTAGCGGTCGCGGTAGCTAACTCGGCACTCTTCTTGTCACTAGATTTCTTCGCCTGCCGTGCTCTCAGGGCTTTCGTCTCAGTGGCCTTAGCGGAGCTACCTTTAGCAGTAGGTGTAGGATCGACGAAGACGGTAGAAGTGAGCGTCTCGGTCACAGTTCTGGGGGTTGCCTCTTCTCCAGAATCGTCGACGACCTCGCCGTCCTCTTCACTTCCTGCAGCGGTACCTTCGCCCGCATTGTTGGCTCCCTTGGTGATGACCCGGGACGCAGAGGCAGCCAAATCCAACTCCAGCGATGCGCTGGCATCTGCCCTCAGGAAGATTGCGGCAGAGACGATATCATTCAACGCCGAAACGCCGAGTCTTAATTCGGGGATGAGACTGGCCTCGATAGTACCAAGAGCCTGGACTGAAGGACTAACGGATAATTGAAGTGCTACGAAGGATCAAATAAGCAACATGTTCTAGACCACCAGAACAGGGACATACGTGTATCACCCAGCTTGAAATCACCCTTGGTCTTGTCATTTGCCTTCGCCGGGAAAGTGAACTGAGCGTCGGAGATTTGATACGTGAGACCGACAGTGAGGTCCATGTTGACGTCAAGGCTGGCTGTAGCTCGTGCATTGATTTCAAAGGTGGGTCCGACTTCGAGGATACTGAGCACGGAAGTTGAGCATCTATGACGACTGGAAACAAGGGTACCACTTACCCAGGGAAGGTGAGACCCGGAATACCAACCTGGAAAATCTTGATGTCTCCAGAGTCCAAAGTACCCTATACGAATGATCAGATGAGAACCAACGGAATCAACAGCAGTATGCTTACACCGAGATTAGCCGTCAGAGAAAGCGTACCGTCCAAATCAGCATTAATGCCTAGAGACAATCGGTGTTCTGTTGATTCTGTTGCCAAAGAAACGACTGCTCACCAGCGACAACCTGGAAGTCATCGATCTTTGGGGGCGCAATGGTACCGATTGCAGCCACTCCAAGACTCACCAGCGCGTTTGCATCGGCAAACACGTCGGCGCTCACGTCAGCGTTGACGGGTCCACAAGCAATCTGGCTCCTGAAAATGTTGAAGTTCTGATTCACGTTGATAGGTGGAAGATCAATGTTCTTGTTGACATCAAATTCGTTGGCATCTGAAATGGCTATAGAGTTCCATCGAGCCATAAGACTTGTGCGACTGAGTGAGAGAAAATCCACTCACTATCGATGGCGTCTTTGATGAAGCCTCCAGCTTTCTCAGCCACATCACCAACCTTCTCGCCCGCTTCCTGAGCCTTATCGACAATTTCGCCGAAAAGTCGCCTCTGGAAACGGCTCCGACGCTGAGGACCTACAGGGATCGTTGTACCGTTAACGTCTTGACCTGGAAAGTTGGCACCCTGTATCGCAAAGTTCACTGGTCCCCATCTGTTCGCTGGCGTCAATTGAATCCTCACAACGACTTGTGAGGCGCTCACTTGGATGTGTCAGTCTTAGCAAAGTCAGTGTCAAGAGTCAAGGCTCTGACTGTCGGCTGTTTGTCGTCACGCCTGAAAATACGAGCAGCGAGTTTGGAAGGGATTGATTGATCTTCAGGTGTCCATGCCTTGGCTACGCGAGCGAATGCGCTCTTTCCGCACTAAAGACTTCGAGATCAGTATCAGTGATTCAACTGGCAAATCGGTAACCATACGTTTTCTGGGAGTCGAACAATTTTGTTCTCTGCACCCTCTTCATACAGGTGAGAGCAACCGGCACCCTCCGTATCCTCGCTCCCGCAGACGAGACGGATATCTTGAGCGAGCTTATCCGGAGAACAGTCCAAGATTTCCCATCCAGCAGCGGACGTGATGTCGGAGATTGCTGCATTACTACCCCACTGGAGAACACCGTAAGCTAGTTTGTATACTCGTATTCTGGGAGTACCACGTACGATTTTCAATGTACCGGAACTTCCTCCATTTGTGGACGTGATGGAATATTGACAAACTCCATTCAGACAGGGTGTATTCCAGTCATTTGCACCATAAACTTGAAGAAGGAAAGGAAGAAGAGAGAGAAGTCGAAAAGCAGAGTTGGTGGTCATTATAGCAGATCTTGTTCCACAAGAAAAGAAAAGGAAGGAAATAAAGCGAATCACGTAGAGATGAACGAAGAAAGACCGGAAAAGTGCGGCCAAGCGCAACGAGAAGACGAAAACGAAAGGGGAGGGGAAGGAGGGGAAAAAATACGTCCCACAGGGAGGGCGAAAGTAGGTTTCGCGGTGCAGCAGTGCGTCGTATGCTTTATACCGACAGTTTCTTGGCGTCGGTAAAGACGTATCAGCACATCACTGATCTGCAGTATCGCAAGTAAAATTCACTGAGCTAGATTCTGCCAAATCGAATGGACCTATGTACGTGTTGCCGTGGCAGTTCGAAACCTTTCCAACCATCACTGACCGTCAGGGCGGGGTACCGGACTTGAGCTGTGATTACATATGACCAAAGGACAGACAGCCAGAAAGATTTCTGTACCTTCAGCAGTCTGACTTCGGGCTTTTCGAAGATAGTACTACCTGAGGCATTGAAGTGACAGCTTTTCGTCGCGGTCCAAGAATTATGTGGAGATGTGGCAAGATGTCGGTCTGTGTGATGATGAAACATGGCAACACTCCAGCCTCTACAGCTCTCGCTACCGTAATTGGACTTCATCCGGTCAAATTTATTCTCTGCTGTGGTGATTCTGATGACCGAGAGAACCGACGCCCACTCCTCAAGGTACTCGGAGAGTAAGGGGGTCGAGGTGTAACAATGTAACACAAGGCCAGATTCAAGGGGGCAGTGTGTATGGATATGAGATGATTCGAAGTTCAGGTCTTTTCAAATATCTAGACCAAGATGAGCTTTGCAGACGATTCGGATGAATATTATTGAGAAACACCCACATAACAGTTGTCATGTATAGATTTTAGCCGGTGTTCAGGTTTGATAACGACCTGAAAGGTCTGAGTGGTGACTGAACCATAAATCATGGATAACGTCTGAATATGCAGGGTATAGAAAGTCAACTTCGAGTGACCCTGGGCTGGACCCATCGGCGGCGTCTTGACTCTTGGCAGTTCGAATGAATCCACGTGATTCTCGACTTCAATGAGGGCCGCCTTAGAGGCTTGACGACGTCGACAGCCATGGCGTTTGATTTCGAGGCATCGGAGCTGACAGCTTTGGGGATCTTTGCCTCCTATTTCATCATTATCTTCGCCCTCTTCGCCGTCATCTTGAATTCTCTGCCCTGGTCGCGACTGAACAGCAGCCCAAAATGTTACCTATTTCTGCTGCTCACAATTGGATCCTTGGTTCATACCTGGTATTACATGCTCAAGTATATGGCAGTGAGTTAGAATAGCTTAATCTTGGAGATGAAGCTGACATTTTCTAGACCAGCTTAGATAACTTTGAGTCGAAAGCCGTCACAATTCCGGAAACACTCCTGAAGCGAATGATTACTTGGTTGCAGAATACATATCTATTTGAGGAGGCTTGGACCGCAGCATGTTCTGGAAAGCTGAACTGGTGGTGGAGTGAGCAGATTTGCGTCTTCACGGCAGGCGCATGGACGGTTTTCCTGTTCGAGCAGGGTGCGAATCAGTTTCACTCACCATTGTCTTATATACCCACCTACGAATAGGACAGAGATATAAAATAAAACACCTATGGGCCTACATGGTTCTTGGCCAATTCGTTGCAATCACGGTTGCAACCAATCTCTTCTATCTGGCTCTCATTCTTGCCGGCTGGCAATTTGGAGCAGCAAAACGCACTTATGATGCACCCCCAGTTCTGTGGGTCAGTGTGTTACTGTCTATGATCACAGTGGCCAACTCCCCATACACGGACACGGAATCCTTCCTGCCTAACCTGCTGATCATGCACGCCTTCATCATAATTCCCTTGTTCTTCATTGAACGACACGGCCACTACGCCAGCAAATTCTCGATGCCATATCAAGCCCTCTACATCGTTCTGTACGTGATCGGCTTTGTTTTACGCATCAAGACCACCTTGGTTGGAATCCGTTCCGTCTCAGACGAGGGTTCTCTATGGGAAAACTTTATTCCCTTTATCAAGTCTATTTTGGCCGTTCTTCATTCCCATCCCGCCCAGGCTTCGATTGGCTGGGATGTGATATGGACATCTCTATCATTTGTGATCTGGACGTGTCTGAATGAACCCAGCATCATTGCACCAATTGGTACAGCGATTGCATCAGCCGGTGTGGTGGCACCTTGGATGGCGGCATCCACTGAGCTAGAGGAGGCAGGAAAGCTAGATTGAAGGACAAAGTGCTTCATCACGTTTGTGCTACACTTTGTAACGGGTTCATTGTATACCCTGTTAAACTCGTGGAACACAATACAGCTCGCTGGTCTCATTTTTGCCCCCTTGTAGACGATACGCGTTCCAACACACGATCCGGCTACCTCTCAAGCCGTTCCCCGGCTTGGTGGTCACAAGTTTGTCTTCCATCTACGAGTCCTTTGCACCATCCCGTCTCCCTATTCCGCAATTCGAACCTCCCAGTACCGGTCACAAGACGCCTGCCGATAAGAAGCTGTAAGAATTTGCCAGGAATCCGTCATATTACACCTTGATTGTGCTTTCTTGCTGACAATGCAACTATTCTTATAAGACCAGTCTCACCAGTTTTCTTTCTCGCTTTTAGCTCAATCAGCATGGCGCCTTCAGTGTCTGATCTTGTTCCTGCTGCAGATCATGCAGTTCCTAACGCAGCTGCCCTGAAGAAGGCCAAGGTTCGTCTCATGGCTCAACTTTAGACATTATACTTGAATTCATTTTACTACAGAAAGAACCTACATATCCATTCTACTATCCGTACTTTGACGTCAACGAAAAGTTTCCTCCCACCGAACTGTTTGGTGAGCATCGTGTCACATACCACACCGTTCTTTCTCATAAATATTGTTGCAGAACATACCGACCCTGGTACCCGGGCAGACCCAGCGAAGCCTCATCTCCTCACCGTAAACACGACGATTCATCACCTCAGCCCTTACATCGGAACGGAAGTCAAAGGAATTCAGATTTCGGAGCTGAGCAAGGAAGGTTTGGACGAACTTGCTCTGTTTGCTGCAGAGCGCAAAGTTCTCCTGTTTCGCGACCAGAACTTCAAAGACATCGGGCCTGAGAAGCAGATTGAGATAGCCAGGTGAAGTTGCGCTCTGCTTTTCCCCTTCTTCGGGAACCAGACTAATCGGAAGTTTCTTAGGCACTTTGGTCCGATCCAGAAGCATCCAACTTCAGGAAACGTTAAAGGATTCCCTGAGTTCCATGTAGGTGAGTTGACCGCCACTCGACCGTTCATACGAGAACCCACTAACAACACCGTTATTTAGTGTATCGCGACGAGGATCACGATCGCTTCAGGGAGTACAGAGGGGGCGACCGCACCAATGGAGTAAGCTGGCATTCCGATGTTGTGAGTAACTCTGTGAACTAGTTCCATCATCTCATTCTGACAACCCGTTGCACAGTCTTATGAAAAGCAGCCCCCTGGCACTACGTTCTTCTTCATCCTTGACCAAGTGAGCACGAGAGTCTCAGTCCCGCTGTACAATTTGGCTTACCATCGTGGTACCAGCCTGATACTGGAGGAGATACACTCTTCCTTTCTCAAGCCGAGGCGTACAACCGTCTATCGCCCGAGTTCCAGAAACGCTTGGAGGGTTTGCGTGCTGTTCATTCTGCTGTCCCTCAAGCAGAACATTCGCGACAACGTGGAGGTCCTGTGCGTAGAGAGCCCGTTGAAACAGAGGCATGTATTCGTTCCCCGCAAGTCACGCGCAGTAAATGACATAATAAATCTAGCACCCACTCGTAAGACGACACCCTGTTACTGGCGAGAAAGCACTCTACGTCAACCAAGGCTTCACCAAACGCATCGTTGGGTTCAAAGTCGAAGAGTCCGAATACCTTTTGAACTTCCTATTCGACCATATATCCAAGGGCGCTGACTACCACATACGTGCTACCTACACTCCGGGAACTGTCGTAGTTTGGGTAAGTCCCTTCATCTGATATAATGCCAAAATGCCTGCTGACTCGGCTATAGGATAACCGACTGACAGCTCACTCTGCAACTGTCGACTTTGATAAGGTTATTCGGAGGCACGCAGTCAGGTTGACACCACAAGCTGAACAACCCATCCCTGCATAATGGAGCATGAGTTTATGTAGCCTACGTAACTTACACTGGAATTGTATCTGTATCCACCTGAATCAGTGCATGTGCGCAGTTATTATGTATTGGAGCATGCAGTATTATTCGACGATGGATTCCGTTTACCATATGATGGGGAAGCAGACAAGGACCAAGACACGGTAGGTACGGGAACGATGATACAAGTACGTACAGACAATCCTCCTTCTAAGGGCCAAGGAAGGTGCGGTACGTTGACTGTAATCCAAGAATGAATGTGAAGAGGAGAGCGTGTGGAGGGTGCGGAGGGAGAGCAATATGTACCGCAAGTACGTACACGCAGAAAGCAACTTTTAACATCAGCGGTAGCCCAATGGGGGATGGAACTATTACGAGGACAGGATTCGGAAAGTATAGGTACCACATGATAGAAGTAAACCACTCGAGACGACACGATAACAGATGGAAGCCAATGAGGATGAAGTGTGATGAAGCATCTAAAACAAAACGGAAAGATACCATGTGGACAGGTAGAGTATAACTGCCGCGGGCTTTGTCACCATACAGTAAGGTCGGAACATGATACGGACCAATCACTGCTGTTTGCACTCTTCGGGGTTCACGTTTCCACTTCCTGCAGGTGCTCCACCACGTCCTTTGGGGGGACCACGGCGTCTTGGAACTGGGTCTTCATCGGAGTCCTGAGAGAATGTCGACTGTCATAAGTAAAGAGAGGTATTGAAAGGTGAAAAAGTGCACACACATCATCATCAAATTGACCCTCATCATCGTCATCGTCATCATCCAAGTCCTCAAAGTCGTCGTCTTCGTCGTCCTCCATAATATCATACTCAATGGCTTTGCCAGTGAAGTAATCGATAGCTCGAGGAATGATCTAGGAGATGGAGGTTAGTCAAAAATATTTCAAATGTAGGACAAAGGACGCAACCTTTTCGCGTAAATCCTCTCCAATCTGATAATCAAGCTCCAATTTTTCCTCAATCTCCTCCATTTCATCCTCATCAATATCGCCCTTTTCAAGGGCATCCTCGGCGGGAGGTACGGGCGGGTTGAAGAAGTTGAAGAATGATTCGGTCGGACGTGCCTTGCGTACCAATCGGGTACGGTTCGTGTCTAAAAGGTACAGTCAGCACACAATCAAGGAAGACAGAGAATGAAAAAGAACATACTCTTGTTGCGCTGCTTCTTGATTTCGAACTCTTTTGTAAGATCTTTATCTTCCTTCCACTTGATCTCGGTGCCGATCGCACGTTCATAGATGAAATCGCCCGTGTAGCCAAGTTCATCTTGGAATGTGTAGGTTTTGGTGAGAACCTCGTTCTCAAAGTACTCGTTGGGTGTGAAACGGAAATCAATCTTGAATCCTGGCTTGCCCTTGTCGAGATAGGAAAGACGAACATCGTTTAGGTGCTTGAGAGCACCTGCGTCGCGATCTGTGATGAGATCCGAGATGCCAACGTGATTGCGGAGAGCTGTTAACCAGAACTCTGGGATTTCGGACGGTCCAGAGATGTCCTTGGGTAGAGGCGTGTATTCCTCATCGTCCTTGAGAGATTGCTTCTCGCCCCCTTCGATTTCCTCGGCAGTGGGCTCCGCAGCACCAGTAATGATCGCATGACGACGCTCATACAGCGGTCTTGCAAGTTCGAGATACTGCACCGCGATGACAAAGACAAAGATGAGAATCCTAGATGTAGAGATAGGCATCGATTTCGTACCTTTTGCTCCAGATCAAGACATTCACGCTTGTACTGGTTATGCAGTTCATTTTGCTTCACTTGGACACCCTTGAGTGCCTCAATGCTGCGCTTGACCTCGACAGGCAGGCTCTCGATATAGCCTGAGCTTTTGCCGATTAGACTGGCGAGTCGGCCTTGCACCATTCCCAGCATTGCAGCTTGCTCCTTGCTGAGTTCCTGATCGCCTGCTTCTTCCTCATTGTCTTCTGTGATGTCTGGAACGGTGGGCCTGGAAAGACCTGCTGCAATTGGAGCATTTTGTAGAGGGGTGTTCTGGGGCGTTGGTGCGGTGAGATTGCTAGACGGTGTAATGGGGACGTTCGAAGACATTTTGGCGATGTTATACGCGTCCAGTGATGGTATAGAAAGAAGAAAGTCTGTCACGCAGAAAAATGAAAGGACAAGAATCGGGGAAAAGGAAAAAACTTTCCACTTTGGCTGTGTTTGAAGACCTCGGCAAACGCCGATGGGGCATGGATCATCCGACTCAAATCAAAGATTCTTTATCGCTCAGAGCTCGCAAGCAATGAACGTGGACTCCCCCGCAACTCGATTTTCCTTCTGTACTGCCGATTTATCCACAGGTTTCTGCCATCAGTGATACACCACTTTTCCTGTGCGAATCCCGCAAATGGAAGGTAGGGAGCCTACAGCTGGTGCCTTACGGTACAATTGACAGGAAAACGTTGAAGTTTACTAAAAACCCAATCAGCTCACTCAGGTTCAGCCTCGTGTGCTAGGCTCGTGGCATATTTCAAACTGACATGATCAGCTTCAAGACACACAGCAATTGTGAGCCAAGTCTCCCCAGAAAGGAATAATGAATGCGTCTACAATGATAACGTTACATACCAACTCAACATCGATGCTCCCTTTACATAGACATAGGGTAACTGTTAATCTGCCTCATCGGCTCCATTTGAATCCATTGATGCGTTTGAGGTGCTTGCAGTCCCGCGTGGAGCGGTAGGGCTTCCTCTTCTTCCTCAGCATTGGGCATACCCCCAGGTACGCCATGGTTCCGGTAGTGCCGACGCATGTTGGAGTTGACGTTGAACTCTCTCCCACAGCCTGGGTACGGACAACGGAACGCTGTGAGCAGAGGCATCAGAATTATAACGACGTTGAACACGAACACCACTTGATACCAACGTGTCTCTCCTGTCTGGGTATTGACATGTATTCGCAAGCTACTTGGTCGACTGAAACGCTTCGAACATACAGGGCAAGCGTGTTTCTTCTCTGACACGTCTTTAGTAGACGAGCGCGTCGTGCAAGTCTCCGAAGGTGATGACGATTCAATTCTCTCGGTCCTCACGGGCGTGTTAGTGCCTTGAGATGACGGCGGGCGCATCGGGGGAAGTAGAACGGTGGACGCCACATAGCGAAGAGTTTGCATATGAGATGATGGAGATAGAGTAATATCTTGCGATATGACCCGCGAAGACCGGGTCTCAGGATAGTCTGCTTTCTGGCGTTGGAGTAAGGCGGCAGGGACGATAGAGCTAAGAAAAGATCGGCGTACCGTCGGCACGTATCTAGGGCTAGAGCCATTGGAGTACTTCATGAAATGCTCTGTTCGGCATTCGTTAGCTCTGGACTGCACAGACTCTAAGTCAAAGAACTGCTAACCTGGAAACATCTCATTTATCCCAGGAAGACTCGTTGTCTCCAACTTGGTTTGCCATGTATCTCCCTGACGCGAGTAGACTGCCGTAGTCATGAAAGATATTGAGGCAACTTGACCGTGAAAATAATTGAGAATAATAGGCGATAAGTCAAGCAAATTCCTGGCTTACCTTTATACTTCCATAATTTCCCCGCAAGCCAAATTCCACATCAATACAGAAGTCACGGACCAGGGCCAAGAAGAGAAAAAGATAACATCTGGTGCCTGTTTTGCGCTCCAATCATAGCACCAGTGATGGACCCGCATATGGGAAAGGTATCAGTGCGCACCGCGACGAAGGGTGCATCGATCTTCCCGGGGTGGCGTGGCGTGGCGTAGCGTAGCTTACTGATAAATTTCAAAGATTCGACCTCCTTCCTGCAGAGGATACAAGAGCAAAAGGTTGACTAAAGAAGTTTAGACATACTCCCCAGCATTCTCCGGCTGCCCAACGTCCCCGTGAATGCTGTCAACGAAATGGATTCAAGTCAAGGGCCAAACTCATAGAAAACACAGGGTTGCATACGGCTTTACATAACAGCTGAGCCGCATGTGGAAGGATCTACACGAAGTAATGCGCGTCTGTTTGAGCAATAGGGTAAATACAGTATTCCAGCAACTGACAAAAATCTGCTCGCACTGCACAATCGTGATTGCAACAAAAGGGTCCTGGATACGCGGGATGGCTATCTGTGGCTCGTGGGTGAAAGTTGAGTGAAAGTAGAGCTGAGATACTCACTTGCGCTGAAAACGAAAGCATCCAAGATGCTCGACACCACGTTAGAGAACCCGTATCCAGACAGCAACAACACAGCCAGTAGCGCCTAATGTCAGGCTTCGAGTAAGTTTTATACTCAACAGGGACCAATAAACATGTATTCTACCTGGGTTTACAGACGTGATCGCTAATCAGCATTCTACGCAGGCGACCCTCGTCAAGCTCCTGTCACTATGAGCACGGGTTCAGCGCGCCATTAGGGCGGGATCCGACGGGATAACTTCCTTACCTTGAGCATTTGTCACCGCTTTGCCTTCATATTCTGATAACGACCAGGGCACTGATCCACGTATCGCCTCCAAATCTAACACTACACCGTGAGTCTCCGGCGGGAACTTGCGACTTGTCGATCCGGCGGGCGAAGTACAAGAGTGAAGTGATTTTGAGGTTCTTGCTGATTCTCGAACTGCTGCAAGGAGATGGAGCGACCGATCACTGGATAAATCAATGATTCAGGCGAGCTATAGCAGGAAGTAATACTGAAAGGATAAATTCCGACTATACTTACAGTCGAACAGCGTACTTATCTCCCGCCTCCGATCCCGAAGTCAACGCATACCGATGATTGTTGGCTCTCGGTCACTCATCGCGCACGCCTGATATTAGTTTTCATCAGACACCGGTTCCTACTACCGGTGTTGGAGCAGCGGCAGCCAAGGGACATCTTTTTGAGCAAGAAAATTTAAGCGCAAATTTTCACGATGTGTTAGACCTGTTAAAACTTATTATCGAAACATTCAAGCTCTTGTTAAGCGGCACCCAGGGTTGCATTGGCAATCTTGTGGCAGTCTGAACGGCGCCGAGGTCATCTGGTTCAAACGTTCAACCTCAGAGGCAACATTTCATGAATATCGTTATGTACACGAACCGGACTGAAGATAGCTTCCAAGTGGCTTCTTCAGGCTTCCATCAAGGCGGGTACTGAGCTCCAATGTTTAGCGGTGGCCATCATTCGTCCCGCTGTCGAACACATCGACCTCGATATCAATCCTGGAGCTGCTCAAAATCGAAAGCTATATTAGATTTAATTGCCACTCACAGAGTTAGCATATTAACAAGCCGACTTTTCTTCCCGTTACTTGCGATGTCCGAATACATTAAACTTTGACATGTAGGAAGGCCGGTCTGTGGTCACGTTTACATGTATGATCTCCTGTGAGCCAATCAAGTCACTTGCACATCCCAATTGGACAGAAAACGCCTACTCACTTTACCTCCTGGACCGCCAGCTACACACCTATGTGTATCTTTCTTTACACAAGAAGAAAATGAAAAATGGACGTGCAGCTCTCGGTAGCTTAGTAGAAAGGATTCTCTTGATCACATTATCTGTGGGAAATTCATCAGGAAAGAGTATAATAGGGAAAGATTTGGGAATACTTGTCTCCCTTTATCTCCCCTAGACCTATTCAACGATTTGGGAGCTCACTAGTGTCGCGTCTGAATGGAGTAGAGATCTGTATCTCGGGTTCGCGGTCTCAGCGGTGCCGAATGTTAAACGAGCCCTTTGCATGCCGAGAACGACTTTCATTGGAAGGTGCAATTATATACTGCTTACCCGTGATCTAGTTATATATATCCTGAGAACGCCCATGAGCACTATGCAAGCCAGTAGAAAGGCAATTACACGCACCATGAACAGTCCATTATCATAGCCAAACTGCAACGAAGTACTACGATCTTCATCAAAGCTTCGTTATAACCTTTCGAGAATCGAGAAATCAGAACACACCAATGAATTCTCCTTCTAGTACGCGCCTTCCACCCGAGGTAACCACGCTGGAACTTCAAGGAAAAACGCCACATATCTCTTGCTAACTTCTCTGAACGACGGCGTCTCCGATGTCAACGATATTGTAGTCAGAGAAACAGACATCGGCGATCTGTCATTTTCAGGGACGCTACCGCTCGTATCAAAGTATCCAGCTAACAAAAAGCACAAGAGAGTACTAAGACTAGGAGGGGTTTCCTTGGACTTCGTCGTCGCGGAGCAAGAAGAGAGAATTGCGTGAGAAAGCATCCATGGCGTGACTTATCCCTCGGCAACGGTCTCTAAGACTCTTCTTGCCCACGAAGCGCTTCTACTTAAATGCTGGAAAAGTATACCTTATCCACTAACATCCCTTGTACCTTCCAGCTTCTTGACTTTGATAATTGAGGTCGCCCGCTTGGGCAATACCTCGTTCAAATGCTCCATATTGGGCCCGGGACTTCCATCCCCATTAGAGTCGACTCGGACGCAGACGAGGGCAGCATACAGATGGCAAGAGTTGACAACACTACATGTTAGCTCAATCACTGAAACCTGATGAAGCACAATATCAAGATCGAATCATCGGTGCGGGATGATTGAGCCCGGTGAGATGTGATAATGTGGATCCTGCGAAATTGGGTGTTGTCTCCAAAGACATGCTTTAACATCCCAATTTCCTCGCATGAAACCCAGGAAACCTTTTCATAGAGTGAAATGACGCAGTTGGAGGAAAGAGACACGCTCGCGAGTGATGGAGCCACCTCTTTTGTCGATCTCTTAAAGAGAGTCATCACAGAATCGCACTTATATCCTTCTGGTACGAGTTTGTTACAGGAGGAAACCGAATATATTTTAACCTACACAGTCTGAAGAGTTGCGGATACAGTAGGTTTACATTACATTGCAGTGGATTAATCGTGTAAAGGGCATTCAAAGTTCGTGTGAACGACTATGGAAAAGTGGTGAATAGTGGCAGCTCTAGTAGTTCGAGACGGTGGCGAGAACTCCTTATGCCGCGCCCTGTCGTGAGAACTGCGATGCACCAGAGCTGATGAACTGATGCGGTACAGCAGCATATCCACTTGAGACTGGTACTTGCTGATTCTGGTGTGTAAACCCGCTCTGTCCGAAAACCGGCGTCGTGTAAGCAGGTAGCCTCCCCGGGTATTGAGCGGACATTGGAGTTATTCGTTCGGATGGTGTTGATGAAGACTGGGGTGCATGGGCTCCATACGCTGTGTCCGCCCCCTCGGAGGCACTTCTCGAGCGTCCACTCTTCGTCCCACGTTTCCGCTCCCTCTTGTTACCCTCCATATTCGAGAAGTCAATCTCCCAATACTGTCCACGTCCGGACTGGCCGAGTTCACGAGGACACATCTTGAAGGCGCTCTTCAGTGAAAGAGTGTGGCGGATAGTGTTCTGTCATTATGAGTCAGTCGCATGAAGAAATGAACGGAAGGCAAGCAAACTTACACGCCAAGGAGCAGTCGGTCCATCTCGCTCACGATAATACTGGAAACGATTAGCGATCGCTTCACATATTTCATTATTCGAGAGTCGTTTCCTTGGACTACCCCAGATAGCGAGTTGCATGAGAGCGGGCATGGTTTGGAGAGGGCGTTCTCCCGGAAGAGGGTCGGGGAGCGAGTTGAGGTGAACAGGGAGGCGACTTGGGAGATTATGTGCGTTTCGAAGGTAGTTTTCAATTTCGAGTGGATCGATGTCTGGCTCGGGTGGAAGTTGCACGCTGGAGGCATGGTTGCTGCTATAACCACTGTGGTATATTCCAGGCGATGTAGCTGCATGAGATGGGCTCGTGCTCAAGCCCGAAGAGCTACTCGAGTTGTAGTAACCGTGGTGAACCTCTGACTTAAGTTTCGGGTCAGAAAAGTTCTTTTGACTGTGTGCCATCCCAAGACTTACGGAATAAAACTCATTTTGAGCATAGGCATCGTTGAAGGGCGTGGTGAAAGGACCTCCACACGGAATATATGGCATGTCTGCTAGTTGGTAGTACCGAGATGCAGTGTATGCCTCTTTTTCGTCATTTTGAATATGGCTGGGTGGTAAACTGCTTGAAGGGTAGCTGTAACTGGTACTCAAGCTTCGAAACAATCGTCGAGACCACACAAAGAACACAAAGGTAACAGACAAACAGTCAGCATACGACCATAGCGGTAGCAAAAAACAATGCATACCTGTTCAAGTAGTACATTGGATCCATTACCGGCTGTTAAAGGGCAGAAGTAGAGCGGGTGCTCAGAGGAGGATTAGAAGCTTAGTCCAAGGGGCTTTCAGGCTCTTCCTGATGGTGAAAAAGCGACCAAATCCCTGCGCTTTTATACTGCCTTCTTTCGCATCCCGGTCCTTTGCATATGTTTGCAGTAAAATTTCCTGAGATGGCAAGTTTTGGACGATTGGTCGAGTTCCAAAAATGATAGAATTGGTACTGACCCATTTTTTTAGACGCTGGTTGGCTCAGCCACACCGGGAATGGTAATGTCTGGTTTTATCCCACGCTCAGAGGGAGCGCTAGTTACTGAAAGCGGGAATTGTGATGTGTGGGTCCAAAGGTGATCAAAAGAGGAAGTTTCGTAGAATTGGGCGCGACCCATATTTCCAAAGCAAGAAATTGGAGAGAGGCGCTCGGGAAGCGCTTGACGGCGTCGGGAGGAAGGAGGAGGGGAAGGGGAAATGGGGCAAGGAGGATGGAATGCTGGAACCAGGAAGACAGGAAGAAGGAAATGGGGCTTGGGGGAGGGCATTGTTGACGGTTATATATACCAAAGTCCGCTCCCACGAGCACCCACAGTAGAGATAAGGTTTCGGGATGTTTCCAATCTCGAGAGTTAAATGTGGGTCCGAACGCGGCAAGGCCACCGTCCTGGTCTGTCAAGTGACAGGTTCAGTTAGACGTGAGGTACGAGCAGTGAGAATTCAAACCATGTCTAGTATGTGTGACCGAAGTCATAGAAAATCGCCAGTAAATCGACATGTTGTCCTCGACCATGAATCAGAGTTTCCAAGGGTTCGACATCACCAGTTTGCAGAAGGCTCCGAGTCAGAGTGGCGGTACTAGGGACAGAGCAGTGATGGATATCTGTATGCTTCTCTTCACTAATAGTCAGCGACTGACAAGCGTCGACCTGAGAAAACTCACCGTTAGTCCTTGCCCGAACAGATAAGAGGAACATAGGCATGGCATGATCATCGTCATTGACTACCAACAAGTACGTCTTTCTTAGATTCACAACGCGACGCACGCGTCCTTAGATTAGAGAGCAAACGGACACACTGTTCGTTGTATGATCTGTTTCTATTCTCTATACGCGGGGAGTACCATTACTCCGAGGCACCCGTCTATCTACCCCACCACATCTCAACCTCTCCAAAAACCTGCACATGCTTGGTAATCTGGAACCCAAGCTTTTCAAAAAGTCTGATACTAGCCTCGTTATCTTCTGATATGCGGCATAAAAGACTTTGTGGAGGTATCGGATTGGGAAGAGAGGGGTATCTGGCCTCCTCTTTCTCTTCGTACGCGTCATCCCGATCTGAAGAATGGAAATGGTGGGGCCCAAGACCAGTGGCGTATTGAAACATGAGTAGGAGTGCTTCTCGGGCGAACCCTTTTCGACGGTAGGTTGAATCTATCCCCAGGTCAGCAGACGCAGAGCGAGGATAGAATATACGTACCAGCAATCATAATTTCTGCTTCTGCTGTGAACTCTTCCTCATCTTGGTTTCTCTGTGCCGGGTCGAATGAACCAGAGAGGAATAGGTTGACATCTCCAATCATAGGCAATGTACGGATTAGATCGTCTTCCTTGTCTACGGTCTCAGGTAGAGTTTCCGTGGTTCGAGCGAGGATGATGAATGTCAATTTGTCGGCGTCGTTTCGCCACTTCTCTTTGTGTACCCAAGTAGAGGATTAGCCTCTACCAATGGTAATCACGACGATGTCAACGTACGCTGCATTTCGTATTCCTCCTCCAAAGAGAGAGGTTCACTGGCAGTTAGACGCTGTATATCGGGGTCCTGCATCCATGAGTGATATTTCTGTGTACCTTGAGTGAGTTGAGCTTAGGTTTAATATGAAAAAAAAAAGAACGAAAAAGCTCACAGGAACGTGATACGCTTCGTAGGGCACAAGAACGACTTTTTGGCCGATGAGGATTGTGTTTGCGTTTGCGAGCATGATAGTGGTTGATGGGAAACAAATGCCGGAACGCGACTTTGCTCATCGACCATGACAGTGATGGTGATACATATCTTCTACATCGCCTCATCTGCAACCTCATACCCACCTCTGGCCTCGCGCACGATCGCCGATCCCATCTCGTCTCACCATCTCAAACCTACGTCACCGACCTCCGCGATGTAGTATAAATCGCGACCTCGGGGTCATTCCTTCAAATTTCATTCTTTTCAGTCCCTCATGTCTATGATGCCAGACCTCGAACCAGGAAAGAAACCAAAACGCGTTCTCGTTGTAGGAGCAGGAGCAGCAGGGATGGCTTGTGCAGACACCCTAGCTCAACATCCAGAGCGGTTCGACGTGACTCTTGTAGAGGCACAGAGCCATTGTGGTGGACAGATGTTTTCAATCCCGATCAATAAGGAGAGGCATGGGGCGGAGTGGTTGAATCAGGGTGTACAAGGGTAGGAGGCGATCTCATTAGAGCACTAGACCGTGCGCTGAACCAGTGTTTTCATGGTGTATAGAGGCTCGAATATCTATCATCATACATTTCATATGTTTGGCAAGCTGGACCATCATCCTCAACCGTGAGCCCCATGGTGGTTTCCATTTCCGAGTAAAAAGCTGACTCCACGGATAGAGTTGACCTACAGGTTTCATTCGGCAAAGGCAACACGGTTGGTCTGCACTTCCCTTTGCTAGCATTATCTCATTCTGCTGCAGTTCTGGACCAATGTCTTCCCTACGAAACTAGTTGAACGCCATGCTAATGAAATCAAACGCTTCGCATGGGTAATCAAAGTGATGCGGTGGTTCGAAATCTTTTTCGCTATAATCCCAATCAAAATCAGTCTGAGGATGTTTTTGTTTTCGGATGAGTACGTACATTCTCCTCTACACTCTAAACCTTCTTTTGACCGATATGTACTATACGTAGGTTCATCAACTGCATGGTATATCCCAGGTGAGCATTCTTTCGTCGATATGTCAATTGGCTGCCAATTCCCGAACGCTCAGCTTGGCTTTATTTCTCGGTACTGGGAACGCAACACCCAACCTTCCAACTGTTATGATGGAACGGTTATACACATCCCCTACTTACGGGATGTGGTACCCTATTGATCCCAAGATGCTCACATCCAACTTCCCACCAATGGTCGTTTTCCCCGAAGCTTCACGCGTCTATGCTGACTGGAAAGACACGTTGGAGAAGAAGGGCGTCCATGTTCGTCTTTCGACGGAGGTTACACAAGTCATATCGCGGTCGAGGAAAGGGGTGAAGGTTGCATTTCGACCGAGTAAAGGCTCAAAACAAAACACCACAGCTGACCAGAAGCAGAATACTTCGCCTATTGAGGGGGGAGAGGTTATCGAGGATTACGACGAGATCGTAATTTGCACCCTGGCCGACACTGCAAAACGAATTTTAGGCAAGCAGGCGAGGTGGATCGAGAACAAAGTATTGGGAGCGACCAAGTGGAGTGATGATGTTACTGTTACACATAATGTGCGTTTTGCTCTCTTTTTCCCTGCCTGGCGACTGTAAAAAAAATTGATATGCTCGATGGGTAGGATGCCGGTTATATGAAGAAATGGTACGAGGTGGGGTTCAATAGAGACGTTGAACAGTTGGCGGTGAGCGACCTGGGTGGCAGGGATGAGACCAAGCGTATCGAGGAGGCGAAGAAAATCTTCAAGCCGTATGTGTTTATCTATACTCTATTTCATTTGACAGCTGACGATTGCCCTTCAACACAGAATGTATTATATCAAGCAAACGCCGGCAGACCCTCGGAAGCTTGAGATGAGCTTTGATTGTTCGGCGTTTCAATATCAGCTGGATAAGGTGTGTTACTTACACCTTGCAATATCGAGGATTCAACTGACATCGCTATGGGGCAAATCCAGGATTTACCGTTGGATAAGCATATTTTCCAGGTACGCTCTCAGGTTGAAGGCGGGGTTGTATGGGGAGCTGATCCACAGTTGTATAGACGATATTCTTGAACAAGAAACACGAGGAGACGTGGTCCAAGCAGGAAATTGCTCCTGATAAAATCAGTTCGTATCCTTCTACTCTTCTTATTGGGCAGTATCTTATACGTCCCTCTTACAAAGTTGCGGAAAACTGGTGGCATCAACTCTGCCATTCATACACCCACTACCTCTTCGTCGTACCTTTACTCTTCCTGCTCAATGGCAAGAAGTGCACAACGTTTGCAGGCTCGTGGACATTGGTGAATGCCCATGAGGTAGCAGTTATAAGTGGTGTAGCGGCTGCGTATACCCTTGGGGCAGAGTATCCAAAGGAGCTGGAGGAAGACGGGTTTGCTAGGTTGTGTTTTAGGTTATATCTGCTTTTGGTGCATTGGAGGTGGTTCAGAAGGAGTAAATAGCGGGTGCCTGTGCCTTCCCGCGAGGATGATGAGGAGGTTAGGATCACCTGTCACCTGTACTATAACAAAGCGGAATTATCAATGTGAATGTACACTTTTATTGTGAGCGGGTTCGTCCATGGTGCTCGAAGCACTTTCTTCTCAGCTTGCATCTTGGGTTACTTATCATGTGCTGCTCTTCTCGTTTCATGCTAACTCGAAGTGCAAGCGCTCCCAAGCTGCTCAAGAGCACCACAAATCTCTAATGCAGCGGTCGCTGATAACGGAACGCCTTTTGGAATCTGGGCACGTCGTCATTTATGTCTACGCCAGCCTCCACGCGTCTAGAATTTAGGATTTTTCAATTGACCAAGGCGTTCAGGGTCACCACATGAAAATCTTGTACATACCGTGTCATTTCCGAGGAACCCCGGGCGGGCGCATCAGGATTTCCCTTCTCAATTCCGGCCATTCTAACCAGTTCAGTACAATCATTTGGTCATACAATAAAACTATATCACATTAATTTCCAGTAGCTACAAAGTGGAAAGTGGGGAGGAGGGTTCCCAGACCCCTGAAAGTGAGTTACTGAAATTTGTTTACTAGTGTCCTAATGCACAGAAAACATCAATTGAATCTAGCAAAAAGCTAGGAAAGTTGTGGAAAGCGGGGAGCAAGATGGTGATTTCCTGATGCGCCCCCCCATTACCATATCACCATATCACCCTGGTATCACCACGCCGTCGGGATTCGGATGTCGGATGTCGGATGAGCCCCTCGACGAGCACCAACCAATGGATGGAATCCGACGCGGTTGTCGTTAGGCTTCGTTAGGTCGACCGGAGTCGTGCTCGGGGCTTTTCCGTGGACATCTTTTCGACGTTTATGTATAACGGCGGTGGGTGGTATATCAGCCATTATTTGTTCTATCTGACCGAATTTAACTGTTATATGTATTTATGCCGACTACATCCTGTACACAACAGGTTTAACGGTTAGAGACTTGAAATGCACAACTAGATCAATGTCCCGCACCTGAGAGCCCTCTGTCTAATCTCCCTCCATCTGAGTGGCTTCAAACATCGTATTCCCAAAGTGACATTGCATCTTGAAGGTTGATAAGGTGGCTTGAGACCTGCTGATGGGATTGAAGGTGAAGAAGAGGTCAGCAAAATTTTCACCGTGGGGGGTTGTTTCATTGTGAAGCGCTGGTTTAGCGCCCATCCGCCGGACGCGGATTGCTCTCTTGACCACCACGAAGCCCTATCCGATCCGCTAGAAGTCCTACCAGTGACGAATCAAAGTCATGAGATGAGCCGAAGAATGTACATACGAGCTCTGGGCTCTCCAAACCAGTGCTGTGCCTCTATACTCATGACCTGGTATAATCTTGGCACTTGGAACATCCCGCAAAGAAGCAGCCTCGGCCGTTCATCGGATATCACGTTCATGCTCTTCTTCCTCTTGCTTGTCATGTTAGACATCTCATTCTTACACTTGCACACTATCGACATTTACGCTACACAAACATCTACGCGTCAGATGTTCCTTCCAAGCGCAAAAGAAGCTTGGAAGACTCGAGAGGACTTTCAGGATCCGGAGACTTGGCGAGTCCAAGTGCGGGAGCCGAAGATGCGGGGTATGTCTTGCTCTAGTTCCGACCCTGACTTGAGCATCTTATTGTTACGTTAGGGATATCCGTTTCTGTGAAGTGACTGAAAGAAAAAGTTTCAGGATGTGAACAGCGGTAGGAGGGGGAGTTGATGTTGGTGATGTCAAATAATCTATGTCGCTTCAAGGAGCAAGGGGAGGCCGCCCATAATTCGAGGAATATACGTGTCGAAGATAAAACGAATCAGTTGGTGGCGTCTTGAATATGCACTAGTCACTGCTGGCGTCCCCGTCGGTGTGTTATCGCTGAAGATGCGGATTTCATTAGGATTTACATGAGGCGGTTATATCGGATTCCGGATAGTTGGGCGCGCTGGCGTCGGCGAAAACGAATGTCGAGCCTGAGCAAGTAAGGTCACAAATGTCGCCGTTGACGCGAAATGTCAGGAGCGGGTACGACCCGGAAACGAGTCGGAGTGCCAGCGATCGAGAAAGAAAAATAATTGACGGTTAGCTGTCGGAGTGTGTTTCATGTTGAATAAGAGCAGGCTCAGGGAGGATCTGAAAATAAACAATGGGAGTCTGAAAGGACCAAAAGGTGACAATGCAGGCCAGGTGGAATGGTTTTGGGATGCATCCGATGTCGTGCTAAAAAGCGAAGAGAAGGAGTTGAGTCAGGTTGCGTTGTGAATCCGATTAAGGTGGGCTTTCCAAAGAATGCACTGCGTTCCCACCGGCATTCAAGGAGGAGAAGTAGAAAATATAGCGAGTATTGAGAAGCGAAGCACTAATAATGGTGGAGGTTAAGCTTTGCCGTTTTCGTCGCGTGTTGCTGACTGCTGTCAGCTTGTTCCCCATGATCACTTTGTGGAAATGATATGAGCTGATGCGCTGATGCGGGGTATTGAGTGGGGTGCAAATCGGCTGAATTGGAATCAAATTTTTATTTTATTTTCCGGGTTCCTTGGACTACCAGTGCTTCCTGACCATCGCTACAAAGTTGAGCTTCGGTTGTAGGACATGCTGTTCTTGCTCATCAAAAGTCCAGGACGAGAACAACTTGGACACTAGTCTGGTGACCTACGAGACTTGGCGAAGCGAACACCGCAGACAGCGCTCAACCCTGCTGCAATATCCGTTCGACCGAAAAAAACAGGGTTTGTCTTCATCAATTCTTGATCGGTTGAATTTGCACAAATATGATCCAAACAATCGAGAACAAGTCAAATACGATTGCAACCTCGTTCTGGTCCTTCCGGAGGTCTCTTTCTTCCTGACCATCATCATCGTCATCGTCCTACCCTATATATACCACTCTCCTTCCTCATCTTTCTACTCTTTCTGTGACCGCCATGTCCGATATCGAGAAAGGAACTTCTAGGGATGGTCCCGTTCAAGCTACTTCTCCCCAGAACGGGTTGGGAGACGATGTTGCTTACAGACTCTCTCCAACGAGTCCTGTAAAGAACACTATCGCTAATCCTGCTTCGCTGTGCGTTCTTCTCTTACGCTTTTTAATATATCGGTAAAATTGGTCTGACCCCGTGGCGTTCTAACAGTGGTCTATTCTCCTTCGCATCAACCACGCTTATCCTTTCTCTCTACAACGCCGGCGCTCGTGATATTGACACTCCAAACGTGGTCATTGGCATGGCTCTCTTTTGCGGAGGTCTCGCTCAGCTCCTCGCCGGCATGTGGGAGTTCCCCAAGGGTAACACTTTTGGAGCCACAGGTGAGCTTTTGCCTGCTATTCCCGCTTCGCTGTCAATGCCGTCCCGAATACGCGCCTTTGTGCGTCAACCCCATAAGGCTGCGCAACGGCCGCATGTTGTCCCTATTGCTCCTTGGGGCGATCGGGGTTCACGTGCATGTGCTTTTGTTTCTGATCATTGTGCTAACTTTACTTTTTACTCAGCCTTCTCGTCCTATGGCGCGTTCTGGCTCTCTTACGCTACCGTCTTTATTCCCGGATCTGGTATCGCCGAGGCATACACTTCAAAGAGCGGTCAAATGAGGGATGCTGTCGCAATTTACTTGATTACCTGGATGATTGTCACATTCCTACTCTTGTACGTTTTTTTTTTACTTCAAGTGTGCTCATATAATTAAACTAATATACCATTGACAGTATCGTCTCGTTGAGGAAGAGCGTTTCCTTCATGGCTCTCTTTGGATTGCTCACCATCACCTTCCTGTTATTGTCTGTTTCTGATTTCACCAGAAAACCCAAGTGCGTAAACTCCGATTTCGATTCCAGTTGTCATTTTACTTACCTCAACCTTTAAACAGCGTTGCCAAAGCCGGAGGTGTCTTTGGTGTTCTCACCGCTTTTGTCGCATACTACATTGGTTTGAGCGAATTGCTCACCGCAGAAAAGAAGGCTGTCGCTCGTCTGCCTCTCGGCGTCTTCAAGCATGATTAATTCCAGCTTTATAGTTCTTGTCTAGCTTCGCCTCGATTCTATTCCCTCCATTTTGGCCCATTCTACAATATGCTCGCGGTGAGGAAATTTTTTGAGGGAATGGGACTACACGTATACCTTCGCTGTCTTTTACCTCTTTCATTCCACGTGTAACGTTAAATTAGGACCTTAGGAGGCTTCACCTCTAAAATTAGTATCTGACATTGCGTTCAGTATTGGTGATCGTGATTCGCGAAGTATATTTGCTGTCCCGACGAGTGTCTGACGGGGTGGGATCAATATTGTCTGTCGAACAGTTACGTCGTCCATAGACATTGACAGCCTAACAACTTCAAGACATTTATGTCGTTTATCAATATGAGGGGATTCCATGAGAGATGTTGTAGGATAGCTCTCTGTTTGGGACGATTGGCAACAAATTGATACCGAGAAGCCCAAAATCAGCGTTCATTAAGTCTGCGACCATCCTATTAAAACCTTATCAGAACAAAGTCTCCATAATACGAGTATATATATTACCTTCCAAACACAATCTTTCCTTTGTTGTTCACGTCTATGAGGATCAATCATATAGAGGACTACATCCCGAGAAAAATGGGACGAATACGCACGGACAGCACCCGTTCCGGAATACAACCTGCGTGACGCTTCATCACCAAGGGATTCGCAGTACTTGAGGCTCGCACCATGGAGATCCAAAATATGCGTCTTTGTTTCCTAAACAGACGGTCAGACACTGTGAGAAAGCATGCGTACAAACACGTACACGAGCCACCGTTTTCGTTTCCTCTGCCCAAGGCGCCAATTCATCAGCAATCTTTCCATCTTTACCAAAACGGCGAATGACAAGGGGAGTAACCAACACCGGTTCTGCTTTCAATTCCTTGATTTGATTCACCATGGTAGTTAGATTTCTGCCCATGGATTCTACAGTTCCGCGGTTTCTGTCGTTGTGTCCGAATTGGATCGTGACAATCGTTCGGCGAGCTTTGGCAACCTCTTCTTTGATGATCTTGACTGTGATATAGGACAATGAATCAATCAATGAGAAAGGGTATAGGACTTTGAAATACACAATTTACCTGACTTCTTCCAATGGCCCTTTGAGACGAATGTACCGGTACTAGTACTAGGCACTGCGGTATTGAAGCCTGCGAACATTACCCATCAGTGTGGTCGTGATAGACGCAAGGAAGCAAGAATTGCTACATGGTGTCTTTGGCTCCAAAGACCCCCGTATTCCTGCATCTTCATTCCCGCAAAATCCATTCCCCCAGCCCATGCTTCATGAATGTCAATAGAAATGAAAACTTCATTCAGCAGAGATTGGCGTACGATATAGATGTAGTGCTGTCACCAATCAGCACGGACGATGCGGGTAGGCTCACAGCAGCGGCGGTGAGCCAGAAAAAGGAGGCGATTGTCAGGAAGCGGTACATGTTGCGAGATGGGTGAACCGTATAACAAAGAGTGGATATGTATCCTCTGTATTTATGGCAAACGGCTTTTCGAATACAGAAAGCCACCGCTTTTACTCTTGAAAAATGTCCTGAAGGGTTTGAGAATGACTTTGCTCAAAAGTCGCGTATGTGGAATGAACGGGTTATGGCGGCGTTCTTGGCCTTCAATAGTATACTTTCCGGTACGGCCCATAACCTTCACTGAATCATAGGAAAGCTTTTCTGTCCAATTCCTGTGAGGAAGCAAGGTTTTCGTGGAATCGTCTCTGTAAGGAAGATGACGACTTGCCTCGAACGTCAAATCTGAGTCTCTCCATTTGGGCATCGTTGCCCTGAATCAAAAATTCACCCTATCCCATCTCTTGCGTAAAATGGCTTCTGGAATCACGAGTACTAGAGTTAGATTAGTTATTGACAAGCTAAATTAGCTGCTCATTTGACATTCAATGAGGAGGGGAGAGCTCACCGGGCTTTGTAAAGCTTTTGAATACCTCCACTGAGCGAATCTTGCAAGTGACTGACGGCCCAGGGAAGGGGTAAACAAACAAGCGCGTCGTTCCCAGGCCTGGTGACTCTCACCACGACTTTATTGACGCTCATGGGCGTTTTTCTCATGGGGCCTCTGCCAATTGCAAATTCCTACGGTCAATAAGTAGGGAAGGAAAAGAAACTTAATCAACAGTAGGCGATCTGATTCTACCAGAAGATAAAATATTTATTTATATTCCCTTTTAGTAGATCAAATATGCCAAGAGGGCTACAGAAACCCATGATTCTTTTCTTCGAATTCCTCGACGGTTGTACAAAGCATTTCACCACCGGGGGGAAAGCTCTTGCAGCATTTAAAAGGGTCGGAAAGCAACCATCGCCTCCGGATATCGTAGAACCTTCTGCAAAATCGCAAATTGCCTTGAGGAGCATTGCGTCCATATCAACTCCAAGATCGCACGACGAGTGCTACGCTCCCGAGCGTGACTTTTATCAAGAAGCATCGGACAACCCTCGCTCCTTGTACCAACTTTTTCATGGAATGAGTCATCGCTCTCGACGAAGACTCACACCTCATGTCCCCCTCCAACTTTCCCGACAGAGTTTGCTTTGTCCTTCCGGTCCTACTCACAGATCCCACTTGCTGTATCGACTCCCAGGCGGAAGTCGGCGATTTCAACCTCGTATAGAAGAGCTGTGCCGTCTCGTTATTCAAGTATGATTGAAGATATTGGACGGCCCACAGGTGGAATACATAACGCTTCGCCAGTGGACTATACTGTTTGCATCCGTATTTTTGCCTACAAATGAAGGGTTCGCGGAAGCACTCTCAGTGATGTGGCTACCCGAGGATCAAAGGGATAAAGTCGCGTCTAATTTGATTCGATTCATCAGCCGCGTAACTCGTCGTATACAGAATATGGAGGTTGACGCGCATGAAATCAGTGATCAAGAGGCCAATCTCACCTACATCTCGATGCTGGACGCTGGGATCATCGTGGTCATGCTTAAGGCCAGCGGTCTCCATGCGCCCCCTCTTAGTGCCACCGAACGGATATATGATGCGCTGGTAGAAGTACTGAAAAGGCTACCCAGATACGTGATGTACTCATCTGTTTCAATCAAGTTCTGGCAGGTTATGAAGAAACTGGACCGTGAGGAACTGGATGACGAGTGTCCTGAAGAGATGAAATCCGAAGACTAATTCTGGGCAGTTTGGGAGCAGACCAGAGACATGGCGGACGATTTCCGAGGCATGTTCAAGGGTTTGAAGAACCAGGAAACATCTGAATTTTCTATGTGCGAGTACGGACTCGTGAGTATTGTCGCTGTATCTTCTGAGTTGCACTCTTAACAAGTCCGTTAGTGTTTTCTGAAAGTCGAAGAAAAAAGCGGACCAGCAGGCCTGTTCACGCTGTCACGCAGTGCAACATTGATCTATAAAGTGCGCTCAGACGAACAGGAAGGTCGTGCACACGACGCGAGTGTCCAAATATGGCTGAGATTTTGAAAGGTTGGCATATTATAATTGAGTCTCCGAAATCGTCTCATCGCATTAAATAGGCGGCACACCACCATCCAGCGACCTGGGACTATGCCCTCTTCAAGATACTCCTCAAGTGCCATATGCTCCATCACTCTGCACTTCTGCATAGATATGTGCCGAATTCAACTTGACACTCCTCTCTCACACGGGTGCGTATTCTAAACCGCCGGAGGATGCAGAACTACGAAAATTTGTCTGCGTTCCCTTCACAGGGGACACTACCAGGTGGCCGAACATCAAATTTTTCAATCTGAAAACATTCAGGTGTGCCTTCAGAGACGTGTTTACGGAACGGCAATGCAAGGAACTCAGGTGCGCCCTTGAAAAAGCCGAAGTTTTGACAGTAGTTGGTGTTGGTTTGTTCCACGCAACCCTGGCGGAAGAGATGTGGGCAATTTCGGATATGTATCCCTTAGAGGTCTTTCGGAAATAACTGTGCTGTCTTCCGGACGGTACAGATACAAACTGATGAATCCGAATAACGTTGTATCATACTGGATTAAAAATAGCGATTGTTAGGCCATTGGACAAGCGACCATGTCATCAGTCGAAAGCAGGCCATCCTTTAACTTGCAAAGATCCATCTTCAGCTGCGCAAACAAGGCTACCTTGTCCGGTATCTGCAGAATGGGCTTGTTATTAGGCCGATGATCAATATTGTCCCTTGACCAGCAGCATTTACCTGGTAGCCTTGTACTTTCCCTGACGTGCATGGCAATGCATAAAATAATGTCTCCACTTGCTGAGAGCCACCTAAATGGAGGAGATATTAAATAACTGGGCCTGAAGCAAACCTCAAATAACATGACGTACCTTGGTGGACTAATTTATAATTTTGCAGGCCAGGCTTAAAAGCTTTTATTCGTGCGGTTTTATTGGCCTTGTTTCTCATGACATACTTGAGGACTAGCTTGCTGGTGTGTAGTCCTACGAAGGCCACGAATCGCGGACGGTAACGGGAAATTTTCCGGAAGAGTGGCGCTATACCTGCTATGAACTCCGAGTCTTTTAGTTCGTTTGCCTATCCAGACACCACTTTTCAGCATTACAAGCAGTTTCATCTGCGCAAGTGACGTACCTCGGCTGTTGGACGATCGACCATATTTGTCTATAGCCGCTTTGAGCGGGGTAGCAGATGAAGGAGCGTTCGTACACGTACCAAACCAATGTAAAATCGTTCTGGGAGCGTATGGTCCTCCGTCGGCGGAACTTGCTTGTTTGTAAGGCCTACGTGACGCAGGTGAGTGATGAGTACGTCGACGGACGCGGCAAAAAGTCGCCAACCAGACAGATGTAGGCATTTCCAGAAATGGTTTGAAGAGTGAGCAAAGTGATGCCCTAATTCAGCGGATCGTCTCCCTGGACTGATCGATGGTACTTGAATAAGTAACTTGTGAATTCGGTTTGGACGGGGCAGCTCACTTGATGCCGCAAAAGACGACTATTACAATGACGTGTTGAGTAGCCATCCAGACAGAAGTAAATTATGGACCTACTGTCTAGTCCCTCCTCCAAACAGTCATTTATTGGACGCAGATGTGCATACTTTTCAGGTGCCGCGTATTGCCTGGGAGTGGCGACACGCCTTCGTTTTTTTGCCGGTGTTCCTGCAGGCGATCTTTGCCCTTCGGCATCCAATTGTGCATCGTCGTCAGCACATGCTTCTATAGAGTCTCCTTCGGTAGTTTTATGGCCAGTCTCACGCGAAATAAGCAGACTCCGACCGGGAGAATGTGAGTTGGTCTGGTAACTGAATTTCACCAAGGATTGCTGAAAAGAGTAAAGAGTTTGAAGCCCTAAAGACTCTGAGTCGTTATGTTCGTGGTCAAGGCTTTGAGCGCAATCCATTTGCAACGTTCAACGTTTAAGAACGCTACGAATACTCAACCCCGAGCTCGACAAGGACGACCGGTGACGGAATCCCGAACATCATAGTGATGACACATGCGCAATGCGAAAACCCCATGAAAGGGTTAAAGGTTATCCCACGTTCTTCCTTTACGTCGCCTCCATGCAGTGCTTACCTGCCAGCCATATGTCCCTGCTTCAGCCCCTCAGACAGAAAATACGCTCTGGTTGACGATGCGAATGACGCAGGGATCATGAATACACTTAGATAGCCTGAGCATGAGATTAAAGGCGCGTAATCAAACCCATTAATTTCTCTATCCGCAAGCTAATTTAGTATTTACTTTCATTGGATTCACTTAGGAGTTCTTCGCAAAGCCTCTGGAGCGCGACCATTTTGCCGGGAATTCCATCGAGATTCTTATTACATCACGTCTGTTCCGAAGGCTACATGGAATGCATCCACAGAAACCTCACTGAACGGAGCATTTACGATTTATGTTGATACTCCACGACCTTTACTTTGATTCGTCGTCCTCGGGAATGACTGTCGGTGTAGGCTTAGTGTCTCGGTCACTAGCCTCAAATGTCCATCATGGTCATCTTCGGCCTTTGGACTTCCGACAAGCCGCCTTTACTTGCACTGAAGACAGTCATTCTGTGGATTACGAATAGACTCAGAGAACATAGGAGTACTTAGGACGAACACATGAAAGGAATCAGGAGCCTTTCATGTGAGGTTCGACGGCGCTGGTGTTCAGCCGTGAAGATTCGAGATTTGTCGCTTCAACTTTGGAGGTATATACTCGCTAGTCTCATGCGTGTCGGGTCCGACCCCGATATGTGTCCTGTCCATACGTCATCAACAACGAAGAGGTTTTCTATTGATTCTGGAAGAGATGAAGTACGTAACCTTTGTGGTACACTCGAATGACTTCGGGCAATGTCGACCAGTACATGCATCGAAAAGGCACAGGAGAAGAGTTCGTAAGGCGACCTCCGACCTGCCAAACGCTAACGCAAAGGCTGGTTTATGGACTGCTGACCTCTATGGACGTCCGAAGCCCAGGCAAATGGCATAGGGGGCAGAGTAGTACATAACAACTGCTGGAACTGTAGGATGTAAACTATGAGCGAGAGTGCAGGTTGACCTTACGAGGAAGAAGTTCAGCACCCTAGCAGTATACAAGTTGAACATAGAGGATGGAAGGCCAACGGGAGGCGGAAATTCGTGCCATCTTGAATCAACACACTGGTGAGTCGCGATGCTCCAGCAACTATTTTGGCTATTAACAGAGGGCGTCTAATTCCTGTTAAATGTTACAGGAACGCTGAACGCGCCTCTGTTAATAGGAAAATAGCTGCGTGGAGCGACGTTCGTACACCAGGTACTTCATCAGGAAGGACGAGATAGGACAGCTTTGATCTCGAGCTTGGTACGAGTTCTCGAAGGTGGGAGTAGTTGATGTTTCTTTTGCCCGACTAGCTACCCTTTATACTCTGACTGCCTTGAAATATCGGATGGAACCATGATGCTCACGGAATTTGACTACTTTCATTATGGCGGTGAAAATTTCAATTAAGATATGCTATCGGAAATACATCTTTCAGGATCTGACAACGAACACGTCGTAAGGGCCCGCACATAGGCTGACATTCATTATGCTAAGAACTTTGTACTCCAAAAGAGCCTTGAGGCAAATGAGAGCGGCTTCAGTAGGGGTGCGGCGCGGCCGAAGGGGAATTGCTTGATGGTGGTGAGTATGTCGACAGTCGGAGTCATAATAAGGAACCCACTTGCTCAATAGGGGTCGCGCTCTGAACATGTGCATCAGTGAACGAAATCACCACAGGCTTGCGCAATAGTCATTCGCAGTCAGACTGAGTCATGCTAGCAGAAACCTTCGCGGAGCTGAAACCGCGTATCGCACAAGTTATGCCGGGGTCGGATGCAGTACAGCTCGGCGTCCACAAATAACCCACCAATGGTAAAGGTCTCTTCGCCTGGTATCATGATGAGTGACACGGAGATGATAAGGCTTCGCTAGTCCTAGTTTCTAAGGGACGGGGAACGAACGCTTTCGGGGCGCTCGAAGGCGCTAAAGTGTCGGAAAAAACGATTGGAATTGTACTTACAAAATTGATGAGGGTCTTTCGAGGAATATCTTTGCAACGGAAAGATTGGCTCCACTCCGCTAAGGAGAGGATGCCAAAGTATCTATGTCGACCTCTGGATGATTGTCTTGGTACCGGTTTTCGGAGAGTATAACGAGCGAGACCGGGTGGGCCATGTTTCCGCAAAAGTGCGACCGTCATTACAAGAGAAATTTTGCGATCTGGACACTGCTGTGAATGTTATCGATGGACGGATGCATTTAGGAATCGCTCAACCCCAAGGCAATACCACAATGTATTGGAAGGAATGGGTTCCTATTTTCCTTGTTCGTCTCTGTTGTATTGTTCCTACTAAAAAGCAAGGAGCGGAATCTCCCCGTTTGCAGCAAGACAAGAAACATGTGGTCTACGACTTTACCTGAGTGCTATCGATGGCTCTGAAGAGGCCAAGAAAGAGGCCAAATTACAGGTTTACGGATCCTCTTGAAACTAAGATAGGGCTGAGGATAACAAGAGGCAGACGCCGGTCACACTGTCGTTCTGTATGCCGAAATGATCGAAATGCGTACCACTCGTGGATTAAGATTTTACTGGTAGTAATTGCACATTACACCACGGAATGGGGATGGATGCATGGTGCCTCCCGCTGAAAGGTATGTCTGAGTCCGGACCGGCGTCAAACTGGGAGGAGAGTAGCAACATGGACAAGACTATCATCAGCCTGAAGGAGTAGAAAGAGTGAGAAATTCCTTGCATGTGCTGGCGTTGCTTGGGCTCTGGCAGGGCATAGATCTTGCTCGTGACGATACCGATCCCTATCGGGTAGATTCGTGAGCTATTCACGCATACGAGCAAGAATTAGAGAACGCTACTTAATTTCTTCACCATTCCTCCTTGCCTTTTTGCAGCCACCATTCGCAAAGTGCAGTACCATAAACTTCAGGCAATCAAAGTTGGAATCACAGTTGTTGTCGTACCAATCGTAGACAGAGCTGCGTGCAATTGCCCGATGTATTTCCCAGCTTTATGAGCACGTATAGCACCTAATCCATGCGTAAAGCGGTGCCCCCGCCGACACCGGGATCACTGAGCATGAAGAAGACCCAGAATTCATCCACAGCGGGTCGCCATTATGCCCTTGCATGCAGGCTAGTTATCTGTGGGAGAATCCACCTTCCACGACCTACTGCGGAGCAGCACAACAGTCGGACAAGTTTACCTGAACGTCGAATCGCTTGAATTCAATCAGGCTCCACAGACTCCAGTTGTGACGTACTGCATTAGAGATTTACCTCTAGGTCAAAAATTACCTGTGACGGTGTAGTCTTTGAGACTAAAATGAGATGGCAAAAGGAGTCTTGTCGGTATTGACTTCCCACGGTCTCCTTCTACTCATTGCTTCGATCTCACGCTCCAGTGCATCGCTGTATATCTTCTAGGAAACGATCAAGGAAGGATTTAATAAAATGCCGAGTGATCTGGACAGGTGGGGTGCTCATTTGAGCCTTTTCTACATTGTCGGACTGAATATTGATCACTAAGAAAGACAGATCGAACAACTTACGCGCTGCGAAACCATTTCCGAAGAAGAAGTGAAGAGGTTATGTCTGAAGGCCAGGGAGATTCTGATTGAGGAAGGGAACGTTCAAGTCGTGGATTCGCCTGTAACAGTGCGTTTTCTATTGCAATTGTAATGTGACAAGTGTGCTTAAACTCATTTCCGTTCCAGCTGTGTGGCGACATCCATGGTCAGTTCTTTGACCTGCTGGAGCTGTTCAAAGTCGGCGGATTCTGCCCCGAAACCAATTACCTTTTCATGGGTGCGTGCTTGCGTGCTGACATCTCCCCGAAATGCTGAACAAACCTTAAACTAGGTGATTTCGTTGACCGTGGATTCTACAGTGTTGAAACTTTTCTCCTCCTGCTCGCTCTGAAAGTGCGGTATCCAGAACGTATAACGCTAATTCGAGGGAATCACGAGTCACGACAGATTACTCAAGTGTACGGGTTCTATGACGAATGCCAGAGGAAGTATGGTAGCAGCAACGTTTGGAGATGGTGTTGCGAAGTATTTGATTACCTTGCGTTGGCGGCGATCGTGGATGGAAGGGTATTTTGTGTTCATGGGGGGCTTAGTCCAAACCTGCAGACAATAGATCAGGTACGTTTTGTTGCTCTTGAATATTGAACCGGTGAATCTGACGCATAGCCGAGCAGATTCGCGCCATCGACAGAAAACAAGAGGTTCCTCATGACGGACCAATGTGTGATTTACTGTGGTCAGATCCAGATGGTGTGTGTTGGTGTATAATGGACGAATCTCAAGTCATGAAAATCGTCAATTTACCAGATATTAATGGTTGGGGCCTTTCTCCTCGCGGTGCCGGTTTCCTCTTTGGTGCAGACATTACAAAGAACTTTGCACATCAGAACGGCATAGACCTTATCGCTCGAGCTCATCAGCTCGCGATGGAAGGCTACAAGCTTATGTTCGACAAGACGATAGTAACAGTTTGGAGTGCACCAAATTATTGCTATAGGTTAGGCTCTTTCCCCGCCCGAATTACACATGACTCATACTGTAGCAGATGTGGAAATGTTGCTTCGATATTAGAGCTCGACGAACATCTGGGTCAGGAATACAAGGTCTTTCACCATGCCCCGATAGTAGGTTTGCCTCACTTTGTCTCAGACCGTTGACTGATTAGTATTCCAGGATGTTCGGTCTGTACCAGCAAAACGACCACCAGCAGATTACTTCTTGTGAAGATCTCTCGAGTGGGCGCATACGCATAAGATGGCCTCGTATCAAACAGTGGCACAGCTACTAGTACCGGGACTGTTCCTGTTCGGGCAGTCGACATTTGCGTGAGGGCCACGGCGGCATTGCTTCAAGAACTTCGCTGCGAATAATTGGAAGAGGTGACGATAGCTCGTAGGGTATAGACATCCAGTATGGGAAGAGAGTAGGTGTAGGATCCAAAAATAATGAAATCGAATGCATGTCTCAATAGATCAAACGCTATACAACTAAGTAGGTAATAAAGATGGCAGTGCGAATAAAGCGAGGGGTACAAAGCAAAGAGTAACATTACAATAACGTGGTGTCCTGCAAAACGGGCACGACGATATGCGGATAAGTAAGGAATAAAAAAGAAGTACGAAGAAGCGAAGCGTTCCTATGATCCACAACAACTCCCAAAGCTCATCGTTGTTTTCGCCTTACTTCTTCCATTCAGATCAATGGTATCCCTGCCCTCTTCGAGGAATGTCCCAGCTTCCCTCATCGACATTCTTCTGGACTCTATCATCTCATCGTATTCCCACTTCTTTATCACTCTCTGTGCGATGTACTCGAATACCTCTCTTACGCCTTCACCAGTTTTCGCACTAGTGAAGAATAACTTGGGTCCACGATCGGGAGGTGAAGCGCGTACCCGTGCTGCGGTCGCTGCTGCCATAACTCCTGTATAATCGCTTTCTGGAGTGGTAGCGGTCGTCGAAGCAGTAGACAGGGGGAATGGATCTGTCACGGATAATTCTGTATCGTCATGGTTGCGCTGTTGATCTCGAGCAAACAAACTGGGTGTGACGGTAGCGTTACTTTCCGAGCTCGAACTGTTATTCGACAGAGCTGTCAGACGGCGAGGACGGCAGCTGGATGAGGAAGGAGAATTCGATGATGTTGACCATGGTTCGGGAGAAGAACGAGCGGATTCGAAATTATCGAAAAGAGATGATGAGGGAGTGTGGTAGATGGTGAGGGTTGTGTGAGTTGTGCTCATGGTTCCATAGAACCGTGATGAAGAGCGCGAACGAGATTTAGATAGATGATTAACGCGGGAAGGAGAATGACGAGAGGGCGAGTAATGGCGTGATGACAGGGGATGCGGGACGATCGCTATGGAGCTTGAGCGGATCTCCTTTGGAGAGGATGATAAGATTGGGAATGGGCGAATAGTTGTATGTGAGGTAGCTAACGGGTTCTCGTCGTGGCCGGAGTCGTCTTCCTCGTCATCTGCATCACCGTCGGTGTCCTCAGACTCTGGCTGGTGATGTTCTGAATGTGAACGGTAAACGGTATTCTTCAGAGTCGTTGAACCTGTGACAGAAGTCGATGGCGGTTGGGATGTAGGAGGTATTAGTTGATCGAGGAAACTTTCCACTTCGAGCCGCGAGATCGGGGGGCGAATTGACGATCCACTACCAGTTGCAAGATCCACCTTGTTGCCCACCACGACACAACAGTACTCTTCCATGTCCTCTTCACGCAAAGGCGCCTTATCCTTAAAGTCGTCCCACCACTTTTCTAATGCCTTCATAGTTTTTTCATCATTGACGTCAAACATTAGCAAGGCGGCATCTGCTCCTCGAAAGAAAGCACTCGAGAGGCTCGAGAATCGTTCCTGTCCGGCTGTGTCCTAAACACCGTAATTCCAAAATCCGATGAAAGTGGTAGCCGAGATGACCACGAATGTGCATGGAAAGAAAAGAGAAATTGTTCAGCAAGCAGTCGTACGACCATCAAAAGGAGAAGCCTATTGACCCATATCTGAAGTGTCACAGTTTCCTCCGAGTTCGTCGGATGTGGTAGCACTTTTGTAATGAAATCTGCTCCGATAGTGGCCCTGTATCCAGTAGAAAATCTTCCAGAGATATACTGTGGGTCATTTAGTCAGTATATTCAAAGGTCAATGGTACAGCAAAGATCTACTCACTTGATGTCTGAGACTAGTCTTTCCGACGCCCGAAGCACCTACAACAACGAGCTTGATGGTGGGCATTGGTCGTCGTCCTCGACGGGCATCTGAGAGATAATACTTTGCAACAAGACTCAACCTGCTCAATTTGGTTAGTCTGGCGGACCTTGAAATTTTCCCAGGAGAAGATGGGCGCTTTTCCGGGCGCTAGCGACGACTTTCTTCCGACGATCTTGCGCCCGTCTATGTCAACTCGTCTGCGATCTTATTTCGTATTTCATGCTAGAGACTACGAGGTTAAGCCTGAAGTTCGAGACCTGGCAGTACGAGTATTCGAACCTTAAGGTGAGCGTCATTGAAAACCGCGCGCTTACTAGAATCTTGACAGAAGTTGGTCAAGATCACAGCAATGAATTGAAGACCGCCCGGCAGCCCTTAATCAAAGTTCAACCATGAGTTGATCTTTATCAGAGCTCGTTTACTCTCCCAGACCACCATCATGTCGCCTCATATCGTGGAAGTTGTATCCACCCAAGATGGGGAGATCCAGTCGGTCAGCGTGTACACCGGTAGAGCTGAAATTACCCGACGTTTCAGCTTCGAAGTGGAAGAAGGTCAAAACCAAGTCAACATCACTGGTCTACCAAACGTTCTGGAGGAGGAGTCGATTCGGTGCGCCGCAAAAACATGTTTTACCCTGGCTTTCGGCATTCATACTCTCATCGAACAGTGTGGAAGGCCGAGGCCATGCCATAATCCACGATGTTACTATTCCTCGCCCTAGACCTACTATCGTCAGAGTCAAGGAAGAGACGGCCAGCCCGTTTTTAAAAGAACTTGAAGACGAAAAAGAACTCATCAGTAACGCTCTTCGTCGTCATCAGCTATCTGAGCTGGCACTCGAATCGTTCATCAAAGAAGCATTGTTGAACATACGAGATCCCTCAGGAATTGGCTCGTTAATTGACTCTTTCAATCAGGCAGGAGCCAAAGTGGATGAGGACAAAGTCCAGTTGAGGGCGAGATTGGACGAGATCAACGTGAAGATTTCCGCAGAAAGGAAGCGTATCCACGACGCAGAACCAGCAGAAGTCGAGACTTCGGAGTTCACAAGGAAGCTTGGTTTACAGCTCGGTGTCGGAGTGTTTGCAGAAAAGAAAGGGAACATTGAACTGATCGTGACATACGGTATAATCCCTCGATAGTTTACAAGAGTTTTTCAACCAACTCATTCCCTGCTTAGCTGTCACTTCGGTCAGTTGGGATGCATTCTACGATGTCAGAGTCAGTACGCTGACGAAAGAAGACGGTGTCACTCTGGAGTATAAGGCCAATATCAAGCAGGACACTGGCGAGGTATGTCCTATCTTCGTAGTAACTCTCATGTATAAAAGGTACCTAAATATTTTTCAGTCTTGGGAAAACGTGGAATTGACCCTCGAGACTGCTACACCTTCCTACAATTCCAAGATACCTGAACTCAAGCCCTGGAATATTTCCCAGTATATCCAGTCGCAGCCGGTAATTGTGGTCAACAGACCAATGTACTACTCAAGGGGCCACTCTATGTCTCGAAGGAGAAGCCGCTCTCCTTCTCCAAGTTATGAACGTGACTCCAGGAGCTCTCGCTCCCGTAGCAGGTCACCGATTATTATCCCGGCGCAACCCGCTATGGTACCACCCCCGATGCCCACCAAAATCGCAGAACCGATACTTGGGAAAGGAAATATTAGTGCAACTTTCCGTGTCCCGGGAAAAATGACGATTCCCGGTGATGGGGAGGCTCACTCTGTCTCCATCGCACAGTTGAAACTCGATGCAATATTGGAATGGATATGCGTTCCCAAGATCGACAACAAGGTGCATTTGAAGGTGAGCAGTTGTATGTGCGCACTAATGAAAAGGTGCTAACTGGCATATTCTGTAGGCTGATATACTCAATGCATCGGACTACGCCTTTGTGTCGGGAAATGCAAACGTATATGTAGACGGGAGCTTCATCTCGAAAACCCGTTTACCTGCAGTCAGTCCAGGAGAGAAGTTTGACTGTGCACTGGGGTGAGTATAAGCTTGTAATATCTGCAACCGAGCATACCTTGACTAGGCTCTGGACTCTAGGCTAGACCCATCCATCCGAATCACATACCACCCACGAACGACGAAAAGAACATCAAAGTCCGTGTTTGGCTTCGGACAAAAAACCATTACACTTGCATATTCGCAACGCATCACCGTACAGAATACCAAGCCCAGTGCAGTGGAGGGCATCAAAGTGATAGACCAGATTCCGGTATCCCAGGACGAGCGTATAGATGTGAAGCTCATCACTCCTGAGCTCACGATTCCTACTCCTCAAAAAGACACAGACAGGAAGAAAGCAAGCAGCAAAGAGAAGGATAGTTCTTCGATCAAGCGGTTCTCGAGTACGATGAGCGGGTCTAGCTTGAAGACTCTCTTGTCTGGCGGCAAAGACAAGGCTAGCTCTGTTGGTGTAACAGCGCAGTGGGATGGAGTAGATGAGCCTGATGTAGACGAGACGACTATCGGGAAGTATGGAAAGATAAACTGGATCTGTTCGATTCCGCCTCAAGGGACTGCCAATTTGGTCCTGGAGTGGGAGGTTTCGCATCCCGTTGAAATGAAGATTGCTGGATTGCAGTAATACCTCGATTCCAATCACCTGTACCGTAAATCTTCAGACTGTCCAGAAATGACATTGTTTCACTTTTTTCTTGTATTAACCCCAAAAAATATGATAAATACGGGTATAGTACATTGTTCTCTACCGTCATAATCTATAACCTACAAGAGTCTCGAATCGATCGCGACCTTTTCATTTTCATCTTCATCATGACAACAATGTTCCAGATATCACCATCGCCCCAACTAAGCCCAAAACTCTTCCCACCGCTTGGACAGACGAGTCAATGTCGTCAGTGTAGACGTATGGGGACGGCAGAACTTCGGCTTCAGCTTTCGTGAGAGGTTCTAATAGCTTCTTCACGTCCAAATCCTTGGCAATCATTGGAGGAGTAGAGATCTCCGAGATGACTTCGCTATTTTCGTCGCTATCCGAGTCGAGAACCTCAATCTGACTCGGCCCATCCTCCGATAGCGACGGAGACGAGCAAGATTGAGCAGCAACATAGCTAACAAGCATTTTAAGCCTGAGCAACTTTGCTGCATGGTCAACCTTTTCTTCTCTGAAGAATGGTACGGGTTTGTGAGAATCGCTATAAGCGCGTGTCCGACTCCTCGGTACTTGTTTGGTAAGGGAATCTTCGTCGGAAGGCATGCTGGTTAATGCCGTTGATGATGTGGCTGATGAGCCTGATGAGGACGAGTCGCTTGAAGTTGAGAGCGTGGGTGATGGTAGGGTGATGTCTTTGAGTGTGTTCTTTGGCGAAACGTCGATGTGAAGAGGTGAAGAATTAGCGCGTTTGTTGACGGGGGTTGTGGGTGTATCGGGTTCTTCCTGGACTTCGATAGGAGAGGAGGTAATAATAGTTGGGCGAGTTGATGTGCTTGAGATAGGACTATCGATCTCAAGCGAGCATGGGGCACAACATTCTGGGCATCGTCCGTCAGATGCGGGGCCATTAAGCCACTATGATAGTGTAAGCGTGTATCAATGGCAAGGAACAAGAAGACTTACGTCGTGAACGTGTTCGTAGCAGAAGAACTTGCCACAGCATTTCATTCGGTAGGGTGACACAGAGTTCATGAAGCTACAAAACAGGATTGAGAAACCAGTCAAGGTAGAACTCGGATAAAACATACCATATGCCACAATCTGTGTCCTCGACTTCATCGATGATAACTGGTCTTCGTTGGGTTTTCTCTCCAAAAGAGTTTGACCTCCAGGTTCTCGGACGAGCAGGTACATTAGTATGTACGGCCAGACCCGAACGAATCCATTCATCCGAAGTGTATTCCGTGTTTATAACCTCTTCTAAAATTGAGTCCGAGGACTCGATTCCGAGATTGAGAATATTGGAGTACTCCTGCTCAAAGAAACTATCGGAAGATCCTAAGTAGTAATAAGAGGTGAGTAAAAGCGGAAGAGTTTGAATGAAGGCGCGTACCTAGTCTTGCGCCGACCATGTCTGATACCTAGATATCTCACAGAAGATGGGGCGGTATGGTAGTGAGAGGTGAGGCGGAGGTGATAGCGACAACGTTTCGTGGTCGGGCAGGTTATATAGTCACTGAGCCTATGTCGATCCTCGGCCAACTCTGCTCTGTCTTCTGTATCCAAGGCGTCCTTAAAAATTCATCTGGCATCAAATCCTCGGGAGAATCAAGTACTAATATGGGTCTGCGTATTGCCAAATTGATTCATCTTTTCCACACCTCCTTCAACTCGGTCTCTCGTGCCTAGGTTGATCAGAATGAGTATCAAGTTACCCTTCCTCAGTGAACTCCGGTCTCTCGCAAGAGAACGAGAGGCGAAAGGGTCTGCATAGTCAGCCTATCCGAAGTCGAAGTTGGAAGATTTCTTAATCAGAGAGGTTTCCCAGACTCGGCATTCAAGCTTCATGATTCCCTTTGGACGTTCAAGTTGATTCCCACGGATAAGAAACTATATCAAGAAATGCAAATGAAAGACCGGTAAGTGCGAATGGCTACTATTAACACTGAATAGGCCGACGTATCCCATGATGCGCCTTCGAGCTCCATTCACCAGCAGATCCGAGGTACTCGAGTTTAGATAATCCTCGTAGACGTCGGAAGCAGCGAAAAGTCTGCTGCGGGCGCAAAGAATTGTCAAAGAAAGTGAGTGTCGGCGTCGTTCAACGATTTGCGGCAAGGTGATCGTCGGCGTGTTGCAGTGTCACAGACGTGACACTAACAGCTTCACCCGATTCCACTGCCAATTCGCTCTGCCTTAGCTGGCCGCAACTTTGTCCGCAAGTAACTTTGCAACAAACTGTTCTTTCCATTTCTGGTTCTTATTATGCACGCCGAGGGCATCATGGAACTATGATCGACTGGATTCAATCCTTTTGCTCGCTTTATACCAAGCATTTTCAGGCAAGTTTTCTGTAATCAAGGTGTAAACACGAAGAGTTGACTGATAAATGCTACAGATGTATTTTTTTTTGGTTGAGAAACTTTGCAAGGAAGTCACTCTACCTCTCCTCGGACTCTGCTCCTTCGTAAAAACGTGTTTCAGCGAGCCGTGACATGGCAGTCGAAGAAATAGCTGTCAGGATGTCACTCCTCTGCCGCTCGATACCTCTGCAATTCCTCGGCTTTGGACGCCGAGTATGATGTCTTGCAACAAAGTGCTCAATCCGAATGTCGAGGCTAATTTATTAGAACATTTCCCGCCATATATTGAATAATGCCGATGTGAGTTCTCTCTAACGGTGAAGAGTTGTGAATTATCGACTGATTGATGTTACAGGCGTTTACGGTTACTGGGATATTCGCCGACAATCTCATTAACTTGCTCCTCGGACTCTACTAGCCGACTGTTATGTACGCAGTCCCTCTGGTGTCGCGGTCGAAAAAATAGTGGTGCATCTATCCGGTCAACTATATCTGCAGTTCCTCGGATCTTGACGTTCGATATGGTCAGCATTCCGAATATTACGACGAGTCTATCAAATTCTTGTTGTAAGTTAGAGGTGGTTTTTCTGGCCATGAAGAACAATGACTGATAGATGCTACAGGTGATATCTAAGAAGAATTCCATCGTTTTCCTTGGACTCCCCTTAACTTTGTAATTGAATGCCTTGCAGACACCCATCTGGCACCGTCAACGAGATTTAAAATTCCTCGGATCTGGAGCCTAAGGCACCTGGTACCATAGCCGCAAGTCCGAACGAGTCTATCGCAACCTTATATGATGACTTCAACGTGCTCAAGTTGTCATCGCTACTTCAATTCTTTATGGACTGTTGAAAACTTGATGTCCCTATCGTTAACATTCTTTACCATCATGTACATTGCAATTATTTTCTTGAATAAACCTTTGTCGTTCACAGAACTAGGTGTGACGCGTTCATCAGTTACTTATCGAACGGAAATCGCCTAATCTGGAATCGAGGCGACGCGACCCTTTCTCTTCAACCATCACCTTCACCCAATTATTCAGCAAATCAACTCGACCAACCAGTCCACCAAACCAAACCGCGAACCCACGGCCACGATGTCTTGCACTCATCTCAACCAGATCGCCATTCTTGCGTCGCCCAAACTTTCCCAATCTGTGCATCGAGAGGAATGTACACAGTGTTTCGACGGACAGGATAGCGATGCTGGGATTGATGTCTGTCTTGTTTGTTTTAATGGCGGCTGCCTTTCAGAGAGAGCGCACGCGAAAATGCATGCAGAAAAGACGGGTCATGGATTTGCTTTGAACATAAAAAGAAGGGTGAAAACTGAGGCTGAAGGGCGGTCCAAGCGTGTTCGTAGTCTTTAATCTAACAAAATAACGATCTTTAATGTATCTTCGTTTGAATTTCAGGCCGCAGACGAAGAACCGCCACTCAAGATGACCAAGCTCGCTATTGTAGAAGAACGTGAACAAGACAAGTACGAATTTATTACAGCTATACGATGCTACAAATGCAACCCAGACGGCGTCACGATTCCTGATTCTGAGCTTGATGCGCAACCAGCAATTGGTGCCCTTGTAAAGAATGTTCTCGCTACACAGTCTTCGGCGCGCAAGTCTGAAGTGCAGGCTTGGGAGGAGGAGATATTACCCTGTGAACACACTTTGACGCTTCAACAAGTGCAGATGAGCAAGGAGAGGCTAGAAAAGGTTATTGGACAAGGTCAGGTCATTAGGTGTGTTTGCGCTAATATTTGACACCATTTCTAAAGGTGCACACTGTGCAAATTGCTCACTGACCTCAAACTTGTGGCTTTGCTTAACATGCGGAAACCTTGGATGTGGACGAGCCCAATTCGGTGGCGTCGAAGGGAATAGTCATGGTTTAGCTCACTTTGAGATGACCAGAGACCTTGGAGAGGTTCATCCCGTTAGTGTTAAGCTTGGGACGATCACCGCGGAAGGAAACGCAGGTACGTATTTTTTGTGTTTCCTCAAGCGACACGCTCTGAATTGTGACATCAGACATCTACTGTTACGTGTGTAACGATTCGAAACTCGACCCAGAACTCGCAAAGCACCTCGCAACGTTTGGTATCAGGGTCGAGTCTCAGCAAAAAACTGAGAAGAGCATGACCGAATTGGTGACGCCTCGTCTATCCATAGCTTCTTCCTTCTTGCTTAATTATTCTCCAGCAAATTGAACACAATCTCAAATACGATTTCTCCCTCACTGGTGATGACGGACGCGCTCTCGAACCGTTGTTCGGACCTGGGTTGACTGGGTTGAAGAATCTCGGTAACAGGTCTGTAATTTTTTACCCGCAATGCCACTCTCGACACTGACCGCTCGTTTCACCATTCTACATCAGCTGTTACATGGCCTCCGTGCTACAAACCCTCTTCTCCCTGACTGCCTTCCAACAAAAATACGGACCCGGCACCAGTGCCTGGGCCCAAGTGCACACACTCACTTGCACCAACCCCGCCCCAGCCGAATGTGTCGAATGCCAGATGATCAAGGTCGCTGATGGGTTACTCAGTGGCCGATATGCAGTCAAAGCCAGCGCTTCGACTTCCTCGTCATACACCTTACCAGCCGACGAAAAGCAAGACCCGAATGCACCGCAATTCCAAGAAGGCCTCAAACCATCCATGTTCAAAGCCCTCGTTGGACGTGGGCATGCCGAGTTTGCTACTATGCGACAGCAGGATTCGGAAGAGTTTTTGGTTCACTTGATTGATGTATTGAGGAGAGAACGGAGGCGGAAGAGTGGAGGTGCCGAGTCCGAAGAACCCGATCCAACGTCCGTATTCACATATGGCACGGAGGGAAGGTTGCAGTGCGCTAGTGGTTGTGGGAAAGTCAGGTATAGAATCGATGGAGGGATCGATGTTCTCAGTGTGTCTGTACCTGCGGTTGAGAAGAAGGTTGAAGGTGACATAGAAATGGACGGGAAGAAGGTGTATGAGGAGGTCGAGTTGACCAAGTGTATTGATGATGTCCTGTTGGGTGCGGAGGTTGTGGATGAGTGGGTGTGTCCGGAGTGTAAGGCGAAGGGGGCTGTCAAGTTAGTATTCGTGACTTGTTTCTCTATCGATCCGGATTCTGAATATGTCCATGTCTTTTCAGAAAAACAAGATTCGCATCTTTCCCCGAAGTTCTTGCTGTCCATGCCAAAAAGTTCCAGCTGGTTAATTGGGTACCAGCGAAACTGGGTGAGTACTTGACCTCTTGTTTATATGGCACCGCACGCTGATGGTGACGGTCAGATATCCCGGTTTCTCTACCTCCGAACGATACTCTCACCTTTGACGAGAAATATCTTGGGCGTGGATTACAGCTGGGCGAAACCGAGTTACCTGAAGATAAAGCTACAGATGGTCAGTCTCATCCACTCTTTCCATCCGACTCATCCTAACGCCATCTTCAGCACCAGCCCTTCCCCAATTCGACGAAGCAGCCATGGCCCAACTAACAGCAATGGGCTTTCCCGAAGTACGATGCCAAAAAGCACTTTTGGCAACTGGAAATTCTGGGGCAGATGCTGCTATGGAGTGGCTATTCGCCCACATGGAAGATCCAGACATCGATGAACCTATTCAGCTTGCTTCGTCTGCTGCATCCGCGTCTGAACCTCCTGCGGAGCAAATTAGCATGCTGGCTGATATGGGGTTCGCCCCTGCGCAGGCGAAGAAGGCGTTGAGGGAAACTGTAGGTCACCTATCTGTTTCCTTATGTGTTTTGTTTGCTGACGGCATTTTTGAACCCTAGAGCGGTAACGTGGAACGAGCTGTCGAATGGCTCTTTAGTCACCCTGACACGGGTGAAGATTCCCAGCCTGCTTCTGGTTCTAGCGACACTGAGAATAAGGAAGTCAAGCTCGCCGGAACGAAGGATGTACCGGTTTCATACAGACTCAAAGCATTCATATCACATAAAGGACCCTCAGTTCATTCTGGTCATTACGTTGCACACATCAAAAAGGATGAAGGATGGGTACTGTTCAACGACGAAAAGGTGGTTAAAGCTGATGAGGAAAGCGTCAAGGATTTGAAGAAGTTGGCGTATTTGTATATCTTTGAGAAGGCTTAACTCGGGTCGTGGATGTATATTACAGCTCCGGAATGGACCTCGGCGGAACCTGGAAATGCTTAATGAGCAATGTTTGCGTCTTCATGGCTTTACTACCTGAAAGTCGTCACATGGCTGACATTGACGGGATGACTCGAGTAGTGACTCGAACGTTGAATTGAATTAAAACAGATAAAAGCCTAGCTTCAAAGTCCTTAATTTATACAACACAATGCCTACCAAACTGACCTACGCTCAATACGACGTCTTCACCTCTACCCGCTTCCTCGGGAACCCTCTCGCGATAGTTCACGTTCCTTCTTCCGCGATTCTGACGCAGGAGCAGAAACAGCTCATCGCTAGAGAGTTCAACCTCTCCGAAACGACCTTTGTTCATGACAATGATGATGGCAGCGGTTCATCGTTCCGCATAGACATCTTCACACCTCACGAAGAGCTCCCGTTCGCAGGTCATCCTACCGTCGGAACGGGTTGCCACTTGCTCTCTACTATACAACCTTCGAGAAACGATGTCACGCTAAACATCAAAGCCGGACCTACACCCGTGCACCGGCTCTCCGAGCCCGATCGAGGTGTTAAACTACAAATCCCAGTGGACTTCAAAATCCACCCATCCTTCCTTCACCCCGACCTCAAACGTCTTCAATCGGCTCTTACGCCAACAGATTATGTTCACGGAGACGGCGCAGAGCCAATCGTGTCCATCGTGAAGAAGATGAACTTTTTCCTTGTCGAGCTCACTTCAGTTGACGCGTTGGGTCGAGAGAGTACATACCCATCGAATATACCAGTTCCTACGTCCCATTTGGGAGATTGGGCACGCGTGCCTGGAGAACTGGAGAATATGTTTGTTTACACATTTGTTCAGACTGATGAAGGCAAGGTTAGAGCGAGGATGTTTGGTTGGCCGGGTTTCGAAGACCCGGCGACCGGATCTGCGGCATGTACGCTTGGGGGGTACCTAGCTTCGAAGAAGGGTAAAGGAAAGTGGAAATTTGAGATGACGCAAGGTGTGGAGATGGGAAGGAAAAGTGAGATCACGATTTTCGTTGAGGTTAATGACAATGGAGAGGTTGAAAAAGTCGAGCTGGCTGGAGAGGCAATCAAGGTAATGGAGGGCACGTTGGAAATCTAGTGAGGATCATGAAGGGCATAGAAAGATAGCAGCATCTACATATGTCTAACACATGCACACCTTTACCAGTGATCATACCACATTGCATTCAACGCTCGTTCCTTCTCTTTCTCTTTTTCTGCTTCGTCTTCCCAAAGAGAGCTCCTGCCTTCAACTGAATTGAAATCACTGGAACCAAAGCGTGCCATCGACCATATAGTGAGCGCTTCATTCACGAAGGGACTGGGTGTGTCAATCTGTCTCAGCTTTCGGCTGGGATCTTTCAAAGCAGCAGAATTGATCCATGCTACGAGGTAACGAATCATATCTGGTGCAAACGTCAGTGGTATCTTGTGTAGGATAGGACACGAAGAACGCACCATAAGCAGCCTGACTGCCCAGGAAGAGGAAGTGTTTCGTGTAACCACCTTGTACCTTCACCCTCTCCTCGTGCATTCTCTCCATCTCAGCTTGAGAAGGAAGCTGGAGAGCGAAAATCAGCATCGGGTTTGTGACCGAAGGACAAAACTCGTACCTTTGCAAAGCCAGACCATACTGACGATAATGCAGCAGCCAAATAAGTGGTATACGTGAACGCTTGTGTTCCAGCATTGACCCCGACGAACCCTATCGTCGGTTCTGCAATGAAAAATAGGTCCAGATGAAGATTACGAATGTGCGTCCCGTCCGTTACGAGTACCTGCTTCGGATCTTTTGGTTCTCTAGACATGTACTGCGGTAGGAAAGGGTATGTGTATCTGAAGCCTGGTATGGAAGCCCTATTTAGCGAAAAACAAGGTCTAGATGATAGAACGTACCTGTGCAGAATATAATCTTGTCAACACCAGAGATAATGGTGCCATTTGTCAACTCGATCTTGCCCTCCCTGGTTCCCTTTGCTGCATCTGGTAACGTATAGAAACGGGCGATTTCTCCTATCTGGGTAGTATTTGCGGGCAGTCGTGGTGTATAGAAAGAAAGAGGGTAGTGTGGAGCAGTAGCTGTGCAAATCGGTGAGATCTTGCTCTTCATTCACATCACGCGAAGACATACCATTGTCGGGCTAGAAAACTTCATTTCAGTATATTGTGAAGTTGAAGAGTTATCAGACACACTCGAGTGGACACAATAAGCGCTTTGACCACAGGGGAGAGTTCAAGACCAATTTCTGCACCAGATGCCTTAAAAAATCATCTCAATAAGTGGATGGCAATGAAAATTCATACAAACGTACAGCGGCACCAACGATTAAGACAGTCTTGTTTCTATACTTTTCTTCGTCAGGCGTTCTATATTGCCTAGAATGACTGATTGCATTAGGGAACCGATCGGCCCATTCCGATAGGCCACGGATAGGTGGCATAGAAGGAGCATTGTAGCGTCCGGTAGCGACAATGATCGCATCGAAATCCTGACAATATATGAATCGGTCGCGTTGTCAAGGAATTTGAGGACATACCTCCTTCCACCATTTCACTCGACATCCTTCACCAGAAGTCTGGATGAGCTGTTTGAGGGTCAAAGTCCATCCCTTTTGCGTAGAATTGGAAAGCAAGCGCGGTTGAATAAGTTCTACACGTGTGTCATAGAATACATTTGGATTTCCGTCATTTGTGTTGATCCGATTGAACGAAGCAAATGACCGAAGGTAAGATCCAATGTACTCTTGAGGCAGCTCCCAAGGAGTATCATCAGGCCAACGCCAGTCGCGTATCTGACGGCATACCAACTTTAGTAAGGTTTCGTGTCGGAATGAATATATGTGCTACTACCTGCTGATCAGGCTGAACCGGGTGAATACACGTTAACATTGGTTCAAGTGACATCTTATTCGACACTCACAGCTGGTGCATTGGACTTGAGACTCTTCCAAACCGGTTTTGGTAACCTGTGCGCCCTCCTCATTTCGCTCACTTCCTTATCACTCAGCCCCTTCACCTCCATCTCATACGGCAATTCGACGTTTTCAGGTGGTAGGTCAGGGATATAATCCGAGGATGTAGGGGGTGCATTTGGTATAGGTGCATTCAATGGAATCTGGTCGGAATAATGCCATACGCCTCCCGGCAAGGTGTCGCGTTCGAACAGGGTGACTTGAAATCCTGAGCGTTTGAACTCACGGAAAGTCAGCATGCCCCTAAGAGAGAAACGAACCGTTAGCTTAAAGGTTAGAAATGCCAGGATTGACGACAAACCCAACACCAGCACCAATAACAGCTACTTTCTCGATAGGCCATTTGAATTCGTAACTTGATGATTCTGAATGCGTTTCAGGGACATAAAACGGATGTTGTTGGCATAAACAGGTCGTTAACAGGCTGAGAACGATGGTCAACTTTGGGCTGAGCATCGTGGTGGGGGGTAAAGCAAAGACAATGCTCCCCGAACACCTGACTTGACTCGTCCCCTTAAGATCCGAATAAGTCTATGACTCTTTGAGACTCTTTTACGTATGGGGCGGGTGGAGTGCCTGATTCTTGGACTCGCACAGAAGCTGCCAGAAATGTAGTGGAATCCTCCAAAAAGGCTAGTCATCGATATCGCGCAGCGTACAGTACGTGCGTGTGGAGCAGCGCATAGGAGGTAATTTGCGGACCTTTCTCCATCATATGACCTTAGAAAAGGAAGAATGATAAGTAATATTAATACGAACCCAAGAACTTCGCTTCACCTGTGTAAGCGTGTCAGTATGTATGTACCAGCCAGGAAAAGTGTGGAGACAACAGAATGGTCATGGAAGTCGAAAACAAAGGAACAGGCGCTTATCAGGCGCTAAAAATCATGTGTTCATCGCGGCAGTAGGTTAAAAAGGGACACATAGACGTAAGTATATCTTTACATAGTATGTAGACTCAGCTACCAGTCATCAGCAAAAACATTGTCCCAGAAGGTCCCCTGATTAAGAATCCCTTCACTCACGGAGTTCGTCTCAAAACCCTTATCGCCTGCCTTGCTCAGGTAGTGCGCCTGCCCCCAGATTTCCATAATTTCCTTTAGGCTGTAGAATGCGTTAGAACCAGATACCGAACTCCGCGCAGCATGACGCACCTCTCCGAGGGTGTAGCAATCTATTTACCACGAGTCATGAGTAAAACAATACGTATCTAGGAACAACACCAAACAAACCTGACGTCCGCCATGTTTCTCTGCGGCTTCGTTAATCCACGATACAAAGTATCTCAATCTCGCTATGTAAGCCCCAGTCAACGCCATAACACTTGGAAACTAGACGGTCAACACACCATCATTTTTTGCTTCTCCCAAGAACATGAAATGTTTTCCGTATCCACCCTCGGCTTTGACCCTTTCTTCATGAATACGCCACATTTCAGACTTGGTTGGAAGTTTGGCGTGTCCTAACCATATCTTCGCGAGAGCAAGGGAAGCGAATTCACCGTATTGAAAAGATTGCATGCCGTTGTTCACTGTGGAACGACGGTGAGTGGCAAGACTGACTGTAGACAACGAAGACGCACTGTTGATGAACCCGATAGTTGGCTCCTCAATGTATACCAAATCAAGGTGAAGAGATCGTATGTGCGAGCCGTCGGTGACTATAGCTCCAGGAGACAACTCGTCGTTTTTGAACGTAGTGTTGTGGTATTGTGGAAGGAATGGGAAGGAATAGCGGAATCCTGCAATGAATTTCAAACATCTGCAGTGAGATACAGCTGGGACACTCCATACCTGTTCCAGCAATGATGCGATCGATTCCGGTCACAAACTAAGTGCACGGTCAGTTCACGAAATTGTGAGTCAAGGATTTTGAGAAATGCACAGTTCCGTTGAGCAATTCGATAGAACCGTTGTTTGCATGAAAACTTTTGATTTCTCCAATGATCGTTGTGTTCGGAGGCACACGCGAGAGTGTTATGCGATGTGGGAGGTGAGATGGCGGCCCTACGAGTGAGGAAAGTTAGTAGTGTGAAAGTGCGACACAAGAGAGAGACACATGCCACCATTCTCTTCCTATAGACGTCGAAAAATGATCATTTCTTCACTGAATAGCAATCAAACTTGCAGAAACTTGCCCTAACAGATAAGAAGACCTTCTTTGCATGCTTGTTGATACCTGCTGAGATCTCTGAAGCACTGGTCTACAGCAGAAACAGATAAGCTACGTTTCATGAACGTTGGGTGGCCGCGACTTACCGAAGCACCAATAACAAGCACAGTCTTGTTCTCGTACTTGTCCGGGTGCCTATATTGCCTTGAATGAATGACGGTTCCCGGGTACTTGCTCGCCCATTCTGTACATCCAGGGATTGAAGGAAAGTTTGGAGCGTTGTAGCGTCCGGACGCAACAACGATCGCGTCAAAGTCCTTATTCCACTAGTCAGATAACCATTCAACCAATGAAAACCCAAACATTAACCTCAGACCACCAACTTTCCTTGTATTCGTTGCTGCCGGGTTCGGTGTACTTTCGCAGGGTGACTGTCCAACCTTTGCCATCTTCGCGCTTTTGCACGAGCTCCACGCGGGTGTTATAAGATATGTTGGGGTTATCGTCGTTGGCGTTGAGACCGTGGAAGGACGCGAAGGAACGAAGGTAACGTTGGAGTAGTTGCCGGGGGAGCTCTGGGTCACGGATCAACGTTTAAGATGAGGTGGAAAGTCTCTAGCTTACCCCAAGGAGTACCCTCGGGCCATGGAAGCTCGCGAATCTATCTAAGTGTAAATCGTTGTCGTACTCATGAGATGATATTGGTACCTGTTGAATGGGCTTGATTCGAGCCCAGTTAGTCTAGATTCGACATAAACACTTTTCTACACACACCGAGGGGGCGTTAGACTTGAGCGAGCTCCAAAGTGGTCTCGGTAGATAATGATCTCTCCTAATCCTAGCGAGCTCCTCCTCCGGGACACCCTTGTGAACTTTCTCGTAAGGCAAGTTGACATTGTCGGGTGGTAATGAAGGCTCGAAATCCGCCACTACGGGAGGAGCATTTGGGATTGGTGCGTCCAATGCAACTTCTTCCGTGTAACGCCAGTTTCCTCCAGGTATCGAGTCACGTTCAAATACACGAACGTCAAAACCAGCGCGAGTGAGTTCACGGTAGCTTAGGAGGCCGCTAAAAGGCTTATCAGCAACGAGCCACATAACGAACACATTGAACATACCCAGCCCCAGCACCAACAATAGCAACCTTCTTTACTGGCCAACCGAATTCATAATGCTCTGAATCTGAAGCAGACGCGAAGAGAGGGTGTTGGTGCTCTCCCAACACGGTGGAAGAGAGAAACAGGACCAGTAATGGGACGATGGTGAGTCGCATTGAAATGGCCTTTGGTAAAGCAACATGTGGAAAGTCTAGAGGTTATAAATGCCTCCTCCTTGCGCGTTTTGGGGTCCAGATGACGCCACTTGATTGACGTGAATCTTCAAGATACAACGCGAGAAGACGACAATACAGGCGTAGATAGGCTGAATAATACCGACCTCATCTGAAGTGCTGACTGAAAATTATTGAAATGCTGACTGTTGAATCTGTGACTCCGCTGAGTCCTCTCCGCTCCTCCGGTCTCCTGAGATTCGTTCGCAGCATACTCAAGCATCATTTGAAGAAGGTCGCGGAAATGAATCGTGTAGCAAATGAAAGGGGCAAATTCTGCAAATTCTGGCTTGGAAGACATTGGAAGACAAGCTGAAGGAGCCTGGAGGCAACAAGAATTATGAACTCAGGACGATGGGAACTTGCTGATCACGTGACCCATCGCGTCGCTAGACATGTGACCTCAGACTGCGACGCGCCTCCTCGCCTCGCATCTCCTCTCGCCTTTCGAACCACCAGACGAAAGCGCAGACTGCTGGTTGCCCCAAGTTAATCATAGGAAGCACTCGAACAGCTAGGAAATAAAGGCAATACATTTTATTTCGATTTCTTTTTTTGTCAAGTCAATCATCATGGATACATGTACATGTCGTCCGCCTTCGTATAGAAATACATCGACCATTTTTTGCAATACCATTCAAATGCCTAAAAAACAGTGAAAGAAGAGGTTTACATCTTGATGCCGAGGTTGACGTGAACAGCTTTGACGGCGGTGTAGCTAGAGAGAGTTGATGAGTATCACCATTACTTGACAGCTCGAGGGAAACAAAATACTTGTGGAGCGCATATTCCCCGAGCTCTCTACCAATTCCACTCTGTTTGAACCCACCAAAGGGCACATTCTCGTTGAGAGTGTTGGCGCAGTTGACCTATGGACCATGTTAACCATGTTGCTCCTCCAATTGACCATCAGATTACGTACCCATGCGGTACCGGCCTTGAGCCTGTGTGCAGTCCTCAACGCACGGTTGATGTCCTGCGAGAAGACAGCAGCGGCCAGACCGTACATCGTGTCGTTGGCTTGGTGGATGACATCCTCCTCGTCCTCAAACTTGATCACGACACCAACGGGGCCAAAAATCTCCTCTTGGACGATCTTCATTTCGGGTTTGGTACCAGTGAAGATGGTGGGGTTAATGAAGTAGCCTTCGTTGCCGAAGCGGTCACCACCAAGGTGGATGGTAGCACCCTCGTCCTTGCCGGATTGGATGTAGTTCATAATACGCTAGCGTGACAAGGTCATGCTTACCCTGAGAGGAGTGTCAAAAGTTACTCACGTCGTACTGGATTTGAGACACCTGAGGTCCTTGCATCGAGTCCTGAGCGAACGGGTCACCGAGCTTGATCTCCCTGGCCTTCTGGGTGAACTTCTCGAGGAACTTGTCGTAAATTCCGGACTGAACGAAGATACGGGTACCAGCGCAGCAGGCTTGACCGTGGTTCCAGCTATTTAAGTAGTATAATCAGTCAATAGATTTTCAAAGTGCATAAGGATTGAACTTGCAAGACACCATGGGTGGACCAGTTTACTGCCTGCTCGAGATCGGCGTCACTTGAAGGGGGTTAGCTCGAGTCCGTAGCGGTGTTATAGTCGTTGACCCACTTGAAGATGATGTTGGGGGACTTGAAAGATAACGTCAGCGCCAGTATAAAGGAAGTGAGGTCTCCCTTTACCTTGCCTCCAAGCTCAAGGGTAACATTCTTCAAGTTGCTCTTGGCAGCAGCTTCCATAACCTTGCGGCCAACGAGAGTGCTACCAGTGAAGGCGACCTTCTCGATATGCATATGGCTTGAGATGGCGTTTCCGACAGTGTTGCCATAACCGTTCACGACGTTGACAACACCAGGAGGGAAGATGTCCTGTATGAGACTACACACACGGAGTGCACTCATTGGTGTGAATTCCGAAGGCTAACCATATGAATGCTGAGGTTAGTCTGAATAAGTGCGACAGATAATAAGTACATACCTTGATGACAATTGTGTTTCCGCAGGCCAAAGCTGCACCGCATGAGTTGGTCAGAGGAACAAGTAAATACAATTGGTCTTACCGGGTCCGATTTTCCATGAGAACATGAGCACTGTAATGGTGTCAACTAACAGTCGCGAGTTAATGGTACCGATACCTACATGGGAAGTTCCCTGTGAGATTACAAGGTGTGTTGTCAGAATGACAGATTAATCTAGGAAAGGTAATCACACACATGGAATGATTTGACCCTGTCGTGATTGTTAGCGACGTGCAGTTGGGAAGCAACAGGATGCGGACGTACGACAACACCAATAGGCTCGTGACGAGAATATGTCAATTTGTCTTCGGTGGTCTAGACGGTTTGCCCGATTTAGCGACGCTCACAAATGAGGGTGCGTTCGCATACCTCTTGAACCTGTCCGTGAACTTTGTCTGCCCAACCAGCATAGTAGCGAATCGTTTCAATGGCGAAGGTTGTGTCGACATTCATAGCCCAACCGAATGTCTTGCCTATGGGCCGATCAGAATACGGAATGGCGATTAGGAACCGAGCCGAGCGCACCGTTGTCAAGCGCCTCAAGAGCTGCCAACTCTTCTTGGATTGCTTCCATTGCTTGCCAGAGCTTCGTCAGCAGCTTCGCACGTTGGGCACCAGGAGCATTGAGACCCCAGACGGTGTCGAATGCCTTTTGTGCAGCAGCAACTGCGATATCAACGTCCTTGGCAGTACCCTCTGCGATCTTGGCAATGACTTGGCCGTTGGCTTAAAGGACTTGTCAGTACACGTCCAAGGCTCTTGATTCTGCACATACTAGGGTTCACCACACTGGGATAGAAGACGACACGATCAGTACATCAGTGACGGATTGATGAGGGACGCCTACTCGATAGTGGTCTTATCGGCGCCATCGACAAACTTGCCGTCGATGAAAAGGCCTGTGGGGAATGAGACCTTACCCTTGAACGCAGGAGTGTTGAATTCGTGTGAGAAGGTGGTGGACATTGTGAGAGATGCCGGTGGAAAGGAGCGTAACTAATCAATTTATAGGTCCTCATGACCGGCGTCCCGGACACGAGGGTCAGTTGACGGTCACAACTTGGTACTCGGAATTCCATCCTTCCATCCTTCCGGTCGAGGCCCCATATAGTGATTGCGCCGGTTAAACAAAGATGTGCATCAAGAGTACCAGCAAGTCGGTAGTTAAGTTGTATGAGTTGCTATAACACACACCTACAGATATGCCTCGGCAGCCCAGGCCATGTGGAGAAGAGAACCGACTGTAGTAACCGATCATAATCGATCACAATCGATCTTTGGCACGGAGCCAATCGTATCGTTCCCACCCCATGAGCGAGTATGCGAGGCTTATCGTAAATTCCCCACATTATGAACGATCCTAATTAGCAAAGTGTGGGAGTGTTCTAGTAATGAATGTTGGCTGTAATGCGGAGTCTGGAGCGAAGAACACAATGCTACTCGTTGGAACTAGGTGGCAGTCGTAAATGGGTGAAAGATAGGAATACAGTCGGCGCGTTTACCGCCGGCCCAACGTTGAAGGAGAACGCTAGTGCCTAGGCGGCAAGAGAATGAATTCATCTGAGTCTAGAGTCGACGTCACATAAACTCACCTTGAATTGTGATCAATTATAGTCCTTCAGGCTTCAGGGACTGTCCTGTGAAATCCGACACCAAAGTGCTTTTTGGGAAAGGTACTAGGGACTAGGGGACGGACAGCTTGCCGATTCACCTCCCTCGTCCGCTGCATATTGACTGCCAAAACGTTACCGTCACGTCCCATTACCTCGTACGCATAATTAACGACAGGACAGACCTGGAAAGAATAATCGTTAAAATGGAAATGAGCAGTGTTCAAGGTTCAAGAACACACTCACGGGAGATGTGTGACAAATCTTCCTATGCACCCGCCCAAGGCTCGTGGACACCCGGGGTTGGAGCTGGGAGTAGTTACAGTATATCACCCGTGATTCGTCATGACTCTCAGCCAACTCATGACGTTGGTAATTCGACACGATGGCAGAGAAGTCGTAGTTAAGTGACATGTATAGCGGCCAGGTCGGTGGTTATACACTGTACAGCAAAAAGATTTGCAATTCCTTTTTGGGGAATTCGTTCACGCCTGGGGTGAACATGCTCAACAAAAAGAGTCGTTTCCCTGATTTATTGAAAGCCTCGTAGCCAAAGCAACAGCCGTATATAGTGACAATGATTAAGTACCTGTTTTTCTACAGCAACCCAAAATTAGCCTTGAAGGAGTAGGTGCCCACTAAATGCGGCCAGCAAAAGGCTGCTCCCACAATAGCAACAGTATCCCAATCATATGTCTTCAAGAGGTGCCTCGTGAGAGAATTAGCATTCTTCTAGTTAAGGGTGCTGGAAGAGAGGAATGTTTTAGTGCCGCGGACGCAGTCTGAGCGACGTGCAATCAAAACGTGACCGTGAGACAAAATAAGTCCTCGGGTGCGTGTGGTATTTGCCACTGCTGGGATATCGATCATCAACAACTTTTTCATGAATCATTCTCATTTCACAGCTTTTCATCCACTTCAGTTACATCTCGCAAAAAAGATTGATTGATGCCATCTTACAATGCTATCTTCGCCAAAAGCTAAACTATGATCAGACTGGCATTGGGCTAGTAGTCTCTTTCCTACCTTCGGCTTTAGGACTCAGGCGAAGGAAATCTCACTGGCTGCTGACGTCCATTCTAAATATGACTCATGCGAGCGCTACACCTAGCTGTGCGCAAGCAGGACGAATTAGCTTTGGTCAATATAACCACGCGGGATCGTGAGCGCACATCCACAGCCATTATTCTGCTCCCAAACACTTCTCACAACTTTGATTAATGCTTAAAATGCGCTCGCGTTCATTGTTACCCCCCCCAAAAATACAACTAAATGTCCTCTAATCGTAACGACCGTCCACCGGACTCTTCTCCTCGCCTTCACACATCCCCTACTCCGTCATTTCTTTCACTCCGAAGTACACCCCCGACTCATCACCTCGACCTGGGTGACCCGATCATAGGCAACCCGAATCATGCTCCGAGAGGATCCAATGGTGTTCTCGCTGGTTTGGCCTCGTACAGAGAGTCGTCGCAAGATCAGAATGATGCGATACCACCGATATTCACGGTATCACATACCCCTTCAACTTCCAGGGAGTCTAGCGTGGACAGACACTCCGACGTTTCGTCCCGATCGCCCAAACGTAGGAAACGAATCCCAAGAGAACATAGAGAAGCATTCAATAGGACATATTCGGTCAGTCATGAACTATAATTAAGACTATAGGCTCACATTTTACCATACTAAAGAGAGTAAAACTTGCTCAATCCTTACTTGCTGAAGTTGCGCGCACTGGAGTCAGACTTGTCGGAGAGGCAGGAGAAATCATTCCAGTCCCTGGCCTTGCAATTGCGGCGAAGTTATTGAACAACATTTGGGATGCAGTGGAGCAGATTGATGTGAGTCATCCTTATATTTCTGAATCGTTTCATTGACCACGCTCCCAAAAGTCCAATCGGCTGGCATGTCTCCGTTTGACTGAACGTTGTGCTGAAATTCTGGTGGCGGTTCATGAGGAGTTGAAAACAGCGGATCGAGGGGTTGTGCGAGAAATGAAATGGCCTTTGCAGCAGCTGGAAAAGTGAGTTTGTGTCCAAATTACATTTACCTCGAAATATAACCTACTTCATCCAGTTCGTTTGATCAGTTCTATCGATTTCTCGATGACCAACTCAAAATGTCTTTCTTGGCGCGTTTCCTGAAGAGAGATGAAATATTGGAAGACATACAAGCATGCGATAAGGCGCTGGGGGATGCTCTTTTCGTTTTTAATGTATGTATCGTTCCCCGCATCATCGGTTCCCGGGATTTACTGCACCCTCCTGCAGACCCGCATCCTACTTCGTATCTTGGAGAACCTTCTTGCGCTGCCTCAAAATTCCGATGCCACGGTTGCCGGCTCTTCTTCACTTCTACTTTCTGGGGGCGAGGAAAAAAGTTCTCCCGTGAGTGATGTGTCTCATGATTCGGACTTGGAGGGAATATACCTCCGGGGCTTTCCGAAAGACGACACAGCAGCAGTGGAGGTCAATCGCATTCGAGACGAAATTGAACGGAAGCAAGAGCATCAGAACGAATTGGATCAAGCTCGTGATAAGGCTGAAATCCGACAGCTTCTGATGAAAGCTCTCAATGCTTCTAACGACAAGGAAATGATTCGGATCCTGCAGTTGGGAAAGCATGATATGCCGAAGGCGATTAAGGCTCTATTGAGAGCCCTCGAGAGCCAATACGCCGCATCTTTTAAGCATCCCACCCCACTTATGCCTTCGAGGAATTTCGAGCGCCTCCGAGGACTCACCTGGCCTCTAGATGATAGGGAGAAGAGTGCCTTGGACGGTGATTATTGGAATACGGAAACCTTCGACGCTGACACGGCCGTGCTGAAACCCAGACGGTCATGCCCGACGATACGCAAGTAAGCACCCCAAAGTCATGCCGCTAGGTTTCTGACATATCTTTTCACTTTAGATCTGAGGTTACACGTCAGGAGTTAATCGGTACCGGCTTCTTCTCCAATGTCTACAAGGGAGCGTGGCGCCATCGCATAGTCGCTATCAAGATCTTGGACCGCTCGACTACTGAAGAAGCCTTCATGGCCGAATTTGACATTTGGAAATCGTTGAACAATCAGAACGTTTTGCGACTATACGGTACCAGTGGTGCTTCTGCAAATAACTTACCGTGGTTCTTTGTGAGCCCGTACATGAGGAACGGCAGTCTTTCCCAGTACCTGAAGCGACTCGAGTGGGAATTGGAGTCATCAAACGGGAATACTGGGTTTAGCTCTGATCCTGAGAGACGCAAATACGACCTGGCATCAGAATTATTGCGGTACATGGTCGATATCGCGAGGGGAATGGAGTATTTACACGGACGTCAAATATATCACGGGGATTTAAAGGTATGACAAGGCTATGATCACGTAGAATCGTTACTCAACTTTTTGTAGGGTACCAACGTCCTCGTCGACAACAACTTTCGATGCGTCCTGGCTGACTTTGGTCATAGCAAATGGGCTTCTCGGGTCACTTATAATAATTCAAAGCATAATCGTAAGTCATCCCTCTTGTGCTATCCTGATAGAAATTGACACCTCCTTGAAGATGGATTCAGATGGCAGTCCCCAGAACTCATGAAAGGGCGTTCGCTGCTCACAAAAGAAAACGATGTCTATGCCTACGCTATAACCCTGGTCGAAATCCTCACAATGGGCAGTCTACCATGGCCGACACTGCCTGATGACTTGGTCAGAGAGGCCGTTCTAGGTAAGCTTTGATTGCCTAGATCCTTGTCCCAATATTGGCTAACTATACTGTATAGAACGTGGCGAGAGGCCTGATTATCCCGGCGATCTTGCGCATTCAGTGGGTATTCGTTCCTTGCTCGAGGAGTGCTGGCAAAATCCCCCTTCCCAACGGCCTGCGTTTTCAGAGATCGTGCAAAATCTGCGAGCTGCCCCAAATACGCCGTCTGGGCGCACAGAGAGAACCACTACAGTCACAAGCTGACACATCAACATGAAATTGCTTTTCTTCTAATCACAAGTCGGTGGCATTGTTCATGCGATGGCACGGGCTCATGCTAGTTTCGTTATACACAATAACTTTATTAAATTATAGTTAATTCCATTTATGACATAGCAATACACATCTAGTAGCTGCACTTGACGAATCCGTTCGTAGAGGAAGCACCATTGTGGGTAAGGCAAGCTAAGAGAGAGAATTCATTCAGTGCTTTCTAATTGCCAGATGACCATAACCCACCGCAAATGGATCCACCCGAGTTGTAGATGACACGGTCTGCACCAGGACTGCCTCCAGAGTAAACACTTCCTTTCTTCAAAGGGAACTCGTAGAACGTTCCGCTGCAGCTCAGTGAGAATCCCTAATGAATCGTTTCAATCCCCTTATTTTAACAAACCTCGCATGGCAGTGCACTTACCTCGTCGTTTCGGAACACATGAGGGTATCCGCTATCATTTAAGGAATGGTCAATATTGGGCAAGACCCGAGTGGCTCGGGCTTACTTGACACTGGAGCCAGACAAAGCACGGTTTGCTGCATTCCTGACGTCGGTGCTGGAGTATGATACCCCTAATTATAGCGAGTAGTGAGGATGCTGTGAAAGGAATGACGATCGATGCCTTCTTACCAGCACAGTTGCAACCTCCAGATTGACGCTCCTCGATGACGGCCGCAAAGACTTGAACCTGGCTGATGGCAAAGACGGCGAGAAGGCTGGTGAGAGAGAACTTCATGTTGAGGAGTTGAGCGGCCTGAGAGACGAGGTCTGGGTGCCATGAAGAAACGAATCAAACGTTTTATATCTTATTTGACACCTAATATGGACTTCTTCTCTTCCATGCGCATGTTCGAGTTAGCAATGTGGACGCGACTTACTCGAAATTGAAATGTGGGGTATCATGGTCGTTTTGGAGCATGTCCGGAATTGCCGTGATGGACTTGTGGCTGCTAGTCTTCGAACTAGAGCGAGATAGCTATCGGCCAACTGTTGGCACAAGCATATGAGACCATGTGGTGAGGGATACTGCAGGTGGTCTTCTCGGATATTGATAACGGTCTAAGCTATAAATGTATATTTCATTTCTCCTTGCCGGTGCTTGCAAAAGCGCTGCCTGTTCGAGTCCTGACCGGCACCTGCTAAATTCCAATAGCGTTAATACCGCGTTGCTTAGTTCCCGGCATGAGGCCAAGAATACTTACCGCGATACGCACGTTTGTTATCAGCGTTACTATACTACGCGAGATGGTCAGGACGGGGCGAAGCACAAGAAGTGCAGGAGATCTGGTTGTCCATATGGTGCGTTGAATTACAAGTCGAACGTGGATTATCTATCAGTCGACATGGAAATCGAGAAGACGGTGATTGCACGGAGAGTCGGAACTTCCTGAGGGGCCTAGACAAAGTTGTAGGTGTTTGTAGGCTGCGTACGTACGGTAGAATGACTATGCCCGAGCCACAGCATTGGTCCCACGCCCATAAGCTGGGCATTGCACATCTACATTAAACGTTAAATGCGCTCAAGATTCTAATCCCGATCTTACTTTTGAGAGCGGTTCGAACACGTTGGGTCCCACAAAAGTGAGAAGCTTGAGTGGTCCCTTTTTGAAGTTCACTGGTGGCATGATGCATCAATAGAAATTCCTCTGTCAGTCGAAGAAAATTTGAAAATGTATCGATGAAACGTGTTTATGAGTCTATATGTGGAGCATCCAAGGAACGTTGAGAATACGAGTACTCGCTGCCAATCCAGAGAGAGAGAGTGTGTGTGTCTTTTTGCCACCCAGAGAAAGAAGAGCTTCAACTAAGAGTTACGATCCTTGAGTCAGAGGCGCGAATGGAATAATATTATCAAATCCGGCCGAGTTGAAGCTCAGAGCCTCAGATCAGACTGTGACTCAAGCTGTCACGCCGTTCGGTGACTGGTCATCCGCTGGTCAACCTCATACTCGACAGTATTCGAGTGGACCACGATTTCTGGTCGACCTTGGTCCTCAGAACCAATTTTCTTGACTCTTTTCCCGCTCAGCTGGATCCATTTTTTGACATTGGTACGTCTTCCTCAACTTGTTAAATCGTCCTGGGAAAGCTAAACTCGGGACTGGACTGCAGTCAAGGGACCGCAGAGCATCTGACGTGACGAGCAAGGCCAGGACATTTTACGAGCACGGAAATTGTCGGGTTGAGAACGACCAAGTGCAGTACAGGCAATTTGCAGGGAGTAACGAGGCTTTGGTTTATTACGTCTCAACAGGTGCGTTCTCTCATCCAGCTGTATCGCCATGTTGCATGCTGAATATGTCTTGATTTCGACTCTAGAAACAGTCTTATAATGTCTAGCAACAAGAACTCGCGACACACGCCATCTTCATCTTCACCGATACCCCCAACTAGCTCCTCAAAGTTACCCAAGTTTCTTCAGAAGGGAAACACAAGAGATAGATCCAAATCAGTAAACGACTCCTTGTACAATGCTGCCGAGAGCAGCCCTAATATTCCATCCGATGCAGCCAGCCAGAACTCAGCTACACCAGCATCCAGCTCCAAAGGTCCCCGAAAAAGTAACAGGTTTCTTGTCGGCAAGAAGGACAAGGGCAATCCTGTCGAAGAGGACAAGTCCTTTGCAGACTCGGAGGAACCTGCCATTATTGTTGAGACGCCGTCCACGCCTCCTGTTCCTATACCACGACCACGCACTCGTACAGAACGACCACTCAGCGGCTCTTCAGAAGCTCCTGTATCACAATCTTCACCATCCTATACCCATACCCATACATCTGCATCTCCACGTATCAGTGATCTTCCGACCCGTTTGTCGGGCTGGTTCTCGCATACGTTCAGTTCCTCATCCACCGATCTCTCCCTTCCTAACCTCCTAAATACCCACATGCAACACTCCAACGGTACCTCATCTCCAAATTCCAAGGGCAAAATGTCTGGCGCATCAGCGTTGTTGACCGTCGCTAAACATGGCAAAGGACATCTTGATAAAGCGATGAGATATCTACTGGACAGCGATGCGACACCTGACAAATGCGCTGATCCGATATGGCTCTTAGGTGTGCAGCACAAAGGCTATGAGCCACCGCCGCCTACACCACCACCTCTCCAGGGTGATCCAGCTGGCGGGATACCCTCCGTGGATTCCAAGTCAAAATCTCACGGTTCGCCATCTTCCTCGTTCAGATCTTCTAGCTCGAAAAATACCCACAAACATTCACCATCTCAATCTCAAGCATCCCTTTCTCAATCTCAACCACCTTCTTCTCGCCCTGAATCTCCTTCGCAATCTCAGGCTCTCACTTCCTCACTATCGTCATCAGTTTCTTCTACACCTACCGTAACACCAAATAACCCAAGTCAAAAGTATCCAGGAGCCAATTGGCCCCTGGAATTTTACTCTGACTTCACCAGCAAGGTCTGGCTCACCTATCGCTCCCATTTTACGCCAATCAGAGATACGAATTTGGCCGACTTGCCTTTACCCTCTATCTTCTGTGAATCTCCGACCAGTAGCGCTAGCTACGTGGACACATTCAAGAGTGACTCCAGTTATAGCGTTCGGAGTATTTCCAGTACCAATATCACGCCCGCGAGCCCGAGTTCCTCAGGGAAGAAATGGGGCTGGGGCTTGCCTGGACTAGGAGGCGAAAGGGAGCGCGGCTGGACAAGTGATTCAGGCTGGGGCTGCATGCTCCGAACCGGTCAAAGTCTGTTGGCCAATGCACTAGTCTTCATGTGGCTGGGTAGAGGTGAGCATTAATCTACGATTCATTTAACGGGCCAACTTAGCTTCGGTTACAGAATGGCGCCGACCACCCTCGCCTATACCAACAGATTCCTATGCTAGGTATGTCCAGATCATCACTTGGTTCTTGGACACTCCATCGCCGGAAGCGCCGTTCAGCGTGCACCGTATGGCGTTGGCTGGCAAGGAGCTTGGAAAAGATGTTGGGCAGTGGTTCGGTCCCAGTACTGCTGCCGGAGCGATCAAGTAAGTGACCGAACTACGAGCCGAAAAACGTTCTGACAGCCGTTGACATTTAGGACGCTCGTGCATGCTTTCCCCCAGTCTGGTTTAGGCGTATCCGTTGCCACAGACGGAACCCTGTTCCAGACTGATGTCTTTGCAGTCTCACACTCTTCGACTACTGCACCTGCTGGCTCTGGTGCGTAGTATCCCATGATGATTGACTAATGCCACTCACACTTGGGTAGGAGGTTCCTCATACGCTGCGTCCTCGCTCGGACGGCGCCGGCATCACCCTACGACAAAGTCATGGGGTGATCGTCCAGTCTTGCTACTACTCGGCATCAGACTTGGATTAGATGGTGTGAATCCAGTTTACTACGATACCATTAAGGTATGGTGTTTCCATTATCAACCGCGACATATCTTTGACATTGTCCCTCATAGTTCTTGTATACCTTCCCACAATCCGTCGGAATCGCCGGTGGTCGACCGAGCTCGTCGTACTACTTCGTTGGCTCTCAGGCTGACAACCTGTTTTACCTGGATCCTCATCATGCTAGGCCAACTGTCCCGCTGAGATCACCGCCCACAACTGAACCAGAATCTGGGCGTAATGGTTCTGGTTTCAGTACCCGTAGCGGCTTCTCAGCAACAGCTAACCGGACACCTGAGGCCGACCATGCCCGCGAACGGGATAGATCCAGAGATAGGAGTACTCGGGAAAAAGGAAAGTCGAAAGAGGACAAGAATGGCATTCGGTCCTCTTTAGGTTCCGTCGCTCATCCTCCTACCAAGGGCAGCACAATGAAACGCGTCGTTACGCCCACATCTCCTTCATCAGTCCGAACGACAGGGTCATCGACGTTCTCCTATCATGCGCCAACTTCACCTAGTCCACTCCAGAAGGCATACTCGTCCTCGACGTCAGCGTCAGCGTCTAGTTCCGGGCAGGAAAGTTCCCACGTACCGTCTTCCTCGGAGGATGTTTCCCAATCTCAAGCTCCATCCCGGACCGAGTCTCCTGTCTTGGTCACTCCTAGTGGTAGTGTTGACGTCGGCAATATGTCTGAAATGGACGTCAGTGAACTCGTTGGGACCGGTGATAGACCTGGCTTGGATCCCATTCAAGAGCACTATGTCTCAGTCTACAGCATTGCAGAGCTGAAAACCTTCCATTGCGAGCGAGTACGAAAGATGCCTCTGAGCGGGTTGGATCCTAGCATGCTACTTGGCTTCCTGTGCAAAAATGAAGCGGACTGGATTGATTTCAGAAGGAGAGCTGGAGAGGTGAGCGTTGGCCCGTCTTCTATATCCTGTTCCTCTTCATCTTGGCACGCGGATACTGACGTTTTTACTCTATATCTTTTCCCTTTGAATTACTGTGCTATACTCGTTGGAACCGCAGCTTCCTCGGCCAATATTCTCAATACAGGATGAGCCACCGACGTGGCCAAGCGACTCGGATGATAACATGGGATTGGAGTCCATTTCGGATCCCGAGGATATTGCGGACAGTATGGTTATGGACGACGACGAGGATGACGATGAAGGTTTGGTCGATGATGAAGCCTCTGAACAATTCTTTGATACAAGATCTTCCACGTCTGCTTCACTATCGAGCCGTAGTCAACGCAGCAACCGTGGTGGAAGCGAGAGGGGAAGAAGCGAGGAGGTTGATACCGAGGAGGACCCCGTGGATCCTATTACCCCAGGCCCGATCACCACCAAGTTTGACATGCAGGGTGCACAAGGCGCTAAAGGCATTGAAGACGAAGGTCTCCATCGGGAGCCGTCACAGGAGAGCGATGACATCGAAGACGACTGGGTAGATCCATCGCTGTCATCTCCCATGCTTACTCCGCAGCCAACTCAACAGCCACAAATGCAACAGCAGCAAGAGGCGCCGGTAGGACCTGTTCCGCCCTTGGTGAAAAGCAAGTCAAGCGGATCTACTGGATCTGGATCTACGAGGAAGAAGAAATCAAAGAAACCTCACGATCAGGTGCCTGTACCGGTTCCGAAGATCAAGGTTCCTTCGCCACCGTCGAAGGAATCATTCCCATTCCCTGTTGCAAACTCAAGTGATCCCAACGCGGCAGACTGGTCAGGATCTTCGTCGTCGTCGGGTGTTGATGTGGGTAAGGAGTTGCGGGAGAAGAGGATGCACACAGCAAGAGCTAGAGACGGTGGCAGGACGCAAAGCGGTGGTATCAAGGGGATCTTGACAGACGAGTTTAATGAGAGCGAACGAGACAAGACGAGATAGGCCGAGTTCGTCCGATGGTAAGTCGGTATTCTCAACACTAGTTCCAGGCTTTTAGGTACCCATGTCCGATATGACTATTGCCCATGTAGGGCGTGCGTCTTCTGAATCACACTTACGCCTTTTTTTTTCTTTTTTGCCTTGACACATTGAACTCTCTCTTTTTGATTTCACGTGTTTCTTTGCTATCTTACATGTTCATTTTCCCATTCTATGCAGCAAGCGTGTATTTTTATGACCCTGTTTATAGGTAATCCGAATGGTTTATTATAGGAGTTGAATAACGAGTCCTCGCCAACGTTGAACGTTGAACGACTGAATTCAGCGTACTTGGCAAATCAGCGCCCAGACACTCGACGCATTAACCGAATGGATACGTACCTTTTGGGAGCACATCACCATGACATGAAGCATGCAGAATATGCGCGTCGGCGCAAGAAAATGGGAGATAACGTTCGGCGTGAAATGATCCGGGGAGGTCCCAATTCAGCTGCAGCTTTCAATTCGGATTCGGAAAAGTGATATCCATCTTTCCAGATTTGAGGAGGCAAATCATCCGTAAGGCACAAGAATTCCACGAACCCGTCGGATGATGGTCGATAGAGACCAGAGCTGGAAGTAATTGCTGTGGTTGTTCGGACGTCAAAATACCAGCTGCGCGCAGGGCGTCAGAAGGCGAAAGAGGTAGTCTCTGGACGTCTCTAGGCGTCTCGCCGAACTTTCCTGATCGAGCCAAGCCTGTAAAAGCCCTGATTGAGGTCTACCGTGGCAGTTTTTATTTATGATCACTTGGCCCTTTTGCATTTTTCATCAAGGGTCAGTGCGGGCGGTGATTGGAGAATTGGCCCCGATTATGGAGTGCCCAGCAAATCCATGGACTTGACGTTGAAGAGCGGTAGAGAGTCGACTTGAGGTTGAGGAAGGAAAAAGGAACTGTTGACTACTCGTCATTTGTTTACCGTTTTTAAACTAGCTTTGTTAGGACCAATTGACTCTGAAATTTCGAGATGTTACAGCATGATCATCACAGCGCACGCGGGAGTTCCCAACGTAACGTTAAGACGAGTCAATTAAAGGAGTGAGATGTTTGCTTGGACCGGGAGACCCAGGGGACCGTAGGAAACCTTGCTCGCGTGACCATTTTTGGCGTCGAGCTCGTTTACAGTTACACCTGACACGCTGGGGACCCATCTCCTGATAGTCCTGAATGCTTAACATCCCTTGATACAACTGCTTTTAAGCCTTCAATCAAACCCCATCCCATTCGTTAAACGGGTGCGTTCCAAACATCTTGATGATTGTCACTCCCCGCAAGTTCGCAAAAGGATTTATTACCGCTTCGACTTGAATCACGGACCATGGTCTAATGGAACTACCGGGATCTAGACGCGGGAATACCCAGACGCGCGGGAATACCTGAGGCTCGATGGTCCCATATGCCTGCGGATACAAACCGTTGGGAAGGGGCCCGTGAGAGCGTTATAGGAGTGCTGCTGTGCTACTCACATTCGGCTATGAGCACATTGAAGTCATTTTTGGAGCTTACAAGGCGTCAGCGGATCTCGCAGATTTATAGTCGGTTCGCTCAGTGGCACTTTACGAGACTAGTCTGCCCGAACCGGTAGGAAACTGGCATTTCTGTGATGTGGAAGTGACGGCTAAATTGAATATTTCACGAGCGAAATGTTGTATAGTTCCATAGCCACACCCAACACTTGCCCTATCATACGGCTCCATTCAGTCAGTTCCACGATAAGGAACTTAAATTCTCGTAACGGTCCAATTCGTCGCAATCAAGGGGTAGGACAAAAAAGGGTCGGGTTGGAAAGGACCATGTGGATCAACAAGATTTAAATTAAGGTGGTGCTTCCATATAAACCAGCGATGGAGTGCAAGCAGTCATTTCACGCCCTCCTCCCGTCATCACCATGTCCAACATCGACAAGGAGAAGTACACCGGAGATGTGGAAAGCAAAGCTTCCTCCCACCACATCGAGTTCTATGACCCATCAAAAGAATCGATATGGACACGATTGGGTCTTTCGTTGGAGAGTTTCAAGAGAGCTCCCGGTACTACTGGGTGAGTATCTTGCTCGTCTGTCACTAGCCTACATATTCAATCTGTCCTTCCAGTGGGCAAGTCGTCTCCGGAGACCTTACTCCCGAGGAGATAGAGAAGCTGAGAGCGGAGGCACCGATGCTGCAAGCTAAAATGAAGCCTAGACATCTCAACATGATTGCTGTAGGCAAGTACTCCAAGCGGCGGTGTTATGTAGCGATAAGCTAATGTCTCGTCCCAGGCGGAAGTATTGGTACCGGTCTCTTCGTCGGTTCGGGCTCTGCTTTGCGAGGTCGGCGCTATAATCCCGTTCATCCACGGTCAATACTGAATTTGCCAATTTCGTAGTGGGTGGGCCCGCAGGTGTCCTGATTGCTTGGATTATTATCGGTATAATGATGATCAGCGTCACCCAGGTTAGTATTCGCTCCTCTCGCTTTCCTAGTCCATTTTCTCATGTTGTGGACAAGGCACTCGGAGAGATGTCCATTCTCTATCCGTTGTCTGGAGGTTTCTACACACTGGCTAACAGGTTCCTCGATCCCGGTTTCGCTTTCGCAATGGGATGGAACTACTACTTCCAATGGGCATGCACATTACCCCTCGAAATCACGGTTGCCGGAACCACAGTGTCGTATTGGACAGGAGACTCGGTACCCATCGCAGCTTGGATAACTGTTTTCTGGTCAGCTCTCAGTATGTTGCGTCAACTCCCTGGCATGCGTGTGGCTGACTATCTTTCTTCTTCAAGTCATTCTTTGTGTATTCGGTACGCTGGGATACGCTGAGGAAGAATTCTGGGCATCGCTCTTGAAACTCATCGTCGTCATCATCTTCGTCATCATTGGAGTTGTCTGTGTCTGTGGTGAGTAGTGATCTGCTCTCGATCGGGGGAAGCCGCTAAGCGGCGTATCAGGTGGCGGACCATCCGATGGCTTGTACAACCACTACATTGGCGCGAGGAACTTTTACGATCCAGGAGGATTTGCCAATGGTTTCCCCGGTCTTTGTGCCGTGTTTGTCACTGGTATGTGATTTGCGGCACCAAGTGAAACAATGTACTGAATGGTTTTCCCGTCCAGCCGCTTTCGCTTTCAGTGAGTTTTTATTGCTATCTCTCCATTTTTAGCCTTCAGTGCTGACATGCTGCGCAAGCCGGGACTGAGGTTGTCGGTATCGCCGCTAGTGAAACGCCCAACCCTCGTGCCACTATGCCAGGTATGCAATTCCACATCTTGTACAATGATAAGATCACCGATTCCCGATTTCAACAACAGCTGCTGTGAAGGGTACCTTCTGGCGTGTTGTAAGTCCGCTCTGTCTGTCATTCTCCGTGGGATAGCTGTGTTCACACTGTCATAGACTGTCATCTACATCACCTCTCTTCTCCTTGTTGGATTGTTGGTTCCCTACACCGATGACCGTCTTCTTGGAGGAAGTGGCGCTGCTGCTTCTCCATTCGTCATTGCCCTCGATAACGCCAAAATCCATGGCTTCAATCGTATGTGCTGTTTTTGTTACTACCGTGTTTCTTCCCGCTGAATCAAAAAACAAATCAGATGTCGTAAATGCTACCATCTGTGTTTCCGTGATGTCTATCGGTCTCTCCTGTGTCTACGCGGGTTCTAGAACCTTGACTGCTCTCGCTGAGACTGGATACGCACCAAAGATCTTCACATACGGTCTGTTCTCACCTTGACCGTATCAACTAGAGGCTAACCTCTTTGCTTCCAGTTGACAAGTCTAGTAGGCCATTATTCTCCATGATCTTGACCATCCTGTTCGTACCCATCGCATACGTCAACGTCCGCGCCGCTGGTGACGAAGTCTGTGAGTATCGCAACATGGGTAGCAAAACTCTCGCTTACGAATTTCGCAGTTGACTGGCTGCTTGCCATCTCCGGTCTCGCAACCCTTTTCACTTGGGGCTCTATTCTACTCTGCCAGTAAGCAATCGACTCACTGAGTTTGGAAAACGTGAATTGACATTCTCCCTTTAGCATACGATTCAGGAGAGCGTGGAAAGTTCAAGGACATTCTGTTGAGGAGTTGCCCTTCCAAGCTCTCGGTGGTATATACGGCTCCATTGTCGGTGTTATTTTGATCGTGCTCGTCTTCATCGCCCAATTCTACGTCGTAAGTGATACGATTTTTTTTTTTTTTTTTTTTTTTTCATCCGATTCTTCACTAAGCCATCATTATCAGGCTATCTGGCCGGTTGGCAGCGCTGGTCTATCCGGCAGAGAGAGAGCAGAGAGTTTCTTCAAAAGTTTCCTTGCTGGTCCCATCATCCTTGTTAATTGGACAGCGGGATACGCCTGGAAACGTACCCGACCTTTACGTGCCCATGAGATTGATCTCGATGTACGTTACCCGTTATTCTCGTTGGCGCTGGCTTGTCTAACTCCTCTCCCCTTCCAGACTGGTCGCAAGACCTGGTACACTGCCGAGCAAATGCGCGAGGTAAGTTGAATAATTGAATTGATAATTGATATATGGTTTACTGACAAAGGGGGTAAATAGTATCGCGCAGAACGTGCTCGTGCTCCCTTCTATATCCGGATCTTCCGTTTGTTCTTCACCAACTAGTGGTGGAAGGAGGCTTGTTCTAATATCATGTATTGTACATTTTACGATTATTACGGGAAATATTAGAACGAGGATTATATACCATCAGGAATGGTTGAAAGCTGAAACAAAGTCTCCATCCTAAAGCGGGTTCTTGTTCTGGAAGGGTGACGCTATATTTGCAACATGATTGGATATACTTGTGTAGAGTAGGTGGTTCTTGATTTTTGCAAGCCCAAGCCTTAGGGCAATGGCTTGTGCTTTTCGTCAATCGGCCGGGTGTTGCATGAACATCTCAGGGAAAGAGCCTGAATAACTATCCTAAACACCTTTCCATCTCGAAGTTATCACGGTATCACTCTAAAACAAAATTTTCCAGATTCTCACCGACAGCTTGCTTCATACACCGACCAGTGACAGGTCTGAGATTCTCATTATAACGGATGTCATATGGGATTCCTCTGCCTGTCATTGTTGTCATGAGATTACGTTCTACACGATGACACCATGTCTTTAGTACACGAAACGGCTCAATGGAAAAGACCGTCGCTTGAGCAGGCAGGAGGCTTGGTTAGCGCAGGAGAAGGAGAAGTGGCAAACAGAGAAACCTCTGTGCGAGGAAGAGGAGAAAAGAATGACTCTGAAGATGAGAACGGATTAGCACGGCCTGGTAATGCTAACTCTAGTATTTTTGTTCCCCTACCGAGGCGCCCATGACGCTTGATAGATTAGATAGATCGGACCGGAGTATCCGGTTGAATTTTCTTTTTTGTTCTCCCTATTGTGGTGCAGACAATAAACTTGTTGGCAAATGACTTTTCGAGGTACGTCAGGTCCGATTGCTTTTTGTTCTTTGTTCTCTTATATCAACATTTTAGATCGTCCATTGCGCCATCTTGCGGGTCTCTGGAGCACCTTCAAGTTTTTAGCTTGTCCCTTCCCCTCGATATCCTTTCGTTCCACCTTCGTTCTACTTCTCACATCATGACTGTCACCGCCAAGGTTGTATTCCCTCCCCCTCCCCCAACGACCAACTCGCTGTCGTATCAGCAACGCACTCAACTCATGCGTACGACAAAAAAACTCGGTCGCGTCCTTGGATACGCACCTCATCTCGTTGATAATGGATCTACTACAGCCCTCGGTGAGTATATCCCTTGCTGGCTTCAACATTTCAAAAAAGTCGCTCATATGGATAACGTAGCTCCATTGCCCCAAGATTGGTCTGACGATGAAGACGAATATTACCGTCCCGTGAGCAGGGGTTCGACTCAATCGTCATCGACCGTCTCGTCTGGATCCGTCTATTCTTCAGGTGCCAGCATTGGAACCTCTTCACGGCATTCACGATCATCCTCCACTCTATATTCTAATCGGTCAACCATGTCGTCCATCTCCTTCAATACGGAGGATTCATGGTCATCTTACGACACAAAGCCTCCACTCCTCCGACTTGCGCTCTCTTCATCCTTCCGGTCTTCACCGCGAGCATCCCGATTATCTCCCACTTCTTCCGACTTTTCAGAAGAGGAAGACAGTCGTTTCACGCTCCGTCCGGTTGTCGACAAGAACCCAAGAGATTCCTTAATCTCACCCAAGTTCCTTATTCCATCTACAGCTACCCTTCGTCTACAAAAGATGGATAGACTTCGTCGAAAGCTTGGTGACGGCGTACCAGTGGAACTCGTTTTCCCTGACACCGATGATGATGAAATCACATTTGCACGACCAGTCTCCAGAACCCCCACTGTCATCCACGTTCGTTCTTCCGTTGACAATGTCCACGTCTCCTCTACTCCTCTACCACCACTTCCTCCTACACCACCATCCCGGCGCCCAACTAAAACACGCAGCACGGGCATTAATGGTGCTCGCGACTCTATCGTCTCCTCTTCTGCTCACCGGGGACATCGAGTAAGACGCAAACCAGTGCCAAAGCTGGAACCCACCAGACTTGCCCCGCCGCCTCCCGTTGACGCTGACAAGCACGAGGGTAGGCCGCTAAGCTTGATCTTGGAAAACCCACAAGAACAAGATGATAAACCTCGTCGTCAGCCTATCAGCCCTACTTCGGAATGGTTCAGCGAAGGTGATGGCATCGAACAATGGGTAGATTACCTCAAGATGACACAGCAATAACTTATTTATTCCAACGAAATCTCATTCAATCTGCCTTTTTTTTCACCTCACTCTTTTCATATCCTCTGTAGTTGACGTCGCCCGTGGCTCGTATCACTTCAATTGTTCTTTTAGCTTGCATTTTGCACACATATTCTAAAATTTCCCTTGTAGCATTAATCTAGGGCATCGTTCGTTTCTCTAGGTAGAAGAACGATTTGTATTTAATAATCCTTGTTGTATTTCAGTCATTTTAGCAATGGAATGTCGATGAGCATCCTTTTTCCGTTGACGTTGACGTGATTGAGCTAACCTTGGTGATTGGGTGCGAGTCATGGGTCAGAGACGCCAACCAGGGCCATCGTCCTGTGGCTTTCAGGGATCCCGCTCTGAACCTGTTACCCCATACTTTCCCGCTCCAAGCTGAATGGAATGGTGTTGTTCCATCATACAGCTAGGGGGTGATGGAGTCGTCAGCACCTCAGCCTCAGTGCTCAGTATTCAGTGGTGAATAACGCTTGTGGAGTAATGATTGATTCATCTCTCATCTGATGAACAGTATGTAATCAGGAACTTGGTAGCCAATACTCATGTACCAGTCCGAAGGACCGGATATATACACCGGATTCCAATTTTTCCATTGGACCATCCCCTGCAGAATCCTCCCCCCACATAAGAGCACCTGAACCATTTGATCAGATGGATCTCTTTGTGTCCACCATCGTCATTGAGCACCCCCCTACCACCCAGTCATGGCCAAGTTGTCCAAAATCGAAGATCGTCCTACACCCCCAGAAGTGTACAATTGGAGGGTATACATGAATGCCTTTATCGCTACGTTTGCTGCGGTCATGATTGGCTACGACTCGGCTTTTATTGGGACCTCGATATCTCTCGCGAGTTTCAAGAAGGAGTTTGAGCTCACTACAATGTCGACGACAGAGTTCAACCTCATTTCGGCTAATATTGTGTCCATGTATCAAGCTGGGTGAGTTTTTTCTCTGTTTTTTCTCTCCCTTTGATTGATAGTAATATCTGCTCATCGATTTAAGCTGCTTCTTTGGAGCCATGTTTGGATACCCAATAGGCTATTACTGGGGACGGAAATGGGGTCTGTTCTCCTCTGGACTCGTGTTTTGTGTTGGCGCTGCTATGCAAACGGCCGCCTCGTGAGTTTTATCAACAATTTTCAACTTTTTGCGGTGCCTAATAGCACCTCTGTAGCCGAAGCACTGGTCTAGGTATCATTTACGCGGGTCGTGTCATTGTTGGTCTCGCTATAGGAGCAGCATCCAACCTTGCAGTGCGTTACAATTCACTTATTCCTTCAACTCGGTCATTGAGATGAACAATTTCAGCCCATCTACGTCGCCGAAATCTCACCTCCTGCAATTCGTGGTCGTCTTATTGGCTTGTATGAACTTTGTTGGCAAATTGGTGGTACAATTGGTACGCAGGTTATATCATTTCATATACTTCATTCTCTCTGAATGCTATCTTCAGGATTCTGGATCAACTATGGGGCATCTAAAAATATTCCGGAAGGTCGTACTCAATGGCTTGTCGCTTTTAGTGTTCAGTTGATTGTGAGTATCCCTTGAATTGGACGCGTAGATTCTGATACTCATACAGTTTTCCTTTAGCCTGGTGGTTTACTCCTCCTGGGAACACCCTTCTTGAGCGAATCTCCACGATTCCTAGTTTCTCGTGACCGTAACCAACAAGCTGTCGTTTCGCTCTCCAAGTTGCGCAGTCTACCTCCCAATCACCCATATGTAGTCGAGGAAATGAATATGATCGAGGAAGCTATTCGACACGAGAGAAGTCTAGCTGGTGCAGGATTCTTTGGACCTATGAAGACGGTATTTGCGTCTAGGAGGCTGCTGTACAGGTTGGCCCTGGGATCCAGTCTTTTCGCCTGGCAAAACGCGACTGGTATCAACGCCATCAACTACTACTCCCCCACCATTTTCAAATCAATTGGTGTTGTCGGACAAAATACGTCCTTACTTACGACCGGTGTATACGGAATCATCAAGCTTCTCGGTGCATTGGTATGGCTGCTTTGGCTTGTTGATCAGTTTGGTATGTTGGGAGCCCGCGCTGTTCATCTAGTAAGGTTCTCTGCTAACATACATCTTTTTTTTTTTTTTTTTTTCCACAAGGACGTCGTCCACTTTTGTTCGTTGGTTCCGTTGGAGGATTAATCTCCATGTACTATATCGCGGCATACATCGCCATCGCCAAACCACAAGATAACCCGACGACGACCATTGACGCTAGTGGGAAAAGTGCTAGCAAGTGTCATCCTCTCCTTATATACTCGGCATTATCTGATCACTTTTCAATTTTTTTTAAAAAGTCGCATTCTTCTACATCTGGACAATCTTTTACAGTCCATCATGGAACGGCACTCCTTGGGTTCTCACTGCAGAAATGTTCCCGCAGCACGTGCGAACATTTACTCAGGCGTGCATGGCTGCTAGTAATTGGCTCTACGCGTATGTTTCAATGTACTTGATGACCGGAAAATCACTCCAACTCTTCCCGTTATTCTAGTTTTCTTATCGCTAGGTTCACGCCGCAGATGTTTACAGTCATGGGCTACGGAGTGTACCTCTTCTTTGCCAGTTTGATGGTCCTCTCTATTGCATTTGTATATGTGAGTATTCCTTTTCTATATAAAGCACCCGGTTTTTTTTTAGAGCGTTTTAACATGTATCACTATCATCAGTTACTTGTCCCTGAAACAAAGCAAATACCTCTCGAGAGGATTGAAGACCTTTTTGCACCTGGCGTCAAGGCATGGCGAGCACACGACCAAGTCGTCAAGGCAATGCACGATGGTATCCCTCCCACATCCATCGATAACCACTTTCCTGCCAGAGGAACTGGATCCTCAAACGCATCCCTCAACGAAAAAGAGGACGTCCAACAGAGAGAGCGTGTATAGATGACACTACAATCTCGGGTTTGCTCTCAAGTACATGCAATGTATATTACGACCTGTAGCCTTATGGAGCTCATGATCTTTTCTTTTCGCCCAGTATATCTGTTTTATTAGTTTGTACTACTAGAGGACTCTCAGTTGTATCGAGCTAATACAAGATGATATGAAAAAGGCCAGATTCGTATTGGGTATCATGGAACATCATCATTGCGCCGTTATGAACTTATCGTAGTAGACCGCAGTCGAATACAAGATTAATTCCCCTGTTCCTTCTGATACGCTAAAAACTCGTCATGCAACTTTTTCTGGTCCGCATGACTCTTTTGCACCTTTTTTGAATGGCTCTTACTAAGTTCCTTCCCTTCTCCATCTGTTAGAGGTAAACCAGCTTCATCCCAGGAGCTATACGTGCCCTCGGGTACATTCGGTGGCTTAAACATCTGCTCTGGAGGCACACGTCCCTTTTCCAGCCTCTGTAAACGCTTCTGACGTTCAGCCTCTGCGGTAGCAGCTTTCTTCGCCGCTTTTGCTTCAGCGATAGCCTTCTTTTCGTCTCGAGCTCGTATTAATTCGGCAGGGTCCACAAGTTTGACAAGGGCTTTGCCATCTGAGTGAATACTCATAAGTTTACAGTGAGTCTGAGATACGAGGAACAAGCGCACCTTCTTGATCGTCCAGAGCTACACCAAGCGCAACGAGATCGTTATCTCTGAGTTTATCGCAAAGGGCCAAAATGTCCTTCAATGCGGTATCCCCTTTCGCCATAGCAATCCCGCGTACTCCATCTCGGAACGAAGATAACGCGCGGAGGTAAGGCATCAAAACTTCCTCACGCTATAATTATAACAGAACGTAAATCGGAAATCTTTTGTACGGACAAAGAAAAGAATAATCAAGAGCACATACATTGAAATTGCCCTCGGATTTACCCTCTTGTCCCCATCCCAGCTCCACACTTTCTCCCTCACCTAAACCGAACATGCGTAACATTTTGCCAACCCATCGAGCGATATTTTCAACGACGCCAATGTTCACGTTTTTACCCCTCAAGTTGATGTAGGTATTCGTTCGGGATACGATATCGCGTATGGCGTCTAATGCGCCTGGGGTGTTGAACGAATCGCAGAGGGCAGCTCGGAAGGTAGATTGAGTTTCGTGGAATCTACAGATGAGGTTCAGATTCCTTGTCAGTTGAGCAAAAAGGGGATACTGACTTGGCCGTTAATTCGCTTTCTGGAGCTTCATAATGGTGGTAACCATCAGAAACAAGACCGTTAGCTCGCGCTTGGCTCACGAGAGCTTTGATCGTAGTGAAAAAGTTCTGCAAGTTATTCAGTTACGGACCTGAACGGAAAGACTCTGTAGGCACGTACGTTTAACGTAGTCTCTAAATTACGAACTTCACCCGTCATGAGCGACTCTGAAAAGTCAACTTTTGCGTTCCAAAGTTGCGTGAGGAAAGCGAGTCGCAATTGCCGAGCCGAATACTTTTGCAAGATTTCCTATAGATATTCTCAGTCAATATCCCAAGAAGCTGCGATATAAAAATGTACGCACATCAATGGTGATGAAGTTCTTTAGCGACTTGCTCATCTTCAAGCCTTCTATATGTAAATGGCCGGTGTGGAGGAAGTAGTTGACCCATACAGGGCACTCGTGGTAAGCCTACATACAATTTTCAGTTAGCGGTCAAGATACTAGTCAAATGAGCCGCACCTCAGATTGTGCCATTTCATTGTCATGATGCGGGAAAGCCAAGTCAATTCCGCCAGAGTGGATGTCCATATTGTCGCCGAGGATAGCACTGGCCATCACGGAGCATTCAATATGCCATCCAGGACGTCCAGGACCCCAAGGCGACGGCCATGATGGTTCTCCGGGTTTCGAAGCCTTCCATAGAGCAAAGTCCGATGCTGAACGACGCGTAAACTTGGCTGACGATGACGGTGCTGCATTGTTGTGTAAGATTCAAAATTCACCATGGTGTATGATACGTGTGCTTGCCTTCTTGATGTTCCCTATTACCTTTACTCCACGGCTCGAGTTTAGCATAGTTGTGTATCGGTGCGTTATCGAAAGCTTGTGTATCAAAGTAGACACTGCCTTCAACTTCATATGCATAGCCATTTTGAATGATCTTCTCCACAAAAGTGACAATTTCTGGGACGTATTCGGTGACTCTGGTAAGTGTATCCGGATCACGAACACGTAGGCGAGCCATGTCTTCGAAGAAACGACCTTCCCAGTAGGAAGCGAGTGAGCGCGAAAGTGCTGGATCGGTAACGGTGGCCTTGTACTGTAAAGATGCTTCATTAGCCAATAGCAAGAAGTAGAGGAGCGGTATCCCACCTGCTCATCTAGGAACACGGTAAGGATATCGCTGGTCTCGTCTATCAGTCTGTGTGCCGCGTCTTGACCGTTCTTTCCCGCATTGAGCTGACTCTGTGCATCCTTCAGTGCAACAAAAGCCCGATTCTAGAGACGGAATGATATTGTTAGGTTTCTCAAGTATTACAAGACATAACTGGGCGTACCGCAGATGAGAAATTCATGTCAAACTTTTCATCTCTCCTTAGGCAAGCTTGCTTCCATTCTTTGTTCTGAATCAATTCTGATATCCGCACCCATTTCGACTCTTCTTCGCCTTCCGAAGGACGTTCATCGTCCGGTAAACCATTACGAAATTCTTCCCGAATAAATTTCCGCCATGCAACCTGGACCTGCGAAATCAAATCTGCGTTCAAGGATTTCGTGTCGGCACGGAATGTTTCTAATAGATGTGTTTGTCGAGCACGTTTGATGATCTTGAATGGACGTAGAATGAGTGAATAACTGAATTATTCATCGATAGCAAAAAAGACACACCTTGTCATCGATGTCTGTAATGTTCATCACAAAATGGACATCATAGCCGAAATAGTCTGATATTATTCGCCGTATAACATCCTGGGTAACATAGTTTCTATGAATTGATGATAATCTGTGCTCGTAGAAAAGGCTGATCGAAACACTTACCGCGCATGGCCCATATGTGAAGCATCGTATACAGTAGGTCCACAGTTGTACCACTTGACAAGTCTCCCATTTTTAGGCACGAACTCGGTCTATATCGCGATGAGAAATTGATGAATTGCTGATCAATGTTGAACTGACTTTGGTTCTTGTCAAGGAATTGTAAACTTTTAGGACCGGTTCTTGGGTTGTCGGTATTGGGGTAGACCAGTGAGGCTGCTGTACTGACATTGCTGGCGTTTTCTTGGTGAGGAGGGAAGAATTATAATAATGATATCTGAGAGAACAGGAGGTTATTATAGTTCTGCTTCTGACTCGGATGCCAGCTATACAAGTCAGAATCATGAATCAAGTCCACAAAAGGCAATGTCTACAAAAGGCAATCCCGACGTACTGCATCCCGAGTCCGTGGACCAGCGGACCGCGTCGAGCAAGCTGCCAGTGCTCTCTCTCTTCGATTCCATAAGGCTGTCAATCATTTTTCTCCAGCACTTAATAATTTGTCAAGAAGAAGCTTATGTGTACGCTAGACAAGTGGGTTTTTTAACCATTCACAGGATCAATTTCATTAGAACACGCCTAAAGAGTTTCGGATTCGGGTCGCCTACGTACCGAGCTTATGGCGTGATAAAGGTCAATCTGGCGTGCGTTTGAATCGTGAATCTGTCAAGAAAAACAATACTGGACATCACTTACTACTGGCGACACCTGGATGAGAAACCGCCTTACTGTAATAAATTGAGCAGGCGAACACTCAGCATCCTTTAATTTTACAAACCCTGAAGCTCACGAGTCACAGGCCAGGGTTGGGCCAGGGCATCGGTCAAAGCATAACCCTTCAACTTACCGAGATGGTTATGAGATAGCTATCAACGACCTACCTTCAAACATCAAACGCGACCGCAACGCCGAGCAAGTGCAAGATATGATCAAAGAGGTGGTCAAGGAATACGCCGACAGTTTTCTCGACGTGGTGTGTGCCCTGATGACTATCGTTCTTTTCTTGACTAACGTTCTTTCAAGACAAACGCGTCCTTCCGAACTTTGTTTCTTGTAGTAGAATCAGTCGAAACTGGGCCTATGGCGGAGATGAGAAGAGCCGAGTAGACTCGACCCTCTTGCATTGAAAAACTTTTCTCCATCGAGCCTATATATGTAGTAGTGGGAAAATGCTCGTCTTCGGGCTTTAGGGGTTGGGCTTTAGAGGTTAGGCTTTAGAGGTTAGGCATTAAGGGTTAGGCGGGTAGGGGTTCGGGATTAGGTATATTTATTGCCAAAAAGGGTAGGGGTACTGCTAAAAAGGGTGGTGCTTCAGGGTGGATCTCGTTGAATATAATACAAATGTGTGGGTGGTCACAGGGGGATTGTATATCCTCGTTTATCATAGTAGACTTTGTTTGCATAAGTCAAAGTGTGAGTACGAATTATGCGGAGTTATAGAGCCTCCAGCGCTGAACTCCAGTTTCACACAAATAGCATGAAATGGGGGCACGTTCTTCGGCTGAAGACTCAGGAGGACCGAAGAAAGCATAGACTACAGAAGCACTGATGCCAGTTACTTACCTTCCAATCAAAAGAATATTGTATTCCACGTCGCGAATGATTGTGCTCTGCAAAGGTTTGTACCTGTGAAGACGGCAAATAGTGCATATTGGTACAGTACAGTTGAATAGGAAAGCTTTGGGACTTCAATCGAAGAATGAGCCACCGTTGCAAGATACCTGTATGAAGGTCGGTGCTCAGGTATTGGAAAACCGGGAACGTCAAACTCACACTCTGGCCTGTGCAACCAAAGTTCAACTACTGTTCTGATGGACAATCGAAAAGAGATGTACTCACCAGTAATGTAATGTGCCTCTTCTGATGCCAAGTACGATACCAGGCTTGCGATTTCGGCCGGCGTACCGTTGTAGCCCACGCAGGTATCTCTTGCCCGCTGTATAGGACACTCTTTTGAGAAATATTCACGACGAAACAGCAACAATGGATCTACCATCGCTCGGATTTCGCTTTTCTCGCCTCCGCCCGAAAACCTCATGTACCCAGCGTCGACCTGGTCCACTAAATGGAAAAGAAGGAGAATAAAACAAAGGTAAGAAAGGGTTTGTGTAAGAGAAGAAGCACATACACATATCGGTCTCTATACAGCCCGGAGCATAGGCGTTCACGGTAATCTTATGGGGACCCAATTCTTGGGCTGTTCTGAGCGAGTAAGTATACCGAGTGGAGGGCCTACGCTTTAAGACCCACCAACAGATTGAGTCAGACCGCGAACTGCAAACTTACTCGCGGAGTAGACAGATAAATTCCGCCAACCTGTGGTGTACCGTATAGACTGACGATACAATGACGATGTGCAGCAGCTAGCGCACCTTGTTTCCCGGCTAAAGAGCTAGCGCCGATGATCCTCCCACCTCGTCCTTGGGTGATCATTTGCTTTGCGGCATACTTGTAACACAGGAAGACGCCCCGGAAGTTAACCGACATGATTTTGTCAACGATTTCCACCGGAGCTGTGGAGCAACCTAAGTTGGGTGTGCCAGCGGTTTAGATACATGTCACGTACTGTCGAGAAGAGGGCTGTAGTATAAGATCCCCGCATTGGCAACCATCTAGCCTCACGCGAAGAATTCAGCTCTAACAATGGCCATAAGTGTTAGGTACTGACCACATCGAGAGAACTGTGCTCCTTGACCACCTCATCAATCATTTTCTGGACTTGCTTTTCGTTGGTGACATCCCCAAAATGTAGCGAGGCTTGGCCTCCTTTGGGCTGTGTAATTTGCTGCAGTTCTTTCAGAGTAGTAGATGCCCGCTTTGAGTTGGTTGGTATGTCGTTGATGGCCACGCTGTAGCCGTCTCTGGCGAGCCGATAAGCTATGGCTCGTCCGATACCTTGTCCTGTAGACCGGAGCTGTCAATGACTCCTTTGGTTGAGCTGAGGTAGCTCACCTGCCCCCGTTACCAGTGCGATTCTTCGCCCCAATCCTGCTTTGAGAGGTGCAGCCATTGATTTGTTGAGGGGTACAGATAAACCCACAGTTTATATAAAGTACAGAGGTGCCTTCCTTGACGTCAGCTCAAGAGGCTTGAGAATGCGATACATAGCGATAGAGTCATGAGTGCACAACTTCCGTTCTCTCTGTCTTCGAAGTCGAAGAAGAACCATTAAAACGTGCGAGTCTACACACTGACAAGGTTTGATATCACGCTCCTTCGGACGGAAGATGGGCCGTTGGCGACGAGCTTTTTGGAGTCCTCCGAGCCTTGATGATACAATGTTGGTATGAACACCTATCAAGGTACTGCAGGTCATATGGCTCTGGAAACACCTTGAACTTGTGCGTGTTATGGAGTACTTGCCGGGAGTGGGTCGCCGTGAACCGCCGACGGGAACGAGTTGGGTTTTTTCTTTATCGTTCTTCCCAATAAATTTGCTGCCAGCAAAGTATGGAGGTGCATCCGACGTTACTGGCTGCAATGAAGCACGTGGATGTACATGGGTGAATACGTCATATTGAATCACGTTCACTTTCGTGGGAGAAAATTTCATCCCAAAAAACCCCCGAACGAATCCGGATAAATCCGATGCATATGGGTCGGAATAAAGTTATTCCTCGGACGCGTCAGTTTGCATTTGCCTCTGGTCCATCTATCGTTGCCCTCAGGTATATTCAAGCTTAACCAGAAGATACTGGTTTGTATTGGATAGTCACCGATAGGCATAGGTGCGTCTAGCTGTTTTTCCCCTCGATCACCGCCCCCTTGTTCATCCAGCTCACGTTTAGTAATTCGACGCCTACAGTATTTGCAACCTTTTGCCCAAGGATGGAAAAAGTCGCTGACCTTCCATTTGATCTCATCATGTTACCAACCATCATTGAAAAAATCGAATGTTGATGACTAGTACAACTTATATCCAGCCATTCCTTCTGATCATCTTTGATGCATTCCGAACCTCAATGGAAACACTGTTCTGGGAGAGCGTTTCAGTACGCACGATGTGCTCCCCACGTCCCAACAGCATATACCAGGGAGATCAATTTCGGTCAAATTGACATTAATAGCTATTGGCATGGGTGTCCGGAATACAGATAACTCCTCCAACATATTCGTTGAGGCCAAGAACCATCGGTTGTTCAGCGTCGATAGTTCCAAATTATGCCCAGTAAATTCCTAGCAGGGGCACTGATTAAAGATGGCGACAATGACCCAACAAGGTGATGGACGAATCAATTTACAGACCACTGCCCAGTGAATCTTCTGATGACCTTTATTAAGAACGTCCCTCAAATGTGTACTTTGACCCATCTCGTCTCTTCTCGCTGTTTTCAAGTACTCCAGCTACCGTTTCAGTCCCGGTGACGAGGAGGTGGCCTACTCAATATCGTCGAAAATGTGAGTTACAGCCTTGTTGCATGACCAGCATCTCAAGTTCAGCCCAGTTTTACGACGTTCACCCCTTAACAGCTCTCGGTTCTTCTCTTTGACAGAGGAAAAGTGAGTCGTCCCAGACCATTGCTCTACGTCTTTGCCTAACGAACTTCATATCTCTAGTGCAAGCCAACGTCAACAAAACCGATTCCCAAACCTCCCTCTCCTTAGATCCGAACGTCGTCACGTTTGTCTCGTCCTCAAGTGCGTTACAGCGACTCTACTCAGTTTACTATTCTGAATACCTCTCAGCATTTGATGCTTCGCTCATATCCCTAAACAACTTCATCAACTTCTGCGCTACCGTCAATCTACCAATCACCAATGGAAAACAGATCACAAGCGGCTCCTGCAAGCCTGCTCCGATGGGACTAATTGGTGATACTGACCACATACCCTCCGTCAAGTTCCAATTCCCATCGAATAGGGGGACCCTGGAAGCAAATCAGGCGTTCACTGTTGTCCTTGTCGTGAAAAACCTTAATTCGGGCAACTTTGTCAATGCCAAAGAAAATTATCTTGCAGCACCACAGCAACTCGATGGTGAGGGCGCAATTATCGGTTATTACGGTATTGTTATCGAGAGGATGAATTCTCTCGACGAAACTGTTCCCCTTGACCCCTTACGGCCTGCTTTCTATAATGCCGCGTCCGGGAAAGCACGAAATGGCCAAGTGACCGCAGATGTCCGAGGCGGCTTGCCCGAGGGTTTCTATCGATTATCTTCAGTTACACTGACATCAAACCATAAGCCGATAGTGGCTCCAGTAATCCAGCATGGGGCAATAGATGATGTCGTCTACGTGGGTTTTGCATCACCTTAAGTTGAAGTTACAGGTACTGACCAAGTTGTCAGCTCACGGTTACGGAGGATGGGAACCGCGCGCCGCGTAACACTACATTGGGCCCCCTCATTTCCCCTGCTTCGGAGGGTAGCACTTCGATCAACACCACGAATCTGAGGGTCGATATCCAGGACTCAATCTCAATGACATTGGACCCGGTGATTATTGCAACTGGCTTCAGTAATGATGGTCAGTCCGAGCCCACACCAGGTGATTTCACCCAGTTTTGTATTTAAATGATTTCTTATACCACTTATATTGCAGGCCAGGCTGCATCCTTGACGTCATCCAATAACTTCATCAACTTCTGTCTTACTCGCCCTGACCTCCCCCTCACTGGTGGCAGACAAATTACAATTGGCTCGTGCAGTACCACACCACTAGGCGTCATACCACCGCAAGATTTAATCCCCTCACACAAGTTCCAGATCCCTAGGAATGGCGATTCACTCTATCCAAACACCCCCTTCATCATCAAGCTTAACTTTCACAACATGAAGCAAGCGATAACGGATCCCCTCACTCGCTATCTCTCCGCGCCTCAGCAAATTGACTCTGGAGGCCGGATCCTGGGATATTCGCGCATCGTGGTAGAGGCCCTGGATTCAATAGATCAAACGACGCCAACCGATCCGAAAAAAATTTGCTTTCTCTACTGCACTGTCGACTATTGCCGAAGATGGCTCGCTTATGACCAACGTCACGGAGGGGCTACCTGCCGGATCCTATAGACTTTCGTCTATTGCGCTCACTGCAAATCATCAGCCAATTCTTCTGCCTGTTGCTGAGCGTGGCGCAGTGAATGATGCGGTATATGTAGGTGACATGCCTTGAACGTGTTACCCTATGCTCGCTGATACCATTTTAGTTCACAGTTGGCGACGGTGCAAGTGGATTGACAGTAGTAAATACTGTCACCGCTGGACCCCCTTCAGGTACCAGCACAGGAGGAAGGACCGGTACGAACGTAAGTTGGTCTTCTCCCGTGCTCTGATAAAGACTTGTCCCTTTCATTCGATTGCTGGGCATGATATACATTCTCTTCCAGGATGACAGTGGACGTTCAAGGTATAGCCATCTTTTCGTTCTCTGGCGCACATTCTGATTTGTAGTTTCTAGTACGAAAATTGATGCTATTGTTGGTGGAGTATCAGGAGGCTTTGCAATGATTGCCATTGTCGCACTGTTGTTCTTTCCTTCGTCGACGACGGCGTTTAAGCTATTCCTTGGACGAGGCCGGATCCGAGTCATCCAACTTGGTAATCTCGTCGGCATCATCACCGTAAGCACACCTATCTACCCAAGTGTCTTAATCATACACTGAACTCCGGCCTCCAAGCATTCGTCGACCCATAACAGAGGCCGCATCGCACACCAGCAGGACGACCGACACTACAACGATCATGCAGTCGGGCGACGTTCGATCCGACTTTATTGATACCTGGTAAGACTGAAAAGCACAGTCAACATGAAAGCCTGACCTCCAATGTTACAGTTCAGTCCATGGAAGCTCCGCCCAGTTATTCCAGGGCACATGAAGACACTTCTTCGTTGCCACCTCGTTATACGCAGCTCTCATCTCGAGCACCGTCGTATCATACCGTTGATGGACCTCAGTAGTCGTGTCTCATATTGAGCGTACTCCACAGTTGGGATTAAAGACGACAGGGCAGTACAATTTAACCCAGTCGCCAGCCGTCCCGGAATACTAGTAGTATGAAACGAGCTATATAGTTCGTTTTCTTCCACAGCAGTAACGGAACGGTTGATTCCTTTACTACTTCTGCTCTATGCACGTCGCCTTGAGCCTAAAAGTCCTGTGGATTACGACGGTTAGCACCAGGTACTGTAAGATTCGGAAGTAACATATATCACACAGGTCATCTTTTCAAGCGATTGATCGGTGTTAACAAACCAGAGTTGTCCGAGTCTTGCTCCTGGCACTAAGATGAAGAACCGTTAACACCAGAAGGGTGCTTATTAGTATCCTCTACCAGAATGAATTTTTGAAAGGGTTGCGAGACTGCAATCTTGCCCTCAAAGACTCTGCTAGTTCTGAGCGAATAAAGAATGCGAAGCTCGGCAGAAAAGCGAGAGCTTGCGGGTGGACCAATGGTGCAGCGCGAATTTAATACTGAGGTCTGACCGGGGTTCACCGGTCACTGATCGTCAGAAAAACCGAGTAGCTGAGTAGCCCACCTGGGTACAATAGTCTCCTGTAAGCAGACTCAATCGCTCGTTCCTCGCTGTATTGGGTACAATAATAGATCGGCGCCGCTGAGCAAACAACAGCCGGCTATTCTCCACGATCTCTGGAACATGCCACCATCTTCCCTAGCGTCTTCCCCTGACTTAGACCGTTGAGCTCGCACACGCTGATCTCAAACTTCTGCATCGTGGGGTTGGATAAAAAGCTATCTCTCCTTTGGCGAATCAGCAACCCACGTCATATCACATTCTTTGTCTCCGGCTACCAGCATTCCCAAGCAACCACGACAGATATGGACGTGTTCGTGGATGGTACTGCAACGTCGATGAGGCAGATTTCAGGAAACGTTGCTGATCAGATTATTAGCGACAATCAGCTCGAGGCAGGTTATTTGTACGCCATGCTTGCGTATGGTGGTGAATGGGGAACCTGGGAGTGGTCATTTTTCTTTCCAAAACCCATCGTTACTCCAATTGGTCGGGAGGGCACCTTATTCCAAGTCATCCTTTACACACAATGCGAACATCCAGGTTGGAAATTCGAGATAGATCACATCAAAGATATCACCAATTCTCCTGAAGTCGTTGCTCTTGTACGACTTACCCAAGTCTCAGACTTGGGAGATTACGATGATATCGTTGGGAACGACGGCCTCACGAGCCTCTTTAGAGAGGTTAAGATACCCACCACTCCTCAGTCTCCCATGGACTTCAATTCCAGAATCTGGTTTGCAGAAGCAGTTGGAACTTTGCACGATTGCGCGGTCATTCACTGCGATGATGTATGGCTGTTGGAAAAGGAGATTAAACGTTTGGGATTTGCAGCTATGGATCGGTACATGGAGAATAGAGGTCAGGTCGTTCGTCTTTTAACATTGCTGTCGGTCTCATTTGCTTCCAGGGTATACCATTTTTCGCACAAATCAGTGTTCGTGACGTTGGAAGGGTCAACTGTGCGTCTACCCATTTCCCCGGATTCATCCTTATACTAACGTATCAACAGTATGATACCATTTCTATCATTCGGGGACAATTCAAAATCTTGTATCATCCGCACTTGGGTTTATTTCTTAAAACTAGGGCTAATACGCGCGCAGCGCTAATGAATCCACTCCTTGTAGTTCTTCCGAATTGTGTGCAATCTTTGAGCTTCTCTGCGTCATTCTTCACTAGATGTGTAATTCTGATGCTGCTGATGTCAACAAAGATTATTCCTGGTACAACGAGCTTATCTATGTCGACGACCACATCTCCAGAAACAGTGTCTGGATGCGGATGAAGAGATTCTGTTCAGTGGTGTTTGATGCAGTGCAACCCCGCCTGACGATCCACTCTCCTGATGGGTACAGGTTGTGTCTCGTGTTTACAGCAAGCCGAAAAGTGATATTCAGGAGTGACTGCGGAGGCCTTCAAGCTTCATCTTTCAACTCCTCTCGGTCTCGTTTGATCGAAATCGGAGGCAGAAGGGAAGGTATGTCTGATGACGAAAACATTCCTATTCTCGCTCCACGCTAATCAGGACACGCTGATCAGTGCACGAGAAATGGAGACAAGGCGAAGAAGGTGGGAAGAGATTCGGTCAACTGCAAGTTGGGTAAATACCATTCTTTCAGTGACGCTGGGAGAGGTTACGCCTAGATTCCATCAGGTTTCCAGGTGTACGAAGGGTGGAGCTTCTAATTCGTACCATACTGATACAGTAGCTCTGGTGGCCCGACTTAGGAATGTGAGTGGTTCATATCAGCGAATCAAGCTCCAAGTGTTCGAGACCGCCCCCTCTGGAAAATTTGGTGTCCACAACCTCTTGTGCCGTAAGGCGTGGCTTCGGGTTTGGATTAAATAGAACATGTCAGGCTAGGGAAGCATTTCCGCAACCTGTAGTTCTCGCCGAGTTAGTCTTAAGGGATCAGGGTAGTCGTCGGTCGCGCTGAGGCCCGCGCCTCTCACTAACCTTTTAAATTTTGTTTTATTTTATTTTCTCGTGAAGGAATTCGGGTGTCTCCGAGGATGTTCGGCCCATCATGAAATGTACGGATGTGACTCGTGTCACTTCTTCCTTTCTCCGAGTTATGAGCTCGGTACATGCACGGGAGGCCTCAGGGATACTGGTCGTTGAAAGTGTCAAGGTGCGTGAGTCCTCACAAATCATTGAAGAAGTCTTGACACTCGAGCCTCAGTCTCAGACCGCAAAATATGCGTATCACCGATGCTATCCCCTTGTCAACGGACATCATTCTCACTCTTTCGGTATATCAGACATTGCATCAATTCGTCTCTGAGCGCCTAGCATTGCTAAAATCTTCCGTGGATTGCGACTGAGTCGAAATTCATCGCGTTGTCACAACTTCGCTTCCTCCTCTGCACCGTTCCGTTTTCCGCATCTAGTCGATGCTTTTTCATTAAAGATCGTCTCGCGTCTTGCTCTGCTCTGGAGCCAGATAAGCAGCATTGGCATGTCACCTGTACACGTCAAACCTGCATCGGGTCACCGATTCATATTTCCAGCCTTGCGTAAAACGGGTCGCATTATTCCCCCTCTCATGTACGCTGTACTCCACGAACGTAAGTATGTCGTTGCTATTCTGAAAAGGGCTGAAACCTGGTGATATTATAACCTGATGATACTATACATAAGCAACAGCCATTCGTGAATGACGCCTTTACACATCGAATTCTTCGCCCTCGAAATCGTTTCGACAGTCTGGACACCGGGAATCTATTACGCCATTTCCCATTTTACCAGGTACAATCAACAATTTCTTGATGTCAACAATCTGTACCTTATATGTATGTTTCTAGGAAGACGTTTCTCAACGGCGCGCAATTCGTCGCCCCGGAACGTTTTTGATTTGATTGGTCCTTCCTAAAGCAAACCTCATGGACACAGCCAGAAGCTCCTTTTCAGGACCATTCCAGGCTTCATCTTTTTCAATAAAAGATGACGAGCAGAAACCTCGCGATCCCCACCAGGAGTCAAGAATGTCGCCATCACCCTTGCCTCCCCCCGACATTGTCCCCACCGGGACACGCCGAGTACGCTTTGATTCAAAGCCTCAAGTTCCTAGTCATGTCCGCGATTCTACCGATGGCTCCCGGACGGCCGCGCAGATTGGCTCGTCTAAATCGATTCCAAAGGCCAGCGCTATCAATCGGCTTTTGACTGCTTCCAACCTGAAGATGCTCGCTGAAGAAGGCCTCCATATCTCCCAGCACCATTTCACACGTTCGACAACGACAGCGGCAATTCGTCCCGGTAGCCAATTGTATCCAGGCGGTACCGCTTCTCATCCAATGAGAGAAAACCAGAACACTTCCTGGACAGTATCCCCACGAAGAACATCCTATGATCCACCGGCGCCTTCACCTCGTCCTACGGGAAATCGCGCTGTATCGTATAACGGTCATAGCTCCAATGCGATTATTACGGTTCCCGTACGTCGCGGCCAATCCTCTTCGCACGGCATCAGCCTACAACCAAGTAAGCTCGTCTCCAGCCACCCTGCAAAAATTCCCGCAAGCGCTTCGGGCCCGAAACCGAAACACCAGCTTCATACTCCATCTTCCGACGACAAACCAGCTTCAACTCCGAATAAGAGATCTTCGTTGCGCTACGCTAGTTCGCATGAGGCTCGGCCAATCTCTGATAAGGTGCGCGTACTGAAAGGAGAATTATCGCTGAAGGAGTCTAAGCGTGAAAGCCCGAACGCCTGGAGTAAATTCGGGAGAGCCAACCCTGGAGGCAGACGTTTTTCGGCCATCGATAGCCAGCTACCCTTGTTTTCAGATACTGCTAGTGATGCGAGTACTAGCGCAGAATCTTCCTCATCTTCCTCCTCCTCTTCATCATCCTCATCTTCGGTGCTTTCGACGCAGGAGAAGACCGCTTTTCTCAGAGCAAGTCTAGCAGTTTCCGAGACAGCTATCTCGGCCGAGCCTGAGCCGTCCCCCAAACCTTCTCACACACTCGCCCTCTTCTTGTCAGATCCCAGTCGCTTATCTGGCTTGCTACAGAACCTGTCTTTTGCCGATTGGTGTAGTTTATTCAATGTGTCGAAGGAGATTCAGATGATGTTGATTCAGAACGAGCTGCTGAAGGAGGAAGTTCTGGAGAGGTATCTGAAGGACGTTGGGTACTCGAGATGGACATGGCGTGAGTCAGAAACAATGAATTTGTCCCTTTCGGTGAGCAGGCATGTCTTTCTGTTTGATGCTACCTGCCATTGACGATACTCGTAATCTAGGACCTGCAGCATTACATACGAGCCACTAGTACCCCCGTAGCGGAGTATCGGCGTGTTGCTGATCTATACTTGCGGCGTCAAAAGAATCAGGATCGTCTCATCCTCGCGATGGTCTCGAGGCTAACTCGGGCAACAAGAGCCTACAACAAAGTTGTTTTGCGGTTGAGGGCCCAGGCTGAAATGCATGGCTCGACCTCCTCGGGTAATCCCGCACCCGATAATTGGCGTATGTCTCTTAGTGCGCCTTCATCCAGGAGATCTTCACAACAGTTTTTGCCACCATTTTCGTCTTCCGCTGCTTCTTTCTTGGGCGGAGACCACGGACGTCGGTATTCAAGTTCGAGCCCGTACGTCAAGTCACTATCAACGGCCAGCTTCCCTTCACCTCTCTATCGCCCTCATCGGGCAGCATTATTACGGGTGTTCGTTCCCTCTCCAGGAGACTGGCTGTCGGACGCCGGCGTATTGGAATGTGAAGCCGAGCTCAAACGTGCAGGCATCGCCACCTCGATGAGATTGGGTGACGTTGTCTGGGACATTGCTCTTGGAGACGAGAAAGGCAATACTGGCAGGTTGATTTGGGACGGATGGTATCTCCTCGTGCGTTTTATTTTGCTCGTCGGCGTGGTACAGACTGTAACGTGTATTCTTATATTAGGACTTGGACTACAGTTACTCTTCAACCGGAGACATTCCCAAGCATATTCCGAGTTTCGCACTTCCGCCCTCGTACTTTCATGGCGTCGTTCTTAATGGACCGTTAAGCTCAAATCCTATCGTGCGGTTGGATGTGAGCCCTTGGGGCGATGAAATCGCGAGAAATTTGCAGTTGATGCAGGATAGATTGGTGGCAACCACGTACGTTTGTTCTCCGAGTCCGACTTCCCTTGAATTTTGCCTATCATCGCTCAACTTTTACCGAACAGACCGCATGGAAACCTTCAAAAAATTATAAAGTGGGTACATCGGTCTACGTTTACCATTCGACCGCTACCGCCATCATCTCGGTCGAGTGGGATTCCGATACCAGGCATGAACGGCAATCATACGGTTCATCCCGCATGGTACGGAGTCATCATTATCGAGACTGACGGCTCGAATGAAAGCTTGGAGGATTTGAAAGAGCGGTGTGGGCCAAAGGTATTTCCGGGCGCTGTGTCGACGAGAAAGCGGAAAGATGAGAGTGAAAAGATGGTCTGGCGGTTGATTCGGGAGAAGAGGTGTGTCATTTCCTGTCATTGGATGAATTAACACTGATTGATGTTCGGAATGATGGACAGTCGTCCCGGGGAGATATGGATCAGACTTGTGGGACCGAGAGAACGTTGTTCATAGATTGGAATTCTTCCTTGTAAGACCGGATAACACAGATTTGAAGTGTTTAAGCGTCGCTCGGATCCTAAGTAATTGCATCAGCTGAACAAGGTACTGCCCTAATCTTTTTATAAGCAGCTAGCTCTAGTGCCAGGTGTACTTGAATCAGTTCGACGTTGAATTGACTTCTAAGGATTGAACCACTTGATCTAGGATGTAAAAGGTCGGAAGACGATCGAAATGAGAAGCACGGGTGGAGAAAATGTCCGGTTGTCCGATTGTACAGCTGTCATAGGCTATCACCACTCGTCACTGAACCCCACTCGGATCTCAAGACAACCGGATATAAAGACCAAGATGCTTGTCAACCTTCCCAAATTCGCCATATTCTCTTTCTCTTCCGCACTACCATGAACACTGTGCCCTTGAAAGTACCTCTCTTCATCTCCCTTTTTCTTGCGTGGGCCTGGAGCATTATTTCCGCTGCTGCCGGTGAGTACACGTAACATGGACAGTATATATGTGCGATTGATCATATAATTCTACAGGATTGAACGCACTTGTCAAGTCAAATGATTCAGAAAAGCGTCTTCGTAATCGTTTACCCTCAAACGCAACCATCAACATCGACTCCGATGGTGTGTAGCCATATATATGTTTCGTCTCTACAAATTTCTGACTATACTTGCAGATATCCTCCATGCCGGCATTGTCTCGACGGTCGTTTCCCTGCTCATCGCCGTTTTATGCACGATATACCTCGGACTTCTCCTTGTAAAACAGCTCAACCGCTTGTTCAACGCTTCATTACCCTTCCAGTCGATTTCACTCGCATTCTGTGCAGTCTGGCTCTTCGCCGTCCAGATCCCATTGACCGTATTCTTTGCAAATAACGAAGCCAAAGTTACTGCTTCCTTTGGACCGATCCCTCTTACACAAGAAATCATCCAGAGTATCGCAAGGTCGCTGGGCGTCAGTCCAGCCTACAGGGACATAGATTACCGTGAGTTCTCCAGTCTCAGATACATGTACACGTTTTCTAACTCTTATGGTAGTACGATTGCTAGCAATCTTTCCTTGGTTCACCATTCTGTTCACTTCGATCTTCGCTGTCGTCTCTTTCATGGCTTCCCGCCGACGAAACTCGCGAAACGCACCCTTGAGCCAGGAGAATGGAAAGGCCTGAGCTACCGGGAACTCGTTTGTATCCTTATCTGTTATTTCTTTTTTCGTCTTCGTTTGGGACTGGATGTGTCTCCTTGACTCTTTTCTCATCCTCTGCATACATGTGTCATTACCGGAATTTGGTGTATACCACCCATACCGTTGTCTTTGTGTATCTTACCTCGACCCAGAGCACTGTAATCGATAGCAAAATGCTCTTCGCTTCTTGGTACCCAGTATGGTGTCACTCGATTCAAATTGTCAACGGTGGCTAGGGATCGTCATCGTCGTCATCGCCAACCTTCCGTCAGCGCGTCAGCGCGGGGGCTGGGTACAGTCGATTAGTATTACTCGGACTTTTCCGAGATCGCGTGATCTGCCCATTTTCAGCCCGCGAAGCGGGGGTGGGTTGGGTTAGCGGTTAGGTGGTTAGGGGTTAGGCAGTAGGGTCTGGGGATGGATATATGTATAAAAAGGCGAGGGATGGTACTTACAGGTGCGTAGAAATAGTGACATCATTGGCGTTCGGAGTTTTCCGAGTAATACTAATCGACCATAGCCTCGGCGCGGGGGGAGGCCCGATCAGCTGGCGGAATCGCCGGACGGGCAGCAACAACCTGTCACGTAACGTAACGGTTCCCGGCCAGTCAACTCAACTATGAAAACTCTAGGTCATGCAAGGATCCCTGTACCTTGTGTTTGACCAGAGTCAGGATTTCTCCAAATGTTTATCCACGCGGCCATAGAAGGTTACATATATTGAATTGGGAGTCGGAAGACACCTGAAGGCGCATTTATGAACAACCATTCTTCATCGTTATTCCGATTCACGATTCGCCACTCACGAGGACGTATTTCTCGAAGGGAAAGCGGGAGAGTGGAAATTCTACTGTACATAACGGATTTGCCATGAGAGCATAATCTCAATCATCTGATACTTACCAGGAGATGGCAGAATCCACAGAGAAACGAACAGCCCTGGTTACTGGCGCAGGTGAGTAGCCCCAAAGATCGCTTACAGTCAGTGCACCCATTGAATAGACTGGTAGGCAGAGGCATTGGCCAAGGAATCGCTTTACAGCTCGCTCGAGACGGGTACAATGTCGCTATCAATGATATTCCTAGTCAAGAGAATCAAGCGATGCAAGTCTTGAAGCAAATCGAGGAGATTGGAGCTCGTGGATCTTTGCATTTGGCGGATGTCAGCGACGAAGAACAGGTGAAGAGGATGATTGATGAAGTTGTGAAGGAGCATGGACTGTTGGATGTGGTACGTTTTTTTTTGAATCGAGCGGATTTTCTTGCTGGCTGAAGGATGATTTGTAGATGGTAGCCAACGCAGGCGTCGTCATACTCAAGTCGGTTTTTGACAGTGATGCATTCAAACTTATATGTTATGCCAGAACATTTTCCTGACTGCGTGGCCACAACATATAGCTTCTGTGGAAGACCTGGACAAGCTCATGTCTGTCAACGTCAAAGGAACATTTCTATGCTACAAGTACGCGGGGAAGCAGATGATTGCTCAAGGAAAAGGCGGGAGAATCATCGGTGCTAGTTCTGTCACAGGAAAGCAAGGTTAGTTCATACACATCTTACCGTTTTTCGAAAGGACTGATATAGTGTGCGGTACAGCCATGGAAATGTTTTCGGTTTATTCCGCAAGTAAATTCGCTATTCGAGGTCTTACACAGGCGTTTGGTAAGGATTCGTCCTTTTCGTACTTATGGATATGGTCCTGAATAACGACAGCTCGAGAACTCGGTCCTCATAAGATTACTGTGAATGCATACGCACCAGGCACAATCCTCACGGACATGAGTCAGTATTCATCACAATCGCTTGGCCCCTCATATCTGATCCTCTCTCTCTAGTTGATTATGTTGAACGGGTGACCGGAGCTGAACCAGGGGCAGTGAAAGCAAAGGTTCGTAAGAAGCTTGAACTGTGATCAAAAGTTGATATTTCATTTGTAGATGGCAACACTCACTTGTGTTGGATACAACGGAACACCCGCCGAAATTGCGAGTCTGGTATCATACCTTGCGTCGAAAGAAGCACATTTTATAACCGGCCAAAGTGTAAGTATCAAAGTATTCGACATGCTTGTCATAGAAAGCGGATTACTGAGGAAGACCTGCGCTCTAGGTCTCGTGTAACGGCGGAATGTTCTTTGACTAAAACCATAAGGATGCCCGGTCTTCGGTTGAATTAGAATATCATGCTTGGGTATGTCAACCACAACCATGTACACCTATACAATACAATCAATAGCTGCCTAGCGACGACTACCGCTGAGGAACAGCAACAGTATGATACGATGGTGCCAGAGACGTAACAGTATTCGTCCGATGAAGGGCTACAGGAGAGTTATCCTCAGGTGACCGAAGACGACTGGATGATGACTCTGCAGTATAACTTGTGGTTCGGGTAGTCGAAGTCCCATGGGAGCGCTTTTCCGCCGAAATCCCCGGGGGAAGGCTCCCGGATAAGAAAGTTCCTTCACCGTTGCCTACATAGTACGGTCTAACTTCGCCTGGCTGCATAGGAGGTAGCGGTGGAGGTGGTATGTAGGATGGTTGCTGTAAGTATGCTGGGTAATTGCCCTGAGCTTGGTATGCCATCTGGGGTATAAACATGGCCGCCTCTCTCTTCCGCCTGTGACGACGGAAAAATAGAAGTGCAACAATGAGAGCAATGAGAGCAACACCTCCCAATGCGCCACCAACGGCGGCGCCGACGTTGACGCTAGACCTGAAGCGAAGTTTGATGAGAAATTAAGCTGGACAATGGCGATGTATACAAACTTTGGTTGAGATTCGGGGTTGGGCTATAAGAAAAAATTCATTAGACGTTTGTTCCTCCCTGATGAGAGGGTCAACTTACGCCTCCGGTGTTGGTCCCTGTAGGTCCAGCGACGATAGTATTTGCTGTTGTGGATCCATTTCCACCATCACCGACCGTGAACTGTAGCATGAACAACTTCAGTAAAGAATCAAACTGAATAGATGCAGATGAGACTCACATATATCGCGTCATTAACCGCGCCATGCTGGGCCACAGGTAAAACTACGGGGTAATGGTTTGCTGTCAGTGCAATAGATGAAAGTCTGTAGAACCCAGCAGGCAGTCCATTTGTGATATTGGTCGTAAGAATCCCGTTCTCATCCGTCTCTATTAGTGCTGTGGATACGGCAATCTTTCGTGGATCAGTGACGCTTGTTTGGTTAATCGCAGTCAGTGCCTCTATCACGATGCGTGAATATCCAAAAATCGAGCCATCGAACCCAATTTCTTGGGGTGCGGAGAGGTAGCAGGTGTTGGGATCCGTCATTGCTTGTCTCATGTTGCGAAAGTTCAGCTTCACAAGGAAAGGAGTATTTGGTGGAAGAGAGTCGCCGTGCTTTGGAGCTTGGAATTTGTGTGAAGGCATTGTATCCTGTGGTGGTATGACGCCTAACGGCGTGGGGCTACATGAGCCGCTACCCAGTTGTCTACCATTAGTGAGAGGAGTGTTGCCGTCGAGAAGGCAGAAGTTGATAAAGTTATTGATTGATGTCAAGGACCCAACTTGGCCTGCGATAACGTGAATAAGAGGTAATTCGTCAACGACAGTGGGAAATTTACTTCTCTCAGGCGGATCCTGGCCATCCGATGCAAATCCAGTCGCAATGACAGACTGACTCAGAGTCGTCGAGTTCTGGATTGACGCATCGGTACTTGGATCAGTGGTGTTGATTGATGCTCTACCAGTTTGGGCGAGAGGAACGGACGACCCCAGTGTAGAGCCGCGAGGTGGTAGCCCATCGTTGGTAGCTGTAAACTGTCGAGATAGTCAGTGCCCACAACGATTTGCCGTCGATGCAGAAACTCACATAGACAACATCGTCTATTGCACCGTGCTGAAGCACTGGTACCAGAATTGAATGATGGTTCGCCGTCTGTATAGCTGAGGACAACCGATAGAATCCTTCCTGCAGCCCATTAGAAACGTTAACAGTCCATACGCCATTGGATGCTGGTTCGGATATGCCTTTGTAAAAAGCAAATACTTTGGGATCGAGTGGAGCAGTCTGATCAAGAGAATTCATCCTCTCAATCACAATTGCACCGTGTCCATTGACCATCCCTTGAGAGCTCAGTTGTTGTGGTGCTCCAAGATAATTGGCCTGTGCATTGACGAAGAGGCCAGTGTTCATGTTGTTCACGGCGAGAGACACGATGAGGTCTGATTCTGCTTTCACAATTACACCATTGGTTGGGAATTGAAACTTGACGGAGGGCATTCGATCGATAGAGCCAATTTGACCCATTGGAGCGGGATTGCACGAGCCGGTTGTGATTTGTTTGCCATCGGTAAGGGGTAGATTCACGGTGGCGCAGAAGTTGATGAAATTGTTCACGGATACAAGTGAAGAATCAAAGTCTGAATGGACTAAGTGAGATCAACATACTATGTGGAATTTTGGCCAACTCACTTGAAGATGACGTGGTATCAGAGACAGATGTAATGACTTTGGGATCTAAAGAGAGGGAGGTTTGAGGTCCAGTGGTTTGTCGACGTTGGTTTGCACTAAAAATATATTCTCTGAGTGAAAGGAATCGGTCTAACGAAAGGAGGATCAAAGAAAACTTACTGTTTCTCTGTCAAAGAGAAAGTTTGGGAAGGGGTTGATTCAACGAATGGGCGCCGTGTACCTGCGCACAGTAAGACCAGGAACATGAAGAGCAGCTCTATAGCTCACCTTTTCTACGAGAGTGCTGAACAGCCCGGCGAAGCTGCTTCCCCTCGCTGGGAGGCTGCATTACCATAGTGCATGAAGAGAGTGGGAATGAGAGTGACAGGACGGGAGTCCATCAGATGTTGGAGTTGTCCGCCAGTGCCAAGCGCTGCACCATGCATTCATTCATGATTGAATCAACCTTGTAAGTAGTCACTGGGTAACCATCTACGAGGCCTTTGACAGTGGCAACCCGACAGTATCCCTGCCGCAATTCAAACACGAATTTCTGTCCCTTATAAGTCAAAGACTTGGAAGACTTCTGCATACATTGTTCGCAAAAACAAAAAATTAGCTACAACCGTACTATAGTCAACGACACTTACCTTAGAAAGATCTTCATAGACTTTCAGCGTGCATCAAAGATTGGACCCAGTACATAGCCGTGATATCCATATCAATAAACAGTGATCGTCGGGTGATACATGTGAACGCAATTACTGTTCAAAGAGGTCTTTCAAGAAATCGGCTGCTTGGAGGGTTGTTCTTCAGTTATTATAGAGATGGTGGTGAAACTAGTCGAAGTTCGAATGGGGTACCGCACGTACCGAGGTCCGCATCACCATATGTAGTAGGTGCATCGCGTCACTCCGTGCGATGCCCCCGAGTGTGCGCTCATTCGGTCAGCGTTCTTGTGGGTCTCAAGGAAACGATCATTGTCCTCAACGTGCACAGGGTATATAACAGGTATCCAAAACTCCCTACAGAGACTGAATGGAATGAAATCATATATAGACGACCAAAAATTCCTTCGTGGTGTGGCCCATCCTGGTCTGCCCTCAAACCTTGCAATAGCCGGCACTGTCAGCAATGAAGTTGATACTTCCATCTGGCTGACTCTGTCCTCCTTTGTTGATAGCGTCCGCTTCAGTGTGGCATTTGGAGAAGAGGGCACACGTCAACTGCGGGCTTCCGTTCTACACAAGGACGTGAGATCAGGAGAGCGACGAGATGAGTTCAGATACCTTTCCGTTAACATCGTGATAAGTGTTGAAGAACGTACACTCTTCGACGTCGAGGCACATAGTTTTGCAATCTGCATTGCGAATTAGCTGGCGTCCAGTTTACAAAAGGAGCAGTACAAACCATCAACAGTATCGACCAATCCGAAAGTCAGGTAGTCGTCAGCCTGAATGGCACCATCGTAGTCACCGAAAGTCTGCTTCCAGCCATCGCTTGGTGGAGGGTGGTGGGGTGGCTTCGGGCAATGCAAGCAGAGCGGGAGAAGCTCGAGGAGGCCACAGATAAGCTATCAGAGTGGGATGTCAGGTCATTGTCTGGGTAGAAAAAGTAGACAGACATACACCGTCTTTCAACCAAGGCAAACCAACGATGACCACAAGGTCGGGGTGATCACCATAGTACCAGCCTGGCTTGCACCCTGGTTGCCACGGCGGGATTGGCGCGCCATAGTGGTTGGATTTGGACATAGTGCTAGCCAGGTCAGAAGGCGCAGCCAGCGCAGTGGTCGCAATAACAGTGGCGGCCGCAATAATAGTGGTAAATCGCATGATGTTCGTTGTTCGTTGGTTGTGAAAGAACCTCAGAGGAACTGGAGAAAATGAGCTATCGTTGGCGACTTTTAACGATTCCAGGACATGCGCGAGTCTCGATTTTTGGTACTGAAAATCAAACCAGGTACTCCAGGGCGCGTTATTGCATTTCTGCACTTGAATTATCCAGTGCAGTCCCTGTTCATACAGGAGAGGAGACATGCGTAGATACCTTGACCCGAGAGAAAAATAGACTCGGCATGAGCAAGAAAACCCCCTGCAATAGAATTCGCCATCGTCCAGACCAGGAGAACGAAGGATGATATGAAGGCACCGTTAAGTCCGTCAAAGGTGAGTTGGTGTCATCAGCAGAAGCAGTGGTCTAGACGTGGGGCCTTGACTGGGCCTTGATTGGACTGCATTCATGGTGAGAAATCGTCCAATTGGCCTGACAGGACCTCGTGCGGCAGCAGAGCCTGCGTCAGAGTTAGAGAAGATGTAATCAAATTTCGGGGATCTGACCGAAAATTCTTTGAGATCAGTACGTACGAATCGAAGCTGTGAAAAAACGCACCGCCATTGAACACCAGTTTTTCCTCTACCTTTGCTACGCGATCCTCACAACCGGTCCCGGTCCCTTTCTTTCTTTCCCTTCTTTCCTGTGAACATCGAACATTGGGTTGACGTCTAGGGCGATGGCTTCTCCTTCACAATCCTGGATCGAGAGATGTTGTATATAAGTCTTGGGGAGGATCGCATGAGCGCTTCTTGATTTGGTTCCTTGACTTTGTTCATAGTTCGACTTTACTTTCTCCATAATTATCCAGCGGGCTCTGAGTCGACCAGGCTAGGGAGACTAATCCCGCAGGGTACTCAAACTGAATATCTCACACTACATTGCACCCGGCCAAGGCGAAATCCGTTTGCATTACATATATTCAGTCAGCTCTTTTTACACGACTACTTTCCATTCATCATTCATAAAGGCTATAATTTAATGACAACTTTTTCTCCACTGACTTTGTTATTTCTCAATAAATCCAGCCCAGTGGCAACGCGATCTTTCAGGGATCCTACAGACTCGTCGAGAAGTCTGACCTTGTTAGGCTGTATGATCCCAGCTTCCAGGAGTTCAGGGAGTATGCTAGTCATGAGGTTATCGCGCAGATACTCGTTCTTAGGGGGGGGGGGGGGGGGGGGGGGGGGGTGTTTGAATCAATTGTGACTGTAAAAATACCAAACCCAAACTTACCTCCAGATACAAGAAGGTCCTAACACCAACTATTTTGGTACCCTTGGGTAACAGGTCGGAGTCGTCTGGCAAAGTCATCACCATCTCCTCCTCTCCTTCGCCACCGCGTACTTTGTTCCCCTTCTTAACAGGTAAAAGGAGTGCGACCGCTCCTTGAGAGCTGACCACTTTGCTGATCGTCGAGAGAGTGCCTTCGGCGGTTATACAATCAACCGCAAATTCGACCTTGCCTCCAGAGCTAGAACTCGCTCGCGCGATATCTTCCACCAGGGATGGACTGGAATAATCGAACACAGACTTGGCCCCGAGCTCCTGAAGATATTTATGGTGCCTGCTTGACGCGGTCGCAATTACGTTCCTGTAACCCGCACTCTTGAGCAGTTGGATTGCGTACTGGCCTGTCGTAGAACCCGCGCCGTAGATTAGAATGGGAGCATCCGCGAGAGGTGGCCGTTCGGATACTGGGAATGATTGAGGAATGGGAAAACCTAGGTAAAGTGGGGAGAATAAAGTATTGAAGGCAGTGATAAAATTGTCTGGAATAGTAGCCGCCGACGCTAGGGATAGTGAAGCTGGAATCTTCAAGGAAATGAGTAATTCTACTAAGGGCTATGATAAAGAAGTCACCTTTGAAACTGTAGCCCTTGAAACCAATGAATACTCCTGCATAGATTTTGCAGCATTCCCTTGGAAAGTAAACGCTGTGACCTGCAATATCGAGACGATCAGTTGAAGGATCTAGTCGCCTCCGAGTATCACTCACTCTGTCGCCTTTTTTCAAATCTGATACTCCTTTTCCAACCTGGGCCACAGTCCCAGACCCGTTGAACCCAAAGACAACCGGAAATTCGCTAACATAATACGCTAAATCATTAACATAGGTATCGAATGCTATCATGGATGCATATTCATTCTTGATCAAGACATCGTCATCCTTCAGGTGCGAAGGCGTTGAGAGGTCAAGAACGTCGAAATGGCCTTTGGAGATCGTGGCGATAGCTTTGTGGGTCGACATTGATGATAGCAATACATGCAAACACCCATTTATACACCAATCTGAGCCGACGTTCGGCCTTACTCAGGCAAAGTTCACAAGTTGACTAATGCATTCAAGTTGACGCATTGATGAGTAAGTGCTGACAAAAATGAATTGAAATTCGCTACTCACTCTACTTCAGACCCGTTAGTAGCCTCAGCTTGCAACCATTGTTACTTCCCTATCTCTTGCCCTTGACGAGCGTCGAGAAGCAGACTGCGGAAATGGTGACGAAAACCAATCTATCGCACAGCCACATTTCGCGCCGATGTCCAGACTCAATCAATGAATCATTGAGGTACATTCCAAACAACGACCCCTTTTCTATATCCCTGGGACCACGCGTCACCACGCGTCTTATATGAGAGATGTCTCGAATGGAACTCTTGTCCTGAAGGTCTTGACATCATAGCCCTGATACACTCTTTAAACTCTCTTCGTTATTTTTCGCCCGCACTTCTATACCGCCCATCTCTACGTCAGACTTTGAAGCTTTCGATGTCCACATCGAACCACCATCTTATCCAAGGAATGGATGAATACCCTGCGAAATCCTCGAAAGAGGGGCATGGGAAAGAGGGGCATGGGAGGCGGCCTTCTTCGTCGACACAGCAACCGACGAACGGAGACGAACAAGGCCATGCTCAAAATGTGGGACGAATAATCTCTGGAGAGGAGTCTGCGGATGCAAGGTGTCCTATGCAGCCTTCAGACAGCGACATCAATGGGGGCCAAAGGATCGCCGTGAAACCTTATGCGAAATCTCCCAGTCGCGGGACCCCGCAACAAGACACACTTATGTCCGTCAGCGTCCATGCCCAGGACCAGGCCGTTGGACACGTTCTCCAGCACACCGTGTCATCGCCGAACCATGACACTACACCCTCAAACGCGAATCAGAAACGGTATAGGCTTGCCGGAAAATCTTCGCGTTCCCTATCGAAAGCACCAAGCCGAAAACGCTCCGACCTATCCCATTCTGGTCAACCACGCCAGTCGAATACTAGTGATTTCTGCTATTATGTGCGGGAAGAAGTCGCCATCGTGTCTGCCGTTTCAGCCGGCGACGTGGAAGATCACGATCTGATGCTGGAAGACGTTGCACACTGTGGGTTACAATGTACTTCTGGGGTGCACGATGTCACTCACAAGTGCCTTGAATAGCCTTAAACACTCTGACGACACCTAGGAGTAGTCATAATCGTACTGATGACCAAAGCATCTGGGATGCATTAGGACTACAGGGTGAGAAACCCAAGTGAGTAACCCTGTGAAGCTAGGTACTGTACAAGGACTAACCGCGCCGCTCCCCAGTGCAATCAAAGTCACCTTTCATCCTTCCACGAGGCGTAGGAGTCTTCGCGCACGATGCTCATGCTGCGAGCGGTAGTAACAGACCTGGATCGACAAGAGGGACAGTGATTTGGACAGAAATTATTTAGACTCTTTTTGTGTACATTACAAGTATGTTCTTACCTTCAGGGCTGTAACAATGATGTCCTGGTGGGAGTTCTTGCCAAGGAATGTCTCGGGTGGGAATTTCCAAAGCTGCACACATCGTGATTTATGTATCCTCATCCTCTTGTTCATCCTGTCATTTCCCTCGGATTGGAGCCGTTCTGACCATATTCTTGTTACTCGACATCAGAGTTCATTCATTTTCGGAAAACAGCCGTTCTTTGAACGAGATTTTGACCTTGGATATGGCGGTAGTAGACCGAAGCCTGGACACAGAAACGTATATAATGGCCCAAGAAACGACGAAGCAGAATAATGGCCAACATTTTCAAACCGGCACCACCTCCCCCCACCAAGCTAGGCGTTTATCGGACACTCTCATCCCAAGCTGGTGTCAGATTGTCGCCGCTATGCCTAGGAGCAATGGACATTGGAGATAAATGGAACGCCATTATGGGAGAAATGGACAAGGAGAGTAGTATCAAGTTGTTGGACGCGTACTTTGACATGGGTGGAAACTTCATCGACACGGCCAATGCGTAGTATGTCGGCTCATTTGCTTCGAAAGCTTTGGGAGAAACTTACTTCTCTTGCACAGCCAAGAAGAGGCTTTGGAGGAGATTTTGGGAGAATGGATGGAGGACCGTGGCATTCGAGATCAGCTCTTTATTGCCACTAAAGTATGTATATCTTACAGTCCATGCATCGGTGTTCTAGTATTCAGTCCCTTACAAACGTGCGGATCCCAAAGTCGCACAACAGGTGAACTACATGGGAAACAACGCCAAATCTATGCACATTAGTGTAGAGCAAAGTCTCAAGAAGTTACGTTCGTCGTACATTGATCTGCTCTATGTCCATTTTTGGGACTTCGACACTTCTGTTAAAGAAGTCATGGACAGCCTGCACAATCTTGTGGTGTCGGGGAAAGTCATTTATCTGGTAGGTATCTGACATCCTTCAGTGAACGTATGCTGATCGACACGCCGAAAAGGGCATCTCAAACGCTCCTGCATGGGTAGTTGCTCAAGCAAACCAATATGCTCTCGACAATGGAAAGACTCCTTTCTGTGTCTATCAAGCAAGATGGAACGTCATGGACCGTGCTGTCGAAAGAGATATCCTACCCATGGCAAGGGCTTTTGGTGAGTTCGAATAGACCGTAAAATGGGAGACTCGTGACTGACCACTTCCATCTTTAGGCATGGCCATCGCACCATACTCTGTTTTAGCTGCCGGTAAACTACGAACTGATGCTGAAGAACAACGTCGGAAAGAATCTGGCGAAAAGGGTCGGACGCTTTATGACGACCAGTGGGAACGTACTGAAGCAGAAACGAAGATGTCTCGCGCTCTTGAAAAGGTCGCTAAAGAAATAGGTGCAAGGAGCATAACTTCTGGTACGATTGCCGGTCCATCTTCAGGTTTTGTAATCTCATACATAATTCCTTAGTGGCTATCGCATATGTGATGCAAAAAACGCCATACGTGTTTCCCATCATCGGCGGTCGCAAAGTAGAGAATCTAGTGTCAAATCTGGAGGCTTTGGACTTGACACTGACCGACGAACAACTTACTTATTTGGAGAGCATACAGCCTCTCGACCTTGGTTACCCTCATTCCACGATGGTGAATGGTCTGCTTCTCACTATACATCCTGTCGTACTGAGACTTTCTTTTCTTAGAACGACAAGGAGATTAATTTCTTGATCAAGTCGGCTGCTCATACACAAAGAATGCCTCCTCGACAACCTCTGCGACCAGCAGATCAATAGAAAGGGTTCTATTATTTGCCTCCGGGGTTACAGAGTACAGACGATAGAAGCGACAACTGCAATAGATTTGAACCACTTATTCGCATAAAAGACCCCCATTTAAGTTAATCTGTGAGGGAAGAATAACTTCAGAGATTGTCCAAAGTTGATCACGATCATGGAACTTGCCGTTTGGCCTGTATGGACTGGGTGAGGACTCCGGGGGAAAACATCAACCGCGAGAAACAACGCACCAGTGATAAAACGAGCCTTTTCCGACACCAAGTACGAAACTAATCCAGAGACATCGTCTGGTTCTCCGTTGATGCCTAAGGGTGAAGCTTGTGCCATCTAGGTCGGTGTCAGTCTTCTGCATAGTCCCAGCGGTCAAAATAGTAGTTACGCTTTTTCTGACACTGGTCCCGGGCACAAATTTTGCATTCGATTCTTCTAGATATTCCACTGCCACAATTAACGGATTAGTCGGGTCTTAAATAAATATAGTAATAACCTTACACATATCGGTTTCGATGGCGCCGGGGGCGTATGCATTCACAGTTATTCCATACGGTCCGAATTCTTTGGCTGTGAGCAGAATCCTTAATGAGAACATGTCGGACCGCGTACAGGTAAAAGCACTGACAAGCTGTCTGAGTCAAACCTCTGACCGCGAATTTAGTCGAGGAGTATGTCGACAGGTGTGCTGATCCTACCAAAGGTTTTGTTTCGGAAATAAGAAACCTCGAAATGAGTGAACAGACCTCGCTTTCCTCCGAGGGAACTCGCGCCGATTATTCTACCTCCTTCTCCTTGTGCTATCATTTGTTTCGCAGCGTACTTGTAGCAAAGGAAGGTCCCTCGAACGTTCACAGAGAACACTCTGTCAAATTCTTCCACCGACTCTATCAATATCGGTTGTGAATTCCTCGGTTGGGTGATTCAAGTTTCAACAAACGTTTTCACCTTCGAGTATGGGCATATATCTTCCGATACCGGCGTTCGCCACCATCTACCAACCCTTCTCGAGCTGCCCAATACGATAGACTTGTGTACGCACCACATGTAGAGCACCATGTGTTTCCACCACTTGAGCGACCATATTTTTTACTTCCTCTTCCTTGGACACATCCGCCACATGAACTGAACTACGTCTCTTCATTCCTCTGATTTCATTCGCGACCATGTTTAGCTTTTCCAAATTATTTTGCAGGTCATTGAGGGCAACATCGAGACCGTCTCGAGCGAGCTGCAGAGCAATTGCTCTACCTATACCCTGTGCTAAAATACGCATCACAGTTGAACACGAGCAAAATGATCACGACCTTGACAGAAAACGTACCTGCACCCGTTACCAGTGCAACTCTGAGTTTCCCCGTAATACCTGTCATGGGTGTTCGAGTTGAAAGGGGAATTATTGAAAAGCTTGTTGTATCGTCCTCGGTAGTCTTTCAGGGGTTGGCGGCCGAGTTTAGAGAGCGCCACACTAGATCACGAAAAAAGTTCGACTAGAAAACCGTACTGAAACGCTATGCTTTATATTGCCTGGGGTTGATAGCGCCAGCTGATGGAAGTTCCAAGGAAAAGTCAAGATATGAATAGGGGAAGAGTATGGTTGCTCCGTTCTTGTCGTCCCTTTTCATCGTGTCCAGATTCCCTACTTTGCCGATCAGGCAAGAGATGAAATTTAACTCCAAGCGGCTGCGTCGCTTTTGTTCTATTCTTTGCATAACTACGAAGGAAGAATAGATTTGATATGGGCTCGCCAATCCGACGCTTGTCGGTTTTTCTGCTTGAGCGATGAACATAAACGCAGTATCACTGCCATCCATTGAACCCTGCGTTCTGGATGGCTTTGGGTCTGCACAGACGGTGGGCCATATGGTGGGTGCTAACCCCTCGGATTTGACCTATAACCAGCTCTAAAATCTCGTCACGGATGTCCGTAGAATATTCCATTGCCACTATCTGAATGGGAATTCACTTTCGGCGAGAACCAGAGGAACAAACGGCCATCCAACAGCTACTAATCGCATCACCAGGGTCCAACATTGAGGCCGAAGAACAGAGTAGCATGCTTTCTTGGGCTCGGAGAGTTGATCTTATGCGAACGAATGAGGTCTACGGAGGGTGGCCTATCAGGATAAACCGGTGTTTGGTCGGAGAACGGAAAAGGCTGCGATGGAATACGATCAGAGAAAAGCGAATTTCTGGTTGATTAGATTAACCTGAAATTAAAAGAAATGAAGATCATATTAACATGCGTAATTGATGGGCACAATCGCAGGCACCCCTCGATAGGCATTTAGGCTGGAATATGGTATGAAGGGGCACACTTTGGCGTGACTCTGTAGTAGTTTATAGCGCAGCCTGAACCCTCACGGGTGAACAGTGAAGGTAATCCGTACCAGGGCCCGAGTTACAATTCACAAAGACTGAATCAGTTAGAATGAGAATCTTGACTCTTCATGGAGCCAATTGCCTAAAACGATAGTCGAATGATGCCACCACGTACATCAGGATATGTAGTAATCAATTGCATTTGACTCCATCCGATAACCAAACTTGCCGCAGTGGGCCATCGGGGTCCGATGGCAAGTACGAGACCGTTTTCTGGTGTTGTAACTTCCTGGCCTAACAGACAATGAGAGCGAGCGGCGGAACGAACCAAACAAAACGATCTATCGACATCTATCAGACCACAACTTTCCCACCCACTTATACCTTCCGTATAAGGAAAAATTGGTAGAAGAAGACGAATCCTCGTAAACTCGGACTCGTAACCGGAATACTCAAAATCTCTATCCACGTACAGTATTATTGAGCGGCTTCTCTCAAGGTCCAAACGAGTGGTGCCGAATCGGATGCAGAATGCGAGGTCAGCGTGTTGGCTTACCTTGGAAGACCCTGAACTTGAGGAAACGGGACGCATCATTGAATAATCATCAAACCTCGCCATATCTGGGAGAAACATGGAATTTAAGCACAATGCATACGAAACAGCCCTTCTGAGTACTAAACATGCCTCACAAACCAGACCTCGGCCTCTTCCTCAAGGGTACTACCCTGCGGATCTTCTACTTCACTATCGGTAATCCAGAACCCACCATTGAAGGCGAGTCCGACATTACCATTCTCGTCTTTAGCGAATTGGGCCTGAAAACCCGATCTCGAAATTTCCTTAACCCAGAATGGGTGATTGGGGTCATTAGTAGGCTACGCGAAAACGGAGATCAGGGAAATGAATAGGATGGTGTATATCAAATGACTCGCCATACTCAACAGACCCGTTACATTGAAGGAGTTCCCGCTCCAATGTTGCAACTTGACATAATCAACGAGGACAGCGTCTATCTTGGCTACCATGGTAGGAATGCTATAATTAATGCCACCTGCCAGCAGAACGGTGCTATTGGCCACGACGTCCCTGCATTCAGGTTCGCTGGATAAATTGAAGGGCCCGAGATAACAGAAGGTCCAGTTCCCATATCCTGGGTTATTATATGTGCCAGAGAGCGATTGGAAAGAGACCGAGGGGTCTGAAGCATTCTCTGGACGACTTGTCGAGCTCGAAACGTCCGCCAGCGCCAGGGCCTGGATCTGGTATCTGGAGATGAGTTTAGCACCATCAAAGCAAAGAAGAGGATAATTGGACAGACGCAGTGTTCCAATCGAAGGGTTCTAATCCAAGCGCTTCGTCAATGAGACGGTACTTGATGATATCGACCAAGTTTCCTCCAATGTCGTCGTCGTTGGACATCACTGCGACACCAATGTTTTCGAATGGTAAACGAGCCATATCACTGTTGGCGCCTGAAGATAATTAATCATCAAGTGAGCAATCAAAATCGGGAATCTAACATACCATGAACATAACCATCGTGCTTTGAGAAGGAGGGGAATGAATGATTCCTGACAGAAAGGAGTTTAAAGATAATTTACCTCGACGATGACTGCAGACAGTTAGGGCTTGGATGCTATTCACTAGAGTAGGTAGAGTAAGTAGAATTCACTCACTGTGTCCTCGATATGTGCTGGTCCTTAGGCCGCCACCGTATACAACAGGCGACAGAATAGACTGTACTTGCGGGGGCAACAGACTTGAGTTAGAGAGCATAAGCCGAAGGGTTATTGCATGCGAATGTCTACTGCACTCACCCAGATAGTCCAGAATCCATTACGGTTACACCTTCAGCAGGCTTTCGCAAAATCTCCTCAGGAATGACTGTTTCGTTAGTGATAGGGTGTTTGCCCCATAACAGAAGGGTTTGAAGCCATTTCGCCTAGATGTTCGGGGAGTTAAATCCAATGGAGGTAACGAGATTAAAGAGGCGACAGACCAGGTCATTTGCATTGCTGATTATTCCTGCAGGTCCTGACATGACTGCATAGAATACCAATTCAATCAAGGTGATCGCGTGACGAAAGAAATTCACCGACCATTCCCGTCCTCGTCGCTGTGCTCTTTGAGGTAGAAAGGCACTGATCGGGGTGTACCAGTACCTGGTAAACCATTTGCGACGCTGAAATTCTCTCGGGCGACACCCTCGGCCAGATGGTATTGACTGGCGACGTCGAAGGAGTATGTCGTGCTATTCATCCCAAGTGGAACGAATATATTTTCCTTGACGTAGCGAGCAAGTGTCGTGCGGGTTGAGAGAAACTCAGGGAGGTACCCTAGGGTTTGATACATAGTATTGGTATATTGGAAACGCTGCCAGAGCCGCTTGAGTAAACTGATCAGATGACTGTTACACGGACAAACCTCCCTGAACTCGACCGAAGGTTTCAAAAACTTCAGACGCTCTGTCTAGCGAGTGCATGAGTAGGAGACAATAGGCAGCAAGAGGGAGACAGCGCTTACAACAGACGCCAGTGTGTCATTCTTCTTACACATGAAATCGTGACCAGGAAGCCCAGTACGGTGACTCATCAAGTCCAATATCGTACTCTTGTTACTAGCCAATTCATCTGCGAGTCCCCAAGTAGGGATGATCGAGGCGATTGGGGTATCCCATGATATCCTCGGAATAATACTTTCGTTTGAGATCAACAGGCCGGTGCCAATGACGGTGAAATGCTGCGCGAACCGTTCCATCAGTCTGAAATAGTCTCATGTTACGAACTGAGCGCACCTTAGAATTGGAAGCGATAGGGAAGAGCGTGTCTGGAGTGACGGACGAATTGTCGCTCAATTTTGCGGTGCCATAGCCCTTGGTTTCGACGACCCATGTTCCATCGGTGTGAGGAGAAACGACGGCTACACTTATGCCACCAGGGGAGCCCCACTCAGCTAAAAGGCCGTTGATAAAGGAGTCGACCTGGCTTGTGAGGACAGTTTGGCATACTACCAAATCGAAGAGGAAAAAAAACCACAGAAGTGAAAGAGACATTGAAGATGCAATCCAATAACACAGTAAATTGATTTATATACCTGGCACATTGGCGAGCAGGAACAGCTTGCGAGCCCAGGACTCAGGGGGAAAACTCAATGAGTTTGCCGTCGTTGACTGGCTACGTAGCGTCAATGTTGGGTTTATGCTAGCCACTGCCGCTGGCACATACAGTCCGCTGTGTGCATCACTGCGCAAAGTAAACCCAACGGGATTTCCGCCCTGCAGAGACGGGATGTAGTTTTCGAGGCAGTGAGGATAAAACTGTATGGCTGTTTTTAGGTTTCATTCGAAATAGACAACTGGCGAATCAAAAATGCTCACCTATCCCCCGTATACTATTGAGTATAATGACAGTGTACCGGGCAAGCCATAGTGAAAAAGGTCTTGTGGTTCGTATGAAGTTAAACAATGTCGTCACAATAAGTCTGCATATGGTAAACACTTGATTTGAACGTTGAACCGCGACCACCACCATCATTCCGCACGACAGCCGCGTTCCTCTAATGCATGTCTCTACCATGGTGCCAACGCAAAAGTCGCCTACAAGAGCTCCTGAATTTGAACAACGAAGGGAACGAGCTGGCACTTGAACCAGATTCAGAAGAAGCTGAGGAAACTGAAGGTCTTGCGATCGACCGTCTTCTTCACGGACAGACCGTCATTGGTCCTACATCGCGTACCAAGGAGCTGGAATCTCTTCGGTTTGGAGATAAAGACCTTCATGTTTTGGGCACCCTGGAACGAGGGCAATTTGGTGTGGTGTGTGCTAATGAACGCCGAACAAATTTCTCGAGCTGAAGTCCTTATAGATTGACGTTGTACGATACAGGCACACTGGACCCAGTCAGACTTTATTTATTCGGAAAACAACTAGCAAGGTCTTCGCACTACGTACACGACAACAAAACTCCCCAACGAACGAGCGATTACTCCTCTTACTCGCACTAACGCAGCAGACGCCATGGGTGCCGAAGCTCCTATGTGCCTTTCATACTGATACACAACTGTCTTTGGTCATGGAATATGCTCAAGGCGGGAGCCTCTGGGAGGTTTTGTGTTCGAGTTCCCGATACGGAGCGGCGGAAGCTCTGTGTCTTGCGGAAAGCGATCTCAAATGGTGGATACCACAAGTCATCTCAGCGCTTTCCTGGTGTCACTCCCAAGGGTTTGCACATCGAGATGTGAAGCCTCATAACTTTGTGCTCACCGCTCCCGAGGCACGGATTCAACTAATCGATTTTGGATCGGCGTCTCGATTGGAAGGCAGAGAGGATTGTTCTGTTCCCGTTGGCACATGTGACTACGTGTCCCCAGAGGTCTTGAAGGCTCATGAGGCCGCATTAGTCAGACTGGAACTTGAGGAGGAGGAGGAGGAAGAGTCAGGCCCTCATAACAATCACTCCAAGTCGGCTAGAAAAGTTTCGACACCGTTGATACGTACAGAAGACGAGGTGTATGGCTTGGAGACAGATTGGTGGAGTGTTGGGGCAATGGCGTATGAGCTGGTCTACGGTATTGCTCCCTTCTTCGCCGAAGATGTGCGAAGGACGTACGTAAGGATAATGGATTTTAAGGTATGTTCAGTATGTTAACATGTCACTTTGATACTCATCTGTTGGTATTTGCAGGACAGCCTTCGGTTCGATCACCGCATGGATGGTGAGGTTTCACTCAACCTTCGGAATCTATTGAAAAGGTTGTACCTTTGTCCTGCCTTCTACTGCGCTAGCTAATATCATTACCCAGGCTTCTCAACGACGCAGAATTCAGAATTGGGCGCTCGCTCGGTATCGATGAATTTAAACAACATTCTTGGTTCGAAGGCGTGAATTGGGAAGCGCTTCATCTTCGTATGTTATTTATCCGCTCATGGATTTCTACAAGTTCAAGATTCGATAACCATAGAACGACCCCCCAAAGGTTTACACCTTCCTCAATTTGTTTATGCCGGTCAAGGCTCAAGTCCTGGCCCCAATCACTCCCGGAGTACCGCTGAGCATTCACAGGGTTTTCAGTTCTCGGCCTTCTTTCAATCCTCTTCGGCCGACATTCCCTCTCACGTTGATGTAGAGGAGCCAGAAGTGGACCCTTCAACACCAGGGCTATCCATTCTTCATTCTCGGTCATCATCATTGAGCTCATCTGGGTCCAATCCATGGCTTGGATGGACATGGGGTCCCAAGTCCGATGCATTTGACGGCGAGTCTGAAGTCCAGGTAGCTAATCAAGTTGAGGAAGCAGGAACTACACCCCGTCCCCGTAGATTCCTTGAGACACCTTCTCTGACGACTCCACGGCCGCAATCCGGCCAAACTCTCAGTGTACCTGCATCCACATCTTGGAGTACGTTCAGCACACCCATTCAAGGACAAGCCTTTACGCGACCCGGAGTGACACCTTACAGGACAGTTATCACACCATTTCGGACACCGTACCAGACACAGACTGTCCCAGCTGGTCTGTACACTCCCCACGTCAGAACTAGTATGCACTATACGCCGAATCCAAGAGCAGCAGGCATGTTCTATACACCTGACCCAAGGGCTGCCAGTCTTTATTATACGCCCAAACAAGGCATGGGGTCCACTCCACTCCCGACATCGATGAGACGTCGACCGTTGAGCGATCGGCAGGCGATGGCTGCACTAATTGACTGTGTTGGGATGAGTGCGAGAAAAAGGGTTATGGAAAGCGGAAGAAGGTGCCGAATTCTCGGTGCAACTATGTTTGGGACTGGAAAGAGCAGCATGAAGGAGGATACTAGGAAAGATGGCACCAGCGGTTTTGATCTGAGACGGTTCGCGAGTGGTGTCGATTTTGAACCTTCTGGAGAGAGTCGACCAAAGGCACCTGGCACAGCGACGACGGGTACTGGAACGGGTAAATCAAGGAAGGAATTGAGGTTTGCAATTGAAGCTGACAGGTCGTGGTCGCGGTCTCGTTCTCGCTCCCATTCTGTGGACAGGGATGTTGTTGGCAGAGATCGGTCGAGATCAGATTACTTTGACTATCCTTCACTGGCTTTGTCCGAGCGGGTTCAGGAGAGGATGTCCAGGAGAAAGAACGGCTTGAGGTTAGACTTGGCTTCTATCGCTCCCGGAAGGAAGAGTTTGGCTGTTGGTAATGGGGAGAGCGACGACGAAAATACAGAATTCTTCCAAAGCGATCGATCTTCATATCGCTCGCGTTCTCAGTCATTATCTCAGCAGCGGGAGCCCTTGGAACAGGATACAGATTCCGATCTGGAGTCAATAACAACTACTACTACCGGATCTTCTGTCCCCCCCAGTCCTAGCCCATCTCCACGGCCTGGATCAGTTGCTTCAGGCATGCTTAGTCGGTTAAGTGCCGGTCGTAGCCAAACACCCACACTGACGATGACGTTCTTTGGGGCTGGAAGTGGTAGATTCAAGGGTAATGTAACATCTGCGCTTCGGGAAGATTCTACGTCGCGGTCTAGAGCCTTCTCTCTTCCACCGCCTCCGAGCCCAACGGAAGGCTTGCTTTCTTCCACGACTACGAACGGATCAAAAGCTTCCCATAATTCGTATCTTTCGCCATCCCACTTCACCTCCTCTACCTCGAGTTCCAACTCGAACAGTATAACGAAACACACACACGACTCCTCTATTTCTACGATAGCGTCTGTCTTGGACGCACCTCTCGATGAGATGGGAGCGAAGCATGAAAAAATGATGCGGGATATTGAAATGTTGGAAGAGAGGTTACGCAGATATAGAACTGAGGGTGTACGAGCGTTATCTGGGACCTGTTAGATTTATAGAGATCATCTTACTGTATTCATTGTCAGTGTAGCAAGCTAATGTACTTGTGTGTTGTTTTCAATAGAGGGAGGATGGATTCATTCGTGATCTGATCATTGTTCTAGAATGTTCTCTCTTCCCCCCTTCTCCGTCTTCGTGTCCCTGAGTGGATGCGAAGTTTCTTCCAGTCGATCTTCATCCTGAGCCAAAAGGTCTTCCAGACTTGCTGAGAGATGCAAATTGTATCCCGGAATTTGTGACCTGTCCCAGGTCCCTCACCGACGCCTGCAAGTTCACTGCAACCATTACTGCCTCAGCCCTTCTGCACGTATAGTGTTCCTCTATATTTCTTTCACCCGTCGCTGTCGTCCACAAATATGTATACTCCAAAACCGCGGTGTGATATAAGCAGCGAAACAGACTAGGTTCTAGGTGGGTTTTACAACATAATATAGAACTTCAGCTGTCGAACTGACGCCAACCTCAATACTTAGGCTAGATCCCTCTCTTCATTATTCCCCCACGTCAAAGCGATTGCATTCCCTTGCTATTCGAACACCCCCGCTCGATGCCTCAATTTTGAGCGACGACTACGTTATTCGCTCTAAGCTCGCATGTGCTACAGTAATTTTTAACTGTGATTCGTGAGTCTGCCCCTCTACACAGTTCGGTACGTTCCCGTTCGCCGCTTTGAGTCTCGCAAATGTTCATTTTCTCGGTATGTTCAACAGAATGGTGCAAGTTCAGTGTTGAGACTGTAGGCGGGTACATTGCACGCATTGTCATTTTTTTTAGACTGGTGTGTGATATCATTGGTAGTTTTGAGTCGAATCGCTCATATCTGTGCCAGGATACGCGTTTTGAGTCGTGTTCTCGAGTATTCACGAATCAACTTGGACGTTCTGGTTATTGAACTCAACGTAGTTGGTTTACCGCTCAAAATGCTATCACCTCGAGAGAGTGAACTCGGATTCGTTCCAATCAGCAGGCATCCGCTGGCTTACAAGCTTCCATGTCCGATGACAACTTCTCAAGTGCTTTTCAAGGGGAATGATGTCCACAGCTTGAACCTTTGAATCGCCTCACTTCTCCGTACTCTGAAATGCTCCTTGATCTTAGAATCGTATTAGCGAGGGCTTCGTTACCTCGGAACATCTTCCGTACATCGTCGCCACCGTGCAACGATTGTTCTGCAATGTTCGCAACCGTGCAGTCCTACATTCAGCAATGCAGGTTTCGTGTGATATCAAATCACACATCGCAGGTGGGATCGTGTATCCAGTGGTTATTCAAATCCTACTTGGTACCCACAACCCTGAAAGGCTAGGTGGATGCCCAACGTCAACGCGCACAAGGATTTCGTTTTCCCGTCTGAAAACACAGTATCGTTCATCTAATGGAGCAATTCCTGACTCGAGGGCGAATGTTCGCATGCACGGAATCCAAGTAGATTATTACCTCCTCCGAACCTTTGCCACTGCACTGGAAAGTCAGGCGATAGGAAGAGTTTGCAAATTCAAGGTATAGTCTCCACACAAACGTGCATTTGCTGCGAGAAGGAGAGCTTATTTTCCACCCAAAGTGCTTCTATTCAATTTGATTTCCGAAATAATCAGAAATTGTGATCTCCAGAGAATCTCGAGGGCACATCTCGACTTGTACGCTCGCGATGATCATACACGTCATAGTCTCGGGGCGGGGACTTTTCCTCGATACATGTGTTCGCCATCAAAAAACCAAGTATTCTGGATACGCCGCAACTCATTCAATTCCGCTGCGGTCTGAATTCACCCAAGAAACAACCGGCCTCCGTATTCAGCCACCATATGTTGCCTCGTAGGCGATGCAGCGGTTTACTCCACTATCATTTGGTGGTAACCATATGACCTCTGACTTCATTCGACACGAACCGGTAGTTGATCGATTATTTCTGGTATAAAAAGCTCGTATTCTGGACACACATTCTTCAGTTTGACCTTTGCATCGACATCTCCTGCGCTGCGCTCACCGCCCTCAGCTCATTTCCTAACTCGCTGCCCGCCATGAAAGGACTCTTTGCTCTCGTACCTCTCGCCGTCGCCTCGGCTGTCAGCGCACGTACGTTCACAGTAAAGAACAACTGTGCCTATACCGTTTGGTGAGCTCTCCGCTTGCCACAAGGATTGTTGAGCATCTCTGACCTGAAACTCCACAGGCCTGGAGTGCGTTGCTAACGATAAACATCCGTGGTTGTTTTCTAATCTTCCCGCAGATGTTTACCGACCCCAACGTTGGCCCTGCCCGCCCGGATCATCCGACTGGGTAAGAAATAACATTTCCTCGCGGACGTTGTATTGATGGCCATTTCGTTCGCAGATGGGAAGCTGCGCCTGGTACTGAGGTGTCTTTCAATGTACCAAATGATTGGAAAGCAGGAAGAATCTGGGCAAGTCACTCGTAGCTTTGGCTCCTGCAACATAAGCTTATTAATGTTGACTAGGGCCGAAAAGAATGCGACTTCTCCACCAACCCTGGACCCACTTCTTGTGTCAGCGGTGGATGTAACGGGTGGCCTGGAGTGTGCCGCTGAAGCTGGTACCGGTGTCCCACCGGCAAGCGTAGGGCGAGCATTCTCTTTTTCTTCTTTTGTATCTGCATGATTAACGCACATTTTAGAGAATGGACTCTTCAAGGAGACGCCAACCTCGATTACTATGATGGTGAATCCCGTTTGGATTATTGTCATTACTTTACTCATACACAGAGTCTAGTTTCCCTTGTTGATGGGTTCAACATTCCTATGGCAATTACTAACAACGTGAACTGCCCTGTGGCTGACTGCCCGGTCGACCTGAACGCAAACTGTGAGTGATGCCATTGCTCTCTCCATTGACTTTACAGATACTGACGCTACTGAATCCGCAGGTCCAGCAGAGCTTGCATCAGCTGCAGGTGAGTTGTCGCCAGCATCAGACTAGGTAAAGTGAATCCTCAAGCGAACCGGTGAACAGGTTGCGCATCAGCCTGTTTTGCAAACCTGGACGGAAACCAGCAAGATTCTGCAAACTGCTGCAGTGGGTCACACAGCACCCCTGATACCTGCCCTCCCAGCGGCGTTCAATTCTACGATTTCTTCAGTGCGTTTTGGCTTTCCTGTAGCTTCGGGGATGTACATACTGACCATTCGGCACATACAGAGGGTGCCTGCCCCAATTCTTATGCTTACGCATACGACGAAAGCAGCAACACTGCACTCTGGACTTGCGACTCCTCTTTGAACGCCGATTACACCCTCACCTTCTGCCCTTGAGATTATGTTGGGCGGAAAATGAAAGGACCCTCAAAGCATACCATGTACTAGATTATTGCCGCAATGTGCATTGTATTTATTTCCTCCTTCATCCAAAGCGATTGCCACATTCTACTGTAGAATTTCTCGTGAGGCCTGAAATGTTCTCACGAATAAACCTCCCTCGCTGACCACGACTTACTGTGATTTCTGGAGGCCCTAGCCTCTGAAGAATAAGACCTTATGTGCATGTTTATTTCTGACGTTTACCATCACCCTCCACATCTCGTCGCTCTGCCATAAAACCTGTCGCCAGGCTCCAAAATAACTCGTGATGAGGACGCTCACTGCATTCTCGCCTGTCAAGCTGACTCTTCATCATTCGTATTTCAATTATTCGAAACCTTGCTGCATAGCCCTAGCGCAAACTGATACTGTATCTGTCGTCAAGTTAGACGAGTAGCATCTGTGATCTAGTCAACGATCCAGCATCCTGGACATGGGCGCAAACAGCGATGAGACAACTACAGGGCAGGAAGGATGATGTATCAGTCAGCTTATCTGAGGAAAGCGTATATGGAACTAGCGTTACTAACAAGAACCTGTGTACACTATATACAATTGCGAGCGACCGAACAATCACTGTGCGATGGTATATTGATTGGCAGCGCTGTGTCGTTGGGGTAGTTGCACTCGATTGGATCCTCTGCACGTCTCCGGAACAACATCTGCTCATCGCATTAGAGTGGGGCAGGGATGTCCCTGGTGACGTAGCCAGCGGTTGTCGCACAGGTTTCAAGAGCAAAAAGTCCATACAAGGGAGCAAAAATTTATCACGCTGTGTGATTTACAAAGTCGCAGGTTTCACCGAACTAGATACGGTTTGAACTACACCGTTGCAACCCACGGAGGCTATTCCGACTCGTCACGGAGTAGCCTCCGTCAAGATCCTCATGCAGGTGCTCGCGAAAGCTTGGAATCCGATGAAAAAGAGTTCTGAGGAAGAAATCTGAAGACAGAGGGACCACTGAGGCAATTCTAGACCCATGATGTCTCTCCAATAATGACATGGGGTCCGGACTCGAGAAATGGAGTTCGAGGCTGGAATGTAGAATATTTCATAATGCATGTGACCCCCAGCCACGTGGGAGTGTAGTACTTGAGACCCTTGGAAGCTCTCATTCTTATACTTCAACTACAATGTCCTCAGTTCCATCAAACCCCCCAGATATCTCTTCTGCTGCAAATAGTATGCCATTCTCGTTTAACTCACCCCGATTCTGCTAATTTATCCATACTTCAGACATGGATCTTCGACATATGACCTCAACCGGCGCTCTACACGCCAACAATGCCAGCACAAGACGAGTTTCTCAGCGCATTGGTTCTAGATCTCCCGCGTCTATCCCTTCTTCGCCTACTTCTGTGTACGTCTTTTTCCTTGCTCTTCTTCAGCTTCGCATTTATGTAATATCTGTGTCTCTAGCCACTCGTCTTCTTCAGCAATTTTTGAACGAGACATTGAACCCATCGTCTCTCCTTCGCCTCCTCATTCTCATGACCCTCATAGAATACCAAGGGCAAAGGCAACTGAGGCGCTTGAACAGTCAGTGCCATCCGTCTTGGATTCTGCCGCGTCGATATTGGCGGGACTTCAGGATGCACAAACGGATCAGGTTGCGGTCGAAACACCCGCATTGCTGGACTCTGTCGGTGGTGGTAGAAGGAGTGGGGTTGCAAGCCCGATTGGGAGCTTCAGGAGCAGAAGTCCCAGTCCTGGTGCAAGTGGATTCGGTCCTAGCGGCGGGAAGGGCGGTTTGCTGCTCAGTATCCCGCATCCCCATTCTCAATCGCCGCCCCGGCCGCAGCCAACGATAAGTACCAATATCAGCCCTACATCTCAACAGTTCCATGCTCCTGCTCCTGCTCCTGCTCCGCCTCCGCAGCCTACAGAAACCCCTTCAATAGTTACCCCAACATCCGCGTATTTCTCCACGACGTCATCGGCCGCTTCAGAAGCTGAAAGTTCTCCAACGACGACGACACGAGAAAAGGCGCCTGATTTCCCAGATGATGTAGACGTGCGCTCGCCTATGGTACCTTCTCCACCTCCTCCGTCAGCCGTAGAACCCAGCTCGTTTTCCGCGTATAATCCCAACACAACTGCTTCTTCAACCTCGCCTCATCAATCATCACTCTTTTCATCATCAACACCGCCTTACTCCCAATCTCACACTTCGCCGTCTCTTTCACCTCACGCATCTTCGCCCGCATCATCACCACGTCAACCAGCGCAATCACTCAGTGGCACTTCTTCACCTTCATCGGCAAAAGTTGCAACCAAGCGTTTGTCATTCATGTCCTACGCCGACCTGTTGACCTCGACGCCAGCATCAACGCTTCCTTTGTCTTCGTTGACATCCACTTCGATGGAGCCTCCACATATCCCTTCCGTTGCTGGGTACGGCCATGACGTATCGAGTGTCAATGGCAACCTTAGTGCGGCTGGTAGTTTGAAAGGCTTCCCTCTCACGAACGTCAAAGAGCCTGCGTTCCACAATCATCATTTCAAGGAACGTGATTCGATGCTGGATGATCTCGTCGGCGGTGAATGGGAACGAGAAGGTTTAGGTCGAGGCTTGGAGGAACGACTTGAGGCAGTCGTAGGAAGCACAAGCGCACCGAGCTCTGTTGTTGGGAAGGCCTAATGGTCGCGGCTTTGGAACTGCGTACGAACCTATTTCTGTGTTAATGTGTACTCTTTTCCTTCACTAACTTTGTACTATTGGATTTTTGATTTCACTTTCTTGGGTTTTATCATTCCTTTTTTTTTTTTCGCTATCATTCTCAATATATCATAAAAGTGTTCTCTTGTGTTTTCTCATATGTTCGCTATGTTTTCCCTCATTTACCTTAATGCTCTTTCCCGAGTCAAATAATTCCTCTGTGATGTCCAGGAAACGAGAACTATATCCAAAGCTACTTATTATCTATTCACAAGATATTGACGATCCTTGCGCAGGCTAATGACACTAGTATTTCCTTCATCTTTCCATGCGGTACCCTTTAAACAGTTTCTCTTACAGTACAAGCGAAATGGCAATGGTCAACAAATTGGTTTACATATGCGATTGGCTGAAACAATCAGCACTCGTCAAGACACAACATTAGGATCCAACCTTCAGCCTTATCTGGTCCTCTTCGGAGTGGTGCTCGTCCTCGGGCTCTGGTTCAGTGGAGGCAGAGCGCCCACGAGGAGTTGGTAGGTTCTACGCAAGTCGCCTAAAAGGTCTACGCGTTCTACTTGACCTTCGTAGACGTAGTACCCAGATAGGTCCCCATCAAGATACAGGTTAACCCACGAGTTCTTGTATCGCGGATATCATGAATCAAAAAGGTAGGTTGAAAGACTAACCAGCGTATTCTAGGCGCGACATTTCACCGAGCCTCGGAAGAGGGTGATGGTCGCTCTGAGCTTGAGTCTCCTTTTAATAAATTTCGTCCCAAACTGGCTTGAAAGATCGTGTAGAACCATCCTTCCTCGCCAAAGTTCTCAGCGGCTCCATAGCAACAGCGTCCGAGCCCTACTCTGGCTCAAGTCGCATGATTACTCCTTGTTACTCCAGGCCTTGAAAGTAGATCAGCTTCTCTCTCCGGCTTTTATAATTTCCAAGCAGCTCCCCGTCAAGGTACTCATTCATTTGCGGATGGATAGCCAATATAGCAACAACCTTGTCGGGAGCGTAAATTTCTGCCAAAGACTTGAAAGAGAGATTCACGACTTTTATTTTTCTTGATAGTTTAAACTCACTACCGCCGTATCCAGCGCAATTAACCTCGGCAAGTCGTATCCCAGGATTAACCTGAGCCAGGTTCTCCTCCACCAATTTATTCTAGAGGAGCTTGAAGTGTTTGCAATAGCCGCAATAAGGGTGACTGGTGGATGATTTATGACCCCATACTCCCTTGTTGATGGTGGAGTTGAAAGTGTCGGGTGTTGGCTCTGAGAATAGAGCTGAGGTTGCAAGTGAAACTGACAGAAGGAGCGGAAGTTTGAGCATGTGTGAGGACTGAAATTCAGAATCGATCGAGAGAGATGGGTATCAGCCTAAATACAACGCGGGACGGTCGCATAGAAGTTCCTGGTTTTTTTTCGTCAATGTCATCTCTTGAGGTCCAACCAGGCATCAGCCGGATTATTCAATGTTTTGTAGGCAGAATACGAGGGCAGGGAGAGGTCAACATAGCTCGCGTATTGCCGTGAAGGTCACAGACAAATTGAGACGAGATCATGCGAAGAAAACCAAAAAGTACATTCCAATTTCCTATCCTTTCCACGGAGGTATCCCGTACATTACGGTACTATTTACATTGGAGATATATGGTACGGGACTGGTAGCTTTTTTGTCCCGGATAAAGAACGTCCTTTTTGAGGCGCATTTGGTAGACTTTAACTTCATCCTTACCCCCTACCAGCCAACTCCTGCTCTAAACCGGCACTTGGGTCATCCATCATTGGGCTTGGTGGACGGTCGTAGGTTTTAGGAGGCGCCGTGTAGCCCGATGTGGTTTCCTCTTGACCTTGCATCGGAGAATTCATGATCTCATCACGAGAAGGTATAGGGAGACTATTTTTCTCAATATCAGCGCTGCCTCGCTTCCACGAACTTCGAGTCGACTCTCACCTGTCTTGTCTACGAATCTGGTTGGTTCCACCGGGAGACAGACTCGGAGCTCGTACTTCAGCACGGAACTGAGCGACCTCGTCAGCAATCAACTTCATCATTCCATCTACGCTCTCCTCTTCTTCGAAGCCAAAGTCAAATATCTATACACGATGAGTAAAAATGCTCGTTTGAAATGGTAAGAACGCGTACTGAATCGCAGACGGGCTCGTCAAGGGGATCATGCCAGGCGGCAAAGTACTGGTGACTGAGAGCTTGCTCACAATTGATTCTCTTCGCGGGATCGAAGCATAACATTCGGGAAAGCAGGTCAATAGCGAGCGGATTTGCGCGTGGGAATAGTGTTGAGAAGGGGATTCTCGGCTTGATAGGAAGAGACCTGATGTAGTCTTGCGCCTATGACCCAAACGATTCAGTGGATGGAGACGATCATGATTTACGGCACGAAACATACCCTGGGAGAGCCAACGCGGCGAAGACTGTCCTCGGAAGGCGTTCCAAGGCAGTGAAGAATCTGGTTGAGCTGGTCGACGTAACTGGTGACATGATCATCATGATATGTTCTTAACGGATGATCTTTTCTACGCACTCTCGTCCCTTAAAGATAGGTTTACCTCCAAGCAGTTCGGCCAGGATACATCCTACAGACCAGATATCTAATGCTATGCCCTATCGCGAGAATCTTTCAGATCCTACTTCGTGAGAAACAGAAAATGAACTCACATAGTTTGCAAAACTAAGCATGATCTCTGGGGCCCTATACCACCTGGTAGCAACATATTCCGTCATGAAGCCTTGGTTCCCGGCGGCTTTGGATGTGCCGCTTCCCGGTGTATAGCCTCGTGCAAGACCAAAATCGCAAATCTTGAGCTGACAATCGGCGTTTACGAGTAGATTACCAGGCTTGAGATCACGATGAAGAACGTTGGCAGAGTGAATATATTTGAGACCGCAGAGAGTTTGATAGATAAAAGATTGGAAATGGGCATCGGTGAGCGGTTGGCCTGAGCGAATCTGTGCAGATTTGTATCAGTACGCGTGAGATCAGTGACCGGTCCCGGGAGGCTGGAACACACGATTGCATGTAGGTCAGCTTCCATAAGTTCCTCCTGTTGGATAATGAGGCGATGTTCGTTCTAGGTATCAGCAGAGAACGCACATAGAGATAAACCTCGTCGAAATTCCCATCGGGGAGGAATACGATATCCATATCATACAGGCAAGTTATCTGATGGATTCATGAGCTCGTCGATCAAAGCGATGAAGAATCATTTGAGGGTACAGACATTTTTGTGACCTCGGAAATGGTGTAAAAGCCTGTCTCAAGCTTCAGTCTTTGAATTGACGATAGCTGAGATTTCTCGAACCTGATCTCTCGCAGACATCGTTTAGTCAGGATACGCTTTACAACGATATATCAGATCGTCGTTGTCCATTCTGAAGCGAATACAGCGTACAAACCTTTGCATTACGGCCTATCTTTGTGATCTTCTTGATTGCACATCCTTCCCCAGTCTGGCGATGTCGAGCCGCGACGACACAACCATAAGCACCTTGGCCGAGCTCCTTAACGAATTGGTATTCAGAGCTGACGACGAACGTCGATTTTAGAGCGGTAAAGCTGTGTCTTGACATTGGATGCTGAGGGGTCGTGGTAGTAAGAAGGAAGGAAGGAACAGCCTGTTGCCTTCCGCTTTTTCAGGGCGCTTACTCGAGCGCAGCGCTCAGCGCCCGACTTGATCCCCTGGCCGATGATGAATACCACATTCAGAAAATCGAAGGGAGGATTTAAGACGAAGGCAATCAGCAGAAGAGCGGGAATTTTTTGCTCCCCTGAGCACGCAGCACGAGCGGCGAGGCCTCGGATTCGGGGAAAGGATAAGTCTGTAGACCAAGTTGAACAAGTCGTCAGGATTAATATACTATATAGTCGGCGCTATTCTACCTATACAACAGCTATTATGGTATAGTAATGTGGTGGTACAACAAAGTACAGTACTCGGGAATGATAAAGGTACAAATCAACGAGTTCCAAGGGTAATTCAGTACATTGCGATGCGCGGGGAAGAATACATGTAAAGTGGAAGGAGGGAGAAACACCAAGACATTCACATGGCCATGGAGATTCCGACTAGTGCCGGCCATACGATGAAAATCAACCGAAACTTGATCTTTTCAAAGTCCATCCATCGACCGTTCATTTTGGAACGACTTGAGGCAGCGTTGCGATGACCCTGTTTTCCGAAGCTAGCCTGTTGGCCGGGTGTTTGCAGAGGATCTGCATAGACGGTTGAAGCAGTAGACTGCTGCATGGAATGCATCGTATTCGAGGGTCCTGACACGGTTGTGGCTTGAGGAACGGAGTGAAGGGAAGATGAAGAGGTAACGCTGGAGCTTGAGGTAGAGGTGAGGCTTTCACTTAGAGAAGTAGGAGGTGTATCAAGATAATCGCCATCCACATCTTGTTCAGCAAATGCTTTCGAGCTTTTCGGCGGAAGACGATTGGTAGACTCGGACGACGAAGAACGGGGTGAGCACTCGGTATTCGTAATCGTGAAAGGGTGAGAGTACGAGGTAAGATTATTCGAGATGATGCGCATCTCACTGCGGATGGTCAGTGCAAGATTAACAACTTGCCACGGTACGCCTCGAGCGGGACTCACTAGTAATATTTATAACCGCAGTAGGTGAAAGAACAGGCATCCGGGAGAATGAACACGGCAAAACCATCTTTGAGAGCCTTGATGGGTACGCTAGCAATATAGATCTGAAAGGCGAATAAGAGATACTCCGATGGTAAGGTACAAAAACTTACCTCGAGCTCTTTCTCAGGACCTTCAAAACAGTAGAGATCACCAACCGCCTTGCCCTTCATCTTCGAGTCCCAGATATGAGGAGAATCTCCATCATCAATCCAAGTCATTTCGGCGGGTTTACCAGCACTCCATACCGTCTCTGCGAATGGCCGGGTGATGTATACACGCGCGAACGAACCAGAGGCAAGTAAGAAGAGAAGTAAATTAAGAAATGCAGTCATCTGAACCAATCAGTAGAGAAGGGCCTGCCAGCAGAAATGTAGAAAAGGCGAGCTTTGATTCGCAAATATCTCCAAGTAGACCTCTCGAACTTGCGAGGATGATGGAAGAGAAAGACAAGCTAGACGTGACTTTGTGACCGACAAATGTCATGTGACGGGAATCATTCTTGTCTGGAAACTGTGACCATCCGACTCTCCGTGCGTTTTCTCTCAAATCTCCGCCCAAAGTATAATGTTGATGGCATCCTACAGTACAATAATCGACCATTTCATCTCCCTTCACGTCCTCATCACGCATCAAAAGTCATTTCCGTGCGCGTCGATTTCGCTCGCGTATTGAGGAAAGCTCATGGGTGACGATAGTTCAATCGACGCATCTCAGTCCGAGTTGGAACATCCATTCAGTCCGGGGGAGAACGACGAGGAGGAGCTGTGGAATGTCGTAGATATCCTTAGCTACCGCGACCATCCCAAGAATGGGCCCCAATACAAAGTCAGATGGGAAGGTACGGACCCAATTACGGGGAAACCTTGGGCACCGACTTGGGAGCCGCCAAACAACATCACGGATGATTTAAAACATGAATGGAACAGGAAACAGAGGATGAACAGCTCTGGTACGTCCTCGATTCCTTTCCTACTCGCAATCGTACCGACATTAGACTATTGATAGCCAAGAATTCCCCAGCATCAGTTATCTCTAGAAAGTCAGGGAAAAGCTCAAAAAAGACTGCCCGAAGCCCTGCAATCTCAACCAATTCAATACGAAGCAAGCCATCATCTACCACTCCCAAACACAACTCGGTCTGGGATGAGCCACCAACAGCAGGCCCTTCCAATGCTACGAAGAAAAGGAAAAAGCCAACGGAATCTTCTGATCACGATGAAACCGAATCGAAGCCAGTGGTATCTGTATCTCGTCCACCCAAGAAACAGAAACTTCGAGGGGGAAGCAGCGTGACCAATGGCTCATCGAAAGCTTCAGTAACACCATCCAAACGTCGCTCAGAGTCCCGACTCAGAGAGCAATTCGTTCCACGGGAAGAACAATCCGATGATGCTGAAGCTTTGGCGTCCAGGGAGCGAGCCGTGAGTGGGAGTACGACCATGGTCAAGCCAAGTCGCCTTCATGAGAGTGACGAGGATGATGAGGATGATGAAGATGAGGATGCTGAGGGCAGCGATGAGGGTGGTCCGGATAGTGATATCGTTACTGTGCGTCCGAAGGGCAAGGGCAAGGAGAAGGCAGTGGAGAAGGTTGTCTCGGCGAAACCTGGTAGGACTAACGGGAAGAAGGCATCTCCAGCTGACAGTGAATCTGACGTTCGTAATGTTGGAAAATCTCGGCCGCCGGTTGCGAAGAAGACCACCGGTGGTAAGGCTCCCAGACGCTTATTGGCAAAGCCAGCTCGACACGGGGACGATCCCGATGTTAGTGACGTTGGAACGGACTCTGATCTGGGGTCTCAGCCGTCTGGAGGCAGGGACCCCAAACGCTTGCCAGCTAAACCGGTACTACACGAAGATGATCCCAATCCTTCGTTTGGTCAGCCGCTCCTTCTGGTTGAGCCCAACTCTCCGCGCTTACTTATACCTCATGATAACGAAGTTGAGCCCGAAATCACTGTACCGAATATCGAAGGTGGCAACGGTCCTGGTAGCCGTCATGAGTCGGAGCCTCGAGGCGACGCTGCTGTGAATGAGTTGCCTACCCCCATCCCCATTCAACAAGCATTCATTTCAAGGTCTATATTGCAGAAGGCCTCGGCTGCGAACGCCAGTGCATCCACAAGCAATATTTTGGAGACGCACGATTTACTTCCCCGATCTCCCCACTTGTCACCTCTCGCCAGAACTCTGCTTAAAGAGTTTGACGAATTCTGCCATGAAGTAGAGGAAGAGGAGGAGAAACGTGCGGAAGTACCACAAAATCCCCCAATCATTATTTCAGAGTACCTTGCGCGCCGGGGTACCTCTGAGACTGGTTATGAAGAACCAGTCGCGGAACCAGTCGCAGAACCAGTCGCAGAACCAGTCGCAGAACCAGTCGCAGAACCAGTCGCAGAACCGTCGCTGTTGGATAACGAGTTGCAGTATCCTGAACAAGACATTGATGAAGAAACTACATCCCATCCTAAATCAAAGAGCGCAACGGCTGTGCCCGAGGAAATCGTCCCGGAAACGCAATCTTCGACAAATACCCAGCCCCACCCCCAACCTGATGCTCAGCCTACACCTGGACGTGTCACTCTGGTATCCAAGATGAAGCCTCGCTCTCCAAGTAAGGCGAACCTTGGGCCGTCCCACCTGTCAAGTCGCTCAAGTAGTGAAGGGAAGAAACCTCTCAAACCAGTTCCACAAATGACGCCGTCTCAGTTTGCGCCTTATCTACGGAGCGATGATGATGCTATGGACGAGACAATTGAGCAATATAGCTCCCCTGAGAAGGGTAGATCCTCAGTTCGGAATATTCACAATGACAGCGACGATAGCGACGACGTCGATGAACGAGAAATGCAAAGGGAGAAGGAAATCAGGGAAAGAGGGCTGGCAATGTTTGATAAAAGGAGAAATGAGGAGAGGATATTGCAGAACGGCGGAGAGTTGCAGAAACGAACACTTTCTGCTGTCATGAAGGATGCCGCGAACCTAGACACCGGTATTGATGGAGAACAGCAACAAGCGATCGATGAGTCAGGCTCTCACATGGACGATCATCTCATTTCACCCACACCTGCGAACATGAGTATGGAACTTGAATATCCTGTGAACGTACGTGTTCATTTTCCTTCATGGGTGTTTGATAATATTGATCGGGCGTTTCTCACGCTCAGCATCAGGAATCTGAACCGGATAGGAGCCCAGAGTCATCACCTGTGGTTGTACCGTCAAGAGCCAAGTCACCGGCCGAAAAGGTACCAGAACCGCCGTCGGATGCGCTGAAGGAAGAGATTTCACGGTTAGAAGCCCTTCTCGCTCAAGAGCGTTCCGAAAGAGACGTCTGGGCCCGCGATTCAATGAAGGAACAAACTCTGAAGTCGGAAGAGGTGTCTCGACTTCAGCAGGCGTTGGCCGATGAACGTACTGAGAAGGAGTTGCTGATACAAAAAATACAAGCTCTTGAGCAAACATTGGCGGGTGCTTCGACTACCAAGGTTGAGTCTGTCCCGACCCAGACGCAGGAAGAAATGGAGCAGAAAGTTTCGGCCGCATTAAAGAGAGCTCAAGATGTCGAGAAGGACCGAGACTTTTTCCGAGAAGAATGGTCTAGAGCTTCCGGATATGTAGGCTCGGTTCGGACGGAAAACATGGAACTCGAAAAACGGGTTGAGATCGCTGAAGGCAAGGCAAGGGATGGAATTGCGATGGTTCGGGCGACTTTTGAGGGGCGTGTCAAATTCTTGGAGGATAATGCGAAGAAGTGGCAGCAGGTGGCTCAATTCATCGCCGAGAAGGATGCGAGGACCAATGATGATGTTAGACGAAGGGCGGCTGAAGAACCCGAGTTACGCAGGACCATTGAGAGCTTGGAGGGCGAGCTTGAGAGCCTTAATCTACAGGTTGAAAGCCTCGAGGACGTCAAGGCAAACTTGGAAGAGAATGTGGCTGCATGGAAGACAGAAGTGCTGCGTTTAAACCTTCAACTGAACGAGATCAATGCTCAGCGTTTAAGGGAAGAAATCGATGACGGTACACGAGTCTTGCGCTGTAATTTCATGTCGAGGGATACAAATGAGCAATGCACCGAGTATTTCACGAACGAAAAGGTATGATTCACCGGTTGCTGTTGACATGTTCAACTATCTCATGCCGTTTTCAGGACTTGGAAAATCATGTATACTACAGTGGTCATATTGCTGAGCGATGATACCTTGTTTCTGATTAACATCTACAACGGGATTTATTTTTGTTATAGTCAATGTTGTATTATATATTTGTCCGTGAGGTTGCCTCGATATGAATTTTGCATACCTGAGTCCATGCATCACTGTCTTGAGAACAACTTGTGAAACTAGCCGCCGTCCTGTCACCGTTAGTGTGAACCTTTGCATCTCGCTCTTGACTAGGGTCACCACGAATAACATTTGTGGCGCGTATCGAACGCGTTAATCGGGATTGAATAGTGAGTGCTGTCACGCTGGCAAACGGCACCTTTACTCATTGCGACCGTCGCCGAAGGCGTGCACAATGTCGACAGTTGGAGGTTCAAGGGACTTGAACCCCAAACGGGCGTCGATGAGTGCAATTCCATCTTCGAGAATGTCGACGACGAGCAGCAGACGTTTATCGGCGCCGCTCAACTCGGTCACGACGTCGTCTCCACTGTCGCCGTCTCCATTGGGGGGCCAACCTCGGCCGAAAGCAACGCCATCCATAACAAGTAGAAGATCACTGGCAAAACCGACATCCATGTTTTCATCTTCGCCGAGTACCAGTAAAGTTGTGCACGAAAGTGAAACTACGACCTCGACGACGACTCCAGCGAGGCCAAGGGTGACATCCATGCTCTCAACACCGCCAAGAGCACGTGTAATATCCTCGTCAAGTCCACAGCAATCATCAAGGTCACCCCTTAATTCCAACCCACTGTCACCTCCAACAAGTTTGACCAAACAGAGCCCAGGAATTGGCCTTGGAAACCCTTCCAGTACACCCAAAACGTCCCCGCAACGCTCACTGAGCGCACGCGTTGTTTCTGGATCCAAGGGCATACCCACAACGATCGCCAGGTCACAGTCTGAGGTCGTGCTTCCGTCAACACCCCCTTCGAAACAAGGCACACCTAGGTCTCGACGACACGGTGCTCAAGAGACGCCAAAACTACTCTCTGACTCACCCGCCATCTTTGGGAAGCTCAACGGAAGTTTGGATGTTGACATCAGCAGCCCAGAGAACCATTTCTTTTCCGTTTCTGCACCGTCAGCATGGGGAGGTGAAGGCGGGGACGATATGTCATTAGACATGATTACTGAGGACGCTGGCGAGCTTGGTGAAGCCGATGAGGACGTACGCGCTATGTTTCTCATTATGATGATTCTCAACTGACGTTTTGTTCCTGCAGCTCTTGCCGCTCCTTACCCAAATTTCTACATTACATTCACGTAAAATCACCTCGTACAAACGGCTACTTGAACGTGCACAACTGTCCTCGGCAGCTCAACTACATGCGTTACAAGCCGAGATACACATGCTTCGCCAGCAGCTTCAGAATCAACCCACCTCACAAAACATTTACGCACAACTGGACATTGATGTGCTTTGCGCAAATTGCAGTTCTCGGAAAGGTTACTGGAGTGGCATGAAGGGTGGAGATGATGAAGACGGGTTGGAGGGTAACGACGACCTAGTAGCAGCTTTGAAGGGCACGGGAAAAGGACCTGATGGAAAATGGAATTTCGATGAGAAAGGAGTCAAGAAGATCGTCAAGAAAATGGGAAGAGAGGCTCGAGGAAGACTGCTAGCTATAATTGCGGAAGGCAAGCTGATCATTATTTCTAAAATTGCTGACGTTGATTCGTGTCGGTAGCCTCGCATCCTGGAGACATCCCGTTACAGATACTTCTCCTGCAGAAATACCTCAAGTCTACATACGACATCTTGGGCAATCTTGCACCAAATCTGGCTTTGCAAATCCTGAAGGAATTCACAGTACAGGAAGTAGTTAACTTGGCTCTGGTAAGGGCTCCATTTCTCATTCGCGAGCAATGAATGCTCAACGCGTTCTACAGATTAGCAAAACATGGTATAACGTGGTCCACCATCCGTCTCTCTGGTAAACTCCTACATGCTCTGTCTGTTGCAAACACTCAGAAAATATATCTAGGCGATACCACTCTTTACGTCTCACTGCTACTTCCTCCTCTCCACTCAATCCGCCATCGACACCCGAAGGCTGGTTCCCCTTGTACAAATCCCTGCATCACCTTCAATCCAATCTTCTGCATGCCTTACCTCAAAGAATCACGTTCCTAACTGGCCATACGGGTTTCGTAACTGTGTTGATGCTCAGAGGGAGGAGGCTTATGAGCGGGAGCTATGATGAGAGTATCAGGTTTTGGGAGTTACCGCGTGGTCAGAAGGGTGGTGTTGGATTAGGCGGAGATGGCGAAGGAGGCGAATGGGTCAAAGGAGCGGAATGCAAGAAGGTGCTGAAGGTGGGCAAGGTAGTGAGCTGTGTGGATTGGTTGATCGATGAAGGTCAGTTCGTCGATTGAAGTTGATTGTTCCTGTATGCTGATTCCATCCGGTTGACAGAGGTCTTTGTCGTTGGCTTCCATGATGTCGGGTGCGTATATCGTAGTACCGACAGATTCGTGTTTGACCCCTTCAACAGTCGAGTGCACCTGTTTTCGTCCTTGACGTACACCCTTCTACAGCAGCTGTCTGGTCACCTCAACGGTATCCGAGCAGTTGCGCTCAGTTCAAAGAATTTGGTTTCTGCTGGTCAAGTATTCACTTTGGTTCCGTGATTTACAAAGCACTAACACAGCGACACCTCTTCAGGCGCTGACAAAGCCCTCGTTTGCTGGGATTGGCGTACCGGAACCAAGATTGTCCGGTTTGGACAACAGACCACTGTCAACATTGGTGTACAGCTCATTGCGGGGGCGAGCAAAGAGGAAGGCGAGAGAGTGGTTAGTGTAACGATCGATGGCGTGGTTAGAGTGTTCTCTATCCGTTCGTGGCTCTTGGCTTTCATTATTATTGACCTCACGTACTAACGGCATGCACAGAACGACGCGAAATGATATCTCAATTCAAGCTTTCTGAACTGGGTGGAACTGACGCGGTCCTGAATTCGAAGTTGTGGAATGTTGGTGCAGCACCCAATAATCAATTGCAGTACGTCCTTGACTACACCAATGTTGGTTCTTGGTTGGCTCAGCCATAATGCGCAGGTGGTTCTCCGCGAAAGGCACACAAATGACCGTAGGTACTGCATCTCTTACATTACTCCCGCTGACTCCAGTCTGGTTAGTGTGCCACAAAATCCATTATCATGCATCTTCAGTGGCAAGAAGAAGCCAAAGAGACCAACGATGCGAATGATCTGAATGCCCCCAAGGCTACTGCTGCTGCACAGACGCCTATAACACCGAGCCGACCCCCAATACGCTCTAGAACATCCTCTTCCCTTGCAAAATCAACATCTTCATTACCTTCATCTGGTCGAAAATCGTCACTTTTGAGCCCTAGCGGTGGTGGAGGTACCAGCCCTAGCCCTAGCCCGAGCCCAAGTGTGACGAGCAGGGGACGATTGAGCATCAGCACTAGCGTTAACCGAGCTAGGACGCCCACAACACCTGGTAGCCCAACATCTTCTACCTTGACGCCCTCTTCTGCGGGGCCACAAGCTCTATTCCCAGTTCGATTCGGCAGGGCAGCAATCCTCACTGCACCACCCAAGCTGGTTGCCATGGTCGAGACACCCGACGTTGCAATTGGTGCCGTGGATCCACAGAAAAAGAGAGTTGTCACGGCTACTAGGTTCAGCTCGAGAGCTGGTGCTGATAGAAGGGTACGTTCCCTGAACGCTCTGACCACGTGATACATTCTCATCTGTACTCGCAGTTATTCATGTCCATCCACGAGGAAAAGCCAGAAGCTGCAGGAAAACCCGATGCAGAGGACGAAGATGATCTCGACAAGATACTCCAGCCATCTGTTGATATTGATACGGACGTCACACCAGTGACCGGAGTATGGGGTGCTTTGGCTAATGCTACAGATGGTACTGGAGTCAAAGGTTTGATTGGACCGCTGCCACCGAAATTCCAGGGTCTCGCGACGCCTGAAAAGAACCCAATGTCCATGCAGCTCAGTCACGAAGAGGTTGTGGTAGGATGTACTGATGGTACACTTTAGTACGTACCGTTTTTTCTCTTGTTACATGGGACTGACGCGGTAGCACTCAAGTGTCATGAACTTTGTTGGGTACGAGTATCTGAAGCCACGAACTCGACCCCTGGAGCAAGTACGAGAGGAAGAGGCGCAGGATGAAGGCGAAGGTTCCGATGGAGATGAATAGGCGGGGGAATTCACAACACGATCTTTTTCCGTTTTCCTGGATTTTATTTCTCATCGCGCGGAGTACTACTAGTAGCTTCTAACTTACAGTCATTCGTTTAGTTTATGTCACACATTGCTATGAATTAGATCCACAGAATATACCATGTAGTCCCTGGAATTACTTTGGGTGACTCGCGTCATCCACGTCCACTGTAAGCGTCAACTAGGCGCCCATGCGTAAAGTGCAACGTCAGTGTCCATGCGTTGATACAGCTCATCACATCGTTACCGCCAAGGTCCTTTCGTAGAGCTATGGCAGACTCTCATATTCGGAAACGAAAAAAGGAGCAAAAAGGGCAGAAGGAAAAGGAAAAGGCTACTCAACCAACCCGAGAAGGAGATTCGGTGCGAATCCATTCACTATGTTTCGACTGGGCAATTGACACCTACTTGGTACAGCAGGGAAACGACCTTGACTTCGTCGACAGCGCATCTTTATTGCAGTATACCAAGATTTTATGGATACCTCTATTGCTTGCATTCGGAGTCTTTGTCTATCTTGTGCGCCTCAGTTTCGATCTTGACGTACGAGTACAGGCTGATTTGTCGACTAGAATCCGTCCACAGTCAACGAGATTATCAGTTTCTGGATCGAACAAGAAGATTTGCAGACAACGTCGGGCTCGAGAGCGGAAGATTTTGTAGGATTCACGGCTGACGTTCCGAAGCGCGACGCTGTTGTTGAGGCATTCAAGGTGCGTAGTGCTAGTCCATATTCAGTCCACAAGTCTGACGCATTTTCTGATAGCATGCGTGGCGTGCATATGGTGCGTGTAACTTGAGCTATCGAATTCTCTAATGACTTAAAATTGTTTGGCAGAAAGAGATGCCATGGGTGCCGACGAATATCACCCAATGAGCCATAAAGGCACAAATCTCACGGAAGCTGGAGGGATCGGATACACCGTCATTGATTCAATTGACACTATGCTAATGATGGGATTGAAGGATGACTATGGTAGAGCGAGAAGCTGGGTGGAAAACAAGCTTTCATTTGAGAGGGATGCCAACTTTAACACGTTTGAGGTGCGTCAGCCACTACGTCGTCCGTTTCCCAAGTTCACGACACCGCAGACTACCATTCGTGTTCTTGGTGGTCTACTGTCCGCCTACCACCTCTCAGGCGGTGACAGACTCTTCCTCGAAAAAGCCATAGACCTCGCCGACCGTATCACACCCGCCTTCGATACTCCCAGTGGATTACCTTTACCTATGGTCAATCTTGCAAAACGGAGAGGTGTTCCTGACCCCGAGCTGCCTGCTCTGGTTAGCACGGCCGAGGCAGCAACGCTGCAGCTGGAATTCCGTTACCTGAGTCACTTGACCGAAAATGAAGAGTATTGGGACAAGGCTGAAAACGTATGCTGTTACTCGAATTAGTTTGAATCCATCTCAAAGTTGAACCCCTAGGTCATGAGAATTATCAAAGCTGCTCGAATGCCCCATGGACTTGCTTCTATATATATGCAGTAAGAGCTGTACTCGGCGTCTTCCTCCTCCCTTATACTCAACGACGTCTAGTGCGGAATCAGGGAAGTTCGTTCCTTCCGCTATTCGTTTGGGGTCTCGAGGTGACTCATATTACGAATACCTGTTGTAAGTGATCGGATTGTCCGCAACTGAATACCACTGATAAACATGGACAGGAAACAATACTTGCAGACTGTGCGCAGACCTCTTCCATTGTTTCTCTGTCACTAATCTTACGCCAGAATCAAACTGAGACCGTCTATCGTGATGCAAGTTCCAATTTTGAATCGGGTGACGCCAAATACTGACATATCGATAGATGTACGACGACGCTATGGATGCTATTCATGAACACCTTATCAAGAAGAGCCCATACGCAAGGCTGACTTACACTGCTGAATTAATCCCAGAACGTCGTCCCGACGGACAGCTGTGCGTACATCCGCTAGAGTTCCTCCGAGCGGAGCTGATTAGAACGCAGGTCCTGGCAGCTGACACCGAAGCAGGATCATCTCGTGTGTTTCTTAGGTGGTTCCTTGATGCTTGGTGCAACGACAAGTGGGGCAGCCATTCAGCCTGTCTCCGTACCTCCCCTTCAAAGGGAATTCACATCCAATGGGCAGCGAGATTGGGATAGTGGTGTCGCTCTCGTCAAGACTTGTATGGATACTCACGATACCGCCACGTATGTCTTGTTTACAATGATACATTTACGAACTTGTATTGATACTCGCTTTTCAGCGGCTTGTCGCCAGAAATTGCGTATTTCAGGATGCCAGGCGATGGGATGGAAGAACAGGCCTTGACAGGCAGTGGAGAAGCACCGTCTGACTGGTACATCAAAGGCGCCAAGTAACGTGTACTTCTACCTCTTTACTCTTTTGACTCACTGCTTGTATAGACCAGGCGAATTCCCGCCTTATGACGCGAGATATATCCTTCGGTAATGTGTACTCATACTTTGACCAACGAACTCTTACCCACCCTCTGTCATAGCCCAGAAACTGTCGAATCTCTCTTCCTCGCCTTCCGTCTCACGGGAGATGCTCGATACCGTAACTGGGGCTGGAATATATTCCAGGCGATCGAAAAACACTGCCGCGTACCGACTGGAGGATATGCAAGTATAATCAACGTCGATGAGGTACCTTCAAGAATGGAAGACAAGATGGAGACTTTCATGATGGTGTGTGGTATTCATTTGGACTCGTAGAGTAACGAAACAACCACTTTTTGCAGAGCGAAACACTAAAATATCTGTATCTTCTCTTTGAGGATGCGGAGGCATTGCCATTAGACAGTGCGTGTTGCCCAGTTCTTTCTTTCCGTCTTGCTCATGAATGTCGCAGAATTTGTCTTAAACACAGAGGTCAATGCAGTTCCTGTTGTCGATTTACTGTTCTCTAAAATTCATCTTCCAGGCACACCCATTTCCCATATTCAATCCCACTATACGGACAGGATTCACTTAGTACAGTAAAATTTTTATGTAATCCCCAAAAGGGAAAAACCAGCACCGTGAAAGGAAAACCCGGTCCACGGAAGGTTATAAAGAGAGTAATGCGAACACGCGGTCTTCGCTGGCATGACACACCGTAAGGTATTCTATACGGTAATAGTTAGAAATACATGGCGATATACATCCGTCGGTACTAGGCAACAAATCAGTCAGGCAAACTCCACAAATACGACTTTCCTGTGTCTTCTCCGTGACACAAGCTTTCCCTGTGAGCCATGTTCAGTGAAAAAAATAGCAATGAGCTGTAGAGACTGACCCAACAAACTTCAGTGCGGTAACGGCCGGAACCCTACCCCTCGAGGTTGGCCGAACTTTCATTGTGCGGATCGTGACAAATTCCCATTTAGCCTTCTCACCAGCGGGTGTGCCATCTGCAGTCCACGTCCTTACAGTGATAGATCCATCTCTCCCGCCTGTTGCAAGAATACCAAGATTCGAATACTCCCGCTCATGGAAGGACAAAGATATGATCAAAGGTAGTTCTCTGAGATCTAGGACAGCCATGGGTCGAGCGTTGAGAGTATGAAGACACAGCTTTGTATCCGAGCAGGTCGCAATATACCCCTGTGAGTCAAATGCATCAGTTTGAAACAATGAAAAAGTGGTATGAACTGACTGTGCTCTCATTTATGTCCACCAGCCTGATACCCGCAGTCTCTCCTTCCCCATGCCATATAGATCTCACGTATACAGCCCGGTTTAGATCCCATATGGCGGCACTTCCATCTCTTGAGCCACTAACAGCAATGGACCATGCTCGGGAAGCAGCTATGCAGAGAACTTCATCGGTATGGATGCGTAATATATGGGATAGTGTTATGCTCAAGGGAGTTGTTCTGCTCGGAGATGCAGAACGGGAAAGCGTCCACATCCGAAGGGTGTAGTCGCTGGATCCTGTGATCAGGTTGTGGGAGTCTCCGAATGCCGCGCAGGTGCAACGGACTCCTTCCACAACTTGAACCACCTAAAGATCTTTAAGTAATTGAACCGGAGATTTATGGCTTTGAGTTACCTTCTGATCTACTGACACTCTTAGGTCACCGCCAGCGGCCCATTCGATTTGTTCGTGGGGATAAGATGGCACGCACACCACGCCCTGGGGGCAAGGTACAATTTTCTCCCCTACCGTGTCGAGTACAAGTGCCTTCACGGGAACATTTGTGCCCAAATCTGAAGAAATCAGCTCTAATGTTTAAGCCCGACCGCTATCTCTTACCTCTGAAGCATCGACTTCCTTGGACCAATAGGTGCGGATCTTCCTCAATGCCATGGAGGGTTCCAATAGGAAGAGTACCTAATCCGTGATGATATCTTGGGGGATGGGGTGCGTTAAAGAGCTTGCGTGGAGTCTGACCAACTAATCAGTTCGCAGTTAGTGAGCAACAACTTCCAAGGTGAATATGCATAACAACGCACAGTTGTGTATGATACCGACAGTGGCCTCCCGTTCAAGCGGGTCTGTTATCGAATCCAGATCTGTGTGCATTATTTAGTCTATATATAATATCTTCATTTGATGAGTAGGATTACCGATCGAGCCCTCATATGAAAGAGGGTGGAATACATTCAATGAATCTGGATCGCGCTGCTTACAGCCCCATATTAAGTCAATCCATGCAGGGAGATTCTCGCTAACGTAGTTGCTTTCGAGGGCCTGGTCATCCTTAAGTCCTGAAGCATTTACAAAACAATCCAGTGACTCACTCGGCGGTTCATGATGACGAAGAGTAAAGGGTCTCCACGAGCCCAAGGGGGTAATTTCACATCATGAACTCTTTCTCCGGTATTTTGCTGCACGCCAAAATCAAGGTTGGCATAATTTTCCAGGAACCTGAAGAAAGCTGTGAGCACTCGGGACAGTGAGAATGAGGTTCTGCGCACTCTGGACAAGTATAGAACTCGGGAATCAACTCTCGGACATCACCGCGTACATCGTGTGCCGCAGATTCGTAAGCCCGTGCGATGTCACTACGGCATTAGTTCAGCAGGGAGTTCAGACCAGACCCTGTGATACACATACATAAAAAGGCGGTCAGGAAGGTCCCAATCTCCACCTTGCAAAGTCTTGAACATATTGGTGAACGGGGCCATGCGGATGAGGAAATGGCACACGATCATCGAGGAGCTGAAATGTGTTCCGTAATGGAAGGGCTTTTCGTCAACAGACTGAAGATTTGTGTATCGTGTCTCGGCGGCTTCGCGTCGCGCTGCAGTGAGCGCACCCATTGGTTTTGTCAAGCTGTCATACACAAGATTGTCAACCGCATGAAGGTTTCAAGAACCATGAACTGCTCACTCTCGGTAGACCGCAGGATCGCTTAGTTCAAGCGTGTTTGAAGTATAGTCTTGAAGAACCCAAGCTATAGCCACTGTGAGTGAGGCAATCTAACCTATTCAAATCGATAGTACGAACGGAAAACTGGATACTGCGTGGCATCATTTGGAGTACGGCCAGATATTTGGTTAAGGATACTGAGATAGGTGAACTTAAGTACGGAGTCATGTCAGTCTGATGAATAGTTGACTAGGCTCAGAATCGAGAATCTTACATTGCTAATCTCTCTTGCTTGCCACCTCCGTTGCGCAGTCGAGAGCTCATCGGGCATTAATCCTGATAGCACCTTTGCGCTCACCAACCCTAGTAGCGGCGTCTTCAATAGACCGGGAGTATGTGCGGATTCATTAGCACGTCGGTTGACAATACCAGACAGGTGATGGTCTATATCGAGGCGTTTCTTCTTGTCCAAAAACACTACTAGTAAGGATCGACTATCTTTGAAGTATATCTCAAGACTATGTCATAGAGTCAGCCAAGTACCTTCTGAGTAATGGCATACTCACCCGACGTCGCGGAAGAGGAAGGTCTTGTTGCTGTATGTTAAAATCTGGTCGTGCTCCCTGTCAAACCGGTGAGAGAACATTAGACGCATCCGTCTTTAAACACACAAACCATCTCTGAGCTCTCTGCGGACCGTCTAACTCGACAATGCTTCCCGGAACAAAGAACAAGCTCTTGGAAGCTTCATGAGCATCAATCACTTCTCCGTCCTCGCTTTCTACCACCCCATCCAACATGTAAACGTGAGACCGCCCAATAATGAGCAGACCAGCTACGGAGGAAATTCAAGACTACTTCAAGACACAAGGAAGAAAATTCACGAACGGGAAGAGTCGACGCCTACAATCCGAGCAACCGTTCCTACGGCTTCAATAACATCACCTGGGGCAAGTTCGTGGCGGACACGACGGTGCTTATCATCCACAATATCCTCCGCCAACTGACGATCTAACAGGACCAAGTATGAAAGCGAATGAATCACCTAGAAGGCAAGAAAACTCACCGTCCATTTCTGTGGAGGCTATTTCGTACGATTCAGCCCAAGGGGGCACTTCTGTGACTGAAGGGACGATCGAAGCATTTTCGGATTCTGGAACTTCGATATCTCGGGTAGAATGTCGTTGTTCCTGTCCAGAGCTCAAGGTCTCGTTATGGTCTGGTTCCATTTTCTTCCTGATTCTTTGTGGTCCCTCGGTCTCATCCAATCGCCAAAGCTGTGGTTTGCCGTTCTGATCTGGCCATAGGCCACGCTCAGCAGTCAAGGCATGGGTCCAATCATAAAGCCGAGAAACCTGTCTCCGATTTTCCCGTCTAGACCTACTGTCAGCATTCGAATAAAAGACGAGTAAAAATAGGCCCACAAGTCCAGTAAATTCTTTCGCAGTCGCTTGCGCTCTGATGTTTGAATTGTCTTGCGCCACTCCGACATTCGATTAATTGTTTTCATCACCGCTCGTTCGCCAACTTGCAAACTAAAACGGGTGGAAGCGATTCTCTGTCGGACGGAACGAGTATCCGCCACAAGTTCGGGGTCTATCGCCGTTTTCTCCGCAGTCGGATTGACAATGATTTCTGCCTTCTGTAGGATGTCTAGAATCTAAGATACAACAGGTAAGCGAGGATCAAGGCAAAAGACTGGGATGTACCTCTCTTTTCTGAGCACCCGCAACGGCGTTGTCGAGCGCCAATGCCAGCCCGAAATGGGTCGACTTCTCCAATATCCCAACCGTCCTCTGACTGACTTCCGATACAAGGGTAAGTGCCTCAACGAACTTCTTATACGCATCGACAAATATCTGGGTGGTCTGTTGTAACTGGAAGACTTGTCGGAAAGTGCCACTAGATGTGTGTAAATCCATGAGCTGTTCAATGAGGACCTCCATTGCTGACTCCATTGTCCCAGATGACACTGCAGTAGTATGCATGAGAATCTAGAGGTACGCGTTAAGCGGACGAAATACCTTCTTCGGCAATATTTTCAGAACAATTCCGAGCCACAGCCTTGAGTCCGGTTTGCAAAGCCGAAAGGATAGTGGGCATGATCTGCGGACATACAACGACCCTATTCAATTGACTGAGGACCTTCCTCTTTCCATTGGCTTCGATGTTTCCAAGAAGGACGTCAAAGGCAGATTCATTTACGCCCGGATCCCAACACGCCGGCACGACAGTCTTCAGTACATTCCAGCCACTGACAAGCTCGAATTTCCTGGTAAACGACGTTGAGGTGCTTATACTGATTGCGATCAGTATCAGAACTTGACAAGCAACCGTCGAAGAAGGTTTGTCGCCTAATAATAGAAGAGCGATACGAGTGATAGGGAGGGCTGACCCGAATTTCGTGTAGGAGCTTGGATTACAAAGTATAGTTATTAGCAATTCAAGGGCTTGCTCGGCTTTTTCACGACTGTCTTTGTAGTCAGCTCTCGAGATAATAGAACGTGGAGAGGCAGTATTTGTCAAGTCTAGTAGAACGGTCACTAAGGAAGAAGTGCATACGAAGCTCACAGGTGCTCACCTTCGTGTAGATTTGCGGCCAAATATGACACGATGGGCTTAATGGCATCATCTTTCGTGAAAAGTGCTTCTGCAGAGACCTTCAGCGCATCGAATATAAACGGAAGGCTGTCATGCTGGTACCAATCCGTTTGGAGTACGAATAGGAGCCGCCGAACCAGTCCGAATTTAGCAAAGCGTTGCTTGACGTTAAACCTCCGATGGCGACTAGCGACGAGAAGTGTCCGGAAGTGCTCAAGGAATACTCTTCGAATGTCTTTGCGGCTATGGGACCAAAGCTCAAAGTCAAGCGCTAATGCTTTGTAAGCAACCACGTTGACGATAGTGGACTGCCTACAGTGTTAACGACAGTCAGTGGGCGTCATTCGACATGGAAATCGTCACTAACTCTGGCGTTCGAAAATTGACGCCCAGGAACTCGAAGAGAGTCTCGAACCCAGTCATGTTGATCATCTGTGCCTTGGAACGGAGGATGTCAGCGAGGATATCGTATCCGCGTAGTCGTTCCATATCTTCCGAGTTTTGCCAGCTATTCCTTATCCCATCGCTAAGTATTGCAAGAGCACGGGATAGCTCATGAGGTGTCTAGAAAGGGTATGAATACCAACCAATCAAACCATAAATTGACGCAGCACTCACTGATGCAACTTGTACCAATCGCAACGTTACGGCGGTTCCTCCAATCTTCCATAGCGCATTGTCTAGGCAATGTGCTTTGATGACATAGATATCACCTGTGACTTTGAATTCCTTCTGTATTATCTCGGTCCCATAACCGCTTTGTATCGCGATGGTCGATACTGGGCCAGGTGTAGAGCAATTCATTGGGGTTATAGAAAAAAGGATCTGTGACTCAAGCAAGCCCAAGCCATCCTGCACAGCCTTGACCAAGGGTATTGAAGAACCCAAGCCGCCGGCAGAAAGGGGTTTAGATTTCTGTGCTTGAGCCACTGCTGAGAGGAACATGTTGAGGCTGGTGGATGCTTCGTAAGTGAGGAATTTTGATAATGAACGGTCCTGAAAGTTCCCAGAGTATCGGGGTCCGAGGTGGTGAATAAACCGTGGAAGATCGTCGCCTTGAAGCCGGTTCCGGGTTAGCAACAGTCAAAGAGTCAAGCATCAGCACTTACTGAGAGGAATAGAGAGAAGATGAACGGATGCGATGCACCAGCTGAGGGCTTGAGAATCATCGCCGATGATGTATTGCCCAGGCTCAGCAGAATATGCATCTGGTTTTGGATAATTCCAATGCAGTGTGTCGCATAAAACGCCGTCCATGAAAAGACCTGGAATTTGAGTCAGATACGGAACCAAACTGTTGATGGGACACTGACGAATGCTGGGATTCGAAGATCTATCTTTTCCGGGATAATGTACCAAAGTAATGTGAGTCCAACGTCCCTTCCCAATGATAGCGTTCTCAAATAGCGACTTGGTCCTGTTGCCGGATGAAGTTATCTCAAGCTTCCCGTCATGTTTCAGCTTCAGCAATATCAACGCTGTCGTGGATGAGGTACGTGCACAGAACAATGTATAGTCATTGCCTATGTTAGGTAGGTCTTCTACCCATAACCACATCTAAAAAATGATCAATAATGATAAACGGCAAAGCTTTGCTGAAACGTACCACAAGGGTAAATCCTGAAACAGGCATTCCTTTCATACCGTCCTGGCTGAATTTTAACGAAGCCCGAGAATGGAGCGAAAAGTGCTCGAGCCAACGCGACCGCACCGCTGTTCTGATCACCTCCAGAACCTCCATATCCAGAGACCCGTCGCTTTTGATTACGCGATGGAATAACTCCCGGGCTTCTGGAGTTGTAGAGCCCATGTCTAGGAGTCGGCGAAGAATCTTCTGGAGCACGGACTTCTCCTTCTTGTCTTCAACAGTTAGAAAATGCTGTATAAGCGGCTGGACGATCTCTACAGTGCTCAAGACCGCCTGATTGCGATGGTTCTTTGCGGTCAAGAACTCGAGAAGTTTCAACAACGCATAATGCATTGCTGTGTCGTCTTTTTGCTGAACTCTGATGATGTTCCATAGAAGAAAGATAGCCTGCGGGCGAATAATAGTTCCAAGGCGCTGGAATTCGTTCAGCATCTGGTCTATGTCATCCGTTTTAGCCTGTCGCAGGCTGACAAACACGCCTGATACCGAGAAGTCGTGAAGTGCATAAGAGAGGAGAAAACCCAGGACCTCTTCACAAACTTTTGGGTCTCGAACGAGGCTATGTATCGCGTGCTCTAAACTTTGATATCCTACAGAATTCTACGTTCGAATGAGATGTCTGAGAGGGGCCTATCACTTGAGATAACTCACATTGAAATATTCCGTATTCTCAGTATGGTCGTACATGGCTTCTGATGCGACTATGAAAGCCTGCTTTATGCCTTCTATTGCGTCCGCTAAGACCTGCTCCTCGGGTTCAGAAACCGGGCTCGTTGGAGGTGTCGTTCGCGCCGTCGATAAGGTGCTCATCAACACCAAGAAACCGTCTAGTTCACGAAAGACCTCCTTGGTTCCGGCATCTTGTAGCATAATTCTGTGTATTTCAGACAGAATCTATAGTGTACCATGGTCAGACATCACCCCGCAAGGAGTCTGCACATCACTCACCTCTGTCCGTGCTCTCCCATGCTCTGCCTGCTTCAGGTTCTCAACAGAGTTCCGCATGAGCTCTATCAACACATCCCTAGCAAAGTCTTCGGGTGCAAGTTCATCGTCTTCAGCAGGTGGAGGTGCAGCGGTCGGAATACGAGGCGACAAGTCAAATTTGGCGACAAGAGGAGTCAGAAGGGTTCGAAACATTGGAATTTAAGCACAGCTCATCGCTGTAGGAAGTCAAGATCACCAGTGCGACGCGTTGGAAGAATACGGATACAAATTGACATAATTCATGTCAGGGCAGCGGCAAGGTCAGCGCCCGCGGTTCACCACAAATTATTGATAACTACTATCACGTCAAAATTCAGTCCGAAGCACCGATGAGCAGATAGCCTGCGTACATACAAGTTCGAGAAACAAGCAGGAACATCAAGCGACCCGAGGGAACCCATCCGGGATCACAGTCGCTATAGGATTCTTGCTGGTGCATGACAACAGCTTTTGAATAAGATAAAGGTGCGTTATTATGTTCTTAGTAGTAAACTTTCTAACTGCAGCACTGTGGGTATTACAAAATTTCCCAGTGACATTGCTAGCTCGTGTCTTTGAGAACGTCGCGGATGCAGTGCCAGGGTGCCACGATATCAAATCTGCAGCGGTACATATGGTCGCTATCGCCTGGTGCTAGCAATGAACTCCACCTTTGTAGAACGTCGAGTCCTCCATTTATTCATCGAAAGGTCGCAACCCCTTCCCATTCCTTGCCTTGTCTACTTTGGGCAAGATAGGGGCATCCGTCAAGCCATTCGAAATCAGCGCGGAAAAGACCTTCAGCTTACGTGCCAGCCATTCGCCAAGATGGTGCGAAAATGAACTTTTCGATTACTATGGTCGTGCTATCAAGCAATCCCTCGAAGTTACTTGGCTCGACAGGTCTCCCCTCCCTTTATTCACGTGATAGCAGCAAAGATCGACACGACGAGCATCGCGAGCCAGGTTCATGTGCCGACGCAAGCGGTTCTTCTCTAGTCAAGAAGTTACTACGCATATTCCTCTGTTGCCCGAGTTACTATCACCAAGCCCGAATATCGTGGTGTTAATAATGCACTTTTCTATGAGACTGATGACGAATTTCTGTCACCAAAATTATGTCTCTGGTCAGAGACAGGACCTCGATACCGGTCCGAGCCCGATCCGCGTCCCCGGTCGTTCGAAGAAGACTGTTGGCACATGAGCACAGCAGCCGCATAGGCGTTCCCGGCATTCCTTTACAAGTGCCCCATCGAATATCCTCTTCAACGTGTATATTAAATCGCTCTGCGACACAGAGGACACAGTGGGCTAGGCTGGTACCATTGACATCAGAGCTAACACAGACACAAAAACCCGACCTTTTCAACTGCGGAAAATAAATCTCTGTCATGTCAACATATTTAGTGCCGTACAGGCGCCGATGTCAGTTTCCCTTCGGGCACCATGAATGACCTTGGCTCGTTGCTGTCGCCGATCGGCGCCCCGATATCACCGGTGTTATCTGTCCCTTCGACTACGCCGATTTGAAGCGATTTGGCCACCACCGACCGCAGTTCCTAGGCTAAGGATGCTGTGAGAACTTCAGCGTTTGCATTTCAGTAACAAGGATACACCAAAGTTGGCCATGAGGAATGTCCATCTTCGAAAGCTATACATCTTTCTTGTACTTTCAACGAAAATAAGTAGGCCAGAAGAGATCGGATTCCTTTAGCGGTTGAGGCATTCCAAAAGTGATTTATGAGGTCGAACGGTAGAAGTGAAGAGAGGAGGCTGTGTTGTCGTGGTCTGATGAAAGGTGAAGTGCGGTTTCTTGGCCTTAGCGGCTAAGGCACCAGCGCGGTAGTAGCTGTGTAGAGGGCTCCCTGAAGGAGAATGATAAATCCCGCTGTATCATGATAGCCGTTGGAATGCGGTGAAGGAGAGATGGCTCCATGCTTCATGGGTACCTTGATAAGTACAAAGATGCAAAGTAGCATTTATCGCAAGTAGGAAGAAATGACGGAGATGGCGAGAAAAGTAACGCTTCGGAAACCTTGATAATGATTTCAACGCTTGAGCTTTAAAGCTTAGAAGGCAGGATTCAAGGATATCGGCAAGCCCAAGAACTAAGTATGACATACACTAACGCCCATTGTTCCACGTGGTCTTCCGTTTCTTCAACAAAAACAAAACAGTTTGGATGTGCGCTGCCCTCTTATCAGCCCCCCATGTCCAGCACCAGCCTCATTCTGAAGCGGCATCAGGTAATGTTTTTTCCTCAAATCTTACCTCTCGTAGAGGCTGATTATAGTTCAGGCTTGCCATCAGGTAGGTTCATGTCGAAATTCGTTGGGTCATGGGCTCACTTATGTATTACACATCAAGTGTCGCAAAAGAAAGCTTGTGAGTCAAAACCGGGAGGCCTAGCTGATCTTCGAGACTCATGGTTTTAATTTACAGAAATGGTGACTATCTCGATAGTCTGATGAGCTGAACTGAATGAAGCTTTCCCCTCAGCGATGCAAAACGGCCAACCTGCTCGACGTGTATGCGGTCGCACAGTCACAGTATTGCTCATGCACCAGTGGGAAGTCCAATGAAGCAACAACTGCCGCCAGAGTGTACATATGACGATGGTAAATCTTCAAAAACCTGCAATCTTTCTCGAATACTGATTATCTCTATTATGTAGTCGCTGACGCGTCCGCACCCAAGATTGAAGGCCCGAGGTCCAAGTATGAGAGGTTGGAGAACAGAATCTGTGCGTTTTTCGCCCCTTCCATCTTGCTTGATACTGAAATTCTCAATAGGCGAGTTAGAGGAACAGCTACGGCACAAGGAACGCGAAAGCAGTCAGGGACTACAGTCTAGGAGCTCCGGATCACCCTATGACTCATCCATACATCTCCCACAAGAAGGCTCGCCCAACGACTATCCGCCCAACTATCACCAGATCAATTTTGAGGCCACAGGCCAGGATATCTATGACCCCAGTTGGCCGAGAAGGTTGCCCAACCATGATCACTTGAAGCACCTGTAAGTGCTTGATGTACTCCACAATTCTTTCAACTCTCACAAAGCGCCCATAGCTTGACCGCTTTCCTTCAGCACCATCCACACGCAACACGCCTAATCCACGTACCTTCTTTCATGGCATCGCTTTCCTTTCACCCGACCCATCCTAGGTTTCCTGCCGTATCTCTCTTGCACGCCGTCTGCGCCATGGGGTCGCTTTACACGCGATGGCCCGACCAACGCAGAGACGTAACCCAAACACTTTATCCACCCCGAGATATATTCGCAGAAGTTCATGCATCATATGCGAAAGAAGCCTCGGAGGTGTTGGAAAATTCTGGGGAGAACCTCTTCGAAGTCCTCCGCACTAACATTATCTTGAGCTGGTTTTACTGGGCACAATCAAAGTCGGTTGAAGTGTTCATGATGTCTTCTCGAACACTTCGTTTGGCGATCCTTCTTGGCTTAAATCTGAGTCCGCCTGCTCCACCTCAACACCCGACGAGGCGCCAGGACTTGTGGAGTTGTTCAATATACTTCAAAGGCTTGCAAAACCACGAATTGGACTTGGGCGTGCACGCAACTCACCCTTCAGATACCAAAGGTCGTGGCCAACCAAGCGAACAGCGACCGAACCATCATAATCCGCAGGCCTCACCAAATGGCGTTCCCACAAAGCCGCCACTTTTAGGGCACATCCGTTCTGAATCCTCAATGATTTCAGAGGCGGAGAACGTCCTCGAAGAAGAGATACGTAGGAACGCCTTTTGGTTAGCTTACGCTACCGAGCGTGAACAAGGATGCGGAAATGGTTGGGCCCTTAGTTTAGATGACAATGATGTGGGACAGGCAACCCCGCTCGGTGTTTGTCCAATGGTGCGTTTTCAGTGAATAATCTTCACTCGGTACTACTAATCATCTCAATCAGTCTCAAGGAATGATTGAAGCCCGTGACCGACAATGGGCGCATGACGCTGATTTGTTGATCAGGCATCCGCCGAATGAGACTGATTCGTTCACCATCTATATCAAGGGTACGATCCTAATATGTGAGTCGCGATACACACGTTATCTCTACTGAACTGACGCATGTACACGTAGCCATGGTCAAGACGTTCAACTTGCGTTTTCGCTCGCGATATCTACATCGGCGACATAATCATGATTTCACAGAACCTGTAGACCCGGGACTACCCACCTTGGACCGTTCTGACATAAATCGGTTCATGCAGATAGACCATTTGGTACGTTCTCGTCCCATTCTAGCAGTTGACCTTGACAACCGATATCTTTTTTCATGTCGCAGATCGCCTCGTTCCTCCCATCTTTTCCCAACCATTTGAGAAACCCGATCAAAGCAACAACAGTGGACAACCATCTGTACACCGCATCCTTGATGCCTCACGTGTCAGTCGTTTTATATTTACGACCTTTTGAGCTCTAACCATATGGCCCTCCATGCTAGTGCGACAATTATACTCCATGATCCACACGCCGAAATACGCAATGTTGCATGTGTGTCTGCAATGAGGATTCTCAGTGCCGCACGTTCCATCCTAGACCTCGTGCACGATATTTGCTCTACGAGCTATGATGTAACCTTGCTGGATTATTTCTGCTCGGTCCGTGTATTTTGTTGGATGGCCCGCGAACAAGCATTGACCTACTTTGCCCTTCAGTTTTGCTGGTTTGTCGCTGGTCGAGTCCTTGTTCGCTTTCTTCAGGCAGCAGTTGACGCAGGCGATAATCACTACATCGCCGAACTCCGAGCTGAGGTTGACTTTCTCTAGTATGTACCCTTTGACAGCCTCCGTCATGCGAGCGATTTCTGAAAATTTTCCTAGTTTGGCGATAGCTAGAGTTGGTCAGCAGGTACCATTGGCGTTCAGATTCGCCCGAACGCTAGATGAACTTGTCAACACCCAGGGTAGAGGTTCTTTGGATGTTTCTGACCCGGCTTTGACTTTCCCGAGGCCCTCTGACCCCTCGATGCTGATACAGCTTTGCCAAGATGGTGTTCCGAAGGAGCAATCTGGTATTAGTTTGCACGAGACCTTATACGCTTCAGGAGGAATCACTTAATACAGTCCGCAACCCCTCTTGTACTTCATGTATCTTATTTATGTACTCTAGGATTAGAAAAGGCTGCAAAGCAGCCAGGGCTTGTACATTTTGTACTTGGTTTATTTAACAATATGTACTTGAATGGAACAGATATATAGACCTTGCAGTGTTTGAGTGTTATATGTTAGATCATTTCCTCTTCAATGTCCCCCTGGATCAAGGATTCAGCAAGCGGAGACCGCGCTTTCATGGTGACAGTAAAGTATGGCGGCATACTAAAAACCATTCAGCGCTAGCCTTGACACGGTATATGGAAAAACTGACCTGACTGGCCTCTGAGTATACTTCTCGTCGATGTTCACGGGGTCAATAGGTTTTCCATCCGCGTCGACTGGATCCAGTATATCAAAGGTCGCTAGCAGAGAAGCGGCAGTGAGCCAAAGCATCTCCCTTGCCAGATCTAGACAAGAATAAGCATCTAGTGGACGATAAAGAGGTCAAATATCAACACCTTTTCCGGGACAGATCCTTCTTCCTTTGAGATCAAGAACATTTCATCAGTTCCGGGACATAGCTGTAGAGGAAAGACCTACCCCATCCGAACGCTGTATCATATAGGTGATGCTCCCTTACGGGGTCAATCTCGCCTTCGTTTGTCAGGAACCTCTCCGGAACGAACTTGTCCACGTCTTTGCCATAGATACATTCTTCTCGAAGTAAGGCCCATAAGTTACCAAAGACCATGGTACCCTTTGGGATTAAGTGGCCATCGTATACGTCCGCGGTACGAGTAACATGAGGAACTCCAAGAGGTCTGAGACACCGTGTTCTGTGAGCGCAGAAGCTGTAGCAAGGTATGAGCACTCACGTTATGGGGCTGAAACGAAAGACTTCGCCAATGATTGCATCGACATAAGGAATCTCTCTAAAATCCTCAAAGGTTGGAAGGCGGCCGTTTAACACAGCATCGACGGCAGCCTGCCCTTTCTTCTGAACTTCTGGATGCAAGGCTATGATGAGAACATAGGACCAGATAGCAGCGTTGGTCTTTTGCTCAACGTGATTAATTTTCACACTCTAGGACTTGGAAATCATGATCCCTACCGTGTCTGCGGCGCCCAGATAAACGTTGCCAAGTGTAGCAGCCAATTCTTGTTCCTTACGGTTCTTGACTTCCGGGGTGTCTGGTCCAGAATGAATGGCCTCGAGAAAATGAGATGCCAATGAGGGTTTCGCAGTCCCTTGCGCCTGATGAATACCAAGGACTCAACATTGATTATTGAATTAAATATTGTTAGAGCGTACCAATTGTTCCTTGACATACTGGAATGGTAGTTCACGAGCATCCTGAAAGTCCTGACGAGCGGTGTTAGCGAGTCGTTTGAAGGATGCACCAGGGAACCAAGCAGGGATATATTTGAGCCAGGGAAAGACATCGACTGTAGTAAGAATGAGTATGAGTAGCGGCACGGTTCATGAGGATTAATACTAACCAATGTAGGCGTCTCGTTGGTTCGATTCCGATACCAAAATGACTAACTTGTTGCTACGTTTGATGTAGGGTTCCTCCGCAGACATCGGGGTGATACCATACGAAGAAGACAAGATAAAATCGCCCGTCATGCTGCAATGAGGAATCAGTCATGAGGAATCAAGTTGAAAGAATGAAACCTCGCACAGGCGCACATGATTGTCGTACCTGTCAGTACAATTCAACAGGCGGCGAAGCATTCGACGAACAGCTTGTACTTGATTTGGTCGCACTATGTCTTTAGTGTTGGTCAACTGATGGAATGTCTTTCGTGTGACTGTTGAACATGTCGGTGTCAGATGAAAAGGGCGGTCAATTTGAACTGACTTCGAAATCGCTCATCATATTTCATGAACGGTAGCAAATATTCTCCTCCCATCCTGTATAAAACACTGTCAGATGCGAAAGATGCTCAGTATTCTGACAACTTACATTTCATTCAACATCACCGCACGTGGTCTGGAACAGTTCAGTCAACATTGGAACGTAGTACTGATCACACAAAACCGGCACCTATCGGTATAAATGTTGGACCGTTTCACAAGTAATTCTTGTACGTCTTTGTTTTGGTTGAAGACCAACAATGATGCGCCAGGAATGCGAAGGCTCACCGCAGGGGAACCTGAAAAGAGATACATCAAACAAAGTCAACGGTGTACTGTTGAGACAACCGACCATAGTAACGGCCCCAGTCATGGAAAGCTTTTCCTGGATGCTTCAAAAGAGGCTGAGTCGAACGCAGATCCAGCAGGTTTCCAATCAATGGGAGGCCCGGTGGACCTGGATAGGAAGCATTGCGCCTCTTGTAGAAGATGATCTGGAGAAGCAGATAGACAAGCGTGGCGCCTCCGATGAACGTAGCAAAGTGCAAGCTTTGAGAAGATGTCAGAGTAGCCATGGCGAGCATTACTTGTGAATGCATTATCCGATACGTTTATCAAGTACCATGGACAGCAACGGTAGGGTCGATGATGAGGACAGAAAATAAGTGATTCGGATCTAAGATTCAGGCTCGCTTTTGCCATAGCGGGAAGCATTTTGTGGTATACTCGCAAGCCAGTCCGTATGGTGACCTTTGTCCCTCCTAATGGAGGTGCAGGTATCGGAAGAGGCAGAAAGGGATATAAAATTCGGATGATGCGAGCTGAGTCTGCGAAGCGGCGTAGGACGGGGCATCAGGGTCCAATGGCGATTACGAGTCCGTTTCTGGCGTTGTGGTTTTGCGGAAACTTGAAAGCTGAGCGTACGCTGAATGACGAAGCGAGCCAAACAAAACGATCTATCGAGATCTATCAGATCACAGCTTTCCCACCCACTTACACCTTCCGCACAAGGAAAAAATTGGCAGATACATTGGGAAACCTACCAGACTATGAATTCAGCTCATCCATACTGAAATTCTGCATGTGTATTTGTATTTCATATGTGTCATAATCACTAGCAAATGCATGCAATTGGTGGCAGCGGACAAAGCTTGCGGCCTGTGTGAATTTTTGCCTTTTTAGGGGGAAAACAGCCGAAAAAGGTCCAAAAAAGCTTTTGCACAAATTCTGATGCACGTACCCTCGGAGGGCGTGTGAAATGGGATAACTCTTATTCTCTGCAGTCGTTTTGAAAATACCCACCGGACCTTCGGCAATTTCAACGGTACTCACTCGTACTAAGGCGTCTAGCAAGTACTGACGACACGTTGGCAGTTGATAATGTCACCCACTTGAACGACTCAACCTCAGCGCTTGATCAACTCTGGGAGATATTCAGCTATATGTAGGAAAACCCGCTTTCTTATTTGGCTAGGGATCAAGCCACGCGAGTTGAAATTTCTCCCTCGTTCTGGTGAGCAGAAGTGGTGTACGAGGCGGTGTGGTAGAGATATTTGTCCCCTTGAGGCGTTTGCAGTGAAGGTGAATGCATTTCATTCTTATCAAATTCCGTCACAGTGTAATAATAAGTGTATAGGTTTAATTGACGAAATTTCACCTTGCTATGATGCAGGCCAGTGCCTGCACTTTCACCGACATTTCGCCAGCACTAGCCACCTTCCCAGCCCAACGGCTTTTCCCACCCACTTCGCAGAGATTTGAAATTCGGATAATAGGAGGCTGTCCAAATTGAGTCTGCGAGACTCGTCTCAGACTGAAATTCATTATTCGCATATTCGGGTATCCTCTCCGATATTTGCACCTCCACCAAGAGGGGCAAGTGTCACCGTATGGACTGGCTCGCGAATCGTACTCCTAGAGGTCCGTAGTCCTAGTTCCCATTCGCTTCGCAGAGATTTAAAATTCGGATAATAGGAGGCTGAGTCTGCGACTCGCCTCAGACTTACCTGAAATCCCTTTCCGCCCCTTCCGATACTCGCGCCTCCGTTAGGAGGGGCAAGAGTCACCATATGGTCTGGCTTGCGAGTCTACTGTTTTTTTTTTTTTATATTTGACATTGGTGGTTACATTGTAATTCTCATATTCATGTTCCGGATTGCTCATCCGAGCCTCAGGCTTGAAGTTAAAATGAAGGCGGGAGCTCTGCCCTCAGGCTCTGGAAGGATTGCATGCTCCAATTATCTTCACATTTCGTTGACACCACCCCCTCATGCTTCTGACCATGCCAATCTTTGCAACTTCTGCAATGCCCATGCTTAGGCTGGGAAACCAGCTTGTGTCGGGTCTTTATACGCTGTTCTTGTTCACCAAAAGCGACGTGATTCTCGTAGTTTTCCCAATGGTGCGTTTCCCGTACGAATTGTCAGTGGATACCCAGTACCCACAGTAGCATGTAGCTCATTATAGCATTGGTTCTGGTTGGCCCTACCGATTTCATTTCTTTCTACACTGCGTTTATATGGCTAGAACTACATCTCCTGGCGTTTGACGTGAGCTTTTCATTCCTCCGTGCACCTTTCTCTATTCATGTGCCTTCTCAGATCAAGAATCAGGTCGGCAAAGTGATACCCTCAATGGAGAAGTAGCTCACGCAACCCACTTTCAGCTAATCGGTATAGAAGAGGACCGGCTCTGCAAGCCTGATCGCCCCTTCCCATCAGGTCGCATCTCCCCCGAAAAAGGACAGGCTCTATACATAACGGTTGTCGCTGCCTCTTTCTGTTTAAGTTTCTTTCAGGGTTTGACCGTAGTTTCCACTGCCTATTTCTGCGCCACGACATTATACAATGAATACGGACTGTCGAGGAATCTTGTGCTCAAGAGCCCTACTGGAGCAGTCGGCTACATGTGTTATTGCTGGGGGACAACCTACATCATGGGTGAGAACGAAGTTCTCGCATGTGGAATTCTACTGATTCCTGAATTGGCATAGGTCACAATCAACCCCTCGATACGACTGCAATCAGTGCTATCATATGCAGTGGGCTCGTATTCTCGTTTACAGTGTGTACCACAGGATACTCTCTCTCTCTTTTCCCACTTAGTTAATGAAATCTTTAAGGGACACGCGCAAGATTTTAGAGATCGCTCCGGGGATGCTCTGATGGGGCGCAAAACAGTTCCGCTGGCTTTGTCTCCAGGGGCGGCACGTTGGTCACTGTTTTTTATTATCTTTGCTTTCACGATGGGTTTAATACAATTCTGGTCGCCGCCACTGCCTGTCTCCACTACATTCATTTGTCTCTGCTTTGTCACCTCACTCAGATTTATAATTCATCAATCTGAGGAAGAGGACCGCAAATCCTTTCGCTGGTACGAAGTAAGTTTGCCACGGCCGTTGTCCCATTCGTGGCACTTATCATTTGTGCGCTCAGCTTTGGCTTCTTTGTGCCCACATACTCCCAGTTTTCCAACGCATTTCAACTTCGGGCGAAAGCTCGATCCTATGATCATCGATCACCGATCGACCACATGTGGTTCCCGCGTAAATCCGTCAATCAAGGGCCTGTGACAGCCGCGGCTTTTCCCTCGCACGCATTTACCACCCTCGTTTACCCTCAACACCTCCTCTCAACTCACCGATTCCCACAATTCTCGTCATCGTTCGGAATGGTCTCGATATCGCCCAGGGTGGTTCTCATCGTCATCATCTCGGGTTGAAAATTCTAGGTGCGTCTCAATATCTTGAAGCATTTTTTTACCGCTAATTTCTATGTCTAGATTTTTGATACTCAATTTTATTTACCCTCACATTGTACTTCTACGACTACGAAATTCAATCAGAAAATTTTTCTATAGAATATGCTTCAAGGACCCCACATTGGTATAAGATACAGCTTGCTCTAGTCAAAGCCCAGAGCCCTGGCTCCCGCTCCCCCGCTTCCTTCACGCCTGTCAGCCCCGCGAATACTCGAAGCCCAGGAATGTTGTGAGTGCCGATAAGCAGTACCTTCTTCCTTCCTGGACACTCAAAGCCCAGAACGCACCATGGTTAATGATGAAGAGGGTGCCACAGGGTTTATTAGGAATAACAGGTCGGTATCGTTCAGGTCACTCAGGTCAAGCCCATTCCTTTCCACCCTCAGTATACACGACTTGACATGCACCGTGACGGCTACTTCCTGTGGAAAACCCATATGCCAGGCCGCGACGAATACAAAGTATTTCGCTCGAGCTCACTGGGTATCAATGAGTTCCTCAATAACTGTATCAACAGCGCTAATAGACGCCAATACAATGTTAGTATAGTAGCTGTTTCCCGTACTAGACCCAGTTTTGCAGGGTCCTGGTGTCCTGGTCATCAGAGAAGTCGCTAGAAAGAAGCTTGGCGATTGACAATCATTTTCTTCGACTGTGAACGCACTGAGAGCACACTACTCTACAGCCAAATTCATCACCATTTGCGCCTCGGTTACTAATCTACAGGATGAAGATATCCAGATCGATTGAGAACGACTTGTATATATATATGTGTGTGTACATCACATACGACCAGTTTGGTGTTACGAGTCGTAAAGAAATTGCTGTTGTCACGAAAATAGTACCGCAGAACGATTATGAGAATTACTGTATACAATTGAGTTGCATCCTAGCTTACCATTAGGCCATCTCGGTCCAAATGATGAAATATCTGATCGTCCTTCATTTGGGGGTAGCAGCTAAGTCATTAGAGGCGGCGAAAGAATAATTGGCGACAGGATAGCTGGTGGCTTCAAGGCATGTGGAATAGGCGATGTGGTAGAAGGTAGAGCTGGAAGCATTATGATGAGTGACTGGTTTATTCGGATGTGTGTCAACAGTGACGACCGTTCCGTTAGGTGCATTCGAGGGGAAGCAACTCGATCCTAGTTCATTTAGCGATTCCGACGGATGAGAATGTGCAGACCAGGCTACGGACGAGGCTCTCTCTAAGTGCAATGTGTTACGCATTCACAAGACGAGACCTACTTCACTGAGGCGCATTTTCCGGTATTTCTCGTTCTTCACCCTCGTTGATGACCGTTGTACATTGTCTTCCCGACCAGATTCATGTCCAACGTCCTCTTCCATACAACACTTCAGAAGCTGATAGCTTGCTTTCGGCGTGGCTTCAGGTGTCGCAATGTTGTTTGTAAGCTCTCGTAATTGATGGAGTGTCGAGTTTTTCAAGTACGAGCAACATGGAGGAGTGAGAATCGGCGCTGTCATCGCCTTTGCCGAAAAACGAGAGCGACGAAGAGGAAGGTGAAGCAGACACGACCAGATTGTCAGGAAGGGCTGGAACAGATAATAACGATGAAGACGTGGTAGAGATCTGGAATAGCAATGTACATGGTCAACGTAAAGTAGAGTTGGCTTCTGAACGACGCGACGGAAACGGCCGATCCAGCGGAGACTCGATTTACGGAACTTTCCGAAGACACATAAAGTACTCAACGCACGGGGGTATAGTAAGTATTTCCATATTCTAAGGTGAGTGGTAGATTGGTCATTGAATACGCCAGAAATAGCTCTGTCATGAGATGGCGGACCGTCCGTGAGCCTCCCGTATGCGTGCAATATCTTCGCGCTTGAGATCAGCTTCGTCGCAGAGTGTCCTGAACATGGAATGGGGCGTATCAAAGAGCTCCATCACACTCCCATATTCCGCAACTTTACCATCATCCATGACTAAAACGCGGTCGTAATGTGCTGCATATTCGGTATCAGTAATTGCCCGAACGCGAAATGATGAGGAAAAGTCATACCTATAGTGTTAAGCCTGTGAGCGATACAAAGTATAGTCGACGCTGCAAACTCTGTTTGAATGGTGCGCTGCAGCTTTGCGTCGGTTTCCGCGTCGACGTTGCTCGTCGCTTCATCCTGCGAACGAAAGGATTAGGACTAAATTTGCTAATAGGTGACTTGTCCCACCAGAACAATAATACGACTTTGTTTCACGAGCGCTCTACACAGAGCGACGAGTTGCTTCTCTCCTGCGCTGAAATTTGAACCTTCATCTCCAACAGCTGAGTCCAGATTGAATTTGCTCTCTTTGGATTCGTCGTCAGATATTAGCCATGCTCGTTGCATAGCTGATATAAGCTCCGCGTCGGTTCTGGTCTTCAAAGGGTCTCTGATAGAGCAAGAGGACGTTAGTAGAATGTCAATACTCGATACGATATACTTCCCACAAATTCTCTCGAAGTGTGCCTAGGAACAGTGTGCTATCCTGAGGTACGAGCGCAATCCTCTGCCGAAGTATATCGAGTGGTACATCAGAGATGTTGACACCGTCAATCTCAATCGACCCTCCGTTAAGCCCGGCGATTCTGTTGAAGTCATCGTCAAAACAACGTAAACGTAAGATAACCAGCACCTTACCTGAACAGTGCTTGTATGATGGAACTTTTGCCTGCAAGAATTATTTTGTCTGAGTGAGGGTTCGATTGAACACTTCCGGGATGTTATTTACCTGCGCCAGTACGGCCTACGATACCAATCTGAATGTCATTTGTGAGTTCTGTGCCGTTCTCAGTCATGAGAACGCCATACCTTTTCACCGCTCTTCACATGAAAAGTGATGCCCTTCAAGACCAACGGCAAACCATCACGATACGCAAACTCCACATCCTTGAACACGACCCCCCCTTCAGAGGGCCAGTTTGTAGACAAATTCTTCGCATTGCCGTCGTCTTTCTCTGGTGCGAGTGAAGTGTACACGAGTAATCGCTCTGCCGCGTTCATATTCTGTTCATTCTGCGCGAAGGCGTTGACCATTTCCGCTGTAAAGGAGGTTAGAAAGGGGAGGACACGCGATTGGGAGGGTTCTTCACTCACAGAATGTGCCAGTGACTGAAATATACTGTCAGCAAAAGAGGTCCATGGAGCGCAAGAGGTAAATCTTACTGCTTAAAGCATAGGTAATGACAACGCCAATTTTTGACGGGTCTACAGATGTCCTTTCCCGAGCAGCGGCCACCACGATACCCCAGATCAAGATGCTGGCAAAGAGATCCAGTCGCATTGCTAACCACCGCTGAAGAGTAACTGTAAGATAGTAAGCTCGCATTTCAGCATCTAATTTGCATTCTGCATCCCGAACAGCTCTTCCCTGACACAAAGCAGTTCAGTACACACTCAAGATGTGCGAGAGAATGACCTACTTCGTCCCCATATGCCCGGACGGTGGTCAAACCAGTAAGTGTTTCTGGGTGACAATAAGCGAACCAGAATCTAGGACCGATAAATGGCCTTACCAGAGTACGAGCTATAGAAAGCAGATCGAGATAAGGAATCCAGCCGCTTGACCTCCACAGAAGTTCGACGATAATAGACAGAAAATCCATAGTATATGATTAGCACAGGTCCGAAAATGATACCCAAAAGCGGCAGAGTGTAGAAAACCAATGCCACGGTGCCAAACACGGAGAACACGATGAAAAGAAACTATTATCCGAATATATAAGCAAGTCATTTTCCTGGACAAGAAACAACCTGCCTGTAGCATGTTGAATGGAAGGAGAGTGTCAAGGGTATCTTGGTCCTTGGACAATCGGGATAGTACACGTCCTGTTATCGTCATTCAGGAATGCATCTGGATAGGGTTATTATAAGGGTACATACCCATGGGAGTAGTATCGAAAAAGGCCACAGGAGACTTGAGCACCCTACTCAACGCCGCTCTGAACATACTGAAGCTGGCATTGATGCCTATAATGCTGAGCCACTTGTAAGTGATGATCACCAATTTCTCGAGGAACATAAACTAACGCAACACAATAGCTGACAATGAACGTGAAAATAGCCTGGGCGGCCCCCAAACTTGCATAAAGTGCGATGTAATCGCCTTGTCGGAAACCTTCGATACTCCGAGATGTCCAGAAACCCAAGAACAAGTTGTTTCCGACTGTTATAGGGATTTCAGAATTCCAATACATTAAAGTGTCACGATAGACTCACCCTCCGCAGCTTGGGCCACTGCCAATAGCCCTAGCACGACTGGAGCCCATGCAACACTGCCAGCATGCCTGAGGTAACGAGAATAAGTACTCCAAGTTACAGCACCCGTACTACGTTCTTCAGCTTGCATCAATGCATCGCGAACTTGATTGCTACCGTCGTCCTTCTCACTGTCGACCTTACGTTGTTCGTTTCTTCCTGTTCTGGTTTCGATGTTCCTTTGGCCGTACTCGTTGATGAGACGAGAGAAGCTCGGACCATTCTGTATCAAATCCTGGATATCATAGGGGGCATGAGCATGATAAGTATTGACTGTTAAGGAGCTTGTTGCGAACCTGATATGTCCCCTCTTCTTTGATGGTACCGTCCTCCATGACATATATGTAATCTGCTTTGTCTAAGACGTGCAATGCGTGTGTAACCAGAATCCTTGTTCTGTCAGAGAGTGGGCCGCTGAGGAAGCAGTTCTCGAGAATCGCCCTGCCAACGTAGGAGTCTACCGCAGAAAGTGGGTCGTCAAGAAGAACTATATCTGCTGAAGAGTATGCTGCACGAGCAAGGCAAACTCGAGCCTATACAAGCGTGTTCATAAAATGTGGTTTGGAAATGGGGAAGAGAGTACCTTTTGTCCACCTATATATATCTGTTTCAGTTTTACCACCTGATTCTGTGGTAGAGTACTCACCGCTCAAGTTGATTCCCTTTTCCCCAATCTCGGTGTTCACGCCATGAGGAAGTAGCTGAACGTCACGCTCCAAACTGCAGGCCCGAAGAACATCTTGGAATCTGGGAAGTCGATATAGTCGCATCAACACCATTATATGAACACAGGGAACATACCTTTGCTCATTGACGTCTTCACCAGCGATATTTTCCTTCATTGTTGCATTTCGTATCCAGGACATTTGAGGGACGTAAGCCAATGTTCCACCGAACACACAGCGACCATGTATCTTCTTTATTTCTCCGAGCATTGCTTGAAGGAGAGAGCTCTGAAATAAGCCATTGATCAGTGCCGGAAGGGCGAGGGGAGATGATGAAGTGTACCTTTCCAGACCCTACACGTCCAACGATGGCGACAAAAGACCCCCTTGGAATAGTAAGATTGATATTCGTCAACTGGAAAGGCGCCTTCTCCTTTTCGCTGGAGTTTATCGTGGATTTGTCGGGCTCAGTGTTATCTGCACTTGTCGATACGGGAAGGATGGTGTTCTCTTTCTCTTCCTTTTTTTGTCCCTTTCCCTTCTTGCTGCTAGAATTTGCTGCGTCCTTCTTCGAACCTTCATCCTCCTGTTTCTTCTCCGCGCCTTCGGCTGTATCCCAGGAGAATGAACCGTTATCGATGTGAACGGCGTACTTTGATCCAAAGTCAATCGTGGGAGGATCCGCTCGTTCTTCTGCCTTGAGGAAGAGTCCTATACGACGAAGGGCAACTATGAATTCTGACAACCCGGATAAAACGAAGGGCAACATAATCAGCGGAATACGAATGATCTATCCAGCTATGTCAGGACTGTCACGATGAAGAAATTGTCAGGCAGCTCACATTGAAAAACTGCAGCGAAGTGAAAATAGTTGCCACGCTCAGGTCATGCCCGCTCAAGGAGTACGTGATCTGGCAGCAGGAGGTGGGTTTCTTCAAGTTACAGCGGCGTAGAGCAAGATCGACTCACAAACGACAGAACTGATGCCAATAGAGGAAGAAATTGAACGCATGCAATGAGCGCTGACTGTGCAATACTGATTGATTTTCATGATCAGTTGAGTTACGTGTTAGTCTTAATGGTCGCGCACGTAGAGTTCTTGTTCGTTTCTAGCTCTCCTTTCCGAAGGGCCGCGATCTGGTCGGTGTAGAAGTCCTCCCAGGCATAGTATTTGAGTAGACGTATCCCTTGTAGTACCTTCATAGAGTAGGTGATCACAGAGTTGCTTTAGAAGTCAAGAATTGGCATACCTCAGTTGTCAACCGAATTCGAGTATCGGTGATCTTGACGCCTTTATTCCGCTGTTGGTATATAATAAAGGCAAAAATGCCTTGAATGGGTAATCCAAAGATGAGCACTCCGAGGCCGACAAGAGCTGAGTAGCCCAACTGCGACGACAATCTATCAGGACAAAATCTTAGTGCAGACATCGGTATTTGGTACTTACGTTTGCAATGAGTAAAGCAATACCGACAATAAGCTAGGGCAAAGTATTCACTTCCTGATGTCAGGCAAAATGAACAGCAATGGCTTACTTGGACGGGCGCAATCCACACGCTGTCGCATAAGGGGTGAGTGAACGTCTGGCAGAAGCTCGTATACACTCACTTGTGTGCATACATCACGAATTGATCAAGTCGTGTAGCGTCGCTCGAAATCATTGTCATGACTTGACCCGTAGTGTGTTTTGCGCGAGCCTTTCCGGAAAGGCGAAGTGATTTTCGGAAGATGGAGCCAATTATCTGTAGACCTCGTGCGGTGAGCACAAATCTCCTGACACAGGCTACGACCGTACACTGGCTCGCACTGATAACCCAATGCTCATGCTCACTACGTCGCGATGGCTTAGATGCTGATGTTCTAAACAAGATGGAGAAATTTTTGAACGTACTCTGAAGGTAGTGGTTGGTCGCCTGGGATCGGTAAACTTAATTGTATGTCAACGGCAACATGATAAAATATCTGACCAGACTGGCAACCTCTGAGATTTCAAATGAGGCCCGTTTTTGACCGACGAAAAGATGTGGCCACTTACCCAACATAGCAAACAATGCAAACGCCAATCCAATACCATAGCCGATGCCAGGAGGTGGCTGGTTGCTAATACCAAATGCGTTCCTCTGCTCCTCCGTTGTTCTGTAGAAAATATATGATTCGGCCAGCCATGTGAGAATGACTTTGGTCACTAATGGCGTCGTAATCCTCAGTGATTCTACAGCGGCAATAAGTCGGGAGCCAAATCTTGAAAGTGGAGTAACTAACCTGCAAAAAGGTGTAGAATACCAACGGTCCACCACCGTACAAAGAATATAGAGTGTAGTGATTTCAATAACGTGGAATCTCCTTCCGAATCTGAAGGGGCCGCTGACGACTCTGCACTGTTAGGTCCGTTTTCGTCGCGACGTTCCGCCTTCTCAACGTCCTCAGAGGGTTTGGAGGCGAGAGAAGAGGAGCGAGCGTTGAACTCCTTCTCAAGTTTGTCGGTCAAGGCATCGGTGAGCCGATCCGGAGGAAGACTCCACAGATCTTTCGTTCACAAATGTTGTGAATATATGTCACAGCGTAAACAGAAATCAGGACCATGTCCTCACCATCGTGTTGTAAAGGCCTAGAGAACCCGACTTTCAGGAGGGGATCTAACCACGATAGAAAAATCTGGGACAGAAAGCTTTTGAAAAAAAAAAAAAAAAAAAAAAAAATTTAATAGTGAGGTGATTGTCATCGAAATCATCGAGGTAAGGGCGTACAATGCTTTCCTTTCCGGAATCACCTTTCCTGCCGCAAAACCTGGTTGTGCTGGAGGTGGGTGGAATGGATTCCAAATTTTCATCTCTGGACTGAGTTGTCGCTGGATCGGAGCTAGTGGCTTTATATTCCCGTTAACAACTCTTGGCAAATTGAAAGGTTGAGTCCAAGCTGCCTGTTGGCGGCCCCGAACGGTTTTTGTGGTGACTCGACGAACCCACCCGCTTTGTTGTGACTCGACAAGTACCACTTACGTGTTCGATCGGCCACGTACTTAGAAGCTTGACGCCGTACAGAGATGTATATCAATCAATCACTGCGCAAGGGCCGTTCGTACTGCGCATTTAGGAGATGGGAGATGGATCAGGGGCAGTTTTGAGGAGAAAGTCCGGCGCTGACTTTTTAGTGAACTGGGACTCGTACTGAAAGCTACATGTATGTCGAGCATGCACACGCACGGGGCAATTGCCGAACTACTATCAACGCTCTACCCAACTTGGTCGGATTCCCTTGGGATGTCCCGGAAGGACGTTCCGTCGGAAGTGCAACTTCGGCACGAACGATAAACACTACGGCCACAGAGCCGTGCGCGTGTTTTCATCGGGTTCTGTGAGTCAAATCCCAAGGATACTTGTAAAGGATACTTGTAAAATGTTCCCGATGTATCATTGATATTGAGTTAACCAAGAATTGACATTACGAGTTCGTAAAAATTTCGCTCTTGACTCTGCCTCAGGCCACGCTAGCACTCATTGACGTCCTCACCTCAGGTCAAGCGTCAAGAGTCAAAAAAGCATCTCAAGGCTTCAAACTTCAAGATCTCAGTTCCCGCTAATCTTCTACGACATTCTGAAGTTCGGAAGGGTTAAGAGAGGGTTGGTCAACGACACCATGATCAAACTGGAATGTACTATAGTATCTTAGTGTGCGTCTTGTTCCACCCAGCTTCAATCTAACAGTCTGCAGCTTCACTTCTCAAGTTCGTATAGCGTCTGTAGCATTTTCAATCATTTGCCAGCTTGAATGACAGGGTCAACGGCGGCTTCGAGCCCTACGGCATCCGGAAGTCGTCGCACTACGCAGCTCGATGCTGGGAATCCATTCCTCTACCATAGCTATATACGCTTCTAGCTCTTCTGAACAAAATGTATAAGGTGGGTATCATTTATCCACAGTTGAGGGTGCTCCACGTGTCAAATGAATGTTTCCCATGATATATCCAGAATGCGTTGGAGAGATGTTCACTGGACAGTGCTGAGAACTTATGGCGAGTGTGTACAAAGTATATCCTTGCGCAATTGGGATGTCGGCGGACGGTGTCCTGACATTACTTGCCGCAGTGGGCCATCAGGCCTCAGGTCAGACGGCGATTACGAGTCCGTTTCTGGCGCTATGGTTTGCGGAAACTTGGCACCGTAATGAGAGCGAAGCTAAACGTGCGCTGAATGAGCCAAACAAAAACAATCTATCGACATCTGATTCTATCAGACCACAACTTTCCCAACGAGTTGTACCTTCCGCGCGTACAGGAAAAATTGGCAGATGAAGACGAATCCTCGTAAACCAGGACTCGCAATGGTGTTCCCAAAACGTCGTTTTTGAGGCGTGGTGTAGGGCCCATAATCGCTCTCGCGTCTTTGCTCCGTTTTGCTCTGCGGCAGGACTTGTAACCTATTTTCAATGCTATCAAAGCAGAAAACGCTATCAGGTTGCTATCAGGCTCCCAGATGATCGAGGATCGATGAGTCTGACTTAGCGGACGTCTTCGAAACCCGAGCGCTGAGCGCTGAGCAACCAATGGTATTTGAGCACGAGGTCACATACATTGTATCAAGGGCTAGATTAGGACAAATACAATCGATCCAAACTCATTCTTCACCTTTAACCACCATGGTTGCTGATCCTCAATGTGCTGCCCTGAACGCTGCAAAGGCCAAGAAGGGTACGAAGCTCCACTCAATCAGCTTGATTCAAGCGCTGAACAACTCTACTAGGATTGTCCTATGCACAGATTGCTGACAAGATTGGTCAGACCGAGCAGCATGTTGTCGACGGTGTGTCTCTTCTTTGTTCAACAAAGTTGATATATGGAACCAACAATTTCGCATCTAGTCTGCACGGGCAAGACCAAGCCCACTCAGGCCGAGTTTAATGCCCTTGCTCAGGCTCTGGGAATCACTGAGCAGGTGTGTTCATTATCTATATCTGTATTGATTCCATCTGATCTGATTCCCTCTCATAGCCTCCTCACGATAGCTCCCACGCAACCATTTGAGGTGCTCCAAAGCTCTCAGAAGTAACAATCCTTGTACGATAGGAAGATTAAAAAATCGAAATGTATAACGTCTGTCTGAATCAAGGAGCTTAGGATATCCTCGTCGTCGATAAAAGCAGTCCATAAAAGTAATTTGAGCATCATGTCCTCATACTGTACCGGTGTAGGTAAGGAGGCGACGTCACGTCGCTTAAAGACCATGACATAACGGCCCATTTTGGTAGGCGTTAGGCATTATCGTCGTCGCGCTTTGACCCGGTGTTTTTGAGGTTCATCGCTCTCTCCAGAGAGTGTCGCGGTCGGAAACCCGTCGCTTCCATACACTCCGCTACAGTAACAACAACATAGGAATGTGCCGCCTTGAACACGTTCTCACACTCAGAGTCTCAGATTACTATCCTAGCTTATAATTATAAGCTCTTTGGAACCTCTCTAGTTGGTACACTGCCGATGTTGCGACATATCAATACTAGTATATATCCAATGATGTTATGAACACTCACTTGCCAACGGGCAGTCCACTGCCATTGTCGACATTGTATCCACGCCTCTAGCCAAGGCCGCTCCTAAGAAGCCTTGCCAACTTGCATCATCCTGCTGTGAAGTCGATTCCGCTTCTTGATAACCAAAATGAGAAAATGACTCGATCGACTTTGATTGCATCCTCTCAAGCTCTTCTACGAGCGTTCGACAGGATGCGAGACAAACGATAACCATCATGGGGCACAAATATAGGGGATCCAGATCGCGAATCGTCTGGATGATCGAGTCTGCCGTTTGACAGGCTCTACGCTGCGAGTCCGCGATACCACAACGGGAGAAGATGGACTGAATCTTCATGTACGCGCAGGACGACAATGCATATGCGACCGTTAAATGACACTGTGTTTGGCGGGATATCGACGGATTGTCCCCGACATTGATGAGAGGAATCCCGCCAAGGAACTGCGTGATAACCAAGTCGAGCGAGGTACACTCGGAAATAAAACGATCAAGCTCGGTTGCTTTCAAGCCTGCCGCACAATGAGTCTGTTACGACATGGTTTGTCTATGGTAAAAAGACTCACCGTGCTTGTGTTTCTTAAAAAGGCAGAAGGCTCTGTGCAGTAGAATAGCCGATTTTACGTGGAAGGCTACAACCGAGCTTTGTCCTTGGTCGAAGGCACCTGTAGCCAGGAAATTGTCTATTGTTCGGTAGTTCGTGAATGTCAAGTCGTGACCCTGAGACGTTCTTAGTACAGGAAAGAACTTGGAGATCGAACACAAACCTGTTCGTATTGTTCCATCTCGAGAGGCCAGGGACTGTCTACCTGTGATTCGGGATCATCCAAAGTACCAAAAGGGGGAGATGCGGTACCCAATGATACAGTCATAAGTCTGTGCACGTAGAATACGGTCCAAAACGCGTTGATTCTCTCGCCTTCTTCCACCGGATCTCTGGGAGGAGGAAAATGTATTTCTCTCCCTGAGGAAACTCCCAGTACTGTGGAGTATGACGGTCTACAGGAGCGGAGTTTATGAAGACCGCATGATAGACAGAGAGACACCGCCCCATTAAGGTGTATGTCTGCTTCCATGAACCGATTGGTACGAAAAAAATACATCGCCAATAACAACTCGGCTTGAATCGTATGAAGGATACGGGTATAATTGGACATGGATGAGATTTCAGTAGAAATCTGGTTGAAGGCGCGCTGGAGGAAAATAGGTTCATACCGCGATGACTGCGTTTGGGAAAGATGAGCACCCCATAGACAGATGACATCCAAGAGGGAAGATAACTGAGTGGAGCCTTCAAGTAGGAGTGCTGAGCTGCGAAACCGTCCTATGTGCAAAAAAAAGCCAAGCTGCCGACAACGCGCAAAAAAGGTATTGATACTAGTTGGAACGACAAATTGAGAGGGTGTTATAAGGGGTAGAGTTTTCAAAACACCTACAGTGGCATCACGACGTGCGCAGATGCCTGTAATCAGGTTAAGAAGAGGACTATAATAATCTGTTTAGCGTTGACTTACGGGAAAGAACTCGCGAGATGGTTCTTCCCCGTGGCGCTGTGAACTGGGCGCACTTGGTACTATTGAAGTGGTTCAATTAGACAAAAAAAGGGGGGAAACAACAAATTAGGCTCACTCGGGGACCCACGGAGGTCAAAGGGTGGTATGAGAGGCGAAGAATGGCATGTCTCAGAATGCCAGGACCCGGAGGGCGGGTCTGATTCCAAGGAATTCGGTGACGCGGACGAAACGGAAGAACCTTCCAAATCACGTATGCGGGCTTCAGTTTGTTCGATGTTTTGCTCCAACACGGTCGTCCTTGACAGGGAATCGGTGTATCGACATGGATCTTCCTTTGGTGAACGTGTGCACGGCCCACATATTGGTTTCACGCCGTCGCATTTCTATCCAGACTTAGGGTGGCTTCGGATATTGAAAATGGACAAACACATACAATCTTGTGAAATCTAGATACGGAGATACGCGTAATGAGATTCGAAGGCTTGCGTGGACTGATAAAAGGGCGTACCTGCAGCATAAACACGCTTTCCCTCTTCTCAAATGCTCCGTTGGCTGCTTGAAGACGAATTTTTTTGGGTTCCCTGAGGACATCGTATACAAGGTTTGATGAAGAAGAAAAATGGGTGAGACGCTATGAAATACGTTGCCTTTTATCATGACTTACGATCGGAAAGAAGGGTTTGGCGGTGTCCAAGCTTGTTCTGTCAACAGAGGAGAGGGCGCGCAAGCACAGGAACCATTAAGCAAACGTAAGTGGCAGTGCCCGGATCTCCCACACTGACCAAGTTGCTCCGTAGCCACAGCGCGAAACGTTGAGAATTTATAGCTTGCATATTTCAGACAATTTACCGACAATTAATTCACTGAGAATCACCAAGTTGCTATATCTTTGGTAAGTAGCGTGAAAAATATCAGAATTTATAAACGACATCCTTGGAGTGTTTGCGCAGTTCAGAATTCGCCAAGGATTCACAGCATGAAATCGCAGAATACTCATGGTGCGCCGAACAAAGTTGGCAACAAGTTGACCAACAATCCTCCACCGGACCGGAAGGCTGTTCACAGTATCTATGGCGTGGTCGCGCCCGATGCCCGTGCATTGGTGATTCTTACGAAGAACGCTACCTCACAAACTCGTGACTTCAAGTTCCAGGCGCCTGGGCATTGAACTCCAGTAAGACTAACCTTGCGCATGTTATAGGCTGACAGGTACAGTAATACAAGCCCTGTCATTATAACAATCTCTCGTTTCGACCAATCATCCGAACCCCTATTTCCTTGGGTTTTTACAATGAAAACCGTTCAAATAACCTGTTACAATCCCGACCTTGGACAGTTTTCGAAGACTGATGGCATTCAATGATTCATGATAATCATCCCGCTCTTCGTGCGTTGTCCAAGTCGGTTAGAGAGTCTTGCCTTTCAACACCCTCAGATCCCGACAACGCACTTAAGACCCTCTCATCGTCATAATAAAGCATCTGGAGGATGGAGCGAATGCAAGCATCGCGCCTTCCTTCGTCATATTCTGTCACAGGCCTGCCATCAAGATCCGCTTCACCACCGTACGAGAACGGTCCTACGGATCCTTCAAGGGGATAACAAATCTGTTGGAAGGCATCGAGTAACGAAGACTCGCAATTCTGGAAATTCATAGATGTTCAACGGCTGATACGCAAGCAAGAGGTAAGTAGGTACTTACGGCAGGGTCTGGCACACTCTGCTCCATATTGTTCGGTTTTATTACCCTTACATGCACCCTATCCTCACCTTCCGATCGTAGTTCCTCGTTTCTTTGGATATCGGATGCAAAACAGACCCGTAGTTGTTGAATGGAGCTAGGTCCATCAAAGGGTCGTCTACACATCGGACACAAGTATGGTGAGATGCTGTCGAGGCATCTGAGTACGTGTGTAAGCGGTCAATGTGCAGCAGCAGTATGAGGAATCGTAGTTCGGATGAGGTTTTCGACGGAGTAATGGGTGCAACGACGAACAGGACTGTCAGAATACAAAACACGATAAATACATAAAAGACCTTTCACCGTACATTCCGCAGAAAACGTGACCACAGCTAAGGATACATGGAGCTCGGGTAGGCGAGTACGTGTCGAGGCAGACATCGCATGTACTGGATGGGTCAATGACCAACATGTCTTGAGGTGAGGATGAATGTAGTTGGGCAGATGTGGGGGCAGACTTTAAGAATCTCCACTTTGAGTTCGATTGCTGTTTTCTATGCAATCGTCCTCGCGTCAACCGCGAGGTTTATCACAAGCTGATCAGCCTTGCCATGTCCATGAGGGAAGGACGGGTGACTTCGGAGGTAAGTGCAGCACGCTCGTGTCATGAGTCCTAGTCGAACCCTGTGCGGGCTTTCTGTCTGTGAAACGAAGCCATATTCTCAGCGAACCACACAAACCCGGAGCATGGAAAGGAATTAAAATTTTGTTAGATTATTAAACGGTAGTCTATTAGACGCTACCTTGAAAGCTGAGATATGTTTGCTCCCATGACCTGCAATCGGTCCACAACCGAACCATCCTTCCTCGCCATTTCTTGCAAGTAAGAATGCAAGTCTCGCTTTGCGGTCTCCCGAGCATCCAAAAGTCTACTCAAGAACTGGCGCGAGGGTATTGGCGGGGGTGGCTCCCGCATCTCGTTTGTGTCGTCGTCATGCGTTTGCGCCCTCTCTCTGATGAACTCGTTCGCTGGAGGCGGTGGCAGGTTTGTGTAAGGTTCTATATTAAAGCCAGGTGGCGGTGCCCATGCTGATGGTCGAACAAGTACGAGCAGGTACTGTAGTCGCGTTGTGGCGACGAGCATTTTGTACCTTTGAAAGCCAGTCAATGGAATGATCTCCTGTTAGAGAGGTATGCTTACTTGGAATGGAATCCTGATGTGCGATTATAATTAATCGGAGAACAAGCCAGATGTAAAACGAACCAACCGATACTTACTTTGTATAAATAAGCCATGCCATTTAACCATAGCCCATCCACATAAGATCGTACCCAGCAGCTTTCCTGGCCATGTCTTCCAGAACATATGTGAGCTGACGGCGCGAACTGTATCTGCTGCTGCTCCAACACTTGGTCTTATACTGGAAAGAAGTTCGGGACACTTTTGTTGAAGCCACAACCTCAGAGCATCCAGAGGTACCTGTTGATGAAGAACTTGCATGCACCTCAATGCCAGCTTCCAGCTTCCAGCTGCGAAGCCTGCGCCGAAACCTAGTCCTGCCCCGACTGCAGCATATTGGGCGATCCCCTCTTCTTCTCCTGGTACTGCGAGAGCTCTGACGAGAACGTGAGAGGCAATATAAGCCGGAATGTGGGTAATGAATGCAGGGAGAAAGAGAATGAAAGCAACGATATTGAGAGGCAATGAGAGCAACACTCCCGGCGTCAGAACGCGTCGTGCCAGAGTCCTGATATGGTATGTTCTGGGCGGATATGGTGAAGATGACTTGATAGAAAATGGCAGGGGTAGCATAGTCTCTGCCAGGGGATGCGTCAATGATGTGAAATGTAGTAGAGAGTAATAGCGTGTGAGTGCAAGTTTGGCCCTCAAGAGGGATTCGGAAATCGCAGGCGATTCATCAGGAGATTTGGTGAATAATCGGATGAGACTATACAATCATATTAATGGGCCTCTGAACTGTATAGAGATAAAGAACTGACGTCTGTGACACAGCAACCCAGCTGGTAAGGGGTATATTACTTTCTTCGCCCCAAAGTATGTCTCGAGCCGTCTGCGCTCCATAAAAAGTTTCCCTGGATGTATGAACGCTGAGAGAAGGATTCCAACAGGGGGAGCCACCTCACCAGTCAGGTGCATTAATGGTCATTTCGAACAGCTGCCTCTTGATATCCGCCATGATTTCCTTCACGGCTGCCCTGGAACGTTCGTCAGAGTCTGCATCTTCAGAGAATAGATCCTGGGTATATTTGGATATCCTAATCTGTCGACCGTATCTTCCAGGACAGTCAGTAATGGTCCCGAAAGATCTGAAGACACGTACTGAACGGTAACCTGGAAACGAGTTAGAAGCCGTCGAAAACCAAACTTGTGCACTGGACACGCACCCGACTCAGATATCTCGACTTGTCTGTGTACACAATTGCAACCGGGACAATGACCAATTCATTGGACTTTTGTGGGACATCCTTATCTTTCTTTATGGCTCGGTCATGATCCCATTTGACATATTCGACGGCAGCCCACGCAGCCCCACTCATGATCTGAACAATACTTGGTTGAGTGTAGCTCGTCCCTTCCGGGAATACTCCAATGACTTTGTTTTTAGCGAGAGCTTGAGAAGACGAGGTGAACAAATTCGATTGGGACTGAGTCGACGATGTGGCGGTTTCATTGGTCATGTCGGAACCTCTGTTAGGATTTCTGTTTACTGGAATTGCACCAGAGGACAACATAATTGCACGGGTAATGGAACTCTTGAACATGCTGGACTTGGCCCAGAAGGAGAGGTGACGACGATGTGGTATGGTTGCGGCTGTCGCATTTCGTCAGAGGAGTGCTTCGTCGAACGCTGGAGCCCGCACCAAGTGTAGCAATATCAATTATTTCATTGTGATGAGTCGAAACTCTGGAAATTATACCAAAATGTTAGATCTGGATTGACAGATTCAACTAGAGAACCTTCAACCAAGTTCAACACGCACATAATGAGTGGGCCATCCTTGGGAACATTTTCACGTCCATGAGCTTGCACACCATCATAGTATCCAGCAATAGTCCAATCTGATATCTTGCGAAGAGTTCGATAGACGAGCTTCAATTCTACCATATTGCGTTGGTCGGCAGCGAGTTGGTAGCTCGTCGCGGAGTGACGTAAAGACTGTGATTTCGGAGTGTCACGTTCGGGTCACATTTGTAGCATCCTCTAGGTCCTCTTACAGTCCAGTTTTGCGTTTCCTCAAGCCAGAAGGTGTAAATTCTCGAGCATTCAATTAGAGTCGATACGGCCTTTTTGAAACTTGGAGCAAACCTTTTTTTCTTCCGGAATGCGCTCGAATGTTGGAATGTTTCCACCAAAAAGGCGTGCAAGCGCACAGCGGCGGTGACAGCTTCAGGACTTTCACAGGAATCGTGATACCGATATGGCTATCTCCCAGCCCCAATACAAGACACGTAGGACCTGTACTACCGTGTGTGGTATTGGGATCGAGACGAAGTCATATATCCATGGAGATTACGCCTGTTGTATTAGGTCCAAGAGCGCCACCGGAATTGACGATGATATCCCTATCTTTTGCCCAGTCTCGGATACCTGACATGCTATCCAAGTCACATTCCAAACTGGACATCTTTCCATCAAAGCCAAGGTGTCCGCCTCTTGAAAAAGAAGCGTCAATCCTGTTCACGATAAAAGTGTCTGCCCTGCAAAAATTTGCGCTCATCCTCTTACATGTATTTCGCTGACAACCGGGAGCAACGTCACTTTCGTGACTTACAGGAACGATATGCGCATCTGGAACGCCGAATTCGAAGTATTTCAACGGCTATTTGGCTCACCCACTCCCAAGGGTTGGCTTTCGAGCCCATTAGGTTGCAAGACTCGAACCTGCGGAAACGGCTTCAAGCTTATCAAGATCTTTCCATTCTATTCACTACGGATTCCTCCCGGTGTGGACCCGTAGTCGTCACAGGTGGCCCTACCCATGGTTCGTCTCCCAGTGTCACTCTTGTGGCAGGATCAACTCGCACAAGTACCCCGAGAGACTCAACAACCCAAGGTCCTAGTCTTATGGTCGATCCCAGAATTCTCATGGAACGAATAATTCCCAGTTCTAGGAGTCTTACCCAATTGGTGGAAAGCGGAAGGTGAGGTTATGTTAATCATGCAGGACATGGAACGATGCTAACTTACTCGTGAGTAGCGCAGCTGTTACACCGATGACCCATTTCTCCGATGTGCTTCAAGCACTTCATCTGTCTTCGACATCAACAACCAGAGAAGATATGGAATTGATCCATCAATTTTTTCTAGCACGTTGTTGGTCGGAATTCAAAGCAAGAATCGATGCAGCACAGTACCTTCTGGATTTTCCTCCTTCGACAACCATAGTGTCGCTTTTAAAGGCCTGGCATCCAGTTCTCAGGGGGGCCGATTCACAATACGGCACTTGGGTTGATGTAGGCGACCCATTTTTGTTGAATGCACTTCGAGGAACTGGCATACAGCTCTATTCCTCCGGGCATGATGGTGTGCGCCGCTGCATGTTCGACCAGGACACTGCTCTAATCTGGTACAGACTATTGTGCAGCGTGTTGGACGGCTTGTTCACCATAACTTCAGCGTACCACGTCGACCAGGACCCCACTTTGCTTGCCAATGTTGCATATCATATCCAGGTCTTAGCCCCGCTACTGGACAGTGTTCCTGTCCAACACTTATTCAGAACCTTGTCGTTCCGTAATCATATTCACCCATTCAGAAAACGGATATCGTATGCGAGTTTGATAAACAACTCCTCGATTGATCACTGGCAAATGAATATCCTCAGTATGTTTCAAATGTTTCGGGCCTTGCTTCTACTTATCATCTCCACCTAGGTGACGAGCAGAAGATAAGCGATTCTTTCCGTGAGAACGAGGGAGAACACATTACTCGCTATCTTCATTCCATATTATCCTGGTACAAGGCGTCGACATCACTATTTCATGATAGCACTTGCCTCAGCAGGCAGCCTCCAATATTCCAAGTCCTATTCATCTCTGTTTCCGTCGATTCCCCTATGACGATGCACAGTCCAGCGGAGGTTGCCTGGAGAGAGCTGGAAAAGGCTCTTGCCGCCAAGTTCGATTACACTCTGCATGAGGTAGCAGCTTTTCAAACCAATGTGTACAGCCTTCTTCGGGGTACGCCCATTCGTACTTCGCACGGCCGCTCATCAGACGTCATCACCGAAGTATTCACCTCCATACATGTTCACACTGAGGCCATCACCATGGCCGTACTAAAAGGTTCAGCCCCCGGATCTTGTACGCCCGGCCCAGTTCTCATTACGCAGGATCAGCTATCGGCTGAACACCTGGTTGTGCCATTCGATCGGCTTTTAGGCTTCCCATCTCCTCATCCATTGTTGCCAAAATGCTGCTACTGCTGCAGCCTCCTGTATGATGTTCTGTACAATCCAAACCGAGCGCTTAGCCGTGTTTCGGAGGATCCCGCTACAGATTACAATGTTCTGGATGTGGCGAGCTTCGTTCATTCGGGCTTTCTGGTTCCTTGGACACCACCACCGATAGGTTATGGTCTATCGTTGAGGGCCTTGAAAATCGTTGAGCGTGAGCTGTGCAGGTTGTTGGTCGCTTCTCTGTCAACGCAGTTAGGAATACAAGTTTAAGGATCGCGACCTTGTTTTCGCAATACCCTCACTGCTTTCATGCCCGAATATTCCAGGATGCCCATCAGCTTGCCCATCAGACTGGTATTCTGGCCAAAGTCAGGCGCCCATACCCTTCTTGTTGGTCCCTCTATTTCCACTACGGCCTGACCCAGTATATTTTGTTTTTAATCTCTTCGGTAGTGGATGACAAGACATGTACAGTACCTAATTAGAATGAGAGTTGTTTTTTTTTTTGACTTTGAGTGGAGTCAGTAGTGGGAAGGGCGCTACAGTAGTGTTCCTCGGGTTAGGAAAGCCATGCCGAATTTCACGTAAGACGAAGTCCATTCTCAACCCTACGTCCATCACTGAGTGCACAGTGTGTGTGTGCCTCGAGGTAACTTCCCGCCGCAGGTCTTTCGCCTCAAGGCATCCGGATGAAAACCTGGCAGTGAAGAGTTACATGAGGGTTGGGCACTTATAGGCTTCCATTTCAACATTGCGCTGTAACTTGACCTCTCAGTTCTAGTAATGGTGCTCACAGTCGATGCGTCTAGCACTTGCGATATCTGCTTCGATCCTTACGACTTCACGGATGAGCGACGAAAGCCCCATGTTATATCCTGCGGGCATATCTTTTGTAAATTGTACGCCTCATTTTCATTTCATGCTTTCGGCACTCACGTTATACATACAGATGTTTATTACAAGTCATGCCCATGAAATGTCCACTTTGCCGAACCATGTTTCTACAAAGCGATATACACCGACTCTCTGCCAACCCTCTCGACCCTGACGGCGAGCAGAATGTCATTAACGATTTCGTGAAAAGAATGATGATTCCTTATGACACCACGGAGCAGTTGCGAGCAGTTCTAGAAGAGGTAGATACATGGCTGGAGGGGAGAGCGGATAATGAGGTGAGTCATCAACGAGGCAACCAGCAAACCAGCTAATGACATGCGTGGTACAGGACTGCCCCGTCCGGTTTACTCGAAACATGGTTGGAGAAGTCATGCACCTAAAACTGGGAAAGTCCCGCGACCGGCGGAAGATCAAAAACCTTCATTATGAGCTGAAGTCCTCTCAGAAGAAAACGGAGGAATATCAGACCAGGCTATCAGAGATGGCAGGCAAAGAACGTGAACTTCGCGAGTAAGCGCAACAACTTAGCATTACCGCGCCAGACACTCATTCATTCCGCCACAGTAAAATTAGACAGTTCCAAGATGAAATAGAATCCTTGAGGGCTCAGATAGCCAACCAAAAGGGAAGGAATAAAATCCAGCCTCTAGCGAACCCATTGCCCGCACCTCCTCGACTAGTTAATACGTCGGTATTGGCCACACATGCACGGTCATCGCATCCTGCATGGGTGCAGCCCCCACCAGAACGCCCGTTCATTCGCTACGTGAACGAAGCCAATATGCCGGTTGCTCACAACCCCGTCACTCCGCATATCTATGCACCCACTGCTCGCTATCCCTCGCGCCGCAATACAGAGCCCGGAATCATGCAGAGTGATGGGCTCTTAACTTTCAACAATCCCCCGTATCATACTCCTTCCCCAATTAATCGCCCGAGGGAAAGAACGCCTACCTTTGTAAGGGAAAATACTCCTCGAAGAGCTGCTTCTATCCAGTCCAATGATGACGCCGCTTATTGGACTTGCCTAACGACGAACGACTGGCTACCAGAGGTGAGCGGCGATGGTCATGAATGGCGGAATCCAGTTACACCGCATCGTCGAGACAGGCGATGAATACCGATACCCTAGTGAACCGGCGCAGGTCGCGGGTCCCGTAGTTGGAGAGGGAGCTGTAAAAGTAGGATGGTAGTTATTTGGGGTGATTTGCATTGACATTTATACACTAATTACTGTAGTTTTTGTACCTACTCAATGATCGATCCGGAGGGATCAATTTTTTCCCTCAACCATCATGTCAATCATCTCGGGTGATTTTCGCAGGCCAACTTGAATTTGACGACAGAAAGCTGGTAAGAGCACCTTTATTTTCGTGTCTTCTCTGTCCACTGCTAGTCCGTGAACTTGGCTTCCTACCTAGCCCATACTTACTCGGATTCACAGGGTCACCGAGAGCATTGGTTCACTCGACTTTCGCATCATATATTCCTCAGAGAAATCTTTCTCAGACATTCATGGTCTCGTTATACGAAATCAAGACCACACCGTACGGTGGTCGAGGAGTTTTCGCAACTCAAACAATACTCAAAGGCACTGTCGTTAACACCAGTCCGTCACCCTACGCGCACGTTATATATCACGAATACCGCAAGGAAGTGTGCGCTCAATGCTTTGCATATGCTTTCGATGCCCAGAGAAGCACCTGGGCTGTAAAGCCAGCGAAAGATGGTCAAGGTGTATGGTTTTGTAGCGATGGATGTCGAGATGTCTGGGAGAAGAGTCAGACATGGAACGGGGTCAGCATGACGGGAGAGATGAACATTGCGATCGACAAGCTGGATAAAACCGTCAAAAAGAGCAAAAGGACGAAATTACAAACGCCATCGACTCGAGACATCGTCATCACACAAACCGTCATTGACCAGGCATGGCAAGCCACTGAAGCGTCTTCATCAGTTTCAGAGCCATTGAACGACCTCGAGTTGGACATGGTACGCTTCCTGGCGTCTGCGATCATAAATCGATACATCGAGGACACCTTCCACCCATCGCCTAAAGACCTCGCGGGAGGAGGCTGGTTACAATTCATGGAACTGCAGAATAACGAACTTGATTACGTTCGTTCCAAGCCTCATATCCTAGACTCTCATCTGCGCGTTTACGCATTTCTGCGAAAAGCTGCCATACCTGTCCTTCGACCGTATGTTGAGGCGGCTGATACCGTGCGTGCTGTACTTGGCCGAGATCAAGGGAACGCATTCGGGCTGTATGAGATGTCAGGGGACAGTGAGATGTTGGGATATGCACTGTATATTTCCGGTTCATATTTCAATCACGGTGCGTGGCCCCAAGTATGCTTCTTGGGCTTCTTGTCGTCTTCCTTGCACTCGTCGTTTTACTCACGATCATCATTGTTATGGCTCCAGATTGCACGCCGAATATTAAGAAGGAACGCCATGGTCGTGCGATGCAATTCTTCACCACAAGAGATGTGCAAAATGGAGAAGAATTATGTACGAATTATATTGATGTACAGGATGATGTGAAGGTCAGGAGAGAGAATCTCTTGACGAACTGGTACTTCCGGTGTTCATGTCAGAGGTGTGAAAATGAGGTGAAGGTATGACGGTTTTACGGAATTTAATCTTCAGGGAGGGAGAAGTAGATGTGGGGAAGGAGTATGGTACGGCCTGCTTCTCTGTCCTCAGATGTCGGTGAGTACATAAACCATTTATCTATTCCTCATGTCCAGTGCTGTTAGAAGAAACCTTATTATGACTTTTAGAAGATTGATAAGAGATCATCAGGTTGTGAAATCAAGTGGTCTCACTAGCGGACGAGTACAATCCAACGGTTCCGTCCCGAACAAACTAGACTGTCCCGTTGGGCCTGTTCGAGTCCTACGTAGCGCCGGCAGAGTGGTACGGCACCTTCAGCACCTGACCAGTTGTCGCTACTGATGGCGCTACTGATGGCTCTCTGTCGTCGACCAGGGCTCTTGTAGCGGCTAGATGAGTCTAGCCAATCAACTGCTGCCCAGCACGGTCGGAAGATTTGATCAGAGGACATAGGAAGATTGACCGAAACCGAAAGTAGCATTGATTGGGTGAATGAGTTATAGCCCGACTTCGTGGCACTTCTCAGATAACACGCATTTTAAACGTGTCGCTCGGAGATAGAAGGTTCATTCGCGACGGTAGCCTCTCGATTAGAGGAATAGAAGATCAGTATCATTGTCCCTGAAATCGCGCTGGCCGCGCTGCATAGCGCCTACCTGGGCAAAGGTTAGATTGTGGCTGGCAAAAGATTCCTAACATGAGACAACCTCGACAGCGTCCACGAAAGCTTACATGAAAAGGGGTGCAAACCAACAGTCCAAACTGATGTAGGGTCTGCCCGAATTATTGTTGAGCTCTAACTCGGGCACGGGCGATGATGCATTGATGACTGAAAGCTTTGTTTATAGCTGAAGCGCTAAACTTTGAATGCGAAGAGTCCCATTCCAGAGTCCTTCCCATTTATAACAGAGTGTCATGAGATAACGATGCTCCTGGTGAGCAGCATTTTGATACAACAAGTTTGACGGTAACCCGGCCACTCATTGAAGAGAACGCTAGCGTAATGAACCCTCTGCATCGCCGTATTACTTTGTGAATGAACGAATGACTTTGGCGGAGATATGGAGGAAGAAGATGGAACCAATGAAGCAAACAGACAAGACAATGACGATAAAAGGGTCTCTAGAGGATAAAGATGTGAATCGTTTACTCTAGAAGAGGGAGAGCACTACTCACACTCTGAGTCCCGGCGAGTCATCCGTATACAATTTCAGCATGGTGTTCGATGATCCTCCAGCACCTGCTGCTCGTGTAGAGTTTGGTTTTGCTACTTGTGAGCCAGCTGCCCGTCTCCTGCATGGTATAATGAGTCTGTGACCCTAAAGAAATAGACACGAATGAGACATACCGAACCTGCGCGCCAGGCGGTTTTGCTACGCTCGAGGTGTTTGGGCGAGGGCTGCCATTGGACCGTGGAGAATCGGAATCAGACTAGAAGAAATTCAGTTTGAAACGAAGACATAGAAGCAATGAACTTGCCATTGGGATGGTGGAATGAAAAGTGCAAGTACGGGAAATTACAGCTGGCAAAGGAGGTCAAGGGGTCGTGCGAAGTTGCACGTGGACGACTGAACACGTATTCCAGCGTCAACCATGACCTGGCTCCCACCGTCAACCGACTGCTCAGCAGCTCAGCAGCTCAGCAGCCCAGCCCGTAGAAACTCCAAGTTATTCCCAGCCAAGAAATTTCATGGAACTTGCTTAAATTCTCTGCTGATATTTTGTCTCTATGGGCTCATCATTCTACAATTCACTTTGTGGCCTGGAAACTTCTAGGTTTCATATCTAGTGTAGCAACGCTACTGGCCGCTCCCAGCTCTACGGCTTGCTTCTTTGTCACTTCTCCATTGTCGTCCCAATTGGTCTTGACAGTTCATACGTGACGGTGCTTGCGATTGTTGCGGGTGTTCCCATGGCTCTGGTTATCTTCTCAAAATTCTGATGGACGATTTACCAACGGGCTATCATTAAATCCGCAAGCTCGATTCTTTGCGAGTCGCGACTTGTGTTGATGGTTATCAATGTAGCTTGTGGATGATCTGTTTTGCGAGATAAAGGCCTGTATCGATTGCTGCTAGTGGTAGCGGGGAGTGGGGATTTTGGCATTTCATTTGATGTATAAACTTAGTTTATAAGACACTTATATAGAATGACCAACAAGTATGCCTGAAACTTTCCATTCCTGTATTTACTGAATTCTGGTGAACCTGTGGTTTGGATGTGCACCAGTTCGGCGTCCCGTTGTGCAAGCTTGAAGTTGAGGCCAAGAAAATAAATAAATTTTGCGTCGTTCCTCATTCCCATCATCAACCTCACCAACATGACCTCTGACGACCCTTCGAGAAACCCTCCCTGAACCAGCATGATTTAAAGCCATCCAAGTTGCCGCCTTTTTAATCAGTTGTCGAAATTCGCTGCCTTTCATTAAAATTTCGAGGGCGCAAATGATGATGCAAACAAGCGGCGATTCTATCAAGAACGAGTTTTCTTCTATGCGACAAGGGTTCAACCACATCCGTTGTTCACTTGGTCAGAGCCTCCAAATTCGCCTTATCCTGCGGTGGACAATGGTCGACGTAAAATGGTGAAGCGAAGCCAGGAATTTCTATCGTGCACCACTCAGAAGATCGCCGTGAGTCGCTTTGGAGCTGACTGAATTACATGATAGCTAAGGGTCCCATTTTCTACTCGCAGCGCTCCCCTGACCGAGGAGCAAAGGTCGTTCATTGTCAACCTACCGACATGAGCAGCGTTTGTTGCCCCAGACCAAGTCCACGCCTTTTAGACTCTGGGTTCCCGGTCCGCACCGCACGCCACACGGAGACTCGTTCGACCACGTATAACCGTCGTGTCGCTCGCGATGGTGTCCTGCAGACTCGGGTCAGACCTTGGTTAGGTTTTTATACTAGGCAGAATTTAGTGTCGCGCTGTTTCCGACCCACCTTTGAGCTATTGCTCGCCCAACTTGAACCGGGAAACACACGGGTCTAGTTCCAGAAATTTGCTTGTCGGAACTTTTATCAGGGCGCGACTGCCGAATAGAGTTCTTGTGACGAATGTGACGAACAAAGGATTCGGCTAACACGGTTCGGCTTCCTGACAGTGGTTCGCTTGATCTGTACTGCCTCATGCCCGCGTCCCCCATTTTCCTGGAAGGATGCAAACAACCTTTTCTTGGATCTGTCATTCCACATTTAGGCGACAGCACGTGTGAGAGGCCTGTGTCTCATATATTTCGCACTCCTTTCAACTCCAGATGGGTTCATATCTCCCGGTCCTCTCAACCGGAACCGCTCTCTCCCTACATTCATGCTTTGCCTAGCACCGGGCTCGGCTTGCGACGTCTGCCTTGAAGGCTTCGGCGATGCACTCAAGGCCCCGTGTTCCATTGATTGCGGTCACGTTTTCTGCGTAGAGTACGTCGTGCGTTCCCTCTTCGCAAAGACTCCATGATGCTGATCAAAGCCCGCTCCTTTCAGCTGCATCGACCACATTACGCGCCCCCTTTGTCCACTCTGTCGAACCCCTTATGACCCCCGCTACGTGTCTAAGCTACACGTAGATCTTGACCCAACGGCACCAACTCCGCGGGACAACGCCGAGGAACAAGAGATCCGACCGTGGCTTGAACGAATCGCAAAATTTGCGAAAGAGGGTGGCGACGAGCAGACTCTTCGAACGTTGATTGATGAGTGTTTTGCTTTTCTGAAAGATAGACCCCGAACGCAGCCTGTGAGTATGTTATACAACTTCCTCGGTTCTCGGTAGTCGAGCGTTTATTTTCCCTAGATCAAGGACCTTCATGTAATCATCAAACTGATTAACTATCTCTGCGACACCAAGAGTCAGTTGCGGCAGCTCAAGCGGTCATCCACTTCGATGCAAGAAGAGGTTGAGAGATCACGTCAAGAGGTCGCGGGGGTGCATGCGGAACACAATATGCTCAGAGGACAGAATTATAGTCTCGAGAAGAAGGTACAGGAGCTGGAAGCTGCCAGAAGAGCCGAGCTGGACGCGCGTATGCAAATCGAGGTAGAACTCAGGCGCCAACTCTCCGAGACTCAGGCAGGGCACATTGAATTGTTGAGGTGAGTACATTTTGATGCTGTCACATTCGTCCACAAGGCTCACATTTCTGTGAACAGGAAAGTAAGTAATGACGTAGTAATTTTTCAGGACGTCACTAATCCCCTTTGGCTTAGCACGATGCTTTGAAGGACGAGTTGGAGTCTTTACGGGAACAACTTCGGCAAGTATATGCACCGATCGTAGCATCTGCGAAGGAGAAGCTCGACGGTTTCCCTGTGCATTCGCACGGTGGTGAAGACGATTCCTCGGTCAATGATGACGGTTTCAAACTGAGAGGCACTAGTCTGGTCGACGAAGGAGCGTTCTTCTCACCGTTACCGGACATTGGTCTTCGCGATCCAGAGAAATTCTTCGGACCGGAAGTCTCGCCTTCAGCTCCTCCTTCCCAGCCTGTGGAGATCTCGGTTACACCTGCTGACGACATGCCATCGGGTGCAACGACACCCTCTGCTGTGAAGACCCCGAGCATGCTTTCAATGACAGCACCTGGCAGCCAGTACCAAGGCTTACCTCACCGACCATCATCGCCCAGTAGTTCCCAGACTACGGAGGAGCATAATGCCTATCATGTGCCTTTCCCAGTTCAATACGGCCCCCATCTACCTTCCGACTGTCAAGTATACCGCCCAGCGGGTGCCGACCACCTTCGTAATCGCTTTTTGGAGATCATGCGCGACGAGTCCCCAATCATGTCGTCGTCCATGCCTAATCTGACCGGAGATCACTTCCCGATAAACATGGCCCGAAAGGAAAAGCCAGTGCCCCAGCCTCCTTCGACGAGTACCACCGCTTCGCGACCTGTCCAACCAAGCGGGCAATCCTCTTCCACCCAGCAGCCGATCCCTCTTCCGCCCGTAAAGGCGACTGCTGCAGTGACCCCAAGTAGTTCCTATTCTCAGGCAAGCTTGGTTGCTGCTGCATTGGAGGACAAGAAGAGGCAGCAGAGGAAGGCTCAAGAACAAGCACAAGAGGATGAGCGAAAGCGGAAGGATAGTGAGAAGATCAAAGACTACAAGAATGGTCCGCAAACTCCCGCTGGTTCACCCCCACCTCATCGTTTCAAGGGACTCGACCTGAAGGGTGTCGACGGAGCCCGTGATTACAGTGAACGACCAGAAATCATGATTACGCGTAGCTCCTCTACCCGCAAGCATTCATCTACATCCTCTGCTAACACCCCTCAAGCGTCGCGCACATCCTCCTCGACCTCACATCCTTACCAAGAGGGAGACTCTAAGAAGTCTATTGAAGGACGGTCAAACGGCGTCAGGCCTTCTTTGAACCCCTCATCGTCGTCATCACAACCACTGAAAGCAGCCCCTACGGTTGCTTCCTCCACCCCGCGCGACCCACCCTCTTATCGTTCGGCTTACTCCTCATCTATGGGTCCTAGCAAAGGAAAGATGGCTGCATCTATGCTTTCAAATCAAGCCAGTGTCAGCGTCGCGTAGACCGCTCCCATGGACTTATTTGTTCAGCACGTCCACGCCTTCTAGTCTCTATCTTTATGTTCCGTTTGATTAGACCTCGCAGACACTCGTACGTCCTTATCCAGGCGCAGGTGCGCGCATGCATATCTATCTATACACTCCTTTTCACTAGCATTCATCCATTGTACACTAGTAAGTATTCATGTCCTCACTACTCAGCCCGATCTACACGACCATATCCTCATGTACATTATCACCGCTGCATCCGTGTACTGATCATTATTGCGATGTTACAATTTAATATGTCCTGTTTCCGGAAATGTACCACCGTGCGTGCGTGAGTGTTATGCCAATCATGGCTAGTCCTTCGTCTCCCGGAGGCTGGACACAAGCCTGTGATCCGTGTTAGGGATCCGATTGCTCCAAGAAGACGCAATAACAATTGGAAGAAGTTCCCAGCTGCTGTGTCCTCAATAGGTACTTGTTGAGTCGACATACCTCTTCGTATTATAAGCTCAGGTTCACAATCTCCGTCTTTCCGCCTGTCCAAAATTATATACTAAGTATTAAGCGTTTAAGACTGAATTTGAGTTGGCATTCCCCGGCATCAGCCAGACGAGAACCAGACATAATCGTCGGGATGGGAATTACTTTGCACGAAACGCAAGATCCGGCCTATCTCGTGTGTTTTCTTGAATGTGAAAGCTTGTCGCACAATACTACTTGAGATAAACCAAGAAAACTGGAAGTGTGACCAGGCCGCCACATAACACATGACTATGATTATGGAAAGAGAGGAAAATAATCTTACATATCCTCACTAGAGCTGGTGAATTAGACAGATATAGATCATATACAAATAAGATGTCGAGGGATGAGATGGAATTCACGAAGATTCGGACTTTGATCCGCAACGTAGACCAGCACCGCAGAACTGGGCCAGAATGATCCATAACAGTATCTATGTGCGCGACAGACGGCACAAAGGTGCCATTCAGCTCCGTGGGACATTAATCGTTCAAGTTCGGGACTCACCAACGCCACCAGGACACTCAATCCCAGAATCTTCTTGTTCTTCCACCACATCTGCCGTCTGACGCTTCGCGCCCCTCTCCTGAAGGCGGTGGCCTGACCGGCCATGACGTCGGTCTTGTCTACCAGTAGCTCAATTCGCTCTCCACGGCTCAGGATCTGCTCAACATTCTGGACCATGATGTCTTTGACCTGATTCAGTTCATGCTGAGCTCGTTGAAATTCGTCAGTCGAAGGAGCAGTGTTGTAAGTGTGCATCAGATTTGCAATGGTGGGGCCGAACGTTCCTTGGAGACCATATGCAGGAAGTTCGGGATCTGAAGTAGATGACGATGATGGAGCATCGAGGAACTAGTGTCAAGCGTCAATTTTCATGAACAACTATGACCAAAGGAATTACGCACCTGCCGTTGTAGCTCAGCTAAAAATGCAAATGGCATTCTCCTGTAACGGATCTTCAGCAGGCACTCTCTCCGATAGAGTTGTATGAGTGGCAACTGACCGACCAGCAGAGTCGTCAGCCATGACGAGATATGTGAAGCCACCCTCGGAAATGTAATGAAACAGGTATTGCTCCCAAACATAGGTGAGTTTGCTGGAATGGAGCGCATGAACTTTCCGACACCTTGTACGCCAGATTCAGGGCTACAAACCTGTTATTCGGAGGAATTTTGGATAGAATGGTTTGAGTAGCTAGAAATTGCTGATTAGGAGCCCTATTTCTTCAAGCTTGAAGACCAGACTGCGCATACCTTGTGAAAAGTCTCGACTGCCTGACTTGTGCTCCGCAAGGATAGTAGAGCCACGAGCTACTAAAGCATGAATCTGACAGAGCTGAGTACACCGACTGATCAAAAGATTTTTCGAGCTCACCAGAGACATAATGGATGTTCAAGTTGAGGATAACACCGACGGCGACACTGAGTCTGACGCATCGGCTATGCGGGTTTCCCACGCATAACCTCTCGAATCCGGTCTCAGTCTATCAGTCCGCTCGTTTTACCCAGATACTCTGATATGCTCACCCTTGATGTTGTTCATTACCTTAGTAGCACTCAAATTCACACTATCTATGTCATCTACAACTCAGAATCCCGAGACCTAGGCCTTAAGCTCGAACGTTCAAAATCTTCAAAACCGCTATTGGCTACTATGCTGGGCTGCCACTATCTGCACCACCTCCCACATGCAGCCCGAGAATCTTTGACTCTGCAATCAAGCTGGCGCCGCCCGTAGTTGAACTTCCCGAAGCAATTATACCCACATCTTTGGCTAAAACGTTCTACCAAGTTCAGCTCTCGGACCCTCGGACACATCTTTACCACAAAGTCGGACTCAGTGAGCACGCGATGCCCGCACGATGATATTTCCATCCCGCTAGCCTCGCAAGACCTCCATACACGCGCTAAAGGCACATCTCTGGTGGACTGTGGTTTAATTTTGCACGTTGAATGCCCGGTTCATCTGCAGACAGCACCCTCGCACGTGTCATCGATAAGAATAAGACGAGTTCGCGGACTTTGGGATGTTACTGTTTAAGTTTGCTTCGTTATCTGGACACCCCGTGGTTGTATGTGTGATAACTTATCCGGGAGCTTGGCCATCGAACAGTCTCGGAACGAGTCTAATCTGTCCAAGGGTTACAGGGTCGCTGTCTTGTGGCGGCAGTAAAAGTAATGCGCTGATTTCGGTGTGGCGAACGACGATGTATTTACAACAGTGAAAAGGTGCACGAGTATAACATGACCAATGAGAACAAGAAGCAAGGATAGCAAACGCGGAAAACATCAATACGAACCTAGCAGGACAATGCAAAGTTGGTGAGGACGCAGAAGGTCAGCGGATAGTAATATATCCCATGACCATCAACTCTCACATACCCGATGTAAAATTCCTAGATCTCTCAATAGGACGACAGCAGAAATGGATTGATTGGTACCGTGAAGCTTCATAGACCGCTACTGTACGATCTCAAGAAGTCCTGGTGGTGTGAGGTGGCCCGAGGTGTGGGAGCAATAATCGTTGCGTTAGCCTGCGCGAATGCCTGTTGAGATTCAGATCCCAAATCCTGACTCAAGTCTAAACCCAATGCATTCCCCAAACCAGAGGGCGGATCGTCTGTCAACTCTGTGCCTAGAAGGGGAGTAGGATGACTGTGTCTTGGAGTAGCTACTGACTGGGTCAGGCTTCGGATGGATCTAGAACTGGCACTCTCGGTCACAGTAGAGAGAGGTTGTGTCGCATGTCTAGTAGGGTGTGGGCGTCGACGACTACTTTCCCGTGTAGAATGTCCTCTAGAAGTCGAAGCCGACGCCGGATCTGCAATGTAGTGCTGTGGCCGCGGGGTTTCTGTGCTGTAGAAACCGATCGAGGTTGACGCAGAACCTGTAGGAGCTGCTGCTGCTCTGCTGGAAGATGTTCCACTTCTACGCACGTTGGATGTAGATGGCATCGGTGCCGTATCGGTCACGGTGGGATGGACAGGTAGGAAAGCATTATGGAAACCATTGGAGCTGATAGAACTTGCGATACTCGTCCTCCTTTCAACAACTGGAGATATATTAGGGAAATCTGTGAGCCGCTGTAGGATATCACTATCCATTGACCGTCTGCGCACAGCACCTTGGTTCTCCTCGTCATGCCAGGTACCCGTGGAGTCAGCCGCATCGCTCGCAATGGACTGCCTATCTGCCAAAGGACGAGATCGGACAGGAATGCTCTCCTTCATCATCTGCTGGATATATGCCGGCATCACAGCAGATGGGGCATTAGCACTATTGCCATTGATAGAGACAGTAGTGTTCGCCCGTTCTAGCTGACTAAGCGGCCTGTGTTGAACTATGGTAGTAGTAGATGCATTGGCTGCAGTGTCTTGAGCACTACGGATCTCGAACGCATTATGATACCCCTCCTGGTAACCTTCACGGTACGTTGCATTGTGCCTATTTGCGTCTGACGGTCCAAATTCGGGTACGTTCTCGTCAATAAGTCCCAGACCAGTGACATCGCGAATCTCCTCTCTAGTCATAACCTCCCTGCCCCATCTATCACGATGCTTCTCCTTTGGCTTCCGACGGCGCTCTTCTGTTGGCTTCTTACCGATGTTGAGAGCTTCTACCGATCTCCTCAACTCATTTATATCCTGCTCTGAGGGGCCAGGAACGATCACATTACGTCGAGGAGGAGAAGGTGTTGGCTGATATGGAGGATTCTGAGCGGCCGCTAGATGGACAATCTGGTTCTGCGCTGTGGGTGACTGTCCGACCACTACAGGATATGATTGCTCCGCTTCATGAATGCGAGATGGACCAGGAATAGGATGGTGACTTGTCCCGGATGAGTACGGGTAATGTCTCAAGGGATCGAATGCAGGATTGTACTCCACAACTGCTGGTGGCCGAGGAAGAGGATTTCGCTGTGTTCCTGCATTGAGGGGACCAGGTGTCTCTGGGGGAGATGGGAAAGTGGCTCTCTCTTTCCCCTTGTCTTTACCCTTGCTTCTCCGCTCCGCTCTACCATTCTGTTCAGTTGTCGAGGGGACACTTCCCAAGGATGCAAGCTGTGAGCGAAGGAGCTGGACTTCAGCTTGTGACTGCGCAAGTTGGCTGGATGAATTGGTTTGAGATTGACATTTAGAGGATGATGAGTAGGTCGCACCGTTCTAGTTGATTCACACTGGTTACAAGGCTCAACTCTTTCGCCTGTGATAGTTCCGAGTCCTCTATTGCTGAGTCCTGAGTCTTCTGCAGTGTTTCTGTGAGTGAATGAATAGTCGTGCTGTATTCCGTCTTCTTCAATAGGAGCTTCTGGCGTTGTGCAACTAGTTTTCGCATCTTTCGTAGGGCCTCGAACTTTTGACGGTGAGTCACAATTTTGGTCCGAGCGAAACTTTGAGAACATACTTCGTCTTCCTCTGAGGCTTCTTTCCCGCTCAACCACCCATCTACTTCCGCGACCACTTGCGATAGTTCCGAATCGTCTGCCCAGCATGCTACGACCATGCGCTTCAAGAAACCATTCGCAATCTCCGCATCTCTAGGTTCTGCGACATCGACGTGTAGCTTCTTGATACCTGCTGAAGGTAATGAACGATGTTGGCAGGAATTCGTGGGTAACTTTCGTACAGTTCAATTGATATGGATGACGACAAATTGGACATGGACCTCGATTCCCTGTATGATCAGAAGCTAGTCTTGCTAAACACCTGAGAAGTGGTTCATTAGCCTGTTATATGCTGTGAGTTTGAGGTCGAAACCGACTCCTTGCAAAATATGTGGCCACAAGCTATTAGATATCAGCCAGGTTATCTGTTAAGGTTACCCGAGAAAACTTACGGATCGTGTGAGGTGATTTCTCGACATTGTCCTCGGTATAAGACTGAAGACAAACATCGCATACGCTGCTGAGGTGAATGAAGAGCATCGTTTTGGGGGAGGGCTAAAGAAGGACAAGACTACTGCATCATGAAAGTACCCCTTCAAGAAGCGTTCTCGATTAGGCTCACTCGGCCGGCACCAAGACTGACATCGCCACCAGGTTCCGATACACTGCTAAACTGCGATGTTCTCTCGGGCTGTGTCTACGTTGGTAGGGCTCGCAAGAGTGATATGATTACAGTCTATCGCTAATTTTTACATCTTGAATTTCTATAACTTCTCCGCCTTATTTCAGTTCCTCTTCGAGTTGATAATTTGGACGAACTCGGGTTTGAGCGATGCACCTCCAACAAGGAATCCGTCCACATCTGGTAAAGCAGCTGAGGGAAGTGGTAGTCAGGAGACAGCGCTTGATAGATAGTAGCAGACCCACCAAGTTCCTTGCAGTTAGCTGCAGAGACACTGCCACCATAAATGATTCTTGTTGAAGAGGCAACAGTGGAAGAGACAGTGTTCAAAAGGAATGTACGGATATCTGCGTGTGCCTCCTGAGCTTGTTGAGGCGTGGCGACTTTGCCAGTTCCGATAGCCCAGACCGGTTCATAGGCGATGACAACTTTGCTGTGACGGAGAATCAGTATAATCATTGGTTGAAAATCTGTAGACTCGCCTCCAGTCTTCCTCCTTTAAAAGGGCGATGACGGGTTTGAGCTGTGCCTCACAGACCTTAGCGGTCTCCCCAGCCTCACGTTCCTTGAGTGTCTCTCCGATGCAGAGAATGACACTAAGGCCTGCATCAATAGCGGCGCGCGTCTTTTGAGCCACAAACTCGGACGATTCATGGAGGATAGTGCGACGTTCAGAGTGACCTGATGAAATGGTAAGTTTGGAAACGATCAGATCACATTGAAGTCGATGCACCCAGGATCACATAAGGAATTCCAGCGTCAAGTAATTGGTGAGGACTGAACAAAACAGTGATTAGCGCGAAGAATACGTGCAGGATTTATAGCGACATACCTGATTTCACCAGTGAAAGCACCAGATTCCTTCACGTAGCAATTCTGCGCTGCGACTTTGACGTCTTTGCGAACAAGTTCCTTCACTGAGATCAGATAAAGATGAGGAGGAGAGATGACGACCTCTGAGCAAAAGTCAGCAGCTGAAACGCCATTTTTCTCTGAAAATTGCGCACCAGTGTTTGGGTCGAGATCGGCCTCGTTGAGAACCTTGATCAAGGCCCTTTTGGCCTCCCTTGTCGTCGGGTTCATCTTGAAGTTGCCTCCTACAAAGAATTGGCGAGTCATTTTGCCCTAGAGAAGTAAAACTTGGATGTGGTGGTGGAAGAAATCGATACGATGTACTCCGAGTATGTGCTGCCTATGCGGCGATTACTTGATATTTGATTAGATTAGATTTTCCTCTCAACCGTTTTCTCCCTCAAAAGGCGATCCCCAGAAACAGCGCTTTTAAAAGTTCTAAACACCCTCGTTCCTCTTATCCTCAAAAGCCAAAATTCAAGTGGACAATTTCACGCTATGCAATCACAGAATACTACAGAAAAATGGCTAGGATTCAGCCCAAAGCGACAAGATTTGGATTTGATCAGGTTCATAATGCATGGTGGACGGAATTCCAGGTATCTACACCGCTGACAACAAATCACACCCTGTTGATACGTTAGGAATGTCATCGTTTCGAGGATTCCAACGTACGATGGTGAGGATTTTCTGTTACGAGATGCACGTGACTAAACCCTGGGGCCAAAAACTACTCGTGAAAAACGACGTTTATGAGAACTGTCCTGTATCATATTCAGCGCCAAAACACAGAAAAGACTTCCTGAAGGGCTCTGGGACTACATACAATGGGGGACAGGACGGGACGAAGGACTTCGTCGCTAGCGGCTATCTATCATCTATTATCGTGCGTTCAACGTACGTTAAGTCCATCATCAGATCATTCCTAACGTACCTCCATCGTACGATAGAGGGATCAGCCTCTCGTACGATATCCTGTCAGCGGTGTAGCATGGTGAGTCCACGAATTTCTATACCTATGGGATAATATACGCTGACTGTTAATTTGCCGTTGGGAAGCGACGGTGCCGTTGTACAGTCCATCAGATCGCTATCAAAGTTACACGCAGACGCCGTAAGCTGGCGGCCACAAATCTGGAACTAGTCGTGCACTGTCCTCGTCCTAACGGCTGCCTAACGGTGCGCCTAACAGATCTTATCTCTTGAAGGACTAGCTTGAATTACTGAACCTTGCGAATGAGTCCTCATGGCAAGTATCCAAACAGCAACCAACTTAAAACCTCGGTGAAATGTATCAATCACTTATAGCGCCTATTGGCTTATGTATTTTGGGTGACGTATGGTTCATAAAACGCGCAAGCTGACTCGTCAGCGGTATATATAGAGGATGTCTTTCCGCCCACTCTCATCATAAGCAGCACGAACAGGTCTTAACGCATCCGTGTAAACTGCTTCAAGATGTTCAACGTGTTTCATCCACCTCCTGCACCCCCAGAGTACGGCAAAGGCAAGGTTCTGCCTGAGGAGAACGCCTCGTTAGTGTGATTTGTGTACCCTGATGTCTTGGCTGACGTATGGGATAACAGGTTCCTGTCGCGTCTAATCTTCCATTGGATCTCTCCATTTCTCTCAGTTGGATTTTCCAGACCTCTGGAAAAAGATGGTTCGCAATTTTTGGTTGCCCCAGCAAAATTTCGTACTCACACTAAACGCAGATCTTTGGGAACTTCCACCACATCGACTCACGGTACACATCACTGATAGTCTAGAAGGAAACTTTTTCTCTCGATGCCCTCCGGAAGCTAGACCCCTCGTGGTACGCGACAAATTCAAGACTGCGGAACAGACGTTGAAGGCAGAAGTGAATGAGAAAGAGCTTGACATCGAATCGAACTCGGCTACCCCGGAACCCAAGCCAAGATCCAAAAAGGACAAAAAGTACGACTCTTCTCTAGCCAAAGCAATATTTGTTACCTTTCGAGGGAGTATTGCCACATCAGGCGTACTCAAGCTTGTATCCGGTATGTGACTACCGTTTTGAATCTTTGCGCCGGTACCTGAATGACTCGACTTCAGACACATTGAAGACTACAACACCTCTCGTAAACAAGGCTCTGTTGACTTGGCTAGAAGAGTCTTATTTTTACTATCGCGCCAGTGACGAATTGAAGACTACAATACCGAAACCTCGCGGTATCGGATATGGTATTGGTCTGGCAATAGCGATCTTCGCGATGCAAGAAATAGCGAGTCTGGTGAGTTTGAGTATGTACACTTTGTGCAGACACCTCTCACACAATCAAGTCCAGATGTCCAACCATTTCATGCAAAGTAAGGAGGCTCACTGGTTCAAGTGTTTCATGATACTGAGTCTGTTTCTCTATAGTCACAATGGCAAATGGTCTGGCTGTCCGTACGGGTGTACGTTGGCTTGCTCTGCTAACTTGCGTAGGAGACCTAAAGAATAGATAAATCGTTCTAGTTGATTGGCAACATATTCCGCAAGTCTCTTCGCCTCTCTGGTCGTGCAAGAACAGAACATAGCGTGGGCAAGATCACAACAATGATTTCCACAGACGCAACGAGATTGGATCGCTTCTCTTCATTTGGACACAAGTACACCGATTCTCATACTCGAATGCTTTGTCTGACATCTCATTCTGCAGCCTATGGATTGCTCCCATACAGGTTTGAATTCTTGCAATTCTGTTCCCGGTCTTCATCTCATGTGTTTTAGATTGCCATTGGAGTAGGTCTACTTATCGGCAACGTGAGTAGGAAGATTGGATGCGATCCGTTCTCAAACCTGAATGCGCCATTCTCAGTTAGGTTACTCGGCCTTGGTTGGCCTCGGGGTATGTTTTGTTCACGTCGTTTATTGCTGCCGGGCCTAACGCAAAATCCGAAAAGGTCCTAATATTGGGGTTCCCACTTCAAGCAGTTCTTGTTAGAGTCATGTTCAGTCAAAGGAAGAAAGGAGTGAAAATCACCGACTCGCGAGTACGTTTAACAACCGAGGTGATAATAATCAATACGCACGCTCGACAGAGTACGCTAACTAAGATTTTCGCGAAGGTTCTTCAAGGTGTCCGGTTAATCAAGGCATATGCATGGGAAGGTTTTTATACGAGTCAACTTGGCAATATAAGACAGAAGGAAGTGAACACCCTTCGCAAGATGGCGTGAGTACCACGCGCAACTCCGATGGTTACTTTTGATAATTCTGTTCAGTGTCGCCCGCTCGCTTCTCATTGCCTTGGTTGTTTTCATTCCAACAGTTGCCTCAGTTCTTTCCTTTGTATGTTCCCTCGTTACTCGACAGTACCATGGATCTAACCTATCTTTGCAGATCACATATGCACTGACCAATCATGATCTAAATGTTGCTATCATCTTCAGTAGCTTGCAACTCGTGCGTTCCTCTTCCGTTTCATTACTTTTGAATCATGAATGGCACTCATCGGCTTTCGTGGCTGTAGTTCAACGTGAGTTACCTCAATCCTGTCTTTCCTCCGTTGCTCACTCTTGTTGCAGATTATTCGAATGCCCCTGATATTCGTTCCTATCATCCTTGCCGCTCTATCAGATGCCCTCGTTGCTATGAAACGGATCGGCTCCTTCCTCACGGCAGAAGAGCTCGACGAACCATATTTAATTGACCGCGAAAGAAAGTTCGCTGTAGAGGCCGATGGCGACTTCACCTGGGAGAAAGCGGGGAAATTAGAGGAAAACAAGTTCCAGAAGGCTGGTCCATCGAGAGACGGGGATAGAAAGTCAAAGAAAACCAAGGAGTCTCTGACAAAAGGCTCGTCCAAAGAATCACCACCCCAAGGCGAGAAGAACAGCGCGATAGCTGAGGCGGAGAAACCATTTGAACTTTTGAATTTGAAATTGAACATCCCGAAAGGGTCGTTCATGGCGATTGTTGGACGAGTTGGTTCTGGCAAAGTAAGCTTCACTCAGTTTAAGCACACACCTTCTCACGAGTGATCGATCTCTAGAGCTCAATCCTGCAGGCTCTTGTTGGTGAAATGCGAAGAACCAGGGGACATGTAACATTTGGGGGTACTGTAGCCTATGTACCTCAGATACCTTGGATTCGAAACGCTACCTTGAAGGAGAACGTCTGGTTTGGGCTGCCCGAGGATGAAGCGAGGTAGGCTCGCAACCCATGCTAACAACAACCACACTCACCATTTTCAGGTTCCGGGAAGTCATCGACAGTTGCAGCCTGAGCCATGACTTGGATATGCTTCCGCATAGGGAAAACACCGAAATCGGAGAGAAAGGGATCAACTTGAGTGGTACTGTCCTTCCCTTTCTCGAGTGTTCGACTATATGGTTTACTAACTCCCAATGTTAGGTGGTCAGAAGGTGAATTTGGCCCTCTAATCTTAATACAAAACATTCTGATGATGATTTATAGGCTCGCGTGTCTCTAGCTCGCGCAGCATATTCATCGTCCGATGTAGTTCTCTTGGACGACCCGCTGTCCGCCGTAGACTCTTACGTAGGGAAGGCTATTTTGCGAAATTGCATTTTGAACGGACCGCTAGCGGGGCGAACGAGGATTCTTGTTACGCATGCTCTACATGTTCTTGACAAGACTGACCACATTCTCGTTGTTGACAACGGAAAAATCGTAGAGCAGGGGACATACGAGGTTCGACATTGTCTCCTTGATCGCAGCTAACGCTCACCTCATAATGATAGGCTCTAACCAGAGAAAGCGTCCTATTCTCGCGCCTCATTGAAGAATACGGGAAATCTGAAGAAGAAAAGGACACCGATACCATCGACAGCCACAGTACATTGCAAGATGCAAAGCAAATTGATGCCGCACCCTCGAAAAAGGCGAGCGGTAGTCCATTGATGCAAGATGAGGAGCGAAACACTGGAGCGGTTACGTGGTCCATGTATGGTAGATATCTCAAGTACGCAGGGGGTATCGTCTGGGTTCCAGTGATCGTGTTATTGCACACCATCGCGCAAGCCGCTCAAGGTACTTACGGGGACGCCTTTTAACCTGCCTTATCCGATGCTGAACATCTTACAGTGGGAAACAACCTCTTCCTGGGCTATTGGACCGCTACGAGCATTCCTGGCTTCAGTCAAGCACAGTACATGGGAGTATATGCTGGTCTCGGTACGATTGCCGTCGTTATTTCACACTCTTATAATTAAAAGCCATTCCATGTGTAGGTGCCTCTGCAGCGGTATTCCAATTCCTCACAAGTCTTGTCTTTGCGTAAGTTGACTGCTCGTTACTGGAGTATCCTCTGACCCCATACTACAGATTCATAGGACTGTTTGCGGGATTTAACATGTTTAATGCTGCTCTAAGTGCAGTGCTCAAATCACCTGTCTCTTTCTTTGACACCACACCCATAGGTTAGTCGTCAGTTAAACGCCACAACAAGCTTTATCTAACGGAAGGAACAGGACGAATTTTATCTCGGTTGTCTAAGGACCAGGATACTATCGACACTGAATTGATGATGAATCTGTCACAGGTATGTACACCTTCAAAAGCGATAACCAGGAACTCACACTGCTCGTCAGTTTCTTTCAACATTTAGCTCAGTCCTCGGGACGGTAGCTCTTGTCTTTTATGTCCTGCCCTATCTCGGTATCATATTTGTACCGATGACAATTTTCTATTACGTCTGCTCGCTTTACTACCGGCGAACCTCAGTGGAGACGAAGCGTCTTGACTCTCTCTTGCGTTCCGCACTGTATAGCTCGTACTCTGGTAAGTTCATTATTTGCCACTTGTTTGCCGATTATGAAGCTCACCTCGTCTTAAGAAACCCTCACCGGTCTGGCGACCATTCGTGCTTATGGTGAACAAGTAGGTCATTGCTTGACCAGAATTACTTTTCTTGATGAAGCCTCTCCAGGATCGCGCTATAACAGACGCTGAACAACTTCTGGATCAAGAAAACAAAGCCTATTACATGAGTGAGTACATAGGTACCAACGAGGGGGACAATTGTGACATTGACGTGCCAATGTTCCACAGCAATCAGTATCCAACGATGGTTGGCTATTCGGCTCGACGTTCTCGGTAACATACTTGTCTTTGGCATTGCACTTTTTGCAGCTGGTTTCAGGACGAGTATCAGCCCCGCCAAAATTGGGGTGGTGCTAAGTTATACTCTCAGCAGTGAGCACGATTTTGTTGATCCACGAGTCTCTACTGATAGCTTGATTGTGCCTCAGTAACGGCGTTCTTTTGTGAGTAGGTGCCAGAGGAAGACATCTATAGTGTTCTAACACCCATTTAACAGCTGAAATGGTCGCACAATTTGCACAGCAAGAACAAAGCATGAATGCAGTGGAACGACTACTAGTTTATGCAGAGTTACCGGCGGAAGGCAACACTAAGACTTCTGAAGATCCGCCGCCGTCTTGGCCAGAGAAGGGAGAGATACAGTTTAGCAAAGTCAAAATGGCGTATCGACCAGGCCTTCCTCTCGTTCTCAAGGACGTGAGTTTCTGCATAAAAGCTGGTGAAAAAGTATGCTTTCCCTGCGCTTTAAGAACGTCAAATTGATTCCATGATCCAGATCGGAGTTGTTGGAAGGACAGGAGCTGGTAGGTGTTGAATAGCCCGAGATGTATCTTAATCATTTACGCGATGACATAGGTAAAAGTTCCTTGTTACAGGCTCTATTACGGTGCGCTGTTTTTCTTAGCTCGACTGTACACCATCTCACTGCTGTTGTCAATAGCATGGTAGAAATACAGGATGGCAAAATAGAGATCGATGGCTTCGACTCCCATCATATCTCTCTGGAAACACTTCGTGGACGTCTAGCTCTGGTCCCTCAAGACGGCACTCTCTTCCTGGGAACTCTTCGCGAGAATTTGTCAGTCAAGCCCGTGTCAAGGGAAGTAACGATGCTCATTATTCTGGCAGGGATCCTCTGGGATTGCGTACAGATGCTGAATTGATATCTGCACTGCAAAGGTCGTGGTTACTCCCTCGTGAAGGGCCTGTCGATCCAGCTGTAGAGGCCAAATTCAGTCTTGATTCCGCTGTAGGTGACGAAGGTTTGTGAGCTGTAGACCTCATCTTCTTCTCAGGCTGAATAGCGAATTACACAGGATCGAACTTCAGCGCCGGGGAAAAGCAGCTGTTGGCTTTATGCCGCGCTCTAGTCAAGAATAGTCGCATTATCATCCTTGTCAGTTCATTGCGCTAATTATAAGCTAGTGTTTGGATGTCCTGATTCTTTCTACCGCTAGGACGAAGCCACCAGCAACGTTGATGTTGAAACGGATTCAAAGATTCAAAGAACCATTCAGACGGAGTTTGCGACTTCTACGCTCATCTGTATTGCTCACCGTTTAAATACCATAGGCAAGTGAATTCCTGACTTTCTAGGCGCGATGCACGGATAACGTTTCGTGTGTAGCCTATTATGACCGTATTATCGTCATGGATGATGGAAAGGTAGCGGAATTTGATACGGTGTTAAACTTGTTCGACAAGGAGGATTCGATATTCCGTTCGCTTTGCAACGAAGCAGGTCTACAACGACACGACATTCTTCGCATACGCGCAAGTTATCAGACAACAGTTTGATCATGATTAGGATGGATTCTGGTGTAAGGACGTGCGATTTATTCGGTATATCCTGTGATAGTTTAACGTACATTGGGAAATACACGCCTACCGACAAATAATAAATACAACTAGACAAGGGAAATGAATGCTATAAATCATCAAAGCAGTGATGGAACGATCTACACAAGCAAAATACATAATAGGGGGCACAATGAACGATAATTAAATAGTATACCTCTGCTGTGCTGCCTAATCTGCGCTGCCTCATGCCATTAGCTTCGGAATCACTCTCAACATCTGATCGATGGTGATGAATTGAACCCAGGAGTCGAGATCCTCCTTGTTTTCGTAGAAAACGAACTCGCTCTGTCGCAGACCCCTGAAAAAAGCACAAGCGCACTGGTATGACTCCTCCACAATTTGGTCTTTCCTGGCAACTCCAATGATGGCACGGAAGATCCGGAATTCCCATCCTTGCAATGGGTGATTATCGCCTCTCGCCCACTTCTCACCCACGTTAAACTCTAGCCTAGTATAATCGAAACCGATAGGCTGTCCAATGGCCTTGATGTACGCTTCCTTGAGCGTCAGGATAATGCAAAGGCGGCGTAACCGATCGTCATCGGAAAGTTCCTCGCCAGATATGGATTCAAGTTCCAGTTGCGTGAGCTAAACAAGGAAAGAAAAGGGGCGTGAACAAGGGAGTGGCGTACTGGTGTACTAAGCATACCACACAGGCGTGGAAGTAGCACGCTCACCTTATGCTGTTGTGACTCAATGTATGCCTGCACGGTGATGCCTCTGGGTTCCGTGCTGATGATTTTCATGCCCATTCCAATGTTGATGACCTTCTTCTGCAGACCTTGGGTCATTGCCATGCCGCACAAGGAGTAATGATACACCAGATGGTAACCAATCATGGAATGCAGATACTTTTCAGGGCTGTAATCGTCAGACAGCTAGTTTTGCGTTGTTTAGAGCACAGCTTCAGTGACAGATGCATAGCTATACGCACCTGCTCTATCCAATGCTTCCCGTTCGGTGTAATATTATCCTTCCATTTCGACCTTGGTATCCTCCTATGCCTCATCATCAGTAAGGGAAGCATATGTGTTATGCAATGACCTGCGTGAGTGGTATGTGTTACTGTTTGACCAACGTAAGGTGCGAGACGGCACTCACGAAACGAATCGGAATCTCGAGGTGCATACGGGACGTTGAAACCCTCGATACAGTGCTGAAGACATTGATAGCATTGATCATATTCCTGAGAAGACCGATTCAGCCTTGTTTACAATGTGGCGGAATATGGATGGCCAGCAGCATTATTGACATGAAAGTTAGAAGACTGACGTACTTCTTTGGACGCTTCTCGATTCAAATACAACATCCAGACCAGTATAGGGCATTCTCTTGGTGCCATCCTCCTCTCTATGCCGATATAAAACTTCAATCGATGAACCCAAGTCAAGTAAAAGAATTGGGGGGTTCCGTGGAGGCTGGTTTCGTTGCGGTAAAACGTCGAAAACAAGGTTGAAAAAGTAGAGAAACGAGCGGCTTGATAACGGGACCCGAGAAATGGAGGTTTAACAGCAAAAAGGCACTGACAGCAAGGATGGAAATTTTAAGAAACGAACCGACAGTCACGGCGCCCATTCGTTGCACATGGGAATCTTATCTTATCACCGGTTACCCATTCGAGGACACACTAATGGCTCAAACAAGGACATGTTACTGCCAACAAGTTATCATTTGACGCCAACTCTAGGCTAGGAATAATATTATTCCTTGATACTAGTAGATAGTAAGTTGCAACGAATCCAACTGTTAAAGAAGAATAAAAGTAATGGCTACAGAAAATGCGATATCCGACTGAGTCACTTGGTTCTGCTGAGAGGAGAAAAAAAGATAGATCCCAAACAAAACAGACAATAGAACGAAAATGAACAAAAGACAGCCTTTAAAGGCAACTTTCGATAAACAACTCAGACAAAACCAGAGAGACATCAGTGAAAGACGAGAAGGAAGAAGAAGATAGTGGGAACAGAAGTCTAGGGTGAGTGCAGAACCAATGGAAAAGGCCGGTCGCGCAGTATCACATGTCCATAATGGTACAGCGAAGACGAAGAGATATTACGACAGAATAAGTATGATATATAGCGTAGTAGAAGCAGGAATCATCCACGAAACCAAAGATAGAAGAAAGCAGATAAAACAGAAAAAAAAATCGTTCACAGACGGAATACTTATGCGGGAGAAGGTGAGCGAACATTCCGCGACCGTGCGGCAACCGAGGCCGAACGAGAAGGGATGAGTCTGGACAACCTACTCGGTGGCGGCCCACTTTCAGGAGATGAAGGAGGAATCCAACGTTCGTGGACAGCCTGCCTTTCATCCGAAAGGGATCGGGCCATTTTTGGGGTTGGGGGTGAAGGTGTTGAAAGCCTGCGAGGTTTTGGAGGGATTTCGGGTGGAGGTGGCGCTGGCGTATGTGATCGTGCGGTTGACGGCGGAGCCGGAGTCGAGAAACGTACAGGTGCGGGCGTATGGGATCGTAGCGATGGCGTGTGAGATCGTACAGAATGGGCGGGCGTGGATGGTCGTGAAGAGACATGCATGGACGTTGATCTTGCGTGGAGGGTGTTGTATCGTGAGGGCGTAGAAGTCGTAGAAGAACCGTAAGGTGACAATGGTGAAGGAGTGGCTGAGGTTGGCGGTGGGGACATCGGCCTTTGCTGAGCTGAGGCGCTTGCACTGGCGGATGTAACAGGTCCTACGGTTGTAGCGAGGACCTTGAGCCTGTTAAGCTCTGTACGGAGAGTCTGGCACTCTTGAGCTTTTTGGCTGTATTGCAAGCGCTGTGAAAAAAAATTACGTCAAAACGGGCGCTCACATGAAACGAAATGATGAAAAATCTTACTTGTCTATGAGCAAAATTGAAGAAGTCAATCAACATGAACGATGCCATCAAAAAAAAGTACGAACCGACGAAGTTCCGCCTCCAGCTTGCCGTTTGCGATTTCCATGTCGTCAAGCTTCCCTTTGAGGGTAGCTTCAAGACTTTTAGCGTGTTTAGTGGCCTCTGAGTGTACTACGTGATTCATAAGAATTGCACGCAATAGGGCTGCACTAAGGGAAAGCGAGGGGGTCTGGAGAACGCAACGAGTCAGATCAGGTCAAAGGGGGGGGGGAAAGAATGAAAGCATACCTGATCAGCCTCCTTGACGGCAGATTGTAGCCATTCCTCGAGCTCTTGATGAAGAGTTGACACTTCTTCAACGGAACATTTTTTTGCGGCGACCTTCGCCACCTTGTCTTCGAGTCGACGAGCTTCCTCACGAACGCGCGAGCATCCGCCTTCTGCGAGGAGTAGTCTCTCTTCCCGCTTGGCCCAGTGTGCGGCCGCGGAATCATTTTTGTTGATCGTCTCCAACGGGACAGGACGACGACGGGGGGTGCTCCATGCACTAGATGTAAAATCTGTACGAATTAAACGAATATCGTCGGTAGTAAAATGTTCTCGACAAAAAGGACAGGCAGGTGGTTGTCTTTGTGTTGATTTTTCGACTATGGTATTGCAACAACTTGCGCACAATACGTGGCCTGGACGAGACACCAAGAAGATGAGCAAAAAAATTTTAACATGGCCAGAAAAGGAACTTTTTGAACGCACCGCAAGGAATACAGTGAGGCGGCAGTTGAGGGCCATATTCCTCTGCGCAAACGTCGCAGTACGAGCCTGTAAGAAGGGTCAGCATGTATCAGAGCATGAAAAGTCCCCAAGCGGGTTGAGGGAAGAAAGGAAAATGTTGAGGAGGGTTTGGGCAAAGGGCAAAAAAAATTCGCTTGTCGTATATATGCTTCCCAAAAAAGGCATGACTGATTCGATTCAGTTATCCCCCGCTGGCACGTTATGTCAGCGACTATGCCTCTCTCTCCGTTCCCGCCATGTGCTCCCTTCTCCACTTTCATTTTAGGCGATCAACCAACTCTTTACCTTTTAATATTCCACAGTCTTCCAGTCTTCTGTGTCTCTCGAACCTTGTTTTCTTCGACCTGGGCTAGGGTAATTTGGAGTCAGAAATAGCAATCCAGCCGCGCAGCATTTGTTCCTGATGGCAGATGTCATCACCGAATATTCATTTCCTGATGTCTGATCCGCCTGTGACTCGGAAATTTTACAAAGAGCTGACGAATGCGGCTTTTAGATCTCGGTCTTTCATTGTGCAACCATTGTGAAAGAGCTTCTCTTTCCTTCACTGTATTTCTCAGAGGCCGGGGACTTCGCGGGCAGCAACGGCCTTTCCAGGACTTTCTAGCAGCTTGCCTTATTGCTTCCGAAGAGCCCAGGAGTACCGAAAATGCTATGTACACTGCGCGGACCTTCGAGGTACCTCCGTCACCCTTATGCTGACTAGAGTAGGATCCGCTGCACCCAAATTGCTATATCTGCTTATACCCGCCACCCTAGGGTATACAAACGACAAGCCATAAGCTGTGCCTCTTGGAGAGGGAGAAACGTGCGATCTACATCTACATCTTGCATCGATTAATATGTTATCCGATAGCGTCGTTCGTACATTACGCTAGATTACTCCGCTGTTACTCAAAATACTATGTAACAGGCAGCATGTATTAGAACTGGAAGTGACTAGTCTATTCGACCCAAGCTTTCGTCCGTCTACAGTGGGCTCGATGTGCGATCGAGTACTTGATCGCTTGAAACTCTATAAGCCGCCACGCGTGCCACGTTTGATACGCTAAGATCTCTTCGCCTCGAAGCCCTGATCTGTGCCTAGCTTCTTTCGGAACTAACCAGCTCTGTATCCGTCCCGGACTTTCATTCCGTGGTTCGGCATAGATACTTCTGTGAAGAGCGAGAGTACTTACGCCTGGATCCCTTCAATGCAGCCGTTGACGTGCGTGTATTCTGCTCGTCCGCATACGGATTGAAATGGTTGGAGACGGTGGCACGTACCGATCCCCTTTCTACAACTTCCATGACCGCGATAAGGAGGAAATACATGCATGCCTGGGGCATGAGGATTTATTGGTCTTCTCCCTTCCCTGCAAGCTCTCACGGATATACAACTTCGTGTACTTAGGTCCTGTCAAGTCCTCTGATGATGGCGAATTGCAAGGATTCCGCCGCTCTTTTTTCCTTTATTATTGGAGATTCGCAAGCGGTACACCACTCCGCTTGAAGGTTGTGTGGAGCCCCAACTTCGATCGCCCTACCTGACTTCACTAGCGACCTCCTCTGGCGGTAACGAAGTGGAGAGCTTAAACATAAAACGCCGCCACACTCGGGAAGCATATTCATATGACATCTTGCAACACGTTCAGTTGCATCACTGTGAGAAACTCTACCTGGACCATGAACCTGATCAGCGCGATATGGGTCCTCGTGTTAGACGCGTGTTATAAAAAGCTGAGGCAGTTTACGCGACCTAGTCATTAAAGGGTATGTTAATAATCCGGCGAGACGCGTTAGGATACATGAAAGGTCAGTTGAACTGTTACAAACGAGAATGAATGGGTTGGAGTCGCGAATTGGCGACTTCGGCGTAGCAAAAGCACTGAAGGCGTGACAGAGGAGTGCCCGTTCTACAGGTCCCGAGGATAAAATATCCATTTAGACTATCCCAGTTGGAATTACGGGAGCGTTGAGTGTGGCACGAGTAAGGAAATACCTAGCGGATGGTGGAGCTGAGGCGTGTCTAGAGTGCAAGTAGCCCTGCAGTTGATTCTAGATGTCATTTCAGGATCGATAACGGCTATCGCAAAAGTGCTATCTTCTAAGCCTCGCGGCTTACAGACAGAGATAAGGGAGGGCCATCACAATTGCGAACGTGTCGGCATATGGACCCTCACTTTGTATTTGGCATAGAATTCTGTATCATTGCAATGAAATAATGAGCGGTTCAACAGGTAGAGGCATGTGTGGCTGGCCTGCTCAAGGAACAGTTACATTACCCTGCGCAATACTCGGGTACGCCTTATACAATTCCCAAGTCCTCAAGTCCTCGGCTTCAGACCCTGTGTTCAGATTTGCGGGCGACGAAAGTTCTGCAAGCAAGTGTCAAAGTGCGATCAAGAGCGGCACAAGCGGAACGCACCATGCACAACATGCCACTTGGGCACTCTCTGCGCCTCATCCGATTTGGGAATGGACAACCCTATCTTAAGGCTTTCTATGCAACGAATTACCCTCGTGCGCAGCCAGCCCTCCGCGTTCTTGAAACGAGCTTCATGAATCCACCCTTCAATCGCCTTCTCCCCTTCAAGCGACAATCCATGAGTAACTACAATGGTTGTCGGATTCGCTCCTGCCTTGAGTGAGCAGCTCTTGCTGCGATCGACTTCTCCAGAGTCCCAGTAAACCTCATACATTCTCCGGTCCAACACATCCAATCTCTTTATCAAATCAGCCTCTCGGGGACTTCTGTTTTCGCGTAACCGGATGTAGATGGGATCGCTGAATATGGAGGTCGAGGTGAGTTCATAAAGAGACACCCATGATGGCTTGCCGCCGTCTGAAGTAAAGTATCGAGCGCCAGTTTCGAAGGCAGGGATATGGTTAAGCCTTAGAGGAACATGTTCGTTGTTGTACCAATCTGCTATACTGGTCAGTGCAAACGGCTTTCCTTAAAGAGATGATCTGACCTTGGAACTCGTCAAGGGAGACTTGACCGGGCTCCGAGAAAACGATGAGGAACCCCGCTGGCATCTTGAATGTAATCCTGGACCAGATGATGGTGGTAATCGACAGAGAATCGAAATACCGGAGGGGTAGGTCATTTGGGCAAAGCAAAGCGGAAGGGCAATAATCCGCTGTGACGATTCACCGCTTCCGTCGGGCAACGTTTCCCACGACTTGGTCGCTCCAAACGTCCTTGATCCCGTCAGCAGGTAGCACCAAAATAGTCTCGGAAGGCTTCAGCCTCCAGGATTCCTCAGTCCCTTCAAAACACTAAGAACATGGAACATACGGTACGTCCTGATGAGAGTTCTCTGAGGTTGTCCGCTTAGCCTCAAGCAAATCTTCTGGCTTAGGTGGCCCTGGTATCTCTGAGAAAACAACACTGACTCATCCTGTTTAGCGTTTTGCGCACAGTATATCTCTCCACCCGGGTCATTGATACCTTCCAACTAAACGCAAGTAGCTGGATTTAGCTTCAATCTCTCCGAACACACAAATACGAGCGCCTATCATCATTGATGGCAGATGGAAGGCGAGATCTCATATATTTACACGGCGTGCCCTGTCACTCCTTGACAGGATCCGGCCTCATCATTGCCAGTGGCGAAGAGTTATGTATATACAAGTCTCATGGTTTGATGATGGACTCACCCAGGGTTGATTGCGGTCTTATATATCGCATGAGGGCGAGGGAAGTTGGGAACACTCTTTCTTACATATCTCCTTTCAATTCAGTTGTTCAACTTCGTTTAACGCGTCTGGGTTCTCAAGTAAGGTTCGTTTCTCCTTTTGTTTTAGATCACTGACATTCAGTCCAAAAGACCCTGGGTCCCAAATCAAATTCGAGGCCATATGTCTTCGTCGAAGCCATGGCGTTGCGATATTGCTGGTTCTGACTACTGCGTTCGACAATTCACCGTCACTCCAGTGGTCACTGTCGCAGTGAGTTGCTTTCTTTTCGATCTATAAAGGCACGAGATACTAAGCTGTACCCGCAGATTCAGTTTCTGCTCTATGGTACATTCTTCAAGTTCCGCCAGCATATCAAAATTCATCGTGCTCTATTCTCAGGCTCTTACGCTGTGCTATACGGGATCTGTATCTTCTTCCTCACGAAACGAAAGCGACATCGCTATATTCTTCATTGTATCGCCATATCAGCGCTTTTCCTTCTCGCAACAGTGGGCTTGGTGACAAACACCGTGAACGCGGCTGCATATGCTGCGTTCATGTTCCATGAATCTGCTCCCATGGACAGCCTCGAAGCTAGTCAAAAATCCGGTCAAGATTTGATGAAGACAATGTGGGTATCTCAAGGAGGTCGAGTAGCGCTTCAAGCTCATCCTCTTTCGTTTTGGACAGAGGCAACACGGGAGTCGTAGCAGTCATTGTCTATGTTGTTGCAAAGTAAGGTCTTGCGACTACCATGTTTTCCCGTCACTGAGAGCTAACTGGGCCAGTATGATTGGAGATGCCATCCTGGTGCGCATGCTCAATACTCGTCCACCTGGTATTGCTCACGTGTGGCATAGCTATGGCGTTGTTATCACATTTGGGGCTCTCGACTCAAAATCATCATATTACCTACCCTACTCTGTTTAGGTAGTAACAGTAAGGACTTCATAGATTCTCGCTTTCAAAGAATTGTACTAACTCGCTCCTATAGCTCTTGCCATCACCGACTCTGTGCTAGCGGACCCTCTCAAGCCGGAATTCGATGGAGAAGGCTCCTTCTACAGTCTCAGCCCTCCAAAACTACTTATCTCCTTTCTCTTCGTCACGATGTTTGCCAACGCGATATTGACACTAATGATAGGTCAGTTTCGCTATTCTTGGTTCCTCACTGTTAGTAACGGCCCTCTCAGCGGGAAGAATATTTTATATCACCCGTCAGGCCATGAGACTGTTAGGCTCACACGTCAGAAGAACCTACAAAACTATCATCGCCCTAATGTATGTCTGCCTGCTGACTCCACCATTGTAAGAGACTGACCGGTTAGCATTGTAGACTTGAATCCGGGATGCTCTACCCTTTCGCTCTTATTTTGTACGCTACTGTGCTGATTTCAATGTGGGTGAAAGGAACCACCGGCAGCGGGGGAGCATCGAGTAAGAGTCAAGTGGCAACAGACCTCATAGCACAGGTCATGGCGTACTCGTTGGTTCAATTCGTCGTATGTTTGAATTGAGAGTTACCTTTTTGGTGAATTTTGACTGTTTATTCAGGGCATTGCACCTACTTTGATTATTGTACGGACAGGTCTTGGAATTAGCGTTGAAAACGTTGAGAGCACGGTCCAGACTATACGGGTCGAGCTCACCGAGCAGGAGATTTCGCCGGAGATTCATCGTGCGAGCCGAATAGCCTTCAGGCATAGTTTACGCTCAACAGACCCTACTTCGTCGGACGTGGAAAACTTGGAACTTCAGATACCTCAGAGTAAAAGTATGAGAGTCAGCTCTTAACTTTGTACCAGATATAGAGTAGAGTAGTGTATTTTGCTGTGAGATTGAGTGCTTGAGCGCTTGTTGATCGTGGGAAAGGCTGATATTGTCATCATATCAATTGGACAACTCGCTCTGGGTTCAGCTAGGGTCCATTCATGCTTCAAATCATCCACCAGTCTAGAATTCGTCAAACATAAGTCGATAATGACGGCCATCGCTCCATCATTCGTGGGTTTGGATCTGTTCCACCGTGAGTGAGACAAAGTTTGCGCGTCATGCCTTTCATCATGTCGCTCCAGCTTCACAAAGCAGATGTTTCATGGTTTATAAGGCGCGGTGAAACTTGCTCTTGGGGGTAGAATTTATTACCATGCAAGCAGCTGCGAACAAACTCCAGGAGGTAAGTCGTCGCTGCCTTTAAAGTACATCTGACGGTGAAAATCTAAACGTCGCTTTTTAGCAATTGGGTACAATCCCAACTGAGGTTCATGCCGAATACAAGCATACACCGGGAGGAGAAACCATGAGGGCCCTCGCTTGGTTCGGGAAGGACGATGTGCGAATGGTAGATGCGCCCGTTCCCGATATCACCGAACCGGACGATGTCATTGTGCAAGTGACTGGAACAACGATATGTGGATCTGACCTTCACTTGTGAGTCCAAAACGTGTCAAATCATCGGTCGTAATCTGAGATGCCTTGTAGATATCATAGCGAGATCGTGACGCTCCAGAAGGGTGATATTTTGGGTCATGAAGTATGTAACCCGCGGCCAATATGCGTAACATTCTGATGAAGAATATTTTCAGTTCATGGGGAAAGTACACAAGGTTGGACCCAACGTGAAGAACCTGCAAGTTGGTCGTCGCTTCGTTCCAGATTGCGTGCGGAAAGTGCGAGTATTGCCAGCAAAAGCTCTCATCTTTCTGCGATCGGACAAATAGTTCATCGTGTGTATTCCGCCAACAGTTATCATCCTTTAAACTAAACTACTCCATAGGTTGATGAACTGCATGTATGGGCAACGTGATGCAGGTTTCTTCGGGTACTCCCACTTCACTGGAGGCTTTCCTGGTGGTCAAGCTGAATATGTCCGTGTGCCATTTGGAAATGTCAACCTATTACCCATACCCTCCGAGATATCTGATGAGAAAGCACTCTACCTCTCGGACGTTTTACCAACAAGCTACCACAGCGTGGTAGATACGGACGTCAGAGCAGGCGATGTAGTTGGTATTTGGGTACGCTTTAACCAAGTCTGCTTATGGGCTAGAGGTTGATCTCTCGCTTCTGCTTCAGGGTCTTGGTCCGATAGGTCAATGTACAGCACGTTGGGCTTTACTCAAAGGGGCAAAGAGAGTCATCGGGATTGACAAGGATCCCCGAAGACTCGCGTTCGCAAGGGAAAAGAGTGGTATTGAGACAATAGGTTTTACGAAACACAAAGACGTTCCTAAGCGGATATACGAGTTGGTACCTAGAGGCCTGGATGTCGCTATTGATTGCGGTGAGTACGCTTATTGATCCCCTACTTTTCAGCAGCTTATATAACCTTTACGTTTAGGAACATTTCATGAACCCAAGACACTCATCCACAAAGCTCAGAAAGCGCTTATGCTTGAGACTGATGTTCCAGAGACTATAAACGAGATGATAGTTTCTGTTAGAAAGATGGGCAGGTGTGGTATCATTGCAGCGTACAGCGCGTTTGCAAACGGCGTCAACGTTGGCGCCCTGATGGAAAAAGGTGTTAGGTAGGACGCTTCGTTCTTCAGTGTCATTTGATGATGGTTGATGATTGCGTCCAGACTGATCGGTAATGGGCAAGCACCGGTGCACAAGTATTGGGAAGAGATTCTTAACGACTACATCAAGACTGATAAATTCGACCCAACATTCATGATTACGCATCGCACTCCGCTCGAGGATATGCCTAAATTATACGCTGCGTTCGATAAGTATGTGGATGGGGTTGAGAAGGTGTTTGTTGAGACGAAGTTCTCCGACAAGCCCGATGCTGCGGCAGGGTGTCCGAGCATCAAAAGTGTAGATGAATGGACTGTTTGAGTATTATAAGGTATATTATGTAGGTTATACAGCTGTTGATATTAGTAATGTCCCCCAAAACCTTCTACTAGTCATGAATCATACTGCGGATATACGTGAGGTGCCCTATGTGGAGTTGCAGGGAAAGGGGCGTGACCATGTACAGCGCTACCTGTCCAGTCTAAGTGGGTATTGGGTGGAAAATGATGGTAGAGATAGTTGTTGGGCGGTGATAGGTTATGCGCCAGTGTCGACCCATAAGGTATTGTGAAAAATTCGGCGTTGCTCTCTGAGAGAGAAGCTCCGGTGTTCGACACGTTTGGTATCACTAGCTCCGATATCTGCCCATTCTGTGGATTTCCGGAATGGAAGGCTGAATACGATTGCCAGGAATCCTCTTCCTGCAAAGGTAAAGTAAACGGTGGACTAGTGTTGCCTCACTATAGCTGAACGTACCTTTACCAAAAAGCTAGATGGATCAGGAAACGAATTGCCCTCCCCGACCGGGATGTACTCGCATTGCAGGTTTTTCTCTTTGCACCTTTGGCAGGGACCACGAGGTATGGTTTCGGGTGTGTTACACTGGTGAGAGTTGCAGTCAAACTCAGTCGCCAAAAGGAGAGAAGATTGTTTGCTCGCCTTGATTTTACGCTTCCTGCAGAACGAGCAAGCCATAAGAGCTCTTTTGCGAGGTTTAGTAGAAATTGAATCCATAGCAGAAGAGTGGTGGGTAGAGATGGGAGTAACAGGCGATGAGTCCTGAGGCTATTTATAAGGTAAAAGCGCGCCAATGCAGAGCGGATATTTGATGCTGATCGTTAGCCTCACGATGATGTCAAGATCATTATCCAAAAAAACGCCCTTGAAATGGACTAGGACGTTTGGCTCGAATATGAAACCAAGAACGCGAGTGAAGGAGAAACCGTCTCGTTGGGAGGAGGTATATCACCATCTAAGGCCCAGCTGTAAAGCGTGATAGTCTGCATCGAGTTCTGTAGACTCGTTAGGATAACAAAGGCGTACTTACTAGAGCAACATGGTGTCAGAAATTCCGTCCGACAAATAAGCACCGAAATCAACGGCGGCGATTGGATACTGGCCGCGGAGAAGATGGCCAAGGTGTTGGATTCACCGGTCATCTATGAAAGTAACCGGGCGGCGGCAGTAGGAGTGCTCCGAAAGGCCGTCGTCGACAACGTGTCTTGAGCTCTTGAGCGCAACTTCTTACAAGAGCCACATGAAAACTTGGCTGCCATCACCACCCATCATCACCCCACATTCGGCAAAACGTACTTCGGAACAGGAAACCTGTGGTTTGCACAGCAGTCTTAGCTTGACGCTGGAACTTGGAACTGGTGCACAATGCTGCACTTACCAAAGTTGGTTATTGGGGTGCGATGGCCATTACGAGTCCCAGATCATTTGCAGTGCTACACTGATTATATGTGAGAGGCATAATCCATTTCCTGGGCTCGAATGACCGTACAAAGGCGATGAGAGCGCCTTGACGGCAAAAGGGGAAGGGAGAACAAAAGACCAAACACGATCAATTGGACCACAACTTTCCCGCCCAAAAAGGGGGGCTGAGGACAATTCCTCGTCAGCCCCGGACTCGGACTCGGATTCGGACTCGGAATCATAACTAACAGAACCTCCATCGTGGAATCTCTAGAACATGGCAGTGAGGTGGTCGCGATCAGCACCTAGTTCAGCGACCTCAGGGTCGATGCCGGACGTAGGGGGAAGTCTGGGAAACTTGGACTGGAAACAGAGGAGAACTGCAGCCGCGCACAACTCTGGGCACAATTTCTCTTAGTATGAAGGCCTGGACCAGTTTCAAGCTGTCTCAAGCTATGTGGCGCTCTGTTTATGTGCATCGTCCCGAGTCATAGTCATGAACAGCTCCAACCGAAGTAGGCATCTAGAACGGGTCCAAAGACTTGACTGAGGCTGCCACCGTGACGACACAATATAATCACAATTTGACAAGACGAATCTTGAATACTGGTTTTCAGTATTTACTCGGCAAGCGGGTTTCATTCGGACAGTTCCCTGCACTACCTAAGTGTTCAGGACGAGGATCCCCTGGCATAAGGCCTCCGTACTGAGCTCTCGGTTACAAGGCCGTAAGTACGGTAACGTACTTTGAGCATTGCATTCTTGAAATGCTGTAGTACTGATACAGCTTGGTAGTAATTCGGGTATGCACACGCGGAATTCGATGTCATGGATGAACTCACATCGATCCAACTCAGCAAGAAAAATAGTAGAGGAGTCGATCGTCGCCGTCATCCGTATTCATATTCCCCCACCTGCTTCCCACCCTGCCTCTATTCAACCAGTTGCCTATTCGCCTCACTGGTCATTTTCTGACCATACTTCCTGTCTTTGTTGATTGAGGTACCATCGGTGAGCACATCCATGAAGCATGCTCGGACATCATACTTAATATTGATTCGCCCCCCCCCCAATTCAGCTAATGGATTCATGATGAGGGCATGTCCGCCATATATCGGGACATCGGGTCGAATCGAACAGACTCTGGCAGGAAAAGGGTACTACATATATTACCGTGGCGTCTCCGGCACCGACCCTGGTACTGACAGATACTCTCCTCTCTGTCGTCGTCTATTTCCGCTGAATGCAAATTATGCCTGATGTCGCGCTATTGTCGCGCTATGCACTATGAGGATGATGAGTACTAAAAGTGATATGTGATTAAACGCAGAAAAGAGGGACAGGGACAGGCGCTCCGTCTTCGCCGATTCAGGATATCATTCAAAGCGATCTGGGGAACAGTTTACGCTATTGCACCATCGTGAACGTTCAAATGAAATGCAATTTTACAGCTGAGGTGAGCCACTGACACTTCATTGCGCAAAGGTTGAAACGTTGATTTCTTATCAAAAAAAAAATTTTTTTTTTTGAATAGGAAAAAAAAAGACAATCGTAAAACATTTCATAAAATCATACGAGAACTAGTGTGTAATGTATGTTCTAGTTATACTTAGTAGGATCATAGGATACTTTATTCATCAAGAGTGCCAAAAGATACCAGAAAGAGAACGTGAAATAAGCCAAGTGTTAGGAATAAAAATGTCGTCAAGAAATAAAAAAAAATGTAGCAAGCTAATTCAAACCTAGTCCATACCGATTGTTAAGGAAGTCCATCGTTATCATTTTCTGTGGAGGTGGCGGGTATCAAAAATCCGACGCAATGTACAACCCCTCCAGTTTAGCGTGCTGTGCGCACGGCGTATATCGGGTATCGATATGTACAATCATTGGGAGGAGGGGGGTAGTGCCTTAGAAAGCAACACGCCCAGCAATCGGTGTTGGGACCATGGTGTTCCTTCTCTGGAGCGGCAGCTGTCTCGAGGAGCTTGCTGCAGAGGTTGGGACCGGAACAGGACAGCCTTTGGTGGCTGCGCCGGGGTTCTTCGACATTGGGACCATGTTCGAAGTACCCATAGTGTGTGCACGATGCCTAAGAATCGGCCTGCAGTAAATGGTTTAGTAAATTATTAGGTCACTATGAAGAAAGGTAAGGCACTCACGTTCCACATCTAACGAGTTCGATCAGTCTCGTCCTCTTGCTTGCTTCATTCATCCATAAGCCTGTGCTCATCACACCCCCTTTAGCGCCGACCCTGCCGGAGCCGGTCTGAGAAGGGGAAAGCACGATCTTTTCCAATCGGGGATTTTCACTGACGATGAGGACAGCGTCGTTCCAAACACTAGGCAGCACTGTAGCGAATGTGTGCAAGTGTGGCGCATTGGAGAGGGCATGGGTGAGGGAGCTGACTGGTGATTGTGCAGGAGTCGTAAGGGTGACTGGACTGGATGCGGGAGAGTCGTCAGACGACAACTTGAAGCCAATGTTGACAGCTGATAATCCCGCTGGTCCCCATATATCCTGGATACAACCTGCAAGCGCAGAAATAGCGTCACGAATGACAGCATGTGTAAGATACACGTTGGACGGCTTGTGCAGCGTTAAATATTGGATAGAAGGGAGAGTTTTGACAGCATCACAAAGCAGCGGGAGATCTTCTGATACAGTGAGATGAATTTCGAGGTTTTGGGTTGAGCGGCAAAGCCGTATGATGTTGGCGGCGTGGCTGCTAGGCGAGGTGACGACGAGCTTCCGCACGCATCTCGCCAGCTCAGGTTTCTCCTGTAATGTCTCCAACAACCTTTGCTCCCTCTTCCCGCTCTCGCTCCCTAGTTGTATGGTGTGATAGAGATGAACGACGGCGATTCTGTAAAACGTTTTGGACACGAAAAGTGGTGCTGGTCGGTTCGGCTGTAAGTGCCAGTCTGGCCGTGATGACGGACCTGGTTTGAGAGTGAATTCGAGGATACGTTCGGTGAGTTCTTCTGGGAAGTCGCAGAGTCGAGTCATCTTGCTGTCGTTGGTGGTAGTGGACTTTTTCAAGGAATGTCAAGGATGGTCTGCGGAGGTGGTTGAGGAATCCAGACGAAGCGGAAGTTAAATAAGAGGGACCTAATCGAGTATGTAATCGTCGGACAAGAGAGGCAGATCAGACCCTAAACTACGGTGCTCCCACGTCACGAGCCATGGAAACCGAATCCTCCGCCGACGACAATCACTGCCTTCTTGCTGCTCGACCTCGAGTAAACAGTAGAATGAATGGAGTATGATTGTCATTGTCATCTGTCACTTCTGAGTACACGAATGGAGGGCAAGTTGCGCATGTCACAAATCCAAACCAGACGGAACCGAGATTCTTTTCAAGGTGAGGTCCAAAGCCCATATCCTATCCTTCTCCTCGCCCACAGCAACCCTACAGCCCAACACCATTCGGGAGAAAATGCTGCCATCAGATACCGACCCTTTCTTTTGCGCCCTCGACCCGATTCGATCACCGATTTCCCCCAGTCTAGGCATGTAAAAATGCACAAATATGACCTCAAGGGTTACCGGCAATTACAGGTGTTCCCTGCGCCCCTCTCAAGACGGCCCTCTGATCAGAAAAATCAGAAAATGAAGCCCTGTCCTCTGAGAGAAGAAGCGGGCTCAAGACTGTGGTTAAGCATTCAGTACTGCATAAGGAGCAAAAAAAGTCTGACTCTGAACTATGCACGTTATGTACAATTGATTCGTACCTGTAAGAGAACTTCGTTGGATACAGCTCCCGTGCATTACGAGCCCTCTGGTCAACGTTGATCCCTTAAGGTCCTTTTGTCATGCCCTGTGGGTCCATCATTCTTCAGTGGTATGTAGTCCGTTGCTTTGTAGATGGAATCACCACACAACGTGCCCCCGTTGAAAGATGACGGAGATTATCACCGGGCTCGCAGAAACAAAGGCAGCCCGTATTGTTCAGACCTTGAAGACGCCTCCAAATGGTTTCATTCCCTGAAATAGCGACGGAGGAAAAGCGGCGCAATTATCCCCTTTACCCACCATGGATATCACTATCACTTACTCACGTTCCTTGGCCACCGATCCTCGAATCTAAACCTCGTTGTCAACAAATTGATCACTGCAAAAAAAAAAAAAAAAAAAAAAAAGGAGGTCAAGAATGAAAGAAGAGAACTGTTGTGTTTGGTGGCCAGGACATCGAGACACAATAATGAAGAATAATAATGCAGCTATATGTCAACAGGGACGGTTCAATACATTGGACGTCACGGTAAATCATCCAGACTTACATATGTGGCACCCTTTTCCAACCCATGTCAAATCCATGTCGCAATCGTCCTTAGCACAGCTGTTACCATCGATGTTTGGTCGATGTAATACCCGATGCCCCCGACGCAGCGGCATGCCCTCATTCTGAATTCATTAGATGAAGGGACAGGTCGATGCCGATTTCCGAGTATGCCCCTTGGGTTTACTCATTGACAGTACCTCAGTACCGAGGAAGATAGAATGCACGATCAGAAATTCGTCGGCGAAGCGGTAGCGAGCAGAACCGGAGGCGTGGCAGGGGTTCTGGGGAAAATGGTGTCAGTGCAAGGTGCTGAAGTAATTCGACCCAGGTCCAACAGAAAATCATCGGAAGCGCTTTATGAAATACGATGGAATGGATTTGTCCATAGCAACGAAGAATCGTGGACAGGTATTCCGCCGCGGTGTTTTCCGTGAAACGAGTACGTATAAACTAAGGGCGACCAGACCTGGGAGATTTCCACCAAACCTCGTCGGGTTACGATTGCGGAGTGGACGCCTATAGTCGCCAGCTGGCCACTAGCCTGTTCATTTATTCAGGAATCGAACGCAGATAATCCTCGTTGAAGTGTCCAGGATCGAGACGGGCTGAATGTTACATTTGATGTTCCGTTTAGTCAGGCTGATTCTTACACCGACACCACGGTGTCCGCCTTCGATTTCTTGGATCCATCCTAGACAACTGCCCGGAGTGAGCTGGAGCTGTAAGAGGGGTAGATCAGTAAACATTGTACCTCAGGACCAGACCCGGGGGGGCCCATCAGGAAATCACCAAGTTGCTCCCTACTTTTCATCACCTTCCAAGCTTTTCGCTAGACCAAATAGGTGTTTTCTGTGCATTAGAACACTGATAGAAGAATTTTTAGTGACTCACTTTCAGGTGTCTGGAACTCCTCCCCACTTTCTGCTTTGCCGGACTTTTTCATCAAAAATTGCAAATTGCCGGGGCCTACATGATAGCTACAGAACATTAGTATTGAAAATGGCCAGAATCGAGTGTGGAAGTGGATGAAGTGGAAAGTGCCATGGGGAAGTCCTGATGGCCGCCGCCTCGGCGTCGCCCACCTTCACTGAGACTCATCTATCTGACAAAGAAACGCGACCCAGCCCATCATGATCAAGTCGCGTTCCTTCAGCACGTTGTTCGCTCAAGTTATTATTCCTGTTTTCATGAGGTGCTTGAAATATTGATGAGGAATCCAGGTCTGACTTTAACCTATCCATGAAACAAGTCAACAACGTAGTCGTAAAACACAGGACATATGAACAAGTACGCACTACTCGATAACCGTCACCATACGACTGAATGGTCCATGAGAGATCTCTAGAGTACGAGTGATTTTACACAGTTCATGAGGGCATGCGGGAAGCCAGGAATGCGGGTGGAATCTCAAGAGTTCAATGTCTTTGTCTTTGTGCTTATCGTGAGGGCCGGAAGGTGATTGACCGGGGGTGATCGATCAGTTCACGGTGATATGCAGTAACCGGTGAAACCGTTAATCGCGCCACGTTCACGCCACAGATTACTGTAGAACCAGTTTCCAACCATTGTCGTTGGATTCTTGAACGTTCAGCGTGACGCTGAATCAAAATCCGAGGCAAAAAGAGAACAGGCGAAACACATCAGCCCATTCCGCTTTCACATCTTACCCAATCTAGCGTACCCCAGAATTAACCACCGCACAAAAAACTCTTGGATGACATAATGTACAACCAGACGGTTTCTCTTGGTGGGAACACAATGAAAAGTTTTTTAGATCACTCACGGAAGAAGGCTCAGTAGATCGTATCTTTTAGGTTCGTTTTGATAATCTCGGGGCCCGTGTTGAGGTTACGCAAGACGCCACTACAATCATCTTGCGAGTATCATAATGCGAGATACGTTGCTCCTGTGGCTCTCAGGACTTCTATTGAGGGTCCTATAATTGTCCCTTTCGCTAGTTGATTCCTACTCTGAATCAAGAAACACTGCGAGCGCTTGTTTAGTTAAGGTGATACACAAAGTGATTGTAAGGCCAATGACGAGTGGTATGCGGCAACTAAGTGTGAAACAGCTTACATGAATCGGTATTAGGACCACACGAAACTGTGCGCCCCACTGCTGATACAACATTAAACATCTACTATGTAAACAGCGGGAAGGCGAAGCCAGGGGGATATCTCGGCACGAGAGGATATGGTCCCGCCGAGGAATATGTCGTTGCCTAGGATCCAAAGTATAGCTTTTTTTTATGCCGCAGGTGGAATGATAATATCTGGAATTGGACTCGAAATCAGCGCTCAACACCACCATGACGAAGGAAGATGTCAGGGGACTAATCTCTCCTGTGCATGCATAAGCCAACCACTGGGCCATTGCTATAAATGATACCCAGATCCTGAAGTGGGTTTTCGGATCCAAGTTGAACGGATCATACATCAATGCACGGAAACGGTACTGGTTTCGCCGACGTCGGAGTTGTGAACTGCACGGAAAAGGCCCCAACAGGCTCTGAGCGAATGAACGAAACCATAAACATCGAACATTGACACCAGGATCCACAACTAGACGCAATACGGCAGGATCTGCACTAGACATGTAATACTCACTCTAGAAAACTCGGTGGATATGAGATCTGGATATCAAGCATCATCTCAGCGACTATTTGAGAACAAGAGAAGGTCACTGACACACGTACTAAGCTAGCAGATCTCCCGAATTTCTTCTACCCGCGTACGAGATCTTTTGCCTCCAATTTCCCCTCGTAATCGTTTGGTATTGCCTCACGGATCTCCCGCATTACCGGCGGAACTCGAATGAACATCGGTGTAGCACTCCTGGATGTAAAGGAGTCTAATAAGAACAGTCGACGGGAAACGCCATATCAACGCGAGATTCATCTATTAAACCGGTGAAAGCAGAACCTAGGCTGGCACCTCCGAGAGACGCAAAGGATAAGTATCTGACAGCTCAACATGAGCATGCGACCTTTGAGAATGTCGGCATTCCTGACTCACTGATCTGGACTCCAAAAGTCGGCTGGTTCTTTCAACAACTAGAGCAGAACACGTCGAACCAAATCCTCCTTGATCAATTCTTGTTACTAGGGCTAATTCGGTATTGTGTGCTCTGCGGGTAGTTCGGCAGCGATAAGATCATTCAGAACACTTTGCAATCAGCGAATAAGCGAATACAACATCTGCGTCAAATACCATGAAGGAGGTCCTCGCTGAGAGATGTGGTACAAGGCCGCGGGGGCCAACTCTGCTTGGAACTTGATTCAACTGAGCTCCGCGATCGAGGGATAGCGAACATTTAACCGGCGGTAGTCGTACGTATGTATGCTCCGGCAACTCCACCATACCTAACCAAAAAGATAGAAATGCGAGACACCTTTCTTTACCCAGCCCTCACATGTGAGGAGTGTGAAGGAGGGGACCAGTACAGTGGGCGTCCATTTCTCGATCGGGGTTGGTTCTGCTTGCATCCTGGTACGACATTGATCCACCACACTTAGCGTCAGAAGTGGGAAAGACGACGAAACACATACATATATTGGGCTAAATCCATAGCCTTTCAAACGTTCATTTGTAGAAACTTCGAGGGCCTGTTTACTCCAAGTTGAGATTACGAGGGCGATGTGCTAGGTTACCCGACTTGCAACCAACAGCACGGTGCTGTTGCGCGTTCAGAGAACTTGCGCATCAGATTACTGCTCGAGGATGCTGAAGACCACCGCCTCCAATACTTGTTCTTCCAGAAAAGTCCTGGTTCCAGCCTCAATGTCAGCGTGGATTTTTATTGGCACAACAGACGAACGTTTCCATACAGGTAAAGGGATCCTCGTCAATTAAACTTGAACACACTCGTTCTGTGTAACCCAATTGAAGACGAGTGAATCGCTATCGTTTGACCTAATGAAACTTCCAGAAACCAAACTTTCTAGTGCAAAACTCCCCAGAATCCGGCTCGAATCTTCAATTGAGAAAGTATCCATCGTGTCAAACATATACACCAAATAACGACTCGAGCTGAAACCAGAAATGGTACGTAATTTGGGTAACTTCTCCAGCGCGTTGCAGGATGCGCCTCCATCTGTCTGACGCTTCGTTGAACTAATGTGGACATAGTCAAGAAATCTTTAGAACACACCATTGAATATTGAATTGCCATGACCCCACAAGGTAATTCAACCATGCTCTTTACGGCTGTGCTCCCAACGATAATGCCACATTTACGCATCTGAAACATCTGAAATGCGCATATCTGTTTACATTTCCATCAGTCACTTATTCCAGAAAGCGACAAGCCCATATATACCTGGGGCCCAAGAGAGATGGTCACTCTCCTTTGCCTCTTTCAGCTTGAGCTTGGATGTTTGAACATGCATAGAAGCTGGAACAGCATACCAGAAAATGATAGTTATTTCTGTCCTTCAACTGGTACTTACACATCAATCTCGCCGACTGAGAAAGGTTAAGATTCCTTCGGCAGAGACTGAATGCATAGTACTGTTACGTGGTAGAACTGGAACACACAGCGTGTGAAATTCATAACTCGGGCCTGGTCGGACTTGAAGCGGGCCCCATGCAAACTTCTGGTAAGGACTCGAGATTATACAAATTGTTGCTGATGATCCATGTAACATAGGTGTGTTGAACTGTGAACTTTCAAAACAAGAGATTCTAACACCTGCAATGGCTCAAATCCAATCCGAGAGATACTGCACGGGAGCTAGCGGCAACTTCAAGGCCGCAGTGGAGGATTTGCTCCAAGTCTCGGCGAAATTCCTTCGAATCTGCACCACGTTCAAGGTACAGAAGAACTTCCGGACGGCAGGTGCGACCGCATTTTAGTATGACTCAATTCATCAAGGGAGTAGAACGCGCTGGAAGGCAAGTCGTTACTTGCACTGCAGAGAAGAAGTTTCAACAAGGTACGTTAATGATTGAAAAAACTGCTGTCCACAAACTCAATTGCCAAGCAACTCGTATGTCTGAATGCTTCCAAAGTGCGACGCTCGTGAATTCCGATGCTAATGGCATTTCCTTGTTTGGTGCACTACGCCTAATTCCGAGACAAAACCCCGCCCGCCCATCATGAGCGCATGTGAAAAGTCGAGTGATTTTGATTTATAAGGGCGTCATCCTTCTACATTTCGGTGCGTCCAAAAGAGCGAACAACTATGCCAAATACCTTTCGGTCTAAATTTGCAGTGCCAAGGTAGGGACCAGTTATCTCGTCGAGTTATCATTCATTTAACCGATTACTATTACAAGGAGCCAAATATGAGGGCTAGTTGTCTACAATGGACGAGCGGTTGCGCCGCTCGTTCCGAAAGGGGACCACTGCAGGTCAACTATCAACCATCGTATAACAGTCCAACCCAACAGGAACTCGACGTTTTTAGTTACGAGTGTTTCTCCGGCATGAACTAAAGAAACTTGCTCTTGCCTAGTTTCCCTTTGCCAGATCCCAACTTATTCTCGAGACGCGATAAATTCACTGTCCGGATACTCCCAGAAGTACCGCGGGGACACAAGCGAGAATTGTCAGTGCCAGGGGCCGTAGTAAGTCGTGGCAGTGATAGGACACCATCAACTCAAAGCTCTTGAAATTTCTCGTGGCTCCATCAAGGTCAGATATGTGCCTCGGATCCACTCGGCGGGGCAACGGAATGAATAGAGCGGTGTGGCATGTGGGTACTCTTGAGCGGCGTCAAAGGCAAGTTTCAATTGCAAACATTTAAGTAAATTCCACTTTTAACAGGCCTCAAAACCCCTCGTACCAGACTGCATGGGGTCTTCAGGATGACCTCTTTATGTAAATTGTCATCAATCGAGATCCAGGCGAGTTGTGATACAATTGGCGCTGATGTCTCTTGATCCCGAATGTATAGAGCTGAACCATTCCCTGGACTGATCTGTTCGCAATTATCCGCACACGTCGTACACGAGTCGCTGCTCTGAGAGACTCGATCGTCATGTTTGAACTCTGGGAAGGCCGTGCTACTTACGACTAGATAATGATCTGGTTTGTTTGATCCAGCCATCAATTAAAAACTGATGCTTGCTTTTTTGCCTTTGGAGCCACGGTTGCACATATTTATCACAGTCTAATCAACTATAAAACGGTAATATTATGCATGTTCTAGGACACTCAAACACCTTCGATCCTCCCAATCATCATGTCCTCTCGGCCTGACCAGACTAATTCCGCGGCGAAGAAACCCAAGAGGGCTTTAATGGCGTGCCGCAATTGCAGAAAGGTTTTGCTCTATGTTAATCTTTCGCTCTTCTACTGACGAAACTCGTTTGCTCTGAAAGAGGAAGATCAAGGCAAGTTTGCTCCTTGTTCTTTTTTCGCTTCAGTGATGACGGAATTCATAGTGCCTAACGAATCTTGATCCTCCATACGAGCCATGGTCTGTGACTTCAATACTCAGCCATCCAATTCCTGCTCTCATACACGAGTAAAAATCCAGCGAACGGTGTACAAGGAAAGGTTATACATGCGAGTACATATCAGTCAGCGAGGACACTCCTCACTCAAGCCCCGAGCCCTCACACCCGGTAACGCCACTTGCTCCCAACGGCCAATTTATTTATCTCATGCCTTATCGTACACAGGGCACCAGCAACGTCACCCAACAAATCAATCCATACCCTATGTATCCTCGGCCACCATCACAAATAGTCCCACCTACCGTACCGTACATAAACACCGTCCCATCCATGCAGCAACCGTACCAGTCCGGAGCTCAGTTGCTTCCGCCTTCCTTATCACACTCTCGGTCTCATCCAACGGCCCCGCAGAATTACACTTACCAGCAACAAACCGCGGCGGGATGGATGCCGCCGCCACATCCAGGCCATGATCCTGCCAGCCTAGGTTGGACTCACGCGCAACGGCAGCAAACTCCCAGTCCGTCTTATCCATCGCAAATGGCCTCATACAATCCCAACTATCCAGTTCCACACTATCAACAGCCAGGAGATCACACAACGCTGGGGCGGTACTACGACCCCAATCGTCAAGATTTTGATGCATCCCACACAATGCAAAATCGACGGCAAGTGGATCCATTGTTTGTAAATGTCGACAGAATTCTGATGAGCTCTTACAGGCATTACTAGCATGTAGAATCAGCTGCGGTACGGAACCCGAATTAGCGATGTCTAACCTGTCCTCCGTATCACGCTTGATCGCGGAACCATCGGCTGCTCGGTCTATGAGTGTCTCGCAGCAGGGCATGATGATTTTCTGAGTAAAGCGTTGTCGTGCACTCCAAGACTTTTCAAGCAGCCCACGTCTATCGGCCAGGCAATTTAACCGTGCGGGGCGTGAGAGCGCAAATTTGGCCTTTGAGATACATCCTCCCTAATACTAACGTACTTGGTAACATTCATCAGTATTTATTTAGTCACGTATCATGATTAGTCTGTGTAGAGATGACCTAGTCCTTCAATACTCACCGGTTCGCGCTGAGACTTGTTTAGAGGTGCTGTGTTCCACACGAGGTCGTTGCCAGACCGCCTGGGCGGCGACACCCGCAGCACTTGCCCCAAGAAAGGGATGGAAACCAGGACGTATCCGTGTCATAGAGAGTCCAAGTCCGTCTTGTGCCTACAGCCAAAAAATGCATGGGGTCCATGACAGGGTATTGCTTACATCTGATAGTCTTGCGAATGTCAAAGAAGTGTTGCATCCTTCGAATTTCTGCCGCTGATTTAACCTTCCTTTTATCAATATATACCACAACCATCATACTTACTATAACCTTTGCTTCGAAGTTGGCATGTTCGCCGGACGTGCCACACTCCCATTCATGTTCCATCACAACTGCACAGCTTGAGATTCGAATTGGTCCAATGTGTTGGAAGTTGAAGCTTCCGAATTCTGATGACACTGTTTTTCGACTGCTTTAGCCTGATGCCTAGGATGACTGGGCTTAAGATAAACTCGAGATGGTGCAGAAAAGAAGGCGTAAAACGAATTTCACATTTGGCGTTCCTGACAATTTAGAAGACTAATGACCACAGCAAGAAATACCAATCCCAAGCCAGGGTCGCGAACTGAAGCGTCAGTCTTAGCCGAACCCTGCCATCCCTCGCTTGATCCTGAACGTGGAGTGCGACTCATGCTCCAGATCCTGGTAAAATAGGAAGCCCTGAGTATATGGGCGACTCTGACGGTAATGTTTGCGGAATGGTCAATGTATGGGAAGCGATGATTTGGGTAGGAGGAACCACTGCTTTCAGCTGGCCGTTGATTTATTGCTGCGGAAGACATATCCATTCCAGTCGTACATGGTTGTCCCAAAGTCTATGTAGAGCTTTCGAGAGTCGAGGTTATCGAGTCTTGAGAAGTAAGTGATCAATCATTTCGAGAACATATCATTATAATGCCACGCATTTGTAAGCAATCTGGAATAGGAAACGATTCTAATACTATTGTTCTTGAAACTCTGAAGCTCCACGCAGCTACAACAAAGATAGTTTTACTCGAGAAAAAGAAATTTCTAGTAAGCGTTCGGTTTTTTAGGCTGGTTATTCATCAGTCGCGATCGCTGATTGCAAATGAACTCACCGAGAGGAACGATCACATCCACAGACGCCCCCACCACCCTACTATAGATTGCGTGGATCATTTCTACCTTGGCCATCGACCTAACATTATGACTGCTAGACTGCGTCTCAGGGACGGAACCCGACGCCGCAGCAGTTCTGCCTTTCTGGTCGGACGGCGTTCTATCTATATGACCGACAGTAGCGAAATTGGAGAAAGAAAAGTGTAAACAGAAAGTGGGAAGATTCACACGACCGGAAATGTCGACTTGACGGAGGAACGGTAACGGAAGCGACTGCAGGGGGAGGACATTGACTATTGACAAGTGTTCGAGCTTTCATGTGTTCTGTCGGCAGGATGTATGTGCTTGGATGTCGCCACCATGAATTCCAGTATACGGAATTCGTCCGTTAGCATCGCGTCGACCTTGCCCGAGAGCGTCGGGCACGCATCCATCGAGTCGCTTCCTGTGATGTTTGCAATGTCCGATCGTGATTCCTGAATACTATAATCCTATGGTACGTCGTGTACAGATAACGATCATTCTCTATCGTCAGCATTTTAACCCTTCCACCAGTTGTCATATGAGGCGCTGGCGTTGATTCCCTGGACCGACCGAGGATCAGTGAAGGTAACTATAGGATAGAATTTGGACAAACCATTGTAATATAACCAATGAGACCCTGATTTATGACACCTCCAAGAAGATGCATCTTGAATACAGGATTATATTGGCCTTCGGGACCGTGCGAGTCCTCAAAGATGTTCAACGAGTCGCGCCAGTTACGTGTGCGACCGTGTGTATGACGAATAGGGTTCTCAGTGTAAGGATGCATCTAGATGAAAAGGTCAGGACCAATATTCCCGAGGTGAACGGCGGAGGAATACCTTGTCAATCTGAATGTTGAGGTCGTCCTCAAAGAAGAATTGTCCGACGTGCGCTAGGTTGCCACCGTCAAAGGTGCCGTTGGGAAGAACTTCCCATGATGTGAAAACTTTTGTGTGAATATGGGTTGCTCGACCGGTATAGTATCCAGGAAAGATGGCTAAAGAATGGTGCTCAATCGACAGTATTTCCTCATTAGGACAAAAAAGTTTACTCGTGAACTGAGCAACACCATTCTGATCTGTGGGCCATGCGCCACGAAGCCATGCTTCTTCAAACTTGGTCCGAGGGAAAGCGGTAAGCAAGCCGCTGCGCTTGCCGCCGACTTGGGGTTTCTCGTTGGTTAACTCGGGAAGAGGGTCGGGATGGCCGGCGTAGTGTCCAGTAGCATTGGCCTGCCAAATGTCGACAAGGACATTGGGTAAAGGTTTGCAAGTGTTGATATCGATAACACCAATATCGAGCAACTACACAGTGGTCAATTTCACATTTACTGCTAGATGGAGATGCCGGCGTACAGTGAGCAGTCCTATTTGGTATTCAGCAATGTTCTGGCGAATTGGGTGGCCTTGCTTGTGATAATAAGGACCTTCAGTCACGACAGGCGCTATTGCAATCACGATTAGGATATTGAAGCCACTGAGGGAAATATGAACGCGTACTGAGGACACAGGTGTTATTCTCGATCTTCGTCTTTTCAGCTGGAATACACTCAAGATACTTGGAATCTTCACTTCCAATTCTTTCCTGATCGTATGTGCCATCCGCAAAGAGGTCGTCATAACCAGGGAGCTGAGGGTTATGTCCCAGAACTTTCTGGGCCCACGAACGCTTCCGAGCAGCCGTAAACTCCGCTACTGCTGGTGCACACTGTCAAAGACACTTGTTCAGTTCGCGGTTCAGGCGATAGAGGAAACAACTTTCGCACATGATAAGCCGCAGCTTGCAACGCCCTTTGAACCTCAATTTCCTGCTCAGTTTTAGGTTCGTTATGAGCCCATGCAATGGGGGATAGGAGTAACGCGTAGAGTAGGGACCGTCGACAGACCATGATGGGGGATGCGGGGCAGGGGTAAACGCAAGATTGAGCTTTAAATACAGCCCCGATGAGACCATGGCTGCTCCTCAAAGACGGATCCCCGGATATCCCATTTCGCTGATTGGCTCGGAGAGTGAATATTGCTCGGGCGCCTTATTTTCCTTTACTTGTCCGGGCCAGATCCGGTCTTGAAACACTTGGTGTACGATGGAAGCGGCCCAATCTCTGTTTTCCATGAATACTACTGTCTCTGCCTCGAAACCTTTGCACATCCTGTCTGGATCTTTTCGTTCGGTCTCGCTCTTCCTACTGGCGTTTTCTCCGCTCCAGAGGACCCTGGATTTAGTTCAAACGATTGACGCGTTCGGACCGCATCAGTACCTTGCCTTGAACGCGAAGAAAGACAGAGCTTATGCGACAAGTTGGGCTCTACCTCCGACACTCACCAGTTGGGAAATAGATTGCAATGACGAGGGAAACACTTGGAAGGTTTCTCACGTCAATAGCGTGCCCATCAGTGCGTGGAATGCTACCAATCACCCGCCAGTTCCAGTGTTGAGACTGCTTAACAGCTGCAACGTCCTCCTATATCATTCTGCCACCTCCGTATTCTCATATATACTCTGCAGGGGGTCCAACGGGTGAAGTTCACGCTGTTGATTCCTCCACCGGTGGTTTTGGAGAAAAACTTCAGCAAATACTTTTCATACCTGAAGACAAGCTCGAGGAAGCAGACAAAACACGAGCCGCACTTGTTGGTATCTCTCAATTTCAAACATCGCCCTCGCTCACCGCTAATGTCTAGCGTTACGGCTCGCATGCCGTCGAGTTCTCCACCCCACTTGGCCTTGCTTTCATTCCCGTCCTCGGAACCGACAGCATAGAAGTGTATAAGCGGGACAAAGAGACTGGTCTTCTCACATACATATATTCATCCAAATCACCTCGTGGACCTTCAGCACACGACGGTCCAAGACATGTGAAGATACATCCCAATGGCAGAATCCTTTATTGCGTCACCGAACACAGTAAGTACAGCGAGTACTACAATTTTTGATATCTGACGCACCCAATACAGCAAACTACTTGGACTCCTACTTGATCACGCCCACGTCTCTCGAATATATTGCCTCTCAGCCTATCGTCCCAGAATCTTTACTCCCGGAGAGTTCTCGTTTCCGGGGAGACACCCTTCTCCTTACGCCCTCTACACCCTCGCATCCCAAACCGAACACCATCTTCACAACAACTCGGGGATCAGGAGATTCTGACAAAGGCTGGATCAGCGTTTTTAGGCTCGATGATGACGGTAAATTCGTTTCAGATACCGTTGAACGATACGAGACACCTACTTCGGGCGGTAAAGCACATGCAATTGATTTGTATCCCAAGTCATTTGTAGGTGCCGAATCCGATCATGAAGGGTTGTGGATTTTGCTTACGGATGACTCTGACCACGCCGCTTCGATTGAAGGCGGTGGTGGCGTGCGTGTCCTTGAATGGGATGGATGGGGTACAGGAGGCATCAAGGAGGTCGTTGGTTGGCCAGCACCAGGCAGCTCAACCGAGGATTTCACCAAGGAGAGAATGCAAGGAGGAAGCCATGCATTGTGGCTGGACTGAGAACAACGCGTATAGCACACATGTATCATGATTCTCCACAGCTTCAGTAGAAAGCACCAGCAGCGATGGTTGATCAGTCCACCGAAAGTTAGAATTGAGTCTGGGTTCCCTTGAAAGAGCTATATTTGATGGAATAGAGTATGAAACCGAAGGTGTGTGGTCTCATCTACAAGAATCAGGTGCCTACTCACGGTTACGCGGTAAAATCTCAAATAAATCTGATGCAACAAAGACCGCGCACGTCACCTGGTTGATTATAAGAATAGCGTGTCCAAAATCTCTTGCCCGTTTAACAAACCATGGCAGTAACAGCTGGCATGCGAATGCTGCTTGCACTCCTCTTCCTTCTGGCTGGGCCTCCCGTCATAACCTTCATCGCCAAGCGGCTGCTAGATTACCTTGGGATCTTTCTTCCGAAATGGATATACATGGTAACAGCAATCTTCGGTCTTCCAGCTTATGCTGCCCTGTATCTGATTCTCAGGGAAATGAAACAAAGACGCGAAGCAGCCTCGATGGGTGCTCGCTTTGCACCTAGGATCAAGGGTAAATGGCCTGGCAACCTCGACGTTATGGCTCGAGTCATACGAAAGTTCATGAATGGATACCCAGGTTTGTATCTCCCTGGACATGAACATATTGCACTCAACTTTTATCGTGTTCAGGTGAAGAACAGGTGGAACTGATGAAGAAATACGGATATTTTTTCAACGCACATGTTCTACACGATGACGTTATATTCACCACCACACCTGAACATATACAGCAGATTCTGGCTACAGATTTCAAAAACTATGAAAAAGGTATGGCCACTGCTCTTGTCTAAACGTTTGTGATACACCATGCTTCCTCATTCTAGGCACCCGATTTCGCAAAGACATGGGCGCTGTTCTCGGGGTAGGCGTCTTCAATGCTGACGGTGAGTCCACATCTACTGATTCGAACGATAAAGGCCGACCGTTGGTTTGCTATTTCAGGCGACATGTGGAAGTGAATGGTTTCGGCTTCCTGTACCGACTCGGCCCGCACTTATCCCTTGCTCAGATTCCATCGTCAAATGACCCGCCCATTTTTCACTAGAGACAGAGTCACTCATTTTGATATTTTTGATCGACATGCAGAGTCTGCGTTGACTCAAATGAAACGCCGTCTACGCACGGGTTATCCGATCGATTTTCAGGTCAGTCTGCGCTTGTCCTGACTTCTGAAAGCGTTTACGATTACCATGAATAGGACCTTATGGGGAGATTTACTCTGGATTCCGCTACGGAATTTCTTTTCGGGTCCTGTGTTCACTCTTTATCTGCCAATCCTCCTTATCCTTACTATGCCCCGGCGGAAACTGCGGCTCAAATTGAAACACCAGAAGCTCAGCGTGCACAGGAGTTTGCAAAGGCTTTTCTGGAGGCTCAAGAAGTCGTTGGCCAGCGCGTCTGGATTGGACCTCTGTGGCCTCTATTATCTGAATTTTGGGGAGACAAGACTATTGCACCAATGAAGATTGTCAACTCATTTATAGAGCCCATCATCGCGACAGCTCTCGAGAGAAAAAAGGCTTCGGCAAGGTTACCTAAAGACGAAAAGGACGAAATCGATGACGACCAGACTTTGTTAGATCATTTAGTCGATTTAACGGATGGTAAGGTTATATCACTTATTGTTACAAGCTATATTCACGATGTCGATAGATCCTACCATGCTTCGCGATGAAATGTGAGTAAAGAGACTGGTCGTCCGTATTTTCTGTCTCATCGACTATCATAGCCTCAACATCATGATAGCTGGTCGTGATACGACTGCATCGACACTCACATTCATCACCTACTTCTTAGCTACGTACCCTGACGTTGCTACTCGCCTCCGGAACGAGGTTCTTGCCACGGTCGGTCCAAGCCAACGACCTACATATGACAACATCAGAGAAATGAAGTATCTCAGGGCGGTCATAAACGGTATGCCGATCATTCATGTTTCCTACTGTGACTAAGTAGTGCTCTGAAGAAACCCTGCGACTGTATCCTGTCGTGTGAGTGCTTCAGTTTCTTCCCCAACTCAGTCTGTTTGACGACTTGACCAGACCTTTCAATGTTCGGTATGAATACGCTTGGTGTTTCCGTCTGCAAGCCTGATCCCATTCTTGGGAAGTCAATGCGTGAATTCCACGACTTGGCCCTCTCTAGATCCAACGGAAAAACCAGTATACATTCCTGCTGGTGCAAAGTAGGCTTAATTTCTAATCCCACTCCTTTGTGCGCTGACGTCGCTGCTCGGCAGGCTCCCATATTCCGTGTTCTTGATGCACAGGCGTAAGGACCTATGGGGTCCTGACGGTACGAAGCACGCTTTCCTGAGAAATAATGAAGATCGCTGATTTTAAAGCTAGCTGAGGAGTTCGATCCGGACCGTTTTCTCGACGAACGTCTCAAGAAATATCTCACTTCTCGACCTTTCATCTTTCTCCCTTTCAATGCAGGCCCAAGGATATGCCTGGGACAACAGGTTTGTCCGTATGTCTTGTAACATCAGTCTGATAAACTCAATTCTTCTCAGTTCGCGTATAACGAGATGTCGTTCATGCTCATACGCCTAATGCAGAACTTTGAAGAGTTCAAATTTGAACCAAGCGCTGCCCCTCCAGAGTATCACACTCCACCAGAGTGGAAGAACGCATCCGGTCGACAAGCAGTTGATAAATTCCTGCCGAAACTGACTTTAACCATGTACAGCGGGGTGAGTGATATTTATTTTCACAGGCAGTTGTAGGTATAACTTACTCCTCCGTCAAGGGGGGACTCTGGATTCGTGCAAAGGAGGTCGAGGACCGTAATGTTTAGTAGCATAAGGATTGAAAATTTTACATTTGCACCTTCAAGGTGCAGAGCTGTTTGCAATCATCTCTCATCGTCATTGTATAGCGAGCTAAAAGTAACAATGTCGGTGCCACCAATGTGTTGAGCCCGTCTAGAACGAACCATCATTTGAAATCAACTTAGCTTTATTAGAATAAGTGGAAAGGCCCGGAGGACATACCAGGGTGGATCTGAGGTTCAGCCAAAAGTCCGATTAGACCAAGTCCACAAGCCAGGAATTGGACATTGAAACAATCCCTGCCGCGTCACGGTATTGTGCATGAACAATGGAGGTGAAATAAATTGGCACTTCAAATTTCTATCTTCTCTAATTTACAAGGATCGATGGTGGGTGCAACAGGAAGAACGCTAGGACAATCAGGCGTTTAAATCCGAGTATGTCTTGCACGGCGGTTTCGAGAATGCAACCGTCCCAGCAGAAAGTCCCAGGAAAAAAGTATGGTCACACACCTCAACGCCTCCAGTGCACTCTGCAGCGCAGGTGCAGAATCCTTTTGTATGCTTTCCACAACACTAATCGCCACATTAAATGAGTCGTTGAAGAGACGCATGAGGATATCTTTATTCTGCTTTGCATCCTAGAGAGCCTATCAGCCAGTGGAACATAGATGAAAGCGGGCCTGAATTGAGGTATCGCGACCAAGCGAGGCATTTGAAGTGTCTCTGCTACAGTTTTCAGCATTCTCAGGGTTCCTGTGGCCGTTTCAATAAAGACTTGGCGTCGAGAATTTCAAGGATAGTTGTAGTTCGAGTGAGAGCATGTTGATGACCGGTCATAGGGGGATGAGAGCTGCAAAGCAGGTTGTTGAAACTTCCGCACGACCCCAAAAACGGCTGAAAGCAAGAAGGTTTTCTCTTTTCTTCATTTTTTGAACAACCGTACTGGGGAGGATTGAGAGGATTGACGATTGTGCAAAATTATCTGTTGCAGTGATGTGAACCTCCTTCCTGATAAGGCATTGCAATTTTTTTGCCGCGACTGTGTCAGAGTCGCAAGTTACACCGAGCTCGATTACGACTTTGTACGCATTTGGAGGTGGCAGCGCTGTATACGGCGTCAACTACTGGGTTCTCATGCTAATCCCGAGTCCTTTCGGCAATTCAATCCATTCCCGCGACGGCAAGTTGTGAGAGGTGCCAGTCCACGCTCCAACCGCCAGAAGATTCCATTTACACCACGCTTGGCATATCCTCCGACTCTGAAATAAAACTATTCTGTCGGTCGAAAGACTGCAGACATCTATCTGGGTTCGGCTTTGGGGCATTTTCTGTAGGGAAAGGTTGCTGGATGGGTCTTTGGCAAGGTTCTTCCGACTGGAGGCATCTATTTGTGATTAAGAGACAAGAGGTATTTACATGATATATCGTAGTGGTCATCACTATAATCCATCCATTATTCATCCATCCGTACTAGTATGGGTTAGCTGCAGCTTCCAACTGGTTGACCTCCAATCCCATCGGGATCTGGAAGGGACTATCCGGAGTGCGTATGCTGAGAATATTTTGTCCCATGTTGTTTCTGATATTATCCCACTTGCTGTTAGGATAGCTGTACGAGTGCCGACCAATCAGTTCACCGCTAGACGCTAGAAGGTTTCGACCAATACGCGTACCTGATATGATTTTGCGTTTGATCAAGGGGACCGAGAACCGAGACAGCAGTGGCAACTAGATTATCGGCACCTTTCTTGTCAGAAGAGAGCTATATATCGTTAACCAGATCGTCAGCACCTCAATGTACTCAACGCAGTAGCTGGACCATACCTCCCAGAACATAGTACCTGCCAGTCCATTCGCGTTGACATATTGCGTCTTGGCCTCGACAATGTTGGGTGTATCGTATGTCACCAATTCCTTCTTCGCCGAGTCGTACGAGTAGCTGGTTACGTCTGTCATGTTTTCGTAGACTGAGGCCCCAGCGACTAACATGCGAAGTGAATGAGCTCTGGTAAAATATACAGAGACGAGGGTGAATGGCGCACGAGGAAGAACATTGTATGAGTAGATACCAGCTTCCCAAGTGCCCGGGCCAATTCCAGAATAGGGCTCTCCAATACCGTCGGTATTCTCAAAGGCTCGGCCATACAGGGGCATGCCTGCAGTAATATATTCCATGATGTCAGTGAAATGTTAGATGAAGAGGAGAACGCACCCATAGTGATTTTACTAGCATCCGCACCAGAAGCGACGTAGTACTTGATTGCCTTGTCTGTATTTGTGTTCGTGCGTTCACCGCCATAAAGGTTAGCCTGGTTATCAGCATATGTGAGCCACAAGCCGGCGTAATCGTATGCCTATAGGAAAAGCAAGCGTAAGGATTCCACCGTTGACATTCATGGAGTACGCGTACCATGAGATTCCAATGATCGAGTGCGGCGTTCATCTGGGGGATAACGAGGTTCACGTAACGCTTATATCCAGCTGCAACAGCCGCTGAGATTTGGTAGGGAACAGTATCGCCCTTGCGTTGGGCGAGATCGTTCAGCGCGGCTCTGAGAGAAGTAAGCAAGTCGGCGAAACCTTGGCCTTCTTGAGCGGTCTCCGGGTATTCATAATCGATGTCACTATAGAAGAAAGTTAACAAGACCGAAGGGACGGAGAAGAAAAGTGTTATGGTACGCACACTCCATCAAAGCCATAATCCTCAATCAGTTGAATAGCAGTCTGGACAAATTTGTCTCGGCTGGTTGGTGATGTGACAAACTTGAAGTGACCTGTAATGCTTTTGAGCAAAAAGCGGGAAAGAGCAATCATGATGCATGATCCAACGCACCTGCTTGGGAGTACGTCCAGCCGCCAACAGAGAGCATGACTTTCAAGTTGCGGTTTGCCATCTTGAGAAGGTATAGTTGCTTCAGGCATCCATACAGGTTGGTTCGCTCATCATTCCACGAGTCGCCAGGATAATGTTTCTGGAATGGACATCGGGCTCGAGCTCTTCATGACTTGGTTTCTACGTACCTGTTCATCGGCCCAGGAGTCCGTGAGTTTGATTTCACCTGTCTCTGCGCTGACATCGGCAAACGAGTATAGGATGTCTAAATAAAATTGAGTCGTATTTAGGGATTCAGGCCATCGATGGAACGCACGCGTCAGCTTGGTCGGGTCAATATCGCTGGGTTCTGTAGATCAAAGGTCAAGGTAAGCAATAGCCAAATCGTCTTAGTTATGCACAAAAAAACCCACGAAAATTCCGAGCATAGATCCCCCAGTTCGTGAAATAAGCCATCTGAACCTTTCCTGCAGCATCTTTTTCGATGACATGAACCTCTGGATTCGCTTCAACATCAAGAATATTGGGTGCAGTCATATAGCCCTCCGGCCTATTCATTACTTGGGCTGCATGGAGATGGACGAGGGAGACGACGGAGAGAAGGGAGAGAATACGAGAGAAGCTGAGGACCATCTTGGTTCAATGACCCCCACGAAAAGTTGATGATTTCAGCCTTGGACTTTGCGGTAAAATGCGAACCTCTCACCTGCGTCATCTAGGCTGGCCTACCTGAGACATTGAAAAAGAATGGGTCCTAGTGAATTTGATGTCACTGAGTTTGGATTCCCATCTATCATTGTGTAAAACGTAAGGAATGACTTGTATTTCTGGCTTCCTACACGGGTATGACAGGCAAGACAAACTAGACGGGATTCCCATAATGGACGGCTGCTGCCATGAATGTGTGTTTTGCGCTCATCGGTCATGAAGAGAGGAAGAGAGGAAGAGGAATAAAATTGCCGGCTCGCGCGACAAAATATTCTTTGAGGAAATACAAGTATAGTTTCTACTCCTCATCTTCCTGGCCATTACCATCGCTCCCGCCTTCATCCTCTTCCCCTGCATCCGAGTCTACACTCTTCTTATCTTTCCCTTCTTCCTCGTCGTCACTGAACTGTTCCAGACTGATTGCAAAGGTCATGTCCTTTAGCCTTTGATACCCAGCATTGTCTGGGTCATCCCAGTCATCGTATTCGCCATTAGACACCTTCCGGACGTTTCGTTTGATACGCTCCGTGCGTATGGTTTTCTTCGAATTGTGAAAACCTCCAGCAAAGGCGTTCACTGCCCATTCGATGGATGCCATCATGTCAAGTTCACCACTTGCCATTTTTTCACGCATCTCGTCTGCCTTTTGTTTGGATTCTTCAACCTAAATTTTCTGGTCAGAACTAAACAAATCATCAGTCGAGAGAGAACTCACAAAAGTCTTCAGCCGCTTAACGTGCTCCTTCTCTTCTCTAAACAACTCTGAATACATCCCTATCCAATTCAGCCTAAGCTCGAGTTTATCCCAGTCGGGCTCAAAATCTGGTATCATCGTGTCATTCGCGGTACGACGAATCTGAATGACAATTTTGGGTGTATGAACAGGGTTTCCCAACATTTTGAGCCGCTTAGCCAAGATGGGCTTGACCTCGTCGCGACACCCGTCTTCAATCCGAAAGATGGCACGCGTTCGGTCGCTCGGATTGATGTGAGAGAACTGGAATTCGGTGTTGAGACTGAGTTTGCCAAACTTTTCAGAGTAGTCCCAGCCTATAGAAAGTCCAATCAGAGCAACGAAAACGAGACTTTAATCTACGAACCTCCATCCATCTTTAAAAAGGTCTTGTTCAAGTGCTTTATAATGAAAACACGCTCAACGGCGTTTTTGAAATCTCTGGATACTTCCCGACATGTAGTCCATAGGAAAAGTAAATCTCTGTCCTTGACACCGACAAACAAGAGAACGTTGAAGAAGATATCGGGTGGAAATAGCCCAGCGATTTTTGAGTGGGTGGTCATGATCATGGAAAGAGAAGGTATCCCAGAGGTATCCCCAGAATTTGATTTAACTAGCACCCAAGTAAGGGTCCAGAGTCTCTGAAAAATATTATGCCCCAACTGGTAAGGATCAAGGATCAAGGGGAACGGTGAACGCGCTAGCTACGCGCTTACCGCGCTTGCCCCTGCAATCACTGCTACCACGTGCAATGTAACGAACGCCCCTTTCCACCCAACATCACTGTAAGTGTCCACTTGCAAGTGTGCCAACTCGACGATTTGAATGATTGGTATTACAGGGATATAATAAAAAGGTCGTAAACCTCAGTATGAGTGGCCCACCACTACCTGCTTACGCCCCCGTCTACTACGATGAAACCCATCATGGAAAGTGGTACATGCAACCGCAAGTAATGAGCATGGGCAATTCTGCAAACCTCATGGGCTACCTCCTTCACCACTCTACCGATACCGATGGGAGCTTTGCCATTTGTGCGGCCGGAGGGAATTGTACATTGGTTAGCAAGGTGTGAAAACACAATGATCTTCCAGGGACATGTCTGAAGAACATTTACAGAGGCTGTACGAATCTATCCCTTCCGAACATCGTCCTCCTCTCGACACTACAGACGGCGGTCTGGCTGTATCTTTCATGACGGGTGGCTCACAAAAGTCTATCGGGAGTACCATCATGCCCATCGTTTTAACCGACGCAAATACCAACCAGAAATTCTGCATCAAGTTGTACGCTCTCGTGATGGAGAATCTATTGATGGGTATGTTCGTTGGGAAGGAAGGTATCAAGTTTATCAAAGGAGAGATGTGGGGTGGTGGTAGGGTAACGTACGACATGGACTTTGGGAATGGCAAGACAGCAACGATAGTATACAACTGGAGATAAGAATGACGGTGTATAATCACGAGGATTTGTTACACTTTTCCAATGCGTTACATATATACCAAGTTTTTATTGCCACGCCATGGATTCACCTAAGAGGCGTTACAGGCAGCAAAGAGATCTGCAGGTGAACCGGTCATCGAATCGATATCTACATATTGACGAACAAGTTGAGTACCGCCACCCAGGGTAACAGAAGATAATCCTGACTCACAGTCAAACATATCCTCCACAGCTATCATATCCAACGTACCCAATGGCGTCGAAGTCACCATCGGCTGACCGCCCCAAAGCACCCTGAGGAAATATCCAGCATCCTGCTTATTGTACAATTCAAACACGACTTCAGATCCCCTGTAGCGAAGTCGCAGTCAGCACGAGAGCAAATTATCACAAATAGGAAATAGGAAGGACCGTACATTCCGGGCCAAACCATCTTATCAATCTGCAAAAATCCCATCAACGACGCCATTGACCCATCATGCCCAATCTACAGTTCAAATTTTGAGTGACTTGCATTTGAAGGACAAAAACCACTGACATTGTGATAATACTTCACCCCACTCTTGCCATCCACTTTATCCTGCAACCTACCCTTCAACTCTCCGAACCAAGCACCAAAATGCAGTGCAGAATACACAGTCGAGTCTGGTGCATCACGGAAGTAATACGAATACTCGTAATTACCTAGCCGATAGACGGTATTCGCTTCTTCTTGTGTAACGCATAGCGAGGTATCGTTGACACTGCATGGGAGAGGCTTGGAGTGACACTGCTTGGCGCTGAGGTTGTCGTAATAACTGATACAGAGTCAATCGATCGGTGAAAGGGATGATGGAAAAAAAAGCTTACTGGTCGAAACTCGTATGCCAACCCGCGGAATCATCACGCGCTATACCGGATACGCTGTCCAGCTTATCATATAACGCGCTCCCGGCATCCAAGTGAGCCGTCCAATTGGCGTTACCTTCGGTTTCAAAGTATCAGCTATTTGGTTCAACAGACAGATAGAGCGAGGAAACTCACTACCAGTATACGCCGACCGAATAGCATCTGCTTTCGAGCACCTGTACTGGGGTTCTAGCGAGTCGATACCGGTGGGTTGGATGATCACTTGAACGGGTTTGTCCTTGGATGTGTTGGGAAAAAGGCCTTTTCCGAGGCCAGCAGCGACTTGGGAGGTGATGACATTGTTCGTGACGCCTGTTGCGAGGTGAGGCGGCGAGTCACATTGATTGAGTGGAGTAACATACGAATAGTTGCGACGGAAGGGTCAAAGTGATCCTTGAGGCCGAGAAGGGGAGCGTAGACTTCGCGAAGATCCTGATCTTGCCATAAGCGAGTATGCGAGTGAAAGAAAACCATAACTGACTGAACCATGAACATGTGAATCTTCCAACGCCTCTGGCGTGAGTTGAGGGAATATACAGCTTTGATCTACGGGTCAGCCAAAACGACACTGAACTATCAAAAACGCAAACACACTTGGACCCAACGAATCCAGGACCGACAGATTTTGACCATGGGTTACTCTGATCTCTGAACGAGTTCCACTGAATCTGCACAACGCTGGCCGATAAACCGCTTGGTCTACGAAAACATTTATGGGCACGGAACGATCATGAAAAGACAGCGAACACGCACCCTTTGCCACCATGAATCTGCCCTGCATTCGTACAATCCCAAGGGATATCTTCCTTGAAAAACGTATTCGAGGCGTACGGGGTTCTTTTATGATGTCTCTGGATGACCTCGACATATTCAAGTGTGAATTCTTTTGATGGTCTCCTGCAAGCCCGGTTTCGAATTTATCCTTAAAAGAGTGGTGAAAATGGACTCACTTGTACTCCCTCTTCCTCACATGAGGCATGTTACACCAATTGTATATCCCATAAATATCATCTGGCGTCGCCGACGAGTTGAATATTCCTGGTGCACCAGTTCCATTAATAACAGAAGCTAGATTATTGATGTCGCTGGCTGAGGGAGGATAGTGGACTGGTGAAGAGGCTGCGAGAGAAACCGCTGAACAAAGGACGGCAACACCAGCAAGCGAGATCATGACCGAGCTATGACAAGATAATAGACGGTGAGAAATCCATCGTATATATAACCTGGAAGCGAAGGCCAGACAAGTGAGCCATATGAACGCTTTTCGAACGTTTGCGGTGGTAGAACGTGGTTCGCGTCAAGATACCCGCGGACGGTGAGGCCTTGAAGCCTTGCCGTGTTATGAAATTCGGGGTATTTAATATGTAATGCCATTGCAAGGTGGTATTCTCAAGGTATTCTACAAGATACTCTACCCTAGATACCTGAGCAGTCTTCCAAAAGTCTTCGATGACTTTGCATTGCCAGCCGAGCGAACTCGTTCAAATCATACCCCTTTCCACTACCATCTGGTCCGCTGTCGAAGATTTCCATGCTAAAATGCCCTCTAAAGCCTGTTTTTAAAACAGCCTTGGTCATATCAACGACAGGGAGATATCCACCATCATAAGGCCTTGGTCGGAAATCATGGCTCCATCTCCCTCTCGGCTTCAACCCACTTTCATCCACTTCCCTACTCAACGGGGTCATTGGCTTGTACGCGTCCGAGATCTGCAGAAAGTATATTTTATCCTTTGGTACTGTCGTACTAAGCTGCTCCAAGCTCCGTTTGAACTCTTCTTCCAATGTCTCCCTTGGAACATCCTCGATAAGCCCCGAATGAGTCGTAGGATCCGCCCATTCGCTGCCAGCAATTTGGAAAGTGTCCAGGCAGAGACCAACATTCGGGAGGTTGACTTTCTGGACAATATGCCAGACGTGTTTCCAACTGGGCGCATGAGTAGACCAACACCAATTTTCATATGCGAGATAAAACTTGTGTTCCGCGAGCAAGGCTGCTAATTCTGTAAGGTCGTGCGCGATGTAATCTGACACAGTGACGATATCTGGTGAGTCTGAGGAACCGACCTATAAATCCACTCAATATCAGCAGCGTGAATCTGGCACGCGAGCGGCTCACCTGAAGCATATCTGTTCCGAGAGCTTTCATAATACGTATCCAGCCTCTAGCTCTTTTGAAAGCCTTTTTACGCTTCTCGCTCCCTTGAGGCCACCCCTCAAAATTGGCGAATGGCTGCAAGACAAGTATACGAAGTCCCTTCTCCTTGCATATGATGGCGATGAGTTCCCCGGCAATACACAGCGCATCGTAATCGTCTTCGGGCACCTCTCGCTGCAAATGTTGGCTCGCGAACGAGATGAGATCTGGGAAAGAAAGCTCGATCGAAGAGAAACCGGCAGAAGCGATGGCATCAAGTTTACGCTGTAGAGTGTGCTCTGGACCATTGCCGATTGAACAAGTGGCATAACAGGTCGGGATGCGTAAGAGTGACATTCTGATAGGAATTTTGAATAGGATTGCGACCGAGAGGGTTATGAGGGTCTGAGCTAGATAGATGATGTTACGAGTGACGTTGAGTGGTAACAAATGAGGATTCAGTGAATATGACATTCATGACAGGCACGCAATTTGAACATATAAACCAGGTTCCTCGAGGTACCTCAACCGGAAATCTGTGATAGTCTATACTTAGCCCTGTCAAATCTGTTCACGACTCATCAATGGTACCCTCGTCAAATCCGGGTTCTCCGCGAAAGTGATATCGTTGAATAGCAAGGACTCACTCAAGGGCAGGTCCATCACAGTTTGTCGAGTGAATTTGGGATTTCGAGCTAATCAGGATGGAGATTCGGGTAACGCCGATGGAAGACATGGTGGAGGTGGAGAAGATTGAGGTGTGACCAACGCGTGACGCACGCGTAGACGAGATATGACGTCAGGCGTTCTATTTCCTGAGTACGGTACTGCGATGGTGAATAGGCCTCTCGTGCTGAAAGACTCATCGTATATCTTCAGAACGCACTAAGAAATGACGGTTCTGAAATGATCTCCAGAGATTTCCAGGTTTTGGATCAGGGGATGCGGCTACCCGTCGTCAATTGCAGACACAACAACTTGAAGTCACTGCAACAATCGACACATATTTCAGGCTCTCAAGAACGCTCGAGTGTTCAATAATTCCTTTCTCGAGGCAAGATATTGACATCAAGTCCTCCAAACTCCGGATCTTATTCACCCCGACTCCACGGAACAACTCTTTTCCTTTATCGCACATAGGAAGAAATCCCCTCCGCACTGGAAACCATTTCAGCAGAATGAGGGTATTGGGCAACAGATACTCACTTTTGATATCACCATGGCGAGTACAACTCTAAAGTTTGCTATAGCTTCACTTTCACTCGGATCCAACCTTCACCATGACCTCCCAACCAAGATTCGTGTGGCGTCCAAGCTAGGATACGCAGGCATCGAGATATTCATGCCTGATTTTGAGGCGTTTGTCGAGGAAGTTCGACAGGGCTCACACAGAGACCTGTTTGATTCCACTTCAGACATAGCTTCGTCACCAATAGACCAACTTGAATACCTCTGCGCCGAGATCATCCATACCCTCTGCTCCACACACGACCTCCGAATACCTCTCATACAACCTCTCCGCAACTTTGAGAATTTCAGTACGGAGCAAGACCTCTTCAGCGCTCTCAGAGGTGCCGAGAGGTGGTTTAGGCTCATGCAACCGATGCACTGCGATCTGGTATTGGTGTGTTCGAACTATGTCCCGCCACCATATCCCATTATGGAGACGTACACGCTCGAGATGTATTTGGATGCCCAGGTAGAGGCATTTCGTAAACTGGGAGAGCTAGCAGAGAGATATGGTGTGAAGGTTGGGTACGAGCCTCTGGCGTGGGGTACTGTGGTGGATAATTGGGAACAGATATGGGAGGTGGTGAAAAGGGTGAATAGACCGAACGTTGGAGTGATATTAGACTCCTTTAATATACTGTACGTCCTCTTTGTTATCCCAATAAAGCAGAATTTAACTGATTGTTTGCGGGAAGAGGAAACCAATACGCTGATCCACTTGAACCTTCGTGTATCCGCCGGGGTCAGACCCTCAATGACATGTTGCGGAGTTTAGAAAAGATGTCGCGTACGATTCCAGGAGAAAGGATATTCTTCTATCAAATTGCGGATGCTATTCGCCCGAACGAGATTTGTGGGGATTCGCAGGAGATGCCGAGGCGAATGAAGTGGAGTCGAGCGTGCAGAGTGTTTCCGTGCGAGTCGCCTGTTGCTTCATCTTCAACGTCCATCCATGACCATACCAATCCACCATCAGGATACCTCGGTTTCCTTCCTGTCGTGCAAATGACCTCGTTGATACACCATACAATGGAGTACCGCGGCTGGTGGAGCCTCGAAGTCTTCAATACGAGCTTGCAAGATTCCGACGAAGGATGTACGTGGAGACACGGGAGAAGAGGAGTCGATGGGCTACTAAAGTTATGGGAAGAGGTCCAGCTGGTGAAGCAGACTGACGATGATCTGGACGTGACATGTTCCGTGGATGTCGATGAGGTTGTTTCCGAAGATTCGACCCCTTCAACGCCACAGCTTTCACCTAGTGGGAGTGATATTGAAGAGGCAGAGGATAGCTCGAAAAGTTCGGTGAGTCTGGCTGAGAATAATATCGAGGATTGGAGATTCAACAGCGTAAAGATTGTGGATTGAGGACGACCTTATATACCAGGAATTTGTACGAATATCATTCCAAATGACCGTTCAGAAAGAAGTTCGCGTGGGAGTCTCGCGAGGGCTTGCCCGTCGCGCAGACTTATTCTCTTCTCTACCACCATGCCTCGAGCTTATATGTCATCCTCCACGTTCTACAGTAGTATTTTCCAGCATTTACGATCCTGAGCCGAACGTAATTTCTCTATAAACAAACGTGTTTCGAATGCACTAGGTACGAGCAGAACTAACGTGTTTATTACCCTCCCAGTGAATATGATCACCTCGACGACCATGTTTTCAATTGGTCGATGCACAGCTCTCGTATGGGACTACTGATAATGGTCGAGTGACGACCAGATTAACGATTGCCACAAAGATGGAAATGATAGTGGACAGTGAGTGATGGTTTGCTGTATTGATATGCTGAAGGCGAACGGCACAAATGCCTTGTTTAAATACCCAGATGCGTGTTCGCTGTCTACTCTGCTGGTGCCAGGCTAATTCTGTGATGAATGGCAGACGGCAAGGTGCTTAAAGTTATCAGAACATCTCTCCAACGCGCGTGGTCTGTCCCTGTATGCTAATCTGACCGAAAGATGAAGTCTCGGTAATTGGTCTATTTCTTGCTCTCGACAATGTGGCTCTGTGCAAACTTAAGAGGCAGTTTTTCGTCAAAAGCAAAATTTGGGCCTTGCCGCGCAACAGTCTCAGTCTCAGCTTCTGTTACCGTGTTCACCACGGACGTCTGAATCATGACTTGGTTGGACAGCATCATTCAAATAAATATCACCCAGCGACTAGGAACGAGAACCTGTATCAATTCTTTAAATCAACAATGATGGGTTTACCTCCCCATGCCAAAGCCCCATTGACCTCCACGGTACCACTCTCCATCACCGCTGCTCCATGACCTTCGTGTATGTGTCCAAAGACGTGTAGTTTGAGGTTTTTTAGTTTTCCCGAGTCCAGGGTATTTCTAAGAACATGACATCCTGCGTGTCTACCTTTGCGCGTGATATCCAGGATGCAGTGCGGAGGTGTGTGCGTTAAGAGGATTTCAGTGTTTTCGGGTATCTTCTTGTATATTGCTAGAATTTTTCAGATTTCGTTAGGAGATGGCAGAAGATGACGTACCCTTCGCTTCGCCGTCAGTCACGTACTGAAAGGCACCTAGGGCATATCGGGGTGTGGCCTGCGGGGCGTCAGTCATTCCCTTGGAGTGACATGGGGTTGACGTACCGGCGACCCATAAACCTTCCAGCATTTTCCTTCCGTGGTAGTGAATTCGTACATTCCATGTTCCAGATAATGAACACCCTTCGCAGTAACTTCCGCCCTGGTGATCATCCGCTTCGCTTCTTCGTACTCCATTTCTTCGGCAGATTTCTGCTTCGAGCCAGGTGAGGTGTGGCTTTTACACCGTTCGGCATCCAAGCATAACTATAACAGAGGTTACCAGTAAGATATTGCCCTAACGGGGTGCTAGGACGACTTACATCATGATTCCCTGCTATTAATCTAAACCGACACAGTTAAGCCCAATCGAGTAGAAGACCATCATACAGAGCACTTACACTTTTGCTTGGAACCCTTCTAAGCTAGCAATCCAATTGACTGTCTTCTCTAGCTGGTCCGCCTGGCCCCAACTACTCAAATCTCCCGCATGCAATAGCACATCCCCTCGTGGAATTGGGTAACATTCTGAATGTGTATCGGATATACAAACGAATCTCGTCCATCCTTCCCCGGGATGCGAAGGTCCGTCTATCATGAATGGTGCTGGTTCCTCCTTCCCGTAGATATGCAGCTGCTCAAAATCCTCGATATTCCTCCTGAATCGCCGGGGTTTCGGTTCGTATCCTTCATAGTCGATGTAGATTCGTGCCGTAGGTGTTTGAAGAGGCTCTTGCTGTGATTCTGACATCGCAGTCGTAGTTTGTGTCAACTTGGGTACTTTGCATGGCTGTGAGCATGGTGATAGAGTAAATAATAGATGATTCGAGCCAGAACTTAGCGCCGATGGACAATTCGGAATTAGAGCATATTCGCCCGGCGGCCGGAAGGTTCTTCGGCAATTGCCATGTAATGTCACTCGTCACGACTAAAGTACTCATGTATCACGCTATGCAGAAAACTTCCTCCCAAGCACCTCAGAGAACAGGTCGTCGTTTGAAAGGCTTCCGTGAATAAAACGAAAATAAGTGAATTGTCTATACGCTGAGGTGTACAGTAGAAGCGGTTACAAAGGTGAAGTAACATGTCACAGATTTGCTAGCCGAGCAGATTCTCAATTCCCTCCTGAGGGCACAGGAAATGTTAATGAGGAATGCGGGCCATGCGGTCCAGCTTGCGTGATGTTACTGTCACACGTCAAGCCAAATACTCTTGTTCCTCTACTTTCTGCCTCTTTGAGCTCATTGTTTCCCTCTTTCTTTCCTTCCGCCACTTTCGTCTATTCAGTAAGTGCACTCAAATCTATTAGCATCAATTTTTACAGGATCACCTTTATTATTTCGAGGTGAGGTAACCTGTGACAGACCGGCCTCTGCCGAATCTGTGACCCGTGACTGCTGAAAATAATCGAATAATCTACGATGTGAATGCACCTAGGCCATCATCTCCAAATTGACACAAATGACCTTCTTTCAGGATGGTCTGTTATGGCTGATGGTTTATGGTTTTGTTCAAGTATAATAGCATGTACACCACATGCTAAATTCATCAATCTACATAAACACCAACTTGAGATGTTGAGCTCTTAGATATCACACCTACTAAATTGCAGATTCACTCTATGTATTGTGAATTTTATTGTGAGACATAAATTATGAAATAGAGGCTTTCTTGCCCATCAAGAATCAAATCAGCTCAGGCCATAAGTGCTCAATGGCAAGGGACTACCAGACATTTGAAGTGAAAACCAATGCAAATCAACTCAGGCATGCATGTACTGCAATTCAAACTCAAACTTAATGTAGTAAAGCTATCACTATCTCTGTCTGGAATGAGTGAGGAAAGCGCTCCAACTTTCTTGGATTATGTGATGCAGCAAGTCACACAGATCAGATGACTAGCATGCCAACTACAACAAGAACTGAGCAAAACATTGACAAGCACTGATGCTGGTCTCTCGAGCCAATTCAAGCCAGCCAAGAGCCAGCAGGTAGCTAGTTCACGTACCCTCACCAAATTCATGGACAGCTAGTACAGCAAGGAAAAAATTGCACACACGAAGTACATTTTCCATCGAAAGTACATTTTCAGAGAGGACAAATTCTGTCTGTCTAGATTATCAACATCCATACCTATGTACATAGCATGTGTACTCTGGTAAAACCAAGGCATAAAAAGACCCCTGATAGAGGCATAGACCAGGGGGTTGGAAGGGTTTGGTATAAATCTAGTATAAATACCTGCCACAGGCAGGGCCTAAAGGGTAGGTTTGGCCAAAATGTGCTTGAAATGAGTGTCCAAAGATCTGGGATGTCTCTTGAGGTTGCAGAGGGCCCCCAGTACAGTAAAGTTAGAGTCACAGGTGCCAAAATCTCAGTCTACTGAGTCCGCTACAGCAGAAATTTGTTCAGCGGTCATTCAGAATCTTGCAGGCGGTTTTTTGTGTCCCATGGCAGTGCTACATGTCGTTCAGTGCATTTCGCTAATTCTTCCTTTTTATTCCATAAAACCCCAAAATGTGTAAGGCTCCGGAGATCATTTTCAAGTGATTCTAGCACCACAGGTGAAAATTTGAGTGTTTGCTGAGGTGGAACCCAGTTCAGCATACAGTTATTGCCTGGTCCTTTATACAGTGAAATCTATTTGTGCCTCGGAATTGACTTGGCCACATTTTTGAGACAATCAGTTTAGACTAGATGAATTCCTAATGTAATTATATGAAATTGAGATAGTAAGAACTATTATCAGAGGGGATACAGGTATGCGATGAAGAGAATCAGTAGAATCTGGCCTTATCAGCTAAAATTGAGTTCTTTATATGCTGGTCACAGACTGTGACTGCTTAATGGAGGGGCTGTGATGTTAAATTCTGATCCAATATCCATCCAGGACTTGCCTGCGTGTCTGCCACATGCCCAGGTTCGATTGCTGTGTTGACCCATTAGGAAAGCGTGATGTAACTCTTCCAACCTCTTCCACTCTCTTCATTCACATTGGTATTTATTGAATAATTCTGATCTTATAAAGTATTGCTTACAGTGCTAATAGGTGTATAAAAGATAATACTGAAAATTTGCAGTGAGAAACAGCATCCAGGGATTGCAGCATGCAAATTACTCTCATTCTCAGCTGTATTTCAGACACTGTATTTTACTGTATCAATTTTACACCTCTAGGAGTCAGTATGTTGTGCATATGTGATAGTTCTTTGGGTTTACAAAAAGTCCAAGGGCAAAATTCGATATTATGACCCATCCCAAGGCCACTGTATAAAGGACCAGGTAATAACTGTAAACAGCCCAAATTTTGACTGGAATCCATCATTAGACCTAAATCCCAGCAAAAAACCCATCTGTTTGGATATGTTGAGAGGTGTTCACATCAGTTGAGGTGGAGTTTGATATGTTTGCATCAGCTCAAATCCCATGAAATCATTGTGCTCACCACCTGCACACATACTGACATAGCTGTACATATCTATGCAACAACAAAGAGTCTTTGATTTGCCATTTTCCTCACTTCATTCATGAACTCAACTTGTCACTAGCCCTGAGATCTGGTCCACACTATGTCTGCCATGGCATGAGCACTTCTTTCCTCTGTACATGACTACTTCAACAAAAATGCCAAGGCCCATGAAAGTCATTCAGAGCTGTTGCTTCCAAAGACTACTAGAAAAGCTGCTAATGCCACTTTGGCTTGGCTCGAAGAGTAAGTCAAGTTCTGCATTATATTATATGATACACAACCAACCATTCTTGCTAGGCACTACTCTGGGACAGTTGAAGACTCTCAGATTGATTCTCAAGCATGGTTGGCAGATGAATATGCCAAGAGTGGAGCTGATATGTTTGTTGAAACAGGCAAACGAGGTGTGAATGTTAAACCAAATTACATAGCAAACATGCACTAACTTGGAGTGGCAGACCTGAGTTTGCTGCCCCCTTGCAAGTCACAGAAAAGGCAAATGGACACTGTGGAAGACAAGGATAAGCCAAACAATTATTATAAGAATCCAAAGAGAGAAGTGTGTATTTCCTATTGTCTCTATTGGCATCTTTGGTCACTGAATACTTTTCTAGCACTCTAATGAATCTCATTGACAATGAAAAGCAAAAAATAATGGACCTCAAGGCATGACTAGCTCACACTGAAGGTGAGCTCAACACAGTGAAGGTACAGCTTGCCTTTACGGAAGGTGAACGAGACAGCATCCAACTCAGGTTTGATCACATGAAGAAGGAACTGAACACCTCGGTGACGAAACACTCACCTTTTTAATAGAGGGCTGTGTGCCATTTATTGGGCCAAGAAGAATCCAGAAGGAACTGCTAAAGAGTATGACAACTATTGGAGATCTATTGATGCAGAACTTCTCAGTATGTTTACTTCTTGTCAGCTCTCTTGTATCTGTGCTAACAGGCCAATAATAGTATTGGAAAGTGAAATCAGACAAGGCAAAGAGCAGCAGGTCAGAGGTATGGTTAATAACTCTAGTTCCATATCTATTATATCTTGCTTACTTGTATCCAGGCTGCTAAAGGTCATGCTTCTAGCAATGCAAAGAGCTCAAGGGGCACCGAACAGTGGAGCTAGCGACATTAGAAATACAGTACATACTATGGATCCATTGAACATATTAATACTGACATGTACATACAATAATAGGCTGTAATATGTCGATATGAGCCAAAGGCATGTCATTACTGGGTTCGAGCAGAAACATATCTAAGCTGATGCAAGCAGAATTGTCGAAATCAAAACCTTCATATTCTCACTTTTTTCCATTCTGATCAGTCCTGCTCGGCTGGACTGATACCACCTTATTCCAACATACCTGAACAGACAGGTTTTTCACTGGGCCTAAATAATCAGGGGTTCTGGTCAAGAGGTTCCAGATTCCACTGATTTGTATACCTGAGCTGTCATGTGGCAAGGTGATTGGCGAGATGGCACACTTGGCCAAACATTGACATGGCTCTGATCTTCTTCAGGTCGCAATATCCAATTCAGACTACTGGGTTCTGAATGCACCCATAAATTCATTCTGGGCTCTTTATGAGTATAATGACTTTCCTTTCAACTCTCCTCGTGAGCCTAATCCATTTACCTTATATATATCCTTCTATTTTTCAAGTTCAGTACAACCAAAAGAGTGGTTCACTGGCCTCCGAAGTCAGCCAAGATCTTCGTGGCTCAAAAGCGTACATTGAATGCAAGTGTTCTTCACTGCACCCTCGAGTACCTGTGTGGCAAAGAATCAGCTTAAAAAAGGATCTGATCACTTGACAGAGTAGACAAATTCTTATAATAATGATTTTAGAAATGATTTTACATGTCACAATGAAAGCTTGCAAAAGCGAGTGAACGAAGATGAGGATAGGGCGAGGAAGAAAAAACTGCGAGAGTTGAGCACTTGAGCGAGCAGAAGCTCATGTCATGGCCGGCAAGAGCATGCCGCGCCGCCTATCACCTCACCACGCGACAGCTCGGGTACAGTATACGAATCAGTGAAATTATATACCTCTTGGTCCTGGTACACAATCCCAGAAAGGGCAATTTGAAAATCCCCCCACCCTGGAACACCTTGTTGGATGAGTGAGCCGTGCCGTACCTAATTAATTTTGCCAAGTTCCACTTTGGGGGTCTTTCACTCGACTCTCGGTAGACTCGCATGACTAGTACTGTCCTGTCCGGTTCAGTTTTTGATGTTGGAAATTGAGCAAGGCAAACCGACAGAAGAGGCCTAATGATGCATCCAGGCGACTCACAATCTGTTTATGCCGAACTGGGTTTCGGCTCTGCCAAACCCCCAAATCTTCGCATGCGGCGCCGAAACCACTTGAAAACAGACTCTGGGAGTATCTCGAGGCTTTCTGAAGTATTTAGACACAATATCGATAACATATAGACTGATCTGTACTAGTATTACACCTCCTAGGGTCCTTCATTGCCTCAAATGGCTGTAGTAATGGCAGGGTAGCTAAGCTTAGTCATTCAACAAATTGTACTATCTGTGGTTCATCATAACAAGCCGAACATAACCTTCTGCCTTCGGGTGTTCATGGCGAACCTGGATCCATCATGCCGGGTCTCAGACCCAGCCTCCCAGTGCATCTACACCCCTCAAACTATATCTTTTCGTACTATCTATCTCTACGCGCGTGCCAACTCTTACACACCCCTCAAATGCCAGGGTACTCCATGGATCGGGCGTATCGCACAAAACCTTCAAGATTGACGGAAGTTGCACTTTAGTACCCTTTCAAGGTGGGTGATGGGTATACAATTCGAGAATATTTGAGGCTTCAAAGCACGGGGCTGTGGTGCGTGGAGCGGTCGTTCTTTGATTAACCTTTTCATCTGGTTTTTGCCCAGATATATGATATGTACTTGGGCTTCAGGCACATTCACGCGATCATAATCCTCGCAAATAGGACGGGGAAAACGGTTATTCACCGAAAAAGTATTTTGTCCGTCTTTGCCTTTGCCACATCGCAGGCTGCGGCTGGACGATTTCTTTCTGTCAAACGATCGGTTGAACGAACGCCGTCTTCCACACCCTGCCAAGGTCCAGATATAAGCCATTAACATTTCAATAGTGTTTTCGTCTTCCCCGGGCCCAATATTTTTCCTCTGACCTGCTAGTAGTGGACTCAACTTGTTCATCGGTGCAAGATGTAAATCAAACTTGTTGCGCAATAATATGTCCAAGAAGATAATGGAAAGTTGGTTCCCCGAGTTTGATGGGGAACGTACATAGTGGTAGCGTACGGTAGTCAAAAGTTGTTTCTCGTTAGCTAGATGAATTGACGAAACTTTTCCAAGTCTTACATTTTCGGGCCGACCTTGCTAATTCCCCTTTCGGAGAACGGCTGAAACGAGCCCGAAGTTTTCGTTGAACAGGTAGTTGAGATCAACTCAGGGCGGAGATCACTTTGGGATGTGGCTAGGGGATACATTCATGATTCAAGATATAGGAGCGTGGTGTTTCAGAGCTGTTCTCGCAATGTCGCCATCCAAGATCGATTACAAGTGACGATTAGTGGCAAAGGCCATGTTTGGCGACAACACGGCAAAGCACAAGCGAAAAGACACGCGCCTATCAGGCCGTGACCTCATGAACCGTGTGGCCCGGCCCATCTTTTTTTTTTCGGATAGAGCAGAGCCCAGACGAGCAAAGTCAATTTAAAGTCGGCTCAGGGGAGTGGCTTGGATGGCTTGGATGGCGGAAGTAGCGGAACGTTGCACTTTTTTAAAACTTCCGCCTCGATTCAGTTTCACGTCTTATATCGTACAGTCTTGGTCTTTACTACTACTACCATAAGAGACGTGCTCTGATCTTCATCATCCAACTTCCTCTCGATGAGGATCCTTACTTTCCTTTGTTTTTTGGCGCTCGGAGCATCTAATGTCCTAGCGCAATGCACAAATCCAATGCAGCGGCGTGAATGGTGCGTTATTTCATGTCCGCTCCAAATATCACCAATTATCGGTTATCCTTGCAGGAGGTCGTTGAGCGATAGCGAGAAAAAGGCCTATATTGATGCTGTAACTTGCCTCCAGAATCTGCCTTCAAATGGTCGTGTCAAACAAGAAGCAAGAACTCGATTTGACGATTTCCAAGGCGCCCATATCGCCTTGACGGACGAGATACATGCCGTGGTTAGTTGTTACTGAACTTACTGATGGATAGGGCTAATCACTTGTATTATCGCTAGGGCCAATTTCTCGCAGTACACCGGTTTCTCCTTTACTTATGGCAAAAAGCTTTGTCCCAAGAATGCGACCTTGAAGATGCTGTCCCGTAGGTGTCAGCACCCTGCGCATCGGTCTCAACTCACCTGAAGCGTCGCTACTAGGTATTGGAACTGGAGCTTGGATGCTGATGGGGATCTCGAAAAGTGAGTAACGACCCATTGAAGAAACTTGAGACTGAAATTGCACGCACAGATTCAAGTCCTCTCCTGTTTTCGATCCGGTTCATGGATTTGGCGGTAACGGTCAAGACATAGGCAACTTTCAAGGCCACTTCGGCAACCAGTCAGCCTCGGAATCAGGAGGAGGTTGTGTGCAAGATGGACCTTTCGCCAGTTACACACTTCATCTCGGACCTGGCACCCTTTCCAGGGACCACTGTTTACAACGAGCGTTTACATCGCAGCATCTTTCTAAGATTTCCCATGATGCAGTATCGGATGTAATGAGCCTGACCACTTTCGAGGAATTCCGTACAAAACTTGAAGGAAAACCGTCCTCACCGGAACGAGGATTGCATGATTCCCTTCATATAACGGTTGGAGGAGAGATGGGAAATATGTATTCGAGTCCTGGAGGTTTGTACCTGTCTGTTCCGAACCTGCCTGAAACTTAGACTTTGGCAGAGGTTCTTTTCTACGCTCACCACTCAAACCTGGACCGGTTGTGGGATCAGTGGCAGCGTATGGATACCGAGAACCGTTTGTACCAGATTTCTGGTCGTTCGACCGTAGATCCTCCATACGAAGACGTGACGCTCGACTTTGAGTTGCCATCTCACGGGCTTTGGTATGGTGAGACAGTAAGAATCGGGGATGTCATGGATACTAGAAATGAGTTTCTGTGTTATACTTATTCTTAATGGACCGTGTTTTACCTACTCTTAGTGGACAATTCAGGTATTATTATAATGAGACTATTCAGTATGGCTCTCCTTTTGTTGTGACTGAATTGATGCTCAATGGGCCATTAGAGCTTCGAAAGACAATAGAAACGGTAAGGTACCCCATTCGTGAGAAAGTTACGTTACAATGTAACATATACTTGAAATGTTGTTCCTTTGGCGTGTCACTCTTCCTTGTGTTCCACCATCTCGTCTCGATGTGCTCTTCTGCGAGACCCAAGTCATTACAAGCAAGCCCTCTCAACACATCTTTCCAACAGTACCGTTCAACCGTTGCTCTAGGTCCTCGGTCATTCCCTCCAGCCGCACTGATCACTCGTCCTTACCCAGGTCGAGCGGCCACCTAACCCTAAGTGCACATAGGATACTGCATGTTCATTTTCAGCTTCAGATGCACTGTTGGATGTTCAGATTCTGGCTTGACGGGTAGCCATAGAGAGGAGAGACGGAGTACAGGCCACAAACTGACTGAATCTTTTGCTTTGGAATACATGGTATCCTCAAAGAATCCTGTAGAAAATCGCTCTCGAGGATGTTCTTGGACGCACGTATGGCTGCATCCTCCAGAAGATACCTGCAATTCGCATCCCTCATCTGTCTCCACCACGCACAAATTCCAGCCTGTGTTGCCACGGGGCCACTTTTTCGTGGAGAATGCGTTGTTCGTACCTCCGCACAGGGGGGTGTCATCATTGGGCCTGCGTTTCAGTGGTGACAGCCCTCTTAATACTGGCGACCGTCTTCACGTGTAAAGGGGGAGGCGATGCCGGAAATGCTTGGAATTATACTTGGAGCTGAAGACATGCGAGGAGTGTTTGAGACGCGTCACTGGTGCATGGTCCGGAACTGAGAGACCTACGGACACTCAGGTCTTCGATGGCTTTATTTTGCATTCTGCCTGGGCCCTGCACAGATGCCTTCAGTGTCATTTTCTCCCAGATACTCGCGCAACTGATTCTTTCATTCCGGCTCTGATGCTGGCTGACCTGCCGTCACGCTCCCAGAACATCTTTTGTGTCAGCCCTTCGGGTTGAAGCTTCCGTACAGGGCATTGGTGTCCTGAGTCCTCGGACTCTTCTGTCAGCCTCCTTCGATTTCAGTTTCGTTCAAGGTTCGACATGGGCTACGTTTCCTACCGGCATCCGCAAGCCCTGGGACGTTTCTTTACTCATCTGCTTATAGCCTCGGCTCGTGGCGGACGTAAATCGAGACGGCTCTAAAGCGCCTCCGTGCGTATGCAAAACCGGTTCGGCTACAGGAATGTTGAGCTCCCTTCGGGGAGTACCTCGAGGTCTCGCGAAATATGGCTGAACTTGCACGGGAAGGACACAGGAGAGTGTAAGTTGTTTGGATCATCTTATTTGGACCGACTACTGCGTTGAGCACTTTAGCTGGCACGGCTCGAGATTAGATGTGGCCTGTGTAAAATGGTTTGCACCCCTCTTTGAGGGAGCTTGACATCGGAGGCATGTTCGGCACCGCTTACCAAGACGTGTTTCTATCCGCCCCCAACTTCGGGTCCTTCCAATACAGGAGGGTAGACTGAGGGTCTATCGGCTGTACATCTTTTACTTGCTCTTCCCAAAACGCCGAGTTTCAGGATTGGGCTGTCTGTACCAGGGAAGGTGGTTCCTGCATCGAGTCAAAGTGCAGCCCATGTTGGAAACCGATTGTTTCGACAGATGTACGCTCTTCGTTAAGCAGGCTTACACAACGTTGCGAAGACGTCAATACTCAATCTGGATCTCATTCATTCGAACGCTCTTCTCCATCTCCGGACTGTCATATAACTCCTTGTCGCTCGGTGCTCGCACTTGATATCCTGGGATCTGGTGAACGTCTACGTCGCGCTACTGCTTCTGTCGTGTGGCTGTCGGTCTCAAAGTGTTTGAAATGTCATCCTGCATGTTGTCCGCTGTTGTCACATTGGATTTACGGCGCTTTGAGTGTCTGTAATAGAGATTCGTTCTCGAGCCAATGTACATGCCTCCAGTGTGTCTGACTGCAGTGCTTGTTGTTTCGGATTCCTGAAGGGCTAGTCATTCCGATAGTGCATGGTACGGTACGGGGCTACCAGGGAGGATGCTTGTCGTGGTATAGAGTATGAGGATGTTGCGTCCGGGATATTCGCACAGGAAGATGGTCGGGTTTATTGTGGATCTTCGATTTGGGATTGGAAGAGCAATCGTGGCTGCGCGGCTTGTTCGTGGGTGATGCCAGTCAAGCTGAGAAGTCAAGTGTATGAGTCGAGTTCCAGTCTTTTCCGATTGGGTGACTTCGTTTGCATACCTTATTTGTCTGGTGCTAGTCTCTTTCGAGGAGTGGGGCAGTACCAGGAAGAATGAGCTTGGCCGCTTGGAGCGTGGTTGGGAGGAACACGTCCTGGTTGTTACCGGCTAGGATAGGGAATCCCGACCTGGAGAGAGTGAGTGAGGATGTGTAGTTGTTGGTCCTATGGACCGGCTTTCAGCGGGGGAAGTTCTTCTGGGCTTCGAGAGTGGTGTGGGACGTGGTGTTGGGTGTGTCCTCTGGTGTTGTGTGTAATACCGTTTCACGGGATACCAAAATTTTTGGCTTTTTCTTTACCTTCGTGGTAAATTGATCCGTTTTCGTGCTGAGTGGCGATATTATAGAAACTTGTCTAGTCCCTAGTGTTAATGTCCATATCGTACTTGGAGGTTTTAGAATACAAGTATCAGTTAATATTATCTACTACTCTCCACTCCTCTATCCCGTTCTCATCTGAACCATCACTACCCAAGTACACAAAAAACTCTGCACCCGGCCAATACTTCGCCATGCAGACATGGACTTAGTCTGGCGCATGGGAGACCGGATTCTCCTGTCGTCCAATCTTGTATTGTCCCGGCTTGTCCTTCTCCTTCAAATTCCCAATCTGTTCATACATCCCTCGCAAACGCGCCTGCCCTTTATGAGGAACCCCGTTATCCACCAACATTTCCGACCCTTCTAGACCCTGGTATTGCACTCCATCGAACCATAGATTCTGCTTCCAATCCACCTCGAAATCCAGTGCGATAGAGCGCGTAATGCCCTGCGAGAACAGTATAGAACATGACGGAGAGAGATCTGGTCGGCGGGAGGTTGTTCATTCACGTTACGACCAGGTGCATAAGGTCCAACCGCTAGAGCCTCCATCCCAGGGTATCCACGTTCGCAAATCCAATCGGGTATGCAGTACTTGATATAATCGAGTCGAACGTCAAGCTCGAATCTTGGCAAGTTCTTTTCTGGTTCTAGGAACGACTGCATTATTGACGAAAAGAGTTCACCGTAAATGATAATCTGATACGCAGCTCTGTCCGCGTCCGTCCAGATCGTATTGGGCTCTGACACTCCACCATCTCAAAAGTTCGGCGTCTGATACCACTGATCTCCGGCCATTTTATCAATCTTGTCTGAGGATGGATTGACCAAAGAGAACCTGGCGAGGTGGAGACGCCTGAGGTCATCGAGGGTTAATCCGGCTTTCTCGACGCAAAGATTTAAAAGCCCGTCGGTTCCCCCTTGCAAGGCTTCGCGAAGAGCTTCTGTATTAGACGAGGATTGAAGCGCCCAGTCGCTGACTTGACGCGCCGTAGCAGCGATGAGAAGGTGAGGAGTAAAGAATGTTGGTGAAGATGCTGCCGCGAGTCGAAGAATGGTATTGGGGGTTGCTGTCGAAAATGCTCGATACAATATGCTGCATGTCGATGAAGCTTCATTAAAATCTTCAATATTCCGGATGTACAGAGGGAGTGAGCATAAGACTTCGAAAGGCAGGTCAAGGAGTTGCATGTGCATGATGAGGGTGACAAGGGTGGCGCTACGAACGATACGTTATTAGCGTTACCTATCCCGTTTTCAAGTTTCGTTTTCAGGCTTCCACCAATATAGTAACAGTCAGTGTAACTTTTTGGCGTTTCTGGCCTCGTTCCTGCGAGAGTAAGCTTGAAGAGTCGTGAAAAGATAAGAGATATGTATTTTACGCGTCTGTAAGTACTCCTTCGCGTTTTTTTGTACGTATATCCATCCCCTGACCCTACCTGCCTATAACCACCTAACCTCTAACCGACTCAGCGTGAGGTACAAGCCCTCGACCGTACTTCCTAGCTCCTAACCCCTAACCTAACCCCGCTGTGGAAGAGGGCGATGACATACGTCATCGCCGTTTATACGGCGTTCCGCGACTCATCGAGTTTTCCCTGCGTTCCTGCTGTCGTTTCAGTCAATGACTGTTTTGACGTTTCGCCGATCCGCCGTCGTTTCTGGCGCTCGTTTCTCAACCTCTTCCTGCTCCCTTCCCTTTTGTAAATAATAACTCTCCAGTGCAAAAATGGGAGGTCGTATGACAAAAGCATCTGACAGAGCCTGCTGCCGCTAGCATCCGGATATCTGCATCTAAACCCCAAGAAGGAAGACGCGTACGTACGCTAAGATGGACCTGAGTACATAAAGTAAGTTGCCAGTATAACGTTACTCAGAATTGAACTGTGGAAACGACAGGTCAAAAGGTCGCGGTCAGAGTAGAGGGGGAAGAGGGATCCGCGAAACGAAGCAGAAACGTCGAAATGGCTCCACTCTGACTGTTACTAGCAATTCGGTTGCGTTTCCCACTAATACCTTCTGATCGCACTTCTCACTCATCACTCAGGGTCACCAGATTCTGCAGCTGGAGTACATAACTTGATATCATAGCAAGAAAGATTCTCTTGTTCGCCCTCCATTTCAAAGAGGATAGGCTTACCTACAACACCTCTTGAACTGCCACTCTGCCCGTCATGGAAAGTCTCCTCCCTCTGGACGTTATTGCTTCCGCATTAGCGATCTATCTTCTCGCACAAATCCTCCGTCGAAAGCCGCGTCTTCCGCCTGGCCCCCCTGGATACCCTATCATTGGAAACATATTTGACATACCTCAGAATGAAGGATGGATAGTCTACAAGGACATGTCGCGAATATACGGTGAGTAACGAGTAGAACGGTTCACTTGTCCTTCCTGCTTATCGCAACGTGATACAGACTCCGAAATTCTTCATTTTAATATGGCCGGGACCTCTGTAATCGTAGTCAACTCATTCGATATTGCCCGCGAACTCTTCGAGAAGCGATCTTCCATCTACTCAGATAGGTGTGTAATCGAATCCATATATATTCACTCTCGTGCTTATTGCTCACTCTCATGCCCAGACCTCGGTTTCCGATGATGAATGAACTGTACGCTACCGGCCAATGGGAGGATTCTGGACTTGCAACTCATGGAGGCTCTTAGAATAGGATTTGATTGGCATTTGGGATTCATGTCCTATGGCGACTCTTGGAGAGGTGCATATCATGAATTTACCCGAATTTACGCGTTCATTCTCACTAGGATGATATAGATCACCGTAAACTTTTCCATCAAGAGTTCCAACCACCAGCCACGCTCCGTCATAGGCCAAATGAACTCCAAGCGACAAGACATTTACTAGGAAAACTGCTTCGTTCGCCTTCTGATTTCTAACGGCATTTACGGCAGTATGCTCTATCCCACTTCATTTTCAGCGTTGTGACTGAGTTTCCGTTACCTTAGCATGGCTGGCATGATCATTCTATCTGCGGCGTATGGAATAGATATACAACCTCAGAATGATCCCTACGTTGCAATTTCCGAGCAAGCTCTGCATGCTATGGCCTGCGCTGGGAACAATACGGCTTTTTTGGTCGACCAGCTCCCCTTCCTCAAATACGTTCCAGAATGGTTCCCTGGCGCCAATTTCAAGAGGCAGGCCCGAGAGTGGCGCGAGACAGTCAGCGCGATGCCTCAGCTCCCTATGGACTTTGTTCGACGTTCGACTGTAGGTTGTTCAGACTCACTTGCTCTACCTGCAATCTAATCTTCTCTCTCCCTCAGGCTAATGGAAACGCAAAAGATTGTATAGCTACAAGAGTCTTGGAAAGCATGCATGAGGATGGAAGCTACAGCCCCGAAAAAGAGCAGTTACTGCAGAACGTGCTTGCCGCTATATACGCAGGTGCGTAAGCTGTCTCGGCATGCTACGATGCGTACCTCAACATACTGATTCTGTAATTATTAGCTGGTGCCGATACTGTTAGTGCTCATCTCATGGACGCCGAGTCTTGACTGACATATATCACATCGCGTAGACTGTCTCCGCTCTGGGCACGTTCATTCTCGCTATGGTATTGAACCCTGAAATACAGAAGAAAGGCCAAGCCGCCGTCGATGAGGTCACTGGAGGCAGCCGTCTTCCCGATTTTTCAGACCATCATTCCATTCCATACGTTGACGCGATGGTGAAGGAGGTCTTGGGGTGGAAGCCGGTCACTCCTTTGGGTAAGCTATTTTTAATCCCATCTGAATATTATGTTGACACAGACTGTTATTTTGAGCTGTTCCTCACCTCAGCACATCAGATGACGAATACAAGGGGTATTTTATCCCCAAAGGTTCTGTAGTCATCGGCAACTCTTGGTATGATGTTCGCTTCGCATTGCACTACACATGAAGCTGACGAGTTGCAGGGCGATGTTGTACGATGAATCCCTATACGGACCCCGAACGGATCAATACAATCCTGACCGTTTCATGAAAGATGGAGAGCTGAACCCAGACATCAAACACCCTGAGATGGCTTTTGGCTTTGGAAGAAGACAGTGCCCAGGGCAGGATATGGCCGAGTCGTCTATCTGGATTACTATCGCATCGATACTCGCTTGCTTCGATATTAGTAAGGCGGTCGACGAGAACGGCGTTCCTATCGAGCCGTCAGGGGAGTATACATCCGGAATGCTTTGGTATGTGGTAATTGGGTCTCTTATGGATCGGCGAGTCTGACGACGATTCCTCTTCAGCTATCCATGTCCCTTCCCGTGTACAATCCACCCACGGTCATCCCGTGCGGAAGTGCTTATTTCCGAGGGAATGAGCGACCTTTGACGAGTTGAGATGAATAGAGAATCCCGACGTTTTTTTCCACTGTACAGTTTGAACGCAACCAAGTTTCTTCTCTTACTCCTGCGGTTTTAAATTTGAGGAGTATCTCCGCAGGTAGCGACGTCAGCCCGATCTTGTCAACGACGGTCGATCACCAAAGGCTGGCGTTAGGCGAGAAAGACTGAGTGTTCTCGTGTAAGGGTAGGGGCTCGTACACCAACGGGGTATGTGTTCTGAGGCTGTCGATTTATTGTGATGGACCAAGTCGTTAAATGCCTTGAATGGACCACTGTACTGAATACTACTCGACTTTTATTCTACCTGTCTCTTTAAGAAGCAGGCAAGCTGATTGGAACTGTTCTTGGAATGCGTTTGATCAAGAGATCAAAGCGATCAATCCAGGACCCTATACATGTTGCGTTGGTTCCTGGTGCCACGTGCCTAAACATTCAGCCCATACATATATCATGACATTACCCATCTCTGCAGAGATTCCAACTTTTCCCCCAGCTACCACACTCTGCCACCGCTGCACGGCCTCATCCGCCAACAAACTCTTGCAGATTCTTATCGAATCTCCTCACACTTTCTCTACAACCACCACATTCGTTTACTCGTTCGTCTTTGCAAGACCTTCGAAACCCAACCCTTAACTTTTTTACAAGAAAAATGATGTTCTTTAAGTCCGCACTCGTTGCTTCCCTCGCATCCTCCGCATGTGCCACCATCTTTGTGAGTATAATTTTTTACCTCGAGATTAGGAGCCATTTCTGACTGGGCGGGGTGCTTTGCTTGACAGATTACGTCGCCTACCGCCTCAGATACCTTTACTGGCGGTCAGAATGCTACTATTAAGTGGCAGGACGATGGCAAAGCACCCTCTTTGAAAGACTGGGGTCTCGCAAAGGTCTCGATTTACACTGGTAATGCTAAGCAGCAGGTAGGTTTCTGTCTACTTTTTAGCACTACTCTTTAACACCTCTTTACGATGACGAGTGTGAGGTCCGCGGGACGGAAAATGTCATCGCTGAGCGTTATCTGTCCATGGGCGTCCCGCGAGGCAGTTGTCCTTTTATATTTTTTTTATTTCGCCCTTCCCACTTTTACTGACTAATACTGTTTTTTTTTTTTTTTTTTTTTTTTTTTTTTTACGAAAATGAACAGACTCAGCTGCAAGAGATCTCAGCCAGTATCGATGTCTCTGCCATCAACACCATCGAGTTCACCCCCAACCCTTCCATCGGTCCCAATAGCAAAGAATAGTACGTCTCCTGAGTAGCCGTTGTTACCACCGTACCTGACTTGCCAACTCCAGCTTCATTCGTATCGAGTCTTTGACCTTGAAGGATCCTGCCAGTCCCCAGTACCCTATGCTCGCCTTCTCAGCCAAATATCAGTATGTCTTCTTCTCACTGTGCACTAACTGCGTTCTGATGACTGATTTGCAGAATGGATGGCATGTCTGGCCAATTCTCTCCTGCAGTCCAGGCACAGATTGATGGCCAGTCGACTGCCCCTCTTGCTGGATCCACACCGACGGCTTCTAGTCCATCGTCGCCGTCGACGTCAGCCTCCAAGGGTTCCTCCACTGGACCGTCTGCAACTGCTACCGGTACCAGAGCTGCTGTTGCCTCTGCGAGTGCAACCGGGGCTGGAAATGGTGCAATTGCTCTCTCCATGGGCAATAGCAACCTCTTGCTCGGTGTCCTGGGTGGTATCGCTGCTGGAGCTATGCTACTATAAGCGACGACTTTTATCTTATCTTTTAATGTTTTGATTTTCGTTCTCCCTTTTCGCTTTTTCTCTGGATTCGGAGGTGTTACTTTATATTTCACCTCCATCGCCCGCCCGTCCACCAGACCTATAGTTGATATGTTCTCTGCATCATAACGGAATTCTCATCAAGCGGATTATTGGTTACTTTTTACACATTATGCGTGCACGAGCACGTTGTAAACGCTTTGTAGATGACGATGATGGCTTTGGAGTCTTTCAAGCTAGGTTCTTATGTTCCTTACAGGCGGAACCCCTGGAATTCAATATACATGACTGAAAGTATAAAACTCTAAAACCGTCAGCCATCGTCAGTCAAGCCGTCACGGACGGCCGCAAATCATTAAAAGAATATTGGGGCTGGTCGTGTGACTGAGGCGTCGGACTTTAACCAATCGGTATATCCAAGCCCCACGCAATCCTCCGCAGATTCCCGCTACACGATGCTTTAATACTCAGCTTTTCCTTATTATACAGCGCATCGTTTACATGACCAATTGCTGAGCTGTTTTCGCTACTAGCACACAGCCATTCTCCTTTCCCTTGTTTCCATCCCTTTTCTCGCTCCCACTGGAATGCCCGTAAAACCACCAACTTCTAGCACTCGTTTCCTCCAGCGCCAGCAACGCGTAACATCAGCTGTACCGAGGTCTCGAGTCGAAGGTTTATCATCATCCCTGAATCCGAGTTCGACTGGATCGAATCATATCCAAAATCCTCTTCGAAACAGTTCTCATTCAAATACACAACCTCCGCACAATTACCGACAGCAACAGCAAATTAGGAACCATTTTGTAGCTGTTATGGCTCTGTCTTCGACAAAGACTACGACGAGAGGCTACACAGGTCCACCTCCAACTATAGAGCACCACGATAGCAATGGCCTGGCGGCCGTTTGGTCGTCTACGGGTGCGCAAAGGACAGCCTCGGGAAGCAGATATCACTCTCCGAGTTTGTCAGGGTTAAGTGGTGGTGTAAGAGAGAGGATGACTGGGACTGGAGCTGGTTCCAGTGGTAGCATCGGTGAACTCAAAATGACAACCGAGACGACAGTCATTCCAAAGGAATTTCCTGGGTTTGAGGCGACACCGATACCCAAAGAACTTTCCAAAGCAAAGCCGATTAGGACTGCTGCTGCACTTGTCATTGGGTGAGTATTTATTATTATTTCACGATCGCTCTCTAATCTCATTCTTCCTTGTCAGGGACGAGATCCTCAACGGCAAAACGATGGAAAAGAACTCGCATTACTTTGCCAAGTACTGCTTTGATCTCGGGATTGACCTGTAGGCATCAGGCGTTCTTGGCCTCTCTCATGCATAAGTTGCTTACATTGCTGCGCGTCTGTCCAGCAAACGAATTGAAGTCATTCCAGATGAGGAGGAAGAGATGTATGTGTCGTTAATGAACCTATTTGTCTAGAACACTTGCTAATAGCTCTAGGACTGATTCTCTCCATCCCAATCGATATTCTGGCTATCTAGTATAGCAGCTAGTCGACGTATGGTCGAAAAGTACGATCTGGTCATCACTACTGGTGGAATTGGGCCAACGCATGACGGTACGTGTCGCATTCACCGCCCAATCCCCAATATCTGGGGTATTACGTCATTTGTCTTACGTCGTCTTTCTTATTTCGCTGCAGACATCACATATGCATCGCTCGCCAAAGCCTTCAATCAAAAGCTGGAACACCATGCAGAGACGCTCAGGCGTATGAATGAGATGAATAAACATCGCTCGTGGATGGCAACGATGGACTCGCAACAGCGTGAGGCGACGAAACGAATGGCCCTGTTCCCGAATAAGGCCGAGGTCATCTTCATTGGCAAAGATATTTGGGTCGTATGTACCTATTGGCTCCTATGCATTTCCTATCTCTAACACGCTTCTTAGCCCGTGGTCAGACTAGAGGGAAAGCTATGCGTGTTCCCTGGCATTCCTGCTCTTTTCCAAAAGATGCTTAACGGCTTGACGGATTACTTGCCCCTACCCTCACCGAGCGAAAGGCCGTTGAGGATCCAGATCTTTACAGAGTACGCATCAATCCACCCGCAACTCCGTGAAGGTACTGATTGACTTTTTGATACTAGACGCCCCGAATCAATGATTGCACCGTACCTAACTTCTCTCCAAGCAAGACTAAAGGCGGACGGGATCCAAGTGGGGTCGTATCCCGTACTCAATCAAGGCGTCTTTGTTAGCCTTATCGGGAGAGATATACCTTCGTACTCGAATAATAACGGGAAACTAAAGAAGGGCCCACCCCGGATATGGCTCGCTGAGGTGGCGAAGGAAGTTGAGAGGGAGGTCGGCGGCCGGATATTGTGTGACGAGGAAGTTGCAGAAAAGAAGGAGGCTGCGAAGAGGTTTGACCCTGCTGGTAGGCCGATTGTGCCTTTAAGTGAGTCTGCGTCGCCCAGCCCTCCTAAGGCGAAGATTTGAGACAGCGGCTTTCACTTTTCTCGTATCTTGGAATTTCCACCTTTTACTTTCACGGTTTCACGGTCCAGGGACCACCTTTTTCGTTTGTCCAGTATCTCTTTTTGTCTGTAGACTTGGGTTGTGTTGAGGGGTATATTGGATGCCTTGTTTGGCTCGTCACAGTCCATTACTTTGTTATGTCCTACATGGTGTATATGTACCATATTGTACTGATATTTATATCCCTGGTAATGTCGATATCTTGACCCGTCATCATAATGTTCTTGTCCGCTTTTTACCCTCAATTGTAAATGAATATATTTCAGTTCTAGCGAAGAAAACTATGTGGACCTATGTGGGCTACACTAACCGTGATCCTGTTACAGACGCCTTCCCGTATTTCCCAGAATCAGACTGAACAAATCAAAACGCTTTAGAAGACGAACATACTGCTGTTCAAATGTACTCACGTCATGGCTTGGAGCACTTCCTGGAACACGTTCGACTTCTTCCCTTCTCAGTGGCTGTAATCTGTTGTCCTGGACATTACTGACGACACTGAATTCACTCGGACGAGTCATTATCATGCTATCCACGGGCACAGCGTCTGTGGAAAAGTCGATAGAGTTCAGAGAACCTGTAACGATATGCAAACTATGTCGGTCGCGTGCGTTGGCGATATGTGCACGGTTGTTGAGCACGACGAGGAGCGCATTGGAGTAAACTTTTCCGAGGCAAAAGGCTGGCACGACGTGGTAGGTATATCGAGGGAACGCAAGGAATAGAGTGAGGTCGAGGACAGCGAATAAAGCTGTCGTGAACGTGTCATGAGTTGACTTGACGTGGCTGGAATGGCTGGTGCAAACCTGTGATGAAGCCGGTCTCAATAGTCAGCCGGATGAGTCTAGCGATGATGTCTTTGGTTTCCTTGAAGAAGGTACCAGAGTTGGCTAACTGTGTACCACAGAATCAAAGTCAGAGGTTGTCGTCAAGGGTATATTCAGAGCTCACAAGCCAGGTCATGCTTGCAGAAATCATAATATCACAGACGGCAGCTCCCGCCAGCCAGACCTAAAAGAAAACGCTTCATTGTCATGGAGTTTTGGAGATGAGAATAGCGCTTACTGAGGTAGCAACGTACGTTTTCTCCGGTACTTCGGATAGTTTTCCAACGTTGCGGGCCT